>CM028131.1:1164092500-1165292500 GCA_016271365.2 Neoceratodus forsteri
GTTTTTCTTGTTCAGTTTCCCATTAGCAGACTATAACATTCCACCACTAGAGGGACCTTGTTCTTTTAGTTAAAGGAAGTTTAAATAATGGAGCCCCGTGCTTGTTGATTATTTGTTGCAGCATTTTCTATGCTATTGCTCCATTCCACCCCTTTCCTTACCCCATCAAAAACAAAAACAACATAACTCCACCCTATAGAGACAGTTACCCCAACTCAACTTCTGCCCCTGCTGTCTCAAGTCTTATCTTTAGCAGGAGCAAATGTGTAGTGTTAGCATCTCACCCAGGCACCAGCAACCACATCCCACCCACTCACCTTAACACTCCCACTATCAGGCAAAAAATGAAAATGGACAACTCATCATAGCCACTGCTCCCATGTCCTTAAACAACTCGAGCTGGGAAAAGTGCTGTGGCCAACCTCATTGAACCATACTTCTTAAAGGTCGGCTATCGTGTCCTCGCAGTCCCAAGTACTCATCTCTTCAACTTAACCTTGTCCCAGGGTGACCTACCACCCATTTGGAAAAATGCACTTGGTGTCCCTTTATTTAAGTCAGGAGATCCTAGTGACCTCAATAACTACAGGCCAATCTCCCTACTTCCAATCCTGTCAAAGATGCTGGAGAAAATAGTGAACTCCCAGCTTTGGAAGTACCTGGAATCAGAAAAATTGCTCAACCTGTTATAATCTGGTTTTAGAGCACAGCACAGCACAGCACAGTACAATCTTTGCTCTAGCCAAGGTGACAAACGACTGGCAGCTTGAATTAGACAAAAAAACTCTGCACAGTTTTCTTGGACCTAAGCAAGGTGTTCGATACCGCTGATCACAGACTGTTTCAATCGTCCCTCCAGAACATTGGTTTGGATTCCCTATCCCTTAAATGGCTCTCCTACTACCTCTCAGGACGACTTCAACAAGTAAAGGCAGAAGGGGAAGTTTCTCCACCAAAACCCCCTATTAAGGGGGTGTACCGCAAGGTTCCATTCTTGGTCCCTTGCTCTTCACCATTTATATTAACAACGTAGATGCCCCCATCAAAGAAGCACAAATACACCTATTCACGGATGATATGGTACTCTATGCTAGTAGCCCCACACCTGAAGTGGCCTGTAAAGCCCTTCAAAATTAATTTAATTGGCTGTAACATCAGCTTATAAACCAGAAACTGTTCTTAAATGCAAAAATACCAAAGCAATGTTCCTCTTGCCCTTTCAAAATGCAATAAAC
Organism: Neoceratodus forsteri; assembly: GCA_016271365.2. NCBI lineage: Eukaryota > Metazoa > Chordata > Ceratodontiformes > Ceratodontidae > Neoceratodus > Neoceratodus forsteri. The sequence continues at coordinate 1,164,093,736 of CM028131.1, forward strand.
CCTACAATTGCTGGGACACTCCCGCAGATCACTACCATTCTAGGTGAGCAGTTGGACTACGTACCAAAGTTCAAGTACCTGGGGGTCAGGTTAGACCATAGACTTACTTTCACAGATCACTTAGAAGAACTCGCAAAGAAACTTAGACAAAGACTTGGTCTGTTCTTTAGGATTAATAATCTCCTAACAAGAGACGCAAAACTGAAACTGGTTCAAAGTACCTTTCTTTCCCTCCCTATTGGATTATGCAGACTTTCTATATAGTCAGAGACCTGCAGGTACCCTAGCCAAACTTGATACACTTTATCACAGAGCCATAAGATTTATCACAGGTCTTCCATACTCAACCCACCACTGTGCATTGTACACAGCCGTGGGATGGTCATTCCTTGCTTACAGATGGCAAACAAATGCTGCGGTTTGGACATACAAAGCTATCTCAAATAAACTGCCCCAGTATATCTCTGTCTGTTTACCTTTGTGCACTCTGGGGAAGTATGCCTTGAGAAGCAACTCATATATCTACCTTTATGTTTACAAAGCAAAATCTTGTATTAGCAGAGCAGCCATCAGCTTTGTGCTCCCTCAACTGTGGAACAAGCTGCATAAAAATTTGAAATTAACTCACCCCATCAGCCTAGCAGCTTTTAAATCTCTACATTTACATCATAAAAAGGAGTCCTGTGCCTGTCTACCCTAAATAGTGACTCCTATAAGTCGAAGCACACTCTAATTAATACTGTTAAAAGACTGATCACGTCTATAATCGACTCTTCCCTCTCCACTTTTTTTACCCCCATATCTGTCTCTTCCACATTCCTTTGACCCTGGTTCCAGCTCTAAATTCTCCATGCTGTATCACTATATATCTTTTTATATTATATTTCATTTGTGTTCAGTGCCCTGATATGTATATTTCTTTACTTCTATGAAAAATTGTGTCCTACCCAAAACTAGCTATATCTTCTGTTCCAAACATACACTGTTGTCAATGCTACCTGCTGATACTTTGTATATACTGTATTATTGTATCTCACTTTATTTGTATTATTACTATTTTCTTGTGTGTTGCATCCCATGTATATTGTCCCTTGTTCCTTGTTCCTTGTTAACAAACCCAGGTCCACCTCGAAAATTAGCTTGCTCAACAGTCATCACCTGGTTAAATAAAGACTTTGATTGACTGATTGATTGATTAATTGGCTTCAGCCGATTTGGTTGCTGCTACTACTTTTGGGCAACATTCACCCCAACACAGGTCCTAAATCAATGGAGGCTAATACTATTACAAAGATGGACAAAATCTCAATAGTGTCCATGAATATATGCAGCCTTCAATCCAAATTTGATTCCTTATAAGCATGGGTAATACAACATAACCCCGATGTACTTTCATTGGTTCAGACCTGGCTCACCCCCCCCGAACCTCTGATTATGAAATACAACTCTTAGGCTATAACTCTTTCCAGCTTGATAGAAAGGGGAAAAGAGGAGGTGGGTGCATCATTTACATTAAGAACCACCTTCAGGTTAGGGTACTGCTGCATGCTAAAACTAATAAGAACATGCAAAGATTATCATTAAAACTAATTCTCAGTGCACATGGTTAAAGGTTTAACCCTGGTCTCAGTTTACATCCCTCCCAAGGAGCAAGTGGAAGGTTTCAAGATTCTGCATGAATACCTCTCTGACTAGCCCCCAAGCTCTGAAGTATTAGTGCTAGGGGACTTTAACATTAATTGGCTGTCTCTGGACGACACCCCATACAGAGATGTCATCTCTACACTTAACCAAGAACAATTAGTCAACTCGCCCACCCACTCTAATTACCGCACAGGGACCAGTACCTTAATTGATTGGTTACTAACTAACCACCCTGACAGGATCACTTGCACAGTTGTGTTCTCAGATTCTTTAAGTGATCACTCTCCTATCCTCTGCGAGTGGTCTAAGAGATCACCCAAACTCCCAGCAAGTGCATCTATGTGTCAGACTTTAAGAAAAAGACAGCTGAGTCAATTAAAACAACACCTTAAGCAGTAGAATTGGGCTAATCTCTTTGCAGCTGTTGACGTTGATGTTGCACTGGAATATTTCACTAAGACCTTTAATGATGCCTGTGATATTTATGCTCCAAAAACTAAGAGGAAGGTCAAAGGTACCCATAAGTCCTAGATCACCCCACAGCTTTTCCATCAACTCCAGGCCAGGGATAACATATGGCATAGGGCTAAGAGTACGGGTGCACAAATCGATATCAAAAACTACAAGGCAGCCAGGAATAAATGTACCCAGGCCATCTGCCAGACAAAAGCCTCCCATTTTCAAACTGAACTGGAGAATTCTTGGGGTGACAGCTGTAAATTCTGACAAAATATCAAAGCTCTCACTGGTGAACCAGACAAAATAGTACCATCCTTGTTTAACCTGAATGGGACCATCACTCAAGATGCTACGACCATTGTAAATGTTTTTCAATAAAGCTTTCATGGATCTAAGCAATGTGCTGCCCCCTGAATACCTATGTCCTGTAAATGTTGACTCACATGATACTCCTATCACCCAGCCCTCTAATCAAATTCCACCTTTTTACCTTGGGGTAATTTCTAAAACAGAAGCTAAAAGGTACCTTCATGCATACTTGGAAAAACAAGGCACGGTGGAGACGGTCCTGACTTGAAGTTAGTCTCCCTAACCCTCGATGAAGTCTTAGCACCGCTGACACAAATTTTCAACCTCTCCCTCATATCCAGTAAATTCCCCAAACTATGGAAAGAAGCCGCTGTAACCCCAGTCTTCAAAAGTGGAGAAAGGTCACTCCACTCAAACTAGAGACCAATCTCTATTCTTCCCCCCAATCTCCAAAGCTTTGGAGAGGATAGTCTATGATCAGCTCATTGACTATCTTGACAAGTACCGACTGTTGTGTCCACAGCAACATGGATTTAGAACTAGGCACAGCACAATATCTATTCTGCTCAAGTTCACAGGTTATAATCATGATGCCTTTGATCAAGGGCACTTAGTAGAAGCTACCTTTATTGATCTCATGAAGGCCTTCGACTTGGTCAGTCATGAACTCCCGTTAACTCAACTAGGCATTACAGGCATATCTCCAAACTCATTATGCTGGTTCAAGAGCTATCTATCATATCAGGAACAAAAAGAAAAAATTGGAAGCATGCTCTCCGATAGCCAGCGAATGAGCACTAGGGTCTCCAAGGGGTCAGTCATAGGCCCCTTGCTGTTTAGTCTTTTTCTAAATTGACTCCCCCTTGAGTGCAGTGACAAAATCCTACTTTATGCAGATGACACAGTGTTGTTCACAAACCAGCCTGACCCATTCACCCAGGAACAACACCTGCAGGCTAACTTCAACAGTGTTGAATACTGGTTCATAAATTCAAAGTTACTACTAAACTACAAAAAAAAATATATTTGCATCAGTGCACAGTAAACACAAATCATCCACTTTCACAATGAGAAACAAGCAAAATGAGCCCCTTGAGATGGTCCAGCAATTTAAATATCTTGGTGTCACCCTGTATAGTTCCCTCACATACTCGCAGCATGTTGACCAGGTTGCCAAGGCTGCTAACAGACACCTGCACCAGCTTTATAGACACAGGCACTGCCTTAATGAAACTGCACTCAAGCTAGCCATAACTATCTCAGTCTTTTCCATCATAGACTACAGCTTTGACATTTACAGTGTGACTTCAGGCACCACACTCAATAGGATTGCCATCACAATGAACAAAGCCTGTAGATTACTCCTTGGAACCCCATGCCTAACTCACATCTGCGACCTATACATGCATTCAGGCTGGCTTGACCTTAAAAACAGGATTCACTACCAGACTTGTCTCATTGCCAAAAAGGCCACCCTTGGTCTGGTACCCAATGGTGTTCAGGCAATGATCTTCCCAGCAGCTACAGTTAGACTAACCAGGGCAACCAATTCCAATTCTTACAAGGTCTCATACTGCCGTACCTCACAAGGCCAGAGATCCTTAGCTTACCGGGCCCCTCTCTGGCTAAACTCTTCACCTGCTGACCAAATTTCCAAACCCCAAATTGTTCCTTTTAAAACAAAATTCCATACTTATTCTCAGTCATAATATAATAGATCCTGCATCCTGCTTGAACTTACAGTCATAGCACTTCAACACCCCAGAATTACTACTTGCCCATTTTTTCCCCTCTACCCTATCCCACTTTTTGTATTATTCCCATCCCGCTGTCCACTCATGCCACCTCCCCCACTACTCTACACTTTTCTACTAACTACATCCTTTCTCCTTCCACCCATTCTCCTTGACAAAGTAAACCTGCCCAGCCAATTTCTTGTATTGAATATCCTAATCCCTCCTTTCGCTGAGTTTAGTCAGTCCACTAGAAAGCTTGTGCTTTTACTATCCATATTTGTATATTCATATAAGTGTTACTATTTGTACCAAACTTCTATGCTGTATTTACAATAATGTTTTTGCCTGAGAACATCCCATGATCTCCGTATGTTATCACTTGTTATTGTTTTCAAACTATTCTGTTAATGACATGGACCCTCTGTAAATTAGCTTTTAGCTCAACGGTAGTAATTCGAGAATTCAATAAATAAACTTAAAAAAAATCAGAGCTTCAATTTATCAGATCAACAATTCTTATTCAATTTTCAATCCACCACAGTTACACTCAGTCGTATAAACAACAGATTCAGTGGTACAGGTGAGCAGCTGTTGGCTTGGTGATGGCTGTGTACTAATTGTTCTCCAAGTTAGTGCTCCTTCTATACGTCATTTTTCATCTGGTATGAATGACAGGCTCTAATCCTTCATCCGACTGTAAGATGTGCCAGTGTTTCTCCAGGCATATGCAGTCAGATGGATTTTGGACAAACACTGGCATGTACTACAGGCAAACAAATGATTAGAGCTTGTCATTGGTACCAGGCCAAAAATGGCATGTAGAAAGGGCACTAATTTGGGGAATCAGTTAGTACACTGCCGTCACCAAGCTAATATTATTTTGGGGAACAACAATTTACCAGTGGGTTGCCATCTATGAGGAAACTGTGATTTCTGTGCACATGTGATAAGAAGCACCACTATTCTAGTCCCAATATTAACAGTCCATTCAAAATCAAACAGCTGATCACCTGTACAACTGAATCTTTTGTTTATATGGCTGAGTGTAACTGTGGTGGATTCAATGTCGGAAAAACAAGAGGGGGAAATTTGAATAAACTGCTTTTGCAATGAGAAATGCACTGGCAATACACATTGAGGGCACATACCTCTCCAGGTTTAAGTGAACGTTTCCAGCTACAGTTGTATTTGATGACTTAAAGTAACACTGAAAATTGTTCATCTAATAAGTTAAAGATGTGAATTGATATGAGAATCTCAGAATAGAATTAAGGCAGAATGTAATGGGTTTGGAGAGGGTCCAGAGGAGGCTAACCAAAATGATTGAGGGCATGAGGGATGAAACATATGAGTCAAGATTACAAACACTTGAACTATACTGACTTGAACTGAGGCATACTAGGGGTGATCTCCTACAGTATTAATGTACAAACTGATCAGGGATAGCGCCCTTATGGATAGCCTGCACATAACTTTGGCAGAAAGAAACAACCCTCTGAGAAGTAATATCCAACAGCTTAAACTCACATTTCCTAAAAGAACTTGAGAAGATTTGTCTATGCACAGAGGATTATACCCCTCTGGAATGAACTGTCAAGGAAATTGTGGATGGAAACACATTCCTGGCTTTTAAATCAAAACCTGACAAACACCTATTAGGATGGTCAGGGAAAGAATGCCCCGATAATATGGGAGACAGACTCTAAGGGTCTACAGCCTTCTGCTTATCTATCGAGCCAAGTATGAAACCAAGTATGAGTGCAGGGTGAGAGGCGAGCACTTTGGAGGTGGTGCATTTCTTAATACTGCAAACTGTTCAACACTTGGAAAAAAGCACTCACCACTAATACTGGAAAGATGAGTCAGATAAAACTTTTTAGTTCAAAGACTGTGTAGTTTTATTTGTGGTCATCCTGGAGTAGTAAACAAGCAAACAATCAGGATCAGACAGTATAGCAGCACTGCCAGGCTTACGTTTCACCCCTTGAAAAGGGATTTCTTCTGAAGCCCCTTTACAAGGGTGAAACATAAACCCAGCAGTGCATTCCTCCAAATGTTGAACAATCTCAGAATGGACTTCCAGATTTTTGGTACATATAGTTTATGGTACCTTTTAATATGTTATTTTCTGTATGTCAAAAAATGACACAGTTCACCGGCACACTTAAAACATTGGCATATGCCTGTTTAATCAAACATTTTTCAATTTATCCAGTGTAGTTGTGATTATTATGTTCAAAGTGCCAAATGCATGTGGAAAATTATATTCAAAATTCATATGTAAATCATGCTTCTACTACCCTCCAACTCCTATTTACACTCCTATATGGTGTAGAAATTTGCATTCAAAGTTTATGTCCAAAAACCATTCCATGTCAGTGTTTTCACTTTTTACAGGCACACACAGTATGTGGACACATACTAGCAGTTTAACATGGGTGCAAGCAATTGAAGCATTTTATCTGTGCAAACAAATACTGTGCAAATGTGCTTCTTGGAAAATATGAAACCTAAAATCCTGTAAACATAGAACGCTGTTTATTCTCTGGCAATCACAGTTTATTGGCAAACTTTTATTATTTACAGTACTTTACCCCTCGGTTGCCATTCAAGTTCGTGGCTCTATTGCCTAATCAAAAGTGTTATGGTCTGATGTCCATTTCGTAAAACTTTTGTCTTTTTTAGGGCATCCTGGACTCTTTGAGTGGGAGCCAGTCCACATGTTCACTATTTTATTTCTTATTTCGAAACTCCCACTCGTATTTACACCTACAGCATTCCTTGGGTCTTGGGTCTCACCATTTTTAGGTAACTTCCTCTTTCCAAACATGATTGGGCCAGATTATGTGCCGACATTTCAGGGTCACATGACCTCATCCTCAGAGCTAGCTTCTACATTGTTTCCTCCTGTTTTTATAAAGCTGTAGTTATCATGGAATCCACAAATCCTTCTACTCCCTTAAAGTGCTAGTGCATATCTATGCAATGGTGAATGTTAGAACTCCTTATTTAAACCACTTAAAAAACTTTTATTTATTATCTATACTAACAGCAACAACACTACTGCAGTGTAGAAATATGAACTTTAACTTGGGCATTTATATTGAATTACGACTCGGATCTCAATATACCCTTTTAAAGTGATACCTTTCTAATGCTTGAGAACCTTATCTATTCATATTTTTATACTTCATGGATAGCTTCCAAACCCATGGTCCTCATTTAGCCCTTTTGTACACATTGTTTGCAGTTCAAAACTACAAAAGGCTTCTTTTCATAATAAGACATGCAGATCCACTCCCCTTGGTGTGACTTGACCCTGTTGTAATGCTATGTGTCTCAATCAGGTTGATGATAAAGGAATAATGCATGACAGGGTGTGCGCCATGCTGGGATAATGCCATGCCTGGGGGGGTTGGGCATGAGGCCGCAGGCCGAGTGTGTCCAATGCCCCAGGCGTGGCGTTATCCCAAATGACACACACCCTGGAGTGCATTATTCCTATTATACAATGGCTCGTTGTTATACAGAATAAAAAAAATAATTTTAAAGATGTTTTTGTGTGGAAACATATTTTTTTGTTTTTAAGAGCAGATGAAACAATCAAGCTCCAGATGGTGAATGTGCTCCAGCTGATCTACATAGGTTCACAATGCTGAGACTAGACCTGTGGCGACGTGCTGGGATAACGCCATGGGTCCAGCCCCAAACTGACCAATCACAGTCCAAGATTCTTTCTTGCCATTGTATAATATGTGTTTTGCTTCATAATAATGTTTAGCCATGGCATACTTAAAGTTGTAGTTGATGGCTGTTTTGTGCTCACTGATCCTACTTTTAACTGGTTGTTTCATTTGCCCAATGTACACCATTCCACATGGGCATGTTAGCATGAATATTAACATTTTCTGCAGCACAAGTTATGAAGCTTTCTATTTTATATTTTTTTTCTGTTTGTGGATGATTAAAAGTCTTAGTGTTCAGAACACTGCTGCACTGGGCACAATTACTGCATTTGTAATTGCCATGGGGAGCTGTAGGCATCCAGCTTGGTCTGGTGTTCTGTTGTTTTTCCTTGAATAATGTATCGACCAGAATGTCTTTTAAATTCTTACTTTTTCAATAGCTAAATCTTAATCCTTCATCCCATGCATTTTTCAGATTAGTTTCTGCCTCCAAGATACTCCGATGTTTCTTCAGTACATTTTTAACTGCCCCATACGCAGGTGTAAAGGTGGTACAGAAAGTGACTTGTTCTTTATTGTTACTTAATTTCTTAAGGTTTCAGTAGGTCTTCCCTATTTGCTTATTGGATTCTTTTCACAACTTTTACTAGAACCCCTGGTTCATATCCCCTATCCAGAAACCATTGACAAGTTTGTGCAAACTGTTCATTTCTTTCCACTGTTTCACTGCAATTTCTTTTTACTTGTAAAAGTTGGCCATAAGGGATATTGTGAACAGTGTGTTGTGGATGATTACTTTTACACTGCAAAATCATATTTCTATCAGACTCTATCTATCAGTTTGGTTCCTATATAACTTTGTTTCAAGCTTGCTGTTTTTCTTGTAGGTTGTAATATCTAAGAAATCCACTTCTTTTTTGCTATGTACCATTGTGAATTTCAAATTTTCATCACATCCATTTATGTAATTTCTAAATATTTCTAGTTCACTTTTTGTTCCATTCCAAATACACAATATGTCATCCACAAAATGTGCCCACAGTATGATTTATTTGTCTCCATAGATTTCTCTCCTCATTCCAAATATACTTGTCTTCCCAGTCACCCACAAAAAGATTAGCTAAAGAAGGAGCAACAGTAGTGCCCATTGCAGTTCCATGCAACTGCTGGTAATATGTGGGGCCAAATGAAAAATAGTTAAATGTCAATACAAAATCTGTCAACTGTACTAAAAATGCTGATGGAGGTACTATATTCTCTGGCCTGTTTGAGAGATTTACTTTTATAATATCAAGTTCAGCCCTATGTGGGATATTGTTGTATATGTTTTCAATATCACAGGTTGCCAGTATCATATCTCTTGTATTTCTATTTCTTTTAGAATATTTTAAACGTCTTTTGTATCAGTTAAATTTGATTTTACAGTTTTTACATAAGGTCTTAAAAAATGGCCTACATATTTTGACATGGGTCCTGTTACTGAGCCCAGGCTGCTTACAATCAGTCTTCAAGAGGGGGCTGGTTCTATTTTTGTGTATTTGAGCAGTAGATATACTATTGGTCTGATAGGATTATGTACTTTTAGGAAAGTGTTTTCTTTTTCTGTGTTCCCACATTTTTCTCATGCATGTCCAATCAGTTTTATTGCATCTTGCTTTATTTCCTTTTATGGGTCTTTTTTAATCTTTTTATAAAATGTCTTGTCACTTAATTGTTTTTCCATCTCTGGTACATAATCTTCCAGATGCCACAGAACCACCCCTCCCCATTTGTCTGCTTGTTTTATAATTGAGTCAGGAAGGTCCTTAATGTCTTTCAAAGCTTGTCTTTCATTGTTTGTAAAATTATCCTGCCCTTTCATAGTTTCAAACCTTTATGTCACTTTATCAACATCTGCATCCACCAGTTTGCTGTAAGTAGAAATTGTTGGACTAAGTGTCATATTCGGCAGAAACTTGATTTTATTTTAAATAGTGTTTTTCCTCTTACACATTCTAGTTCTCTTTCTTCCCCTTCTATTTCTATCATGCTTCATGTTGTAGTGATTGTTTCTGCCACATTTTGACTTATTTTTTGCTTCCCAAAATGTACTTTTAGATGCAGCTGCCAATAAACTTTAAACCAATCTGCTTTCAAATTAAAAGCATTCACTGTATTTTGGGGGGCAAAGGATAAGCCTTTTTTAAGGATTTGCTCTTGTTTGATGTTTAACATGTGATTTGTAAGGCTAATTAATTCCATCTCTTGTTCCTTTTTGACTGTTGGGGATCCTGTTCTTCCCAGTAGCCCCCATAATTCCCTCTTTGATTGTGGCCTCAACCTCTGCCTCCTGTTCCTCCCCCCCAACCTGGTCCTCTGTCTTGCATTGGTCCTGTGCTTGGGCCTTCTTGGGGGTCCCCTCAACACTTCTGGTGGTTATGACTTTGTTGTCTAGCTGGACCTCCTTCTGCCTTTGTTCCTGGGATATTTTATGTACCACTTTCATCTGTATTGTCCCTATTATCTACTTTAAATTTATTCCTGTTTTTGAGTGTTGTTGTGTCTTTATGTCTTCTCCCTTGCCAATTATATACTGTAACCTCCTTATAGTCTCTGGCATCTCTTATGTGTTTCAGCCTTTTTTATTCTGTTAATTCCTCTTTAAAGATGTTCAAATTAGCATCTGATGTTTTCATATTCTCTGTTGGTTCTTCTCCCATCATTTTTTTAAGCAAATCACTTCTGACTTGATTTATTACTTCTACTAATATTTCACTGTCTTTTTTTTTTTCCTTTTTGATAGTGGCCAAAATTAAGTCATGTGACACTTTATTCAAAATTCACTCTCAATCATTCATGTGCTCTTCGTCATCCAGACCGAATGAGGGAGGTATTTGCTTTTCCCTCCAGTATCTGCTAAGGGACAGGGTGTGCATTTGCATCCATATATGTTTCTTATTCAAATTTTGTATGTTGTCCAAGTTTGTTTCTTTTTCTCTGCTCACAGTATTCTTGCCAAATATCTCTGCATATTCTGTTATAGCAAAAGCTAACTGTTCTCCCTGCTCATTAGAAAAGCCAGGCAGCCTGTTTCAGGGGTTTGGCACTTTGAGCATAATAATCACAACTACACTGGATACACTGAAACATTTTTGATTAAACGGGCACATGCCAGTGTTTAAAGTGTGCAGGTGAACTGTGTCATTTTTTGACATACAGGTAATATTGTATGTCCCTGTCACTTTAAAACACCTTACAGCCTGTGCTGTACTAAAAAGCCTAGTGAGCACAACAAAAAATCTTTGCTTGTGAACCTTTTAATATGTATAAGCTGTTTTAGCTTTATCCCTTTACCTCCTTTCCTCCCTTCCCTTCTTCCCTCCCTCCCTCCCTTCCCTCCCCATGTATGTATCTATCTATCTATCTATCTCGTCTCTCTCTCTCTATATATATATATATATAATATATATCTGTAGATATATTATAGGTCATAGTCATGCCCATATAGTTAGGGTTGCATAGCCTATTTAATGTTAAACCTCACATTTTGCACTTTAATAACTTTGCAGTCGATCAATGGATTTGTGCAAAATTTGGAATATGCTGTCTGGAGGGGGTAGATCTCTTAATGAGCAAGTTTCTTTCTAGTTGGATGTACAGATTCTGAAATCTGGACGGTGCTAAAACCTTAAAAGTCACCATTCTGGGCAGATTTTTCCTCATTGCCTTGCGTCCAGACAGTGTGGAATTTTGGTGTGTTTTTTTATGGTAGAACCAGCTTGGGTAACAAAACTGCCATGCTGTGTTTGGTGAAAAAATATTATTCTGTTGTAAGATTATTCAATTTCTAATTTTCCATTGTTTTCAAAGGGAATGCTCCTGTCCAAATTTGAGGGATAAAGTTTGACAAAGGATTGACATCACAAATAAGGATTCTTTTTCACAAGACCTGTTCCTTTTTTGTGAGAATAAAATCCTTTTCATGAGCCTCCATCTTGTTTTTTTCTTCCACCAAGTAAAACACATGGAAAATACATAAAAACGTTGTCATTTTAAAAAAAAACAAACATCAAGGTCTAGGTAAACGGGACCCATTTTGTTAGATTCTAGTGGTTTTTTTTTCAAAATAAGGGCCAGGAATACTTTTTCTGGGCACTCAAAATCCTGGGTGCCCAGCTTAGCAAGAGGAGCCTTCCATCACATTCTCTTTATGAGAACAGTGGATTGCATTGAGTTTTGCAACCACAGCTTATCTTCTTCTGGTGGCTGCAGTATTTGTTGTTAGCCCCCTTTTCCCTGGTATCTAGTGGCACCCCTCACTCCCCAAGCACTGTCCCCATATATTCCCAGGTGTTTAGTGCCACCCCCCACCCTCTGATCATCATCCACTAGTCTCTGTTTACGTATTTATAAAATCTGACACTGGGATGCCTGCCCAAATTGTTGGATGCCCCCAGCCTCTTTTTTATAATTAGCTGACATTGGGGGACCCAATCCATCTGTCTGCATTTTACATCCCCCCAGCAGTGTGGAACACTGGGTAGCCCACCCTCAGTGTCCCAAAATATTTAATGAGCAAACGTGTGGAAAGAAATCAGTCTCTCAATGACTTCTGTTGTTTTAAACCTGAAAATAAGAAAACTGTCTCTTGTCATCTCCACCATCCCCCCCGCATACCCACCCTCCCACTGAGCATCCACCACCCCATACCCCCCTTACCTTATATCCACCACCGGAGGACATGGGCTGTCATCTTCTGTAGACTGGGACATGTCTGCACTCTTCAAAGCTGAACCATGAACTGAGGAATCAAGGTAAGTGCTATATGAAGTTTTTCAATGGTGTTCTGAACTTATGTTCATAACTTTACATTTTTTAGAATTTTTTCCCCAAATTTTCAACATTGCCTTTTTGGGACCCCAACTCATGAACACTACCACTGTCAATTTTTTAATCAGGCCAGGTAGGTGATTTCATGGTTGCTGCGTAAAATCATCTTTCAGGGCCAAATAATGAAATGACAGTGCCAGTGTTCATGAGAAGAGGTCCTGAAAGGCCATGTTGAACATTTAGTGAAAAAAGTGCTAAAAATGGTTGAGTTATGAGCATTCATTGAACTTTTTCTGTGCACATGCATAACTACTGTAATTTTTAATATTTTGAGTCCAAATTTTCAACTTAGCCACTTTTTCACACCACCCCATGAACAGTATAGCTATTATTTTAAACATCCAGTCCAAAACATGTTTTCACACCTGTGGCATGGAATGGCATTTTGGCATGGATTTGAACATTTTCCCCTACAGGGTTTATGAGGTGGGGTCATAAGAAAATTATGTTGAAAATTTGGGGTCAAAATATGAAAAGAATGTCAAAGATATGACCATTCATTGCAATTTCTTACACCCACTCATAAATTTGCAAATGTTAAATATTTAGGCCCCGGATTTTCAACATAGGCTTCTTATTACTCCACCTCATGTGTGTCACAACTGTCATTTTTCAAATCATGGCCAAAATGTGTTTTCACACCTGTGGCATGGAATGGCATTTTTTTTTTTTTAATCTTTGGTAACCGGGTAAGGCCCACTAGGCACAAGTCCTTGTTTTCAGGGGCAACCTGGGAGCACTGGGCAGTTAAGTGACTTGCTTAGAGTCACACAATATGGAAGTGGAGGTTGTGAGACTCAAACTCAGGTCTGGTCTGCTGGATGTACAAAGCTCATTCATAGTTCATGCAGTTGCACAGAATTATATTTTGGTGAGGACTTGAAAATTTTCTGTACCATGTACATGAGATGGGTAGTAGGGTGGCTATGCTGACAATTTGGTCACTGTTGTACTATAAATGGAAGTGCAGGGCCTGGAGGGCCCTGTGCTTCTACAGCTACATACATACAGTATATGCATTTATGGAAAGATGGGAACACAGGTTCCAAAGAACCCAGCACTCTTACAGTAAAATAAGCACACTATTATAATGTCTAAAAAAGGAAATAAGTTGCAAAAACTTTGTTAATGCTCCAGTTAGGGTCAAAGCAACAACAGCTGGGAAATGAGGTATTAGGGTTTCCCTAACACCCCAGCCTCACAAACCAGGCAGGAGAGCAGGTGTTCTGACTGCGATTTAGCCCGAACAGAGATACTGTCATTTCCCTGTGTGTACAGCTGTGCTATGAAATAGTATCGCATTCCTCTGGAATGTGATTTAACTAGACAAGAGTGACTGTAGTGTCCCTGCGTACACACCTCTGTTAGAAAAAAAAATCACTGTTTTCCTGACAGTGATTTAACAAGACCAGAGAGACTGCTGCATCCCTTTTTGCAGACTTATGCTAGAAGAACAATCACTGTCCTTCTGACTGTGATTTAACCAGACCAGAGTGACTGCTCTGTCCCTGCATGCACAACTGTGCAAGGAAAAAAATCACTATAATTCTGGCTGCGATTTAACCAAAGTGATTGTTGTGTCCCTGAGTGCACACCTCTACTAGGAAAAAAATCACGTCCTCCTGACTATGATTTAACCAGAAAAGAGTGGCTGTTGTGTCGCTACATGGACACCTGTGCTAGGAAAAAAATCAATGTCCTACTGACTGCGATTTAAACAGACCCGAGTGAATTGTGTCACTGCCTGCACACCTGTACCATGATAAAATATCACTGTCCTCTTGACTGTGATTTAACCAGAATAGAGAGACTGTTCTGTCCCCATGTGCAGACAGGTGCTAGCACAAAAATCACTGTCTTCCTGACTGTGATTTACCCTGAGTGATTGTTGTGTCCCAGCATGCACACCTGTGCTTGGAAAAAATCATTGTCATCCTGACTGAGATTTAACCAGAATGACTTGATGTGTCCCAATATGCACACCTGCTCTAGTAAAACAAAGTCACTGTTGTGTCCCTGCATGCACAGCTGTGCTAGGAAAAAAAATGCTATTCTCCTGGCTGCAATTTAACTGGAGTGATTACTGTGTCCCTGCATCCAGACCTGTGCTAGAAAAAAAAAAATCATTGTCCTCCTGACTGTGATTTAACCAGACCAGACAGACTATTGTGTCCCGGTGTGCACACCTGAGCCATTAATAAATTCGCTGTCCTCCTGACTGTGATTTAACCAGCCCAGAGTGACTGTTGTTTCCTGCATGCACTACTGTACTTGGGGAAAAAAAAAAAACACTGTCCTTCTGACTGCGATTTAAATAGACCAGATTGACTGTTGTGTTCCATTGTGCAGAAATATGTTATAAGAACAATCATTGTCCTTACTGAGATTTAACAAGACCAGAGTGACTTTTTTGTCCCTTCGTGCACACCTGTGCGAGGAAAAAATCACTATCCTTCTGGCTGTGATTTAACCAGGATAATTACTGTGTCCATGTGTGCATACATGTGCTAGGAGAACAATCATTGTCCTCCTGATTGCGATTTTTCAAATCAAAGTTTATTGGTTTTCAAGTACAGAGAACAGATCCAGTATACATCAGCAGTATCATACAATGAGTCAGAGACCTAATAATCCTATATACATTGGAACTGTCCGCAACATAGCTAAACCCTAAACCCCCACCCCCAACCCCTAAAAACACCCTCCCACCCGATTCAGCACAGTCTACCTCATCTATGTATTCTACAGACTCTGTTCCTAACATGTAACCTTACATATTAAGAGTAAACAGCGTATGAAGAGATTCCCATATCCTTTTATATCTATCCATTCTGTTATTAAGACTAGCCACTGATTGCGATTTTACTGGACCAGAGTGACTGTTGTGTCCTTGCGTGCACACCTGTGCGAGGAAAAAAATCACTATCCTTCTGGTTGCGATTTAACCAGGGTAATTACTGTGTCCATGTGTGCATACATGTGCTAAGAGAACAAACATTGTCCTCCTGATTAAAATTGCTAAGAGAACAAACATTGTTCTCCTGATTACAATTTAACCAGAGCAGAGTGACTGTTGTGTCCCTGCATGCACAGCTGTTCAAGGGAATAATTCACTAGCCTCCTTTTTGTGATTTAGCAAGGATGATTACTGAGTCCCAGCGTGCAGACTTGTTCTAGGGAAAAAAAATCACTGACCTCCTTACTGCGATTCAACAAGAGTGATTGTTGTGTCCCTAAGTGCACACCTATGCTAGGAAAAAAAGAATCACTGTCCTCCTGACTATGATTTAACCAGAAGAGAGTGATTGTTCTGTTGCTGTTTGCACATATGTGCTAGGAAAACAATCAATGTCCTCCTGACTGCGACTTAACCAGGCACGAGTGACTGTTGTGTCGCTGCCTGCACACCTGTACTAGGAAAAAAATCAGACCAGAGTGACAGTTGTGTCCATGCGTGTACACCTGTGCTAAGAAAAACAATTACCATCCTTCTGATTTCTATTTACGCAGAGACTGTTTTGTCCCCCTGTGCAGTCATGTGCTAGGAAAAAAATCACTGTCCTCCTGACTGCGATATAACATTAGAGATTTTTGTGTCCCTGCATGAACACCTGTGCTAGGAAAAAATCATTGTCCTCCAGACTGAGATTTAACCAGAGTGATTGGTGTGTCCCAATGTGCACACCTGCTCTAGGAAAAAAAAATCATTGTCCTACTAACTGCGATTTAACCAGACCAGAGTGACTGTTGTGTCCCTGTAAGCACATCTGGGCTAGGAAAAAAATCACTATTCTGCTGGCTGAGATTTAGCCAGAGTGATTACTGTGTGCAGACCTGTGCTGGAAAAATAATCTCTGTCCTCCTGATTGCGATTTAACCAGACCAGAGTGACTATTGTGTCTCTGCATGCACACCTGAGCCAATAATCAAATTACTGTCCTACTAACTGCGATTTATACTGGCAAGAGTGACTGTTGTCTCTGTGTCCAGACCAGTGCTTGGAAAAAAATCACTGTACTACTGAGTGCGGTTTAACCAGACCATAGTGACTGCTGCCTCCCTGGTGCACACCTGTACAAGGAAACAATCATTGTGATCCTGACTGCGATTTAACCAGACCAGAGTGACTGATGTGTCCCCATGAGCAGACATGTACTAGGAACAAAAATCACTGTCCTCCTGACTGCAATTTAACCAGAGTTATTCTTATGTCCCTGCGTGCACACCTCTACTTTGAAAAAGTCACTGTCCTCCTCACAGTGATGTAACCAGACCAGAGTGACTTTTGTGTCCTGGCATGCACACCTGTCCTAAGAAAAAAAAAATCACTGTCCTTCTCATTATGATTTAACCATACCAGAGTGACTGTTGTCTCCATGCATGTACACCTCTGCTAAGAGAAAAAATCACTGTCCTTCTGACTGTGATTTAACCTGAGTTATTCTTATGTCCCTGCATGCACACCTCTACTAGGAGAAAAGTCACTGTCCTCCTGACAGAGTTTTAACCAGACCAGAGTGACTGTTGTGTCACTTCATGCACACCTGTCATAGGAAGAAAATCACTGTCCTTTTCATTATGACTTAACCAGACCAGATTGACTGTTGTGTCAAAGCATGTACACCTGTCCTAGGAGAAAAAAATCACTGGTCTTCTTACTGCGATTTAACCAGACCAAAGTGACTGTTGTGTCTCCGTGTGCAGACATGTGCTAGGAAAAAAATAATTGTCCTCCTAACTGTGATTTAAATAGACTAGAGTGACTGGTATGTCCCCGTGTGCAGACATGTGCTAGGAAAACAATCATTGTCCTTCTAGTTGTGACTTAACCAGGGTGATTACAGTGTTCATGTGTGCATACATGTGCCAGGAGAACAATCATCATCCTCCTGACTGCAATTTAACCAGACCAGTGTGACTGTTGTGTCCCTGCATGCACAGCTGTTCTAGGAAATAAATTATTAGCCTCCATTTTGCAATTTATCAAGGATGATTAGAGTCCCTGCATGCAGACCTGTTCTAGGGAAAAAAATCACTGTCCTCCTTACTGTGATTTAACAAGAGTGATTGTTGTGTCCCTGCTGGCACACCTTTATTTAGAAAAAAATCAATGTGCTCCTGACTGCGATTTAACCAGAGTGATTGTTGTGTCCTTGCATACACACCTGTGCTTGGAAAAGTCATTGTCATCCTGACTGAGATTTAACCAGAGTGATTGTTGTGTCCCTATGTGCACACCTATGCTAGGAATCAAAAAATCACTGTCCTCCTGACTGCAATTTAACCAGGCCAGAGTAACTGTTGTGTCCCTGTTTGCAGATCTGTGCAAGTAGAACAATCATTGTCTGCCTAACTTTGATTTATCCAGATCAGAGTGACAGTTGTGTCCCTGCTAACACACCTGTGGTAGGAAAAAAATCACTGTCTTCCTGAAGGTGATTTAACGAGACCAGAGTGACTGTAGTGTCCCTTTGAGCAATCTTGTGCTAGGAGAACAATCACTGTCCTCCTGACTGCGATTTAACAAGACCAGACTGACTGCTGTATCCCTGTGTGCACAACTGTGCAAGGTAAATAATCTCTATCAGTCTGACTGTGATTTAACCACAGTGACTAGTGTGTCACTGCATAAAGACCTGTGCCAGGAAGAAAAAAACACTGTCCTCCTGACTGGGATTTAACCAGACCAGAGTGTCTTTTGCTTCCCTGTGTGCACACCTGTACTATCAATAAAATCACTGCCCTGACTGGGATTTAACAAAAGTGATTGTTGTGTCCCTGCTGGAACACCTTTATTTAGAAAAATAAAAATGTACTCCTGACTGCGATTTAACCAGAGTGATTGTTGTGTCCCTACTAACTTCGATTTTTTAAGATCAGAGTGACAGTTGTGTCCCTGCTAGTACACCTGTGGTAGGAAAAAAATCACTATCCTCCTGACTGCGATTTAGACATAGTGATTACTGTGTCCCTACGTGCAGTCCTTTGCTAGGAAACAAAATCATTGTCCTCCTGACTGCGATTTAACCAGACCGGAGTGACTGTTGTGTTCCTGCATGCATACCTGTGCTAGGAAAAAAATCACTGTCCTCCTGACTTTGATTTAACCAGACCGGAGTGACTGCTGTGTCCCTGTGTGCACAACTGTGCAAGGAAAGAAATCACTATCATTCTGGCTGCTATTTAACCATAATGACTACTGTGTCACTGCATACAGACCTGTGCTAGGAAGAAAAAAGCATTGTCCACCTAACTGGAATTTAACCAGACCAAAATGTCTTTTGTTTCTCTGCAAGCACACCTGTGCTATGAAATAAATCACTGTCCTGACTACGATTTAACAAGAATGATTGTTGTGTTACTGTTGGCACACCTTTATTTAGAAAAAAAATCAATGTGTTCCTAACCGCGATTTAACCAGAGTGATTGTTGTGTCCCTACGTGCACACCTATGCCAGGAAAAAACAATCACTGTCCTCCTGACTATGATTTAACCAGAAAAGAGTGACTGTTTTGCCGCTGCATGCACACCTGTGCTAGGAAAACAATCAATGTCCTCCTAAATGCAATTTAACCAGACCCGAGTGACAGTTGTGTCGCTGCCTGCACACCTGTATTAGGAAAAAAATCAGATCAGAGGGACAGTTGTGTCCATGCATGTTCACCTGTGCTTGGAAAAAAATCACCATCCTTCTGATTGCTATTTAACCAGAATAGAGTGACTGTGTTGTCTCCATGTGCAGACATGTGCTAGGAAATCTTCCTGCCGAATCTCATCTCCCGCCTCCAGTGACATGCTAACCAATAATTTGTCTCATTGCCCCTGCTGTGCCACCAAATCAGCAGCCCTTCCTTACTGTTCTCCTGTAGCTACACTATCGATTTTCAGCTTTTTAGTCACCAATACCACTTTCACAATGGGGAGATTCCTTTGGCTATTTCTTTCTCTATCATTCGTGATGTTCAATGAGAAAGATATCCCCAATCAATACCACACTAAAAAATGCAGCCCACCTTCCTAGCCTCTCTGATTCGCCTTTGTTGGACTATGACGGATCCTCACTATGCCCCTACGATGCCATATCCACAATCAGTTGGGTAACACTCCCCAAAGGGACTGAAACTGTCATGTGTATATTCCGCTCGATGCTCCATTATTGGGTATACAGTTCCCCATTAGGCCTGACCTTCAAACTACTACTTAGTGACTCGGTACAAAGCCATAACCCCGATTGGAATACCTCAAAACAGTGGCCGCTGAATAAGAAAAGGAGGGCCAAAGACAGTCCCCTCTTCCTATCTCTTGAAGCCCTTTTGAAACTGCTATTCTTTTTGCTGATCTGTATTGGAAATGTGGAAATCAACCCAGGCCCTCCTGAGTGTATCACGTCACCAACAGACCTAGCCTCAACCAAAGGCCTAGGTTTTCTACATATCAATGCATGCAGCCTCCTTAAAAAGCTCACATTGATACAAGCCTGGGTTGCCCATACCCTGCCAAACTTTCTTGTGGTGTCTGAGACATGGCTCAAACCCGCTACAGCAGATAGGGATGTAAACTTACCAACTATCAAATATTCAGAGCGGATCGCTAGACAAAGGCGATTGGAGTAGCTATATATGTAAAATCCAGCATATCTATCCTGCCTTAATGCAACATCTATGCCCAAGAATTTGAATTTATATCCCTCAAAGTAACTCTCTCCAATGGCAGCTTTTCAGCTAGTTGGCTGCTATAGGCCCCCTCTGCTGATCACAAGCTTCTAACCCACCTAGGAATCTGATCAAACCGGGCACTGAAAAATCATAATCCTAGGTGATCTAAATCTAAATTGGCTTTCAAGGCAGCAGCACCATTAGTTTCATTCTATGATACACACGGGTTCTCACAACTGATAAATGAGCCAACAAGAATCAACTTAAAGAATAGAAGCAACAGCACATTACTTGACATCATTCTGGTGAATAAACCCCACCTATTCACACACACTGGAGTGCTTTTCAGTGACATAAGTGACCACTGCCTCATTGCAGGAGTAAGATCATCCGGCAAATCAGCACCCCCAGCAAAATTTCTACAGAGAAGATCCAAGAAAAACTTCAATATTGAGGGATATCTCCATGATCTAACTCATTCTACAAGATGGCAAGAGTTTTACCTAGCACACTCTATGGAAAAAGCACATCAGGTGTTAAACAGCATAATACTAGGTGCCCTTAACACTCATGCACCACTCACTAGTGTTCGAATAAAAAACAAATCTTGCTGCTGGTTTTCAGCTGACCTTAAATCTGCACTGCTGGAGAGAGACAAGCTATGGAAACTGGCGAGGAAGACCAAGAACCCAAATGACTGGCGATGTTTAAGAAAGCCAGAAATAGCTGTACCAGGAAAGTACGGAATACAAAGGCTGCCTTTTATAGGGCTGAACTTGACTCCTCCTACCACAATTCTGCTAGGTTCTGGAGCAGCATTAAGGGTATTTTAGGACAGGACTCTAGCACCTCACTACCAACTCAATTACATAACAATAAGGGTACAATCTCAGACAGAATGGAAGTACTGGATGCTTTCAATAATCATTTCACAACTGCTGGCCTTGCTTTTGACACCTCTCCAGCTAATCTGCTACATGCACAACTAAGCTCCCAGCACACTGGAGCTCAGAGAACTGATTCTTCCTTCTCCTTCAAACCGATCCTGTTGAAGCAAGTAGAGGATCTAATGTTGCAAATGGATATCAAAAAAAGTGCGGGGGCAGACTCCCTTGACCCCTACTTTCTAAAGATTGCAATATATGCACTTGCAGTTCCCTTAACACATCTTTTGAATCTGTCATTAATCTCTGGTTTTATTCCTACAGTGTGGAAAACAGCCCAAGTGTTTCCCCTACTAAAATCAGGGGACCCCATGGACCTCAACAATTGCAGGCCTATATCCATTCTTCCAGTGCTATCCAAGCTGCTAGAGAAATTAGTGAGCATCCAGCTAAGAGAATACCTTGAAGATGCTAATCTCTTAAATCCAGCTCAATCTGGGTTTAGAGCTAGGCATAGTACTATCTCTGCACTGGCCAAAGTTACAAATGACTGTCAAACTGAATTGGATAAAAAGAACAGTGTCTGTGCTGTATTGCTAGATCTCAGCAAGGCATTCGACACAGTGGACCATGAGCTGCTACTCTCTTCCTTGCATTCCATAGGCTTGGACCCACCCTCCCTTAAGTGGTTCAGGTGTTACCTTACGGATAGGTCACAGCAGGTGAAAGCTGAAGGTGCTCTATCTCCACTAAAACCACTTCTGAGAGGAGTTCCGCAAGGATCTATCCTGGGCCCTATTCTTTTTGCCATTTACATTAATAATATTGACTCAAACCTCACCAAAGCCACTGTTCACCTGTTTGCAGATGACACAGTTTGTATGTCAGCAACCCATCGCCTGCAATAGCTTGTGAAAGTCTACAAGCAGAATTCTCCTTATTACAACATCAACTACTGCAAAAAAAGCTTCTTTTAATGCAAAGAAAACAAAAGCAATGTTTTTCTCCCACCAAAGCTATACAAATACCTCCTCACTAAACAATCTCCCCCAGCTATCCACTATCCTTGGAGAAAGCCTGGACTATGTAGAAAAATTCAAATATTTGGGTGTGTGGTTAGATAGCAGGCTTGATTACACACATCACATTGAAGAACTTCTGAAAAAAACTTTGCCAGAGGCTTGGCCTATTCTTCATAATAAAACACTTCCTAACCAGAGACTCTAAGATGAGGTTGGTCCAGGCCACTTTTCTTTCAGTTATTGACTATACAGATTTCCTTGACAGTCACTGCCCCATCTCATATCTAAGCAAACTGGATACACTGTACCACAGAGCCTTAAGGTTCATAACAGATCTTCCATTTAACACTTATCACTGCTCTCTCTATGCTGCAGTCGGTTGGGCATCCCTACACCTCAGAAGGAACAGAAATGCTGCACTATGGATTTACAGAGATTTGTCTAAGAAGCTTCCAAATTATATTTTAGACTGCTTCACACAGGCCACAGCTGGGTCCTATGCCCTAAGAAGCAGCAACTTCATCATGCTCAAGGTGCCTAAAGTCAACACCCAGCAAGGGAGGTCTGCAATCAGCTATTCTCTAGCTATGGCATGGAATACTTTACAGAAGTCCCTGAAGCTGATCAATCTTATACCTCTAGCATCCTTTAAACAGCTTTGCATAAGTCTCTTCTCAGAGAAATGTAGCTGCTACCACAAGCTCTAGTCTATTCACATTCCTTACCCTCCCCCTTCCAGACAACTATCATAATTTGCAACTCATTTCCCATAACTTATCTCCACAGTTCTCCCTCCCAGGCAGCCCTCATTTTATGGTACTTCAGTTCCCTATAACCTTACCTACACTGATCTTACTACCCCTGGCTATAATCTTCTCCCACTAATTCCTGGCCCTTACCCCAGCCCTTATTACTCCCCTACACCTCCTAGTATTATCCCCAGCCCCTGTCCAAGTCCCCTATACCCTCCCTTCCATGTCTTTTACCAGAGGCTGTGATCACCATTTTCTCAGTCACTCAAACATTGTGTCTCCTTGTCTGCATTGGCTTGCCCTGGAACTTGGAAATTTTTGGGTGCCTTATGTTGAGTGTATGCCTTGATTCCTCAACTGGGATATGTATATACTGTATTATCTAGTGTACTTTTCTTATGTCCTACTTTGTCCTGTTATGCTTTAATCAACTTCTGTCTTTTGATTATGTATATATAATTGTTTTAAATGTATCTGTTTACGTACCAACTATTGAACCTTGACCTTATCAGGTCCATCTTGCAAATGAGCTCTGCTCAATGATGTTCACCTGAATAAATAAAGATTTGATTGATTGATTGATTGAAATAAATCACTGTCCTCCTGACAGCAATTTAACCATACCAGAGACACTGCTGTGTCCCTGCATGCACACCTGTGCTAGGAAAATATCACTATTCTCCTGGTTGCAATTTAACAGTAGTGATTACTGTGTCCCTGCATGCAGACCTGTGCTAAAAAAAAATCTCTGTATTCCTGACTGTGATTTAACCAGACCAGAGTGACTATTGTGTCCCTGCATACTCACCTGAGCCAATAATAAAATCACTGTCCTCCTGACTGCAATTTATCCTGACAAGAGTGACTATTGTGTCCCTGTGTGCAGACCTGTGCTAGGAAGAAAATCACTGTCCTTCTGAGTGTGATTTATCCAGACCAGAGTGATTTTTGTGTCCCTTCGTTTACACCTGTCCTATGAAAAATATCACTCTCTCCTGACTGCAATTTAACCTGACAAGAGTGACTGATTTGTCCCTCTGTATAGACCAGTGATTGGAAAAAAATCACTGTCCTCCTGAATGTGATTTATCCAGACCAGAGTGACTGTTGTGTCCCCATGTCCCTATGTGCAGACATGTACTAGGAACTAAATCACTGTCCTCCTGACTGCTATTTAACCTGAGTTATTCTTATGTCCCTGCATGCACACCTCTACCATGAAAAAAGTCACTGTCTTCCTGACAGTGATTTAACCAAACCAGAGCGGCTGTTGTGTCCCGGCATGCACACCTGTCCTAAGAAAAAAATCACTGCTCTTCTCATTATGATTAAACCATACCAGAGTGACTGTTGTGTCCATGCATGTACACCTGTGCTAGGAGAAAAAAATACTGTCCTTCTGACTGTGATTTTACCACACTAGAGTGACTGTTGTGTCCCTGTGTGCAGACATGTACTAGGAAACAAAAATCACTGTCTCCTGACTGTGATTTAACCTGAGTTATTCTTATGTCCCTGCATTCACACCTCTACTAGGAAAAAGTCACTGTCCTCCTGACAGAGATTTAACCAGACCAGAGTGACTGTTGTGTCGCTCCGTGCACACCTGTCACAGGAAAAAAATAATTGTCCTTCTCATTATGATTTAACCAGACCAGAGTGACTGTTGTTGCAATGTGTGTATACCTGTGCTAGGAGAAAAAAAATCACTGTCCTTCTGACTGCAATTTAACCAGACCAGAGTGTCTGTTGTGTCCCCATGTACAGACATGTTCTAGGAAAAAAATCACTGTCCTCCTAACTGCGATTTAAACAGAGTTATTCTTATGTCCCTGCGTGTACACCTGTACTAGGAAAAAAGTCACAGTCCTCCTGATAGTAATGTAACCAGACGAGCGTGACAATTGTGTCCTTGCATGCACACCTGTACTAGAAAAAAAAATAATTGTCCTTCTGACTGCAATTTAACCAGACCAGAGTGTCTGTTGTGTCCCCATGTACAGACATGTTCTAGGAAAAAAATCACTGTCCTCCTAACTGCGATTTAAACAGAGTTATTCTTATGTCCCTGCGTGTACACCTGTACTAGGAAAAAAGTCACTGTCCTCCTGAGAGTAATGTAACCAGACGAGAGTGACAATTGTGTCCTTGCATGCACACCTGTACTAGAAAAAAAATAATTGTCCTTCTGACTGCAATTTAAACAGACCAGAGTGACTGTTGTGTCCCTGAGTGCAGATATGTGCTAGGAGAACAATCATTGCCCTTCTTACTGCAATCTATCAAGACCAGAGTGACTTTTCTGTCACTGCGTGCACACCTGTGTGAGGAGTGTAAATCACTATCCTTCTAGTTGTGATTTAACCATGGTGGTTACTGGGTTCATGTGCACATACTTGTGCTCGGAGAACAATCATCATCCTCCTGACTGTGATTTAACTAGACCAGAGTGACTGTTGTGTCCCTGCATGCACAGCAGCTATAGGAAATAAATCACTAGCCTCCTTTTTGCAATTTAGCAAGGATGATTATTGAGTCATTGCATGCAGACCTGTTCTAAGGGAAAAAAAATCACTCTTCTCCTGACTGTGATTTAACCAGAGTGATTGTTGTGTCCTTGCATGTACACCTGTGCTTGGAAAAAGTCATTGTCCTCCTGGCTGCGATTTAAACATAGTGATTACTGTGTCCCACATACAGACCTTTGCTAGGGAAAAAAAAAACATTGTCCTCTTGACTGTGATTTAACCAGACCAGAGTGACTGTTGTATCCCTTTGTGCAGACTTGTGCTAAGTGAACAATCACTGTCCTCCTGACTGCGATTTGAGTGACTGCTGTGTTCCTGTGTGCACAAATGTGCAAGGAAAAAAATCACTATCATTCTGGCTGCAATTTAACCATAGTGACTAGTGTGTCACTTCATACATATATATGCTAGAAAGGAAAAACACTGTCCTTCTGACTGGGATTTAACCAGACCATAGTGTCTTTTGTTTCCCTGCGTGCACACCTGTGCTATGAAAAAAAATCACTGTCCTGGTTGCGATTTAACAAGACTGATTGTTGTGTCCCTGCAAGCACACTTTTATTTAGAAAAAAAATCAATGTACTCCTGACTGCGATTTAACCAGAAAAGAGTGACTGTTGTGCCGCTGAGTGCACACCTGTGCAAGGAAAACAATCAAAGTCCTCCTGACTGCAATTTATCTAGACCCGAGTGACAGTGGTGTCGCTGCCTGCACACCTGCACTAGGAAAAAAATCCGAGCAGAGTGACAGTTGTGTCCATGAGTGTACACCTGTGCTAGGAAAAAAATTACAATCCTTCTGATTGCTATTTAACCAGAATAGAGTGACTGTGTTGTCCCCATGTGCAGACGTGCTAGGAAAAAAATCACTGTCCTCCTGACTGCGATTTTCTCTGAGTGATTGTTGTATCCCTGCATGCACAGCTGTGGTTTGGAAAAAATAAGTGTCCTCCTTACTGAGATTTAACCAGAGTGATTGATGTGTCCCACTGTGCACACCTGCTCTAGGAAAACAAAATCACTGTCCTCCTGACTAAGATTTAACCATACCAGAGTGACTGTTGTGTCCCTACATGCACACCTGTGATAGGAAATAAATTCACTATTCTCCTGGCTGCTATTTAACCAAAATGATTACTGTGTCCCTGCATGCAGACCTGTGCTAGAAAAGAACTCTCTGTCCTCCTGACAGTGATTTAACTAGACCAGAGTGACTATTGTGTCCCTGCGTGCACACCTGAGCCAATAATCAAATTAGTTGTCCTGACTGCAAATTATCCTGAAAAAAGTGACTATTGTGTCCCTGTGTGCAGACCCGTGGTAGAAAAAAAATCAGTCCTCCTGACTGCGATTTAACCAGACCAGAATGATTGGTTATGTCCCTGCATTCACACCTGTCCTATGAAAAAAATCGCTCTCCTCCTGACTGTGATTTAACCTGACAAGAGTGACTGTTGTGTCCCTCTGTATAGATCAGTGATTGTGAAATAAGCACTGTCCTCCTGAATTCAATTTAACCAGACCATAGTAACTGCTGTGTCCCTAGTGCACACCTGTACAAGAAAAAAAGTCATTGTGCTCTTGACTGCCACTTAATTAGAGCAGAGTGACTGTTGTATCGCTGCATGCACACATGTCCTAGGAAATAAATCACTGTCCTTCTCATGCTGATTTAATCAGACCAAAGTGACTGTTGGGTCCATAAGTGCACACCTGTACAATGAAAAAAATCACTGTACTCCTGACTGCAATTTAACCTGACAAGAGAGATTGCTGTGTCCCTGTGTGCAGACCTTTGCTAGGAAAAAAATCACTGTCCTCCATACTGCTATTTAACCAGAGTGATTGTTCTGTCCCTCAGTGCACACCTGTACTAGGAAAAAAATCATGTCCTCCTGACTATGATTTAACCTGAAAAGAGTGGCTGTTGTGTCGTTGCGTGCACACCTGTGCAAGGAAAGAAATCAATGTCCTCTTGTTTGCGATTTAACCAAACCCGAGTGACTTGTGTCACTGCCTGCACACCTGTACCATGAAAAAAAATCACCGTCCTCCTGACTGTGATTTAATCAGACCAGAGTTACAGTTATGTCCCTACGTGTACACCGGTGCTAGGAAAAAATAAATTACCGTTCTTCTGATTGCGATTTAACCAGAATAGAGAGACTGTTCTGGCCCCAAGTGCAGACATGTGTTAGGAAGAAAAATCACTATCCTCCTGACTGTAATTTACCCTGTGTGATTGTTGTATCCCTGCATGCACACCTGTGCTTGGAAAAAATCATTGTCGTCCTGACTGAGATTTAACCAGAGTGATTGCAGTGTCCCAACGTGCACACCTGCTCTATGAAAACAAAATCACTGTTCTCCTGACTGTGATTTAAACAGACCAGAGTGACTGTTGTGTCCCTGCATGCTCACCTGTGTTAGGAAAAAAAATAACTATTCTCCTGACTGAGATTTAACCAGACCAGCATGACTATTGTGTCTCTGTGTGCACACCTGAGCCATTAATAAAATCAGTGTCTTCCTGATTGTGATTTAACCAGACCACAGTGACTGTTGTTTCCCTGCATGCACACCTGTACTTGGGGAAAAAAATCAATGTCCTTCTGACTGCGATTTAAACAGAGCAGATTGACTGTTGTTCCCCAGTATGCAGACATATGTTAGGAGAACAATCATTGTCCTTGCTGTGATTTAACAAGACCAGAGTGACTTTTCTGTCCCTGCGTGCACACCTGTGTGAGGGAAAAAAAATCACTATCCTTCTGGTTGCGATTTGACCAGGGTGATTACTGTGTCCATGTGTGCATACATGTGCTAGGAGAACAATCATTGTCTTCCTGATTGCGATTTAACCAGATCAGAGTGACTGTTGTGTCCTTACATGCACAGATGTTCAAGGAAATAAACCACTAGCATCCTTTTTGCAATTTAGCAAGGATGATTACTGAGTCCCTGTGTGCAGACTTGTTCTAGAAAAGAAAAATCACTCTCCTCCTCACTGCGATTCAACAAGAGTGATTGTTGTGTTCCTACGTGCACACCTATGCTAGGAAAAAAAGAATCACTGTCCTCCTGACTATGATTTAACCAGAAAGGAGTGACTGATGTGTCGCTGCATGCACTCATGTGCTAGAAAAACAATCAATGTCCTTCTGACTGCAATTTAACCAGACCCGAGTTACTGTTGTGTCACTACCTGCACACCTGTACTGGGAAAAAAAAAGACCAGAGTTACATTTGTGTCCATGTGTGTATACCTGTGCTAAAAAATAAAATTACCATCCTTCTGATTGCTATTTAACCAGAATAGAGTGACTGTGTTGTCCTCCTGTGCAGACATGTGCCAGGAAAAAAATCACTGTCCTACTGACTGCGATTTAGCCAGACCAGAGTAACTGTTGTGTCCCTGTATGCACATCTGGGCTAGGAAAAAAATCACTATTCTCCTGGCTGAGATTTAACTGGAGTGATTACTATGTCCCTGCATGCAGACCTGTGCTAGAAAACAATCTCTGTCCTTCTGACTGTGATTAAACAAGACTAGAGTGACTATTGTGTCCCTGCATGCACATCTGAGCCAATAATAAAATTACTGTCCTCCTGACTGTGATTTATACTGGCAAGAGTGACTGTTCTGTCCCTGTGTGTAGACCTGTGCTAGGAAAAAAAATCACTGTCCTCCTAACTGCGATTTAACCAGACCAGAGTGATTGTTGTGTCCTTGTGTTCACACCTGTCCTATGAAATAAATCACTGTCCTCCTGACTGCGCTTTAACCTGATAAGAGTGACTGTTGTGTCCCTGTGTCCAGACCAGTTCTTGGAAAAAATTCACTGTCCTCCTGAGTGTGATTTAATCAGACCATAGTGAGTGCTATCTCCCTGGTGTACACCTGTACAAAGAAAAAAAATAATTTTGCTCCTGACTGTGATTTAACCAGACCACAGTAACTGATGTGAAGCTGCATGCACTCCTGTCATAGGAAAAAAATCACTGCCCTTCTCATTATGATTTAACAAGACCAGAGTGACTGTTGTGTCCATACATGTACACCTGTGCTAGGAGAAACAATTAGTGTCCTTCTGACTGCTACTGAACCAGACCAGAGTGGCTGTTGTGTCCCCATATGCAGACATGTATTAGGAACAAAATCACTGTCCTCCTGACTGCGATTTAACCAGAGTTATTCTTATGTCTGTGCATGCACACCTCTACTTTGAAAAAAGTCACTATCCTCCTCACGGTGATTTAACCAGACCAGAGTTAATGTTATGTCCTGGCATTCACACCTGTCCTAAGAAAAAAAATCACTGACCTTCTCATTAGGATTTAACCATACCAGAGTGACTGTTGTGTGTCCATGCATGTACACCTCTGCTAGGAGAAAAAATCATTGTCCTTCTGACTGCAATTTAACCAGACCAGAGTGACTGTTGTGTCCCTGTATGCAGACATGTACTAGGAAATAAAATCACTGTCCTCCTGACTGCGATTTAACCTGAGTTATTCTTATGTCTCTGCGTGCACACCTCTACTAGGAAAAAAGTCACTGTCCTCCTGACAGAGATTTAACGAGACCAGAGTGACTGTTTTGTCCCTGCATGCACACCCATCATAGGAAAAAAAATCACTGTCCTTCTCATTATAATTTAACCAGACCAGAGTGACTGTTGTGTCAATGCGTGTACACCTGTGCTAGGAGAAAAAAAAATCACTGTCCTACTAACTGCAATTTAACCAGAGTTATTCTTCTGTCCCAGCATGAACACCTCTACTGCGAAAAAAGTCACTGTCCTCCTGACAGTGATTTAACCACATGAGAGTGACTGTGGTGTTTCTGCACACACACACACCTGTGCTAGGAAAAAAAATCACTGTCCTCCTGACTGCAATTTAAACAGACCCGAGTGACTGCTGTGTCCCTGTGTGCAGACTTATGCTAGGAGCATCATCATTGCCCTTCTCACTGTGATTTAATAAGACCAGAGGGACTTTTCTGTCCCTGCGTTCACACCTGTGTGAGGAAATAAATCACTATCCTTCTACTTCCCGATTTAACCAGGGTGATTACTGTGTTCATATGTGCATACATGTGCTAGGAGAACAATCATTCTCCTCCTGACTGTGATTTAACCAGACCAGCGTGACTGTTGTGTCCCTGCATGCACAGCTGTTATCGGAAATAAATCACTAGCCTCCTTTTTGCAATTTAGCATGGATGATTACTGAGTCCCTGCATGCAGACCTGTTCTAGGGGGGAAAAAAAATCACTGTCCTCCTGACTGTGATTTAACAAGAGTGATTGTTGTGTCCCTGCTGGCACACCTTTATTTAGAAAAAAAATCAATGTGCTCCTGACTGTGATTTAACCAGAGTGATTGTTGTGTCCTTACATGCAAACCTGTGCTTGGAAAAAAATCATTGTCCTCCTTACTGAGATTAAACCAGAGTGATTGTTGTGTCCCTACATGCACACCTATGCTAGGAATAAAAAAAATCACTGTCTTCCTGACTGCTATTTAACCAGACCAGAGTAACTGTTGTGTCCCTGTTTGCAGATCTGTGCAAGTAGAACAAACATTGTCTGCCTAACTTCAGTTTATCCAGACCAGAGTGACAGTTGTGTCCCTGTTAGAACACCTGTGGTAGGAAAAAAAATCACTATCCTCCTGGCTGCGATTTAAACATAATGATTATTGTGTCCCTACTGCAGACCTTTGCTAGGAGAACAATCACTTTCCTCCTGACTGCGATTTAACTAGACCAAAGTGACTGCTGTGTCCCTGTCTGCACAACTGTGCAAGGAAAAAAATCACTATAATTCTGGCTGTGATTTAACCAAAGTGACTAGTGTGTCACTGCATACAGACCTGTGCTAGGAAGAAAAAACACTATCCTCCTGACTGAGATTTAACCAGACCATAGTGTCTTTTGTTTCCCTGCGTGCATACCTATGCTATGAAAAAAATCACGGGCCGGCCCGTCGGCGCAGCGGTGGGATTTCCACTTACTGCGCCAATGACTCGGGTTCGAGAGCGGACCCGGGTTGTCGGAGGCGGCCAGGGAGATGGATGGAGCATCCGATGGGCAGCTCTCCTTCTCCGAGGGAGAGTAGAGACCTTTTCGGAGTACGGAGGACCCTAGTGGAGGCGGAGACCTCGCGCTGCCGACGTTCAACAAGGGGGAGGAGGCGGGGCAGATGCTGGCATCATTGCACATCCCCGCCTCCTCTGGGGGAAGAAACCAGGAAAAAGAATGGCGGGCCGGGCCAACGAGAGAATGAAGCCCTCCCCGGAGGTCCTCAATTCACTGCCGTCGCTGCGGGACCCCAACTAGTCATAGTTCCGTGGCCATGAAGGTGGCCAAGGCCCCGCCCTCTGGGGGGCAAGCCGGGGCTGACCGTGGGTCCCTGGCAGCAATAGGCAGTGGTGGAGGTCTCCGGGGGCCGTGACCAAGGCAGATAAAGATGGGTGGCCCGGCCAGGAAAAAGAGGAAAAAAAAAAAAATCACTGTCCTGACTGCAATCTAACAAGAGTGATTGTTGTGTCTCTGCCAGCACACCTTTATTTAGAAAAAAAATCAATGTACTCCTGACTGCGATTTAACGAGAGTGATTGTTGTGTCCTATGTGCACACCTATGCTAGGAAAAAACAATCACTGTCCTCCTGACTACGATTTAACCAGAAAAGAGTGACAGTTGTGTCACTGTGTGCACAGCTGTGCTAAGAAAACAATCAATGTCCTCCTGACTGCAATTTAACCAGACCTGAGTGACAGTTGTGTCACTGCCTGTACAGTTGTACAAGGAAAAAAATGAGACCAGAGTGACAGTTCTGTCCATGAGTGTACTCCTGTGCTGGGAAAAACAATTACCATCCTTCTGATTGCTGTTTAACCAAAATAAAGTGACTGTGGTGTCCCCATGTGCAGACATGTGCTAGGAAAAAAATCACTGTCCTCCTGACTGCGATTTACCCTGAGAGAATGTTGTGTCCCTGCATGCACACCTGTGCTTGTAAAAAATCATTGTCCTCCTTACTGAGATTTAACTGGAGTGATTCATGTGTCCCAATGTGCACACCTGCTCTAGGAAAACAAAATCAGTGTCTTCCTGACTGCGATTTAACCATACCAGAGTGACTGTTGTGTCCCTGCATGCACACCTGTGCTAAGAAAAATATTTACTATTCTCCTGGCTGCGATTTAACCAGAGTGATTACTGTGTCCCTGCATGCAGACCTGTGCTATAAAAAAAAATCTCTGTCCTCCTGACAGTGATTTAACCAGACCAGAGTGACTATTATGTCCCTGCATATACACCTGAGCCAATAACAAAATCATTGTCCTCCTGACTGCGAATTATCCTGACAAGAGTGACTATTGTGTCCCTGTGTGCAGACCCATGCTAGGAAAAAAAAATCACTGTCCTCCTGAGTGCGATTTAACCAGATCAGAGTGATTTTTGTGACCCTGCGTTTACACCTGTCATATGAAAAAAATCGCTCTCCTCCTGACTGTGATTTAACCTGACAAGAGTGATTGTTGTGTCCCTCTGTATAGACCAGTGATTGGGAAATAATCACTGTCTTCCTGAATGTGATTTAACCAGACCATAGTGAATGCTGTGTCCCTGGTGCACACCTGTACTAGAAAAAAGTCATTGTGCTCTTTACTGCCATTTAATTAGAGCAGAGTGACTGTTGTATTGCTGCATGCACACATGTCCTAGGAAAAAATCACTGTCCTTCTCATTATGATTTAACCATACCAGAGTGACTGCTGTGTCCATGCGTGTACACCTCTTCTAGGACAGAAAAATCACTGTCCTTCTGACTGTGATTTAAGCTGACAAATGTGATTGCTGTGTCCCTGTATGCAGACCTGTGCTATGAAAAAATCAATGTCTTCCTTACTGCGATTTAACCAGAGTGATTGCTGTATCCCTGAGTGCACATCTGTACTAGGAAAAAAATCAATTTTCTTACTGCGATTTAACCAGACCAGTGACTGTTGTGTCCCTGTGTGCAAATCTGTGTTAGGAAAAAACAAATCACTTTACTCCCGACTGCGATTTAACCACAGTGATTGTTGTGTCCTTGTGTGCAGACCTGTTCTAGGAAAACAATCACTGTCCACCTTACTGGAACTTAACCTGAGCAGAGTGACTGTTGTGTCAATGCATGCACACCAGTGTTGGGAAAAAAATTCACTGTCCTCCTGACAGCGATTTAACCAGACCAGAGTAACTGTAGTGTCCCTGTGTGCACACCTGTGCTAGGAAACACATCACTGTCCTCCTGTCTGCGATTTAACCAGAGCAGAATGACTGTTTTGTGCATGGGAGCACACATGTGCTAGTAAAAAAATCAGTCCTCCTTTCTTTGATTTTACCAAAGTGGTTGTTGTATACCTGCCGGCACACATTTATTTAGAAAAAAAATCACCGTCATCCTGACTGCGATTTAATAAGTAATTGTTGTGTCCCTCCTCGCATGACTTTATTTAGAAAAATAATCACTGCATTCCTGACTGCGATTCAACCAGAGTGATTGTAGTGTCCCTGCATGCACACCTGTGCTATGAAAAAAATCATTGCCTTCCATTCTGAGATTTA
This sequence comes from Neoceratodus forsteri, assembly GCA_016271365.2. Classification (NCBI taxonomy): domain Eukaryota; kingdom Metazoa; phylum Chordata; order Ceratodontiformes; family Ceratodontidae; genus Neoceratodus; species Neoceratodus forsteri. Next base: position 1,164,127,905 of record CM028131.1, read on the forward strand.
ACCACAGTGATTGTTGTGTCCCTATGTGCAAATGTGTGATAGGAAAACAAATCACTGTCCTCCTGACTACGATTTAACCAGACCAGAGTGAATGTTGTGTCCCTGTTTGCAGAGCTATGCTAGGTGAAAAATCATTGGCATCCTGACTGCGATTTAATCAGAGTGATTGTTGTATCCCTGCATGAACACCTGTTGTAGGATGAAAATCCCTTTCCTTACTGTGATTAAACCAGCCTAGAGTGAATGTTGTGTCCTTGAGTTTAAACCTCTGCAACAAACAAATCATTGTCCTCCTAACTGATTTAACCAGAGTAATTTTTGTGTCGCTGCCAGACACATTTATTTAGAAAAGAAATCCCTGTCCTCCTAACTGCGATTTAATCAGAGTGATTGTTGTGTCACAGTGTACGCATCTGTACTAGAAAAAAATCACTGTCCTTACTGCAATTTAATCAGACCAAAGAAACTGTTGTGTCCCTGTGTGCAAATCTGTGCTAGGAAAAGAAAATCACTGTATTTCTGACAGCAAATAAATCAGACTAGAGTGACTGTTATGTCCCTGTGTGCAGACCTGTACTAGAGAAAAAAATCACTGGCCTCCTCACTGTGATTTAACTGGACTAGAGTGACTGTTGAGTCCCCGTGTGTATACCTGCATTAGCAAAATAATCATCTTCCATCTGACTGCGATTTAACAAGAGTGATTGTTGTGTCCCTGCTGGCATACCTTTATTTAGAAAGAACATCACTGTACCCCTGACTGTGATTTAAACAGAGTGATTGTTGTGTCCCTGCATACATACCTGGGCTAGGGAAAAAAAAATCACTACCCTCCTGACTATGATTTAACTAGACCAGAGTGACTGTTCTTTCCCTGTTTTCAGATCTGTGCTAAGTGAAAAAGCATTGTCCTCTTGACTGAGATTTAAACAAAACAGAGTCACTGTTGTGTTCCTGCCTACACACCTGTGCTAGGAGAAAAAAATCACTGTCCTCCTGACTGTGATTTAATCAGTGATTATTGTATCCCTGCATCCAGACTTGTACTAGGAGAAAATCACGTCTAACGGATTGCTATTTAACCAGAGTAATTGTTTTGTCCCTGCTGGCACACATTTATTTAGAAAAAAAAATCACTGTCCTCCTCACTGCGATTTAATCTCAGTGATTTTTGTATCCCTGCATGCACACATCTACTAAAAAAAAATTGCTTTCCTTACTGCGATTTAACCAGACCAGAGTGACTTTTTGTCCATGAGTGCAAAATTGTGCTAGTAAAAAAAATCACTGTACTCCAGACTGTGATTTAACAAGAGTGATTTTTGTTTGCCATACTGGGACACATTTATTTAGAAAAAAAATCACTGTCCTCCTGATTGCTATTTAATCAGAGTGATTGTTGTGTCTCAGCGTACTCATCTGTACTAAGAAAAAAATCACTGGCCCTACTGCGATTTAACCAGAGTAGAGTGACTGGTGTGTCCCTGTGTGCAATTTGGTGCTAGGAAAAGAAAATCACTCTCCTCCTAACTGCGATTTAACCAGACCAGAGTGAATGTTGTGACCCTCTGTGCAGATCAGTGCTAGAAAAAATAATCGCGGACCTACTGACCGCAATTTAACCAGACCAGAGTTACTGTTGTGTTGCTACATGCAGACCCGTGCTGGGAGAAAAATCATTGTCTAACTGATTGCAATTTAACCAGAGTGATTGTTGTGTCCCTGCTGGCACACATTTATTTAGAAAAAAAAAGCACTGTCCTCCTGACTGCGATTTTAGCTGAATGATAGTTGTGTTTCTGCTTGCAGACCTTTACTAGGAAAAAAATCACTGTCTAACTGATTGCAATTTAAATATAGTGATTGTTGTGTCCCTGCCAACACACATTTATTTAGAAAAAAAAAATCACTGTCCTCCAGACTACTATTTAACCTGAATGATTGTTGTATCCCTGCGTGCAGACTTGTACTAGGAAAGAAATCACTGCCCTCCTGACCACGATTTAACCAGACTTAAGTGACTGTTATGTCACTGCATGTGCACCTGTGTTCGGAAAAAAATCACTGTCCTGCTGACTGTTATTTAACCAGAGTGATTGTTGTGTCTCTGCTGAAACATATTTATTTAGAAAAAAAAATCACTGTCCTCCTGACTGTTATTTAACCAGGCCAGAGTGACCTTTGTGTCCTTGCATGCACACTTGTGCTAGGAAAAAATTCACATTCCTTACTGTGATATAAAAAGACCACAGTGACTGTTGTGTCCATGAGGCCAAACCTGTGTTAGCATAAATATCACTGTCCTCCTGACTCTGATATAACAAGAATGATTGTTATGTCCCTACCGGGTCACATTTATTTAAAAAAAATGATGAGCTGAGATGATGAGCTGTCGTCCTTTATGGGTTTGATCCCTGAGGGTTTTTGGTGGCAGATCAATTGTCTAGTGTGGGTGATGCATGCATCGGAGACATTGGTGTTGGGGTTGATACCTATGATAGGGTGTTATCTGACGCCATTGACTCCCTCGCTCCTGTCCGTGTAAGACCCAGATCTTCTTACCTGAGGTCCCCGTGGTTTGATGGGGCTCTCAGGGAAATGAAGAAGAAAGGTCGGAGGTTAGAGTGCTGCTGGAGAAGATCCAGCCTGGAGAAGGACAAACTGGCCCTGCGTGTGCATTGTAATGCATACCAGGGGGCAATCAACTGTAAGAAGACAGTGTTTCTGTCCAGGGAGTTTGCTGCCGGGAAGAACTGACCAGCTAGACTTTTTCAGACTGTGGACAGGCTACTTCATCCTGCCTGTCTACAGCCTGGGAAGGTTTTTTCCAATACTGAATGTGAAGAGTTTGCTCGGTTCTTCTCGGACAGAGTGTTCAGTATCCGGCAGGGGGTTTCTTCAGCCAGCAATGTCGTAGCTGGCAGTGGTCACCTAAAGTGTTCTGAGTACACGCCGTCTGGCTGGGGGGAGTTTAGACTGGTGGAGGTAAGTGATGTCATTGAGGTAGCAACCAATCTGAAGCACACCTTTTGTGAGCTGGACCCGGTGCCGATGCGTTTCTTAATGAGATGCATTGACACCGTTGGCCCGGTGTTTGCTGTAATTTTCTGGTGTTCCTTATCAGAGGGGGTCTTTCCTGATGCCTTGAAGGAGGCACTAGTGGGACTCCTATTAAATAAACCATCTTTGGACCCGGAGGTCAGGGCAAATTACCAACCTATATCCAACCTTCCCTTTTTGGCAAAAGGTAGCCGAGAAGGTGGTGGCGCTTCAGTTGGAAGAGCACCTCTTGACTCATGAGTTGTACCATCCCTTTCAGTTGGGATTTTGGGCATGGCATAGCACAGAAACTGCACTTGTTCGGGTGCAGAATGATCTCCTCAGGGCGAGAGATCATGGGGATAAGACAATTCTTGTTCTCCTCGATCTCTCCTCAGCATTTGACACTGTGGACCATTGTGTGTTGCTTGACCACCTCAAGGAACTCTGTGGACTCACCTGTACTGTTATTCACTGGTTTGAGTCCTTTTTTACCAACAGGAGGCAACGTGTTGTGATGGGGAATTTCTTCTCCATCCTAGCCTCCTATCTTGCGGAGTCCCTCAGGGGTCGGTACTGGCCCCAATGTTGTTTGCACTGTACATGTTTCCCCTGGGAGGGATCATTAGGAAATATGGCTTGGGTTTTCATTGTTATGCCAATGATACCCAGCTATATCTTTCTTTTGCCCCAGGAACTTCTAACGCAGTAGACGTGCTAAACATCTGCCTTGCTGAGATCAACGACTGGATGGCCTCCAGCTGGTTGTGACTGAATCTCAACAAGATGGACATACTCGTAGTGGAGTCGACAGCGTGCGTGATAGGATGGCCTCTGACTCAGCAACTGGACTTGTTCTGGGAGCTGTTTCATTGAAGGCCTCCTCTTGGGTGCAAAATCTTGGCATTATTTTGGATAGGAATCTGACTATGGAGGTGCAAATACCCTCCCAAGGTCAGTTTCTGTTTTTTACATCTTAGAAATATCGCCAGGATAAAGCCCCTTGTTTCACCTCTGGACCTCTCTACCTTGGTGCATGTCTTAGTTACTTCTAGGCTTGACTACTGCAATGCACTCTACCTCAGGGTCACCAGAGGATCTATCCATAGGCTGCAGCTGGTGCAAAATGCAGCTGCCTGGTTACTTACCAGGCAGCAAAAATCTTGCCACATTACACCAGTGTTGCGTGAATTGCATTGGCTGCCGGTGAGATGGAGGATCCTCTTTAAGGTGGGTGTTCTCACCTATAAGACCCTACACAGGTAGGGCCCTAGTTATCTGTTAGACCTTCTTGCATCTGCTCTCTCTGCCCGCCCCATCACTCTTCCAGAAAGGGCCCCCCTGGTGATTCTGATAACGAGGTTAAGACCCACTGGCAACAGATCTTTTAGTGTTGCAGCCCCCGTTCTCTGAAACTCATTGCCATCTGGAGTCAGGGGTGCCCCTACTGTAGATATTTGTAAGGTTCGCCTGAAGGATCTCCTATTTTCCCAAGCTTTTTGGGGTTGAATTGTGGATTTCAGCAGACTACGATAATAAAATCTTGGGTTATAATCTTTTTATGTTTTTAAACCTATGATGTATTCTGTATCTTTTGATGTTGTATTTATTTATTTTGTGCAGCGCCCAGAGCCTCTGGGATTGGGCATTTTTTAAATAAATTTTACCTTGCCTTGCCATTACTGTGTCCCTTCCAGCACACATTTATTTAAAAAAAATCACTGTCCTTCTGGCTGCGATTTAATCAGATGGATTGTTGTATCCCTGCTGGCACTCCTGTACTAGGAAAAAAACACTTTCCCTACTGCGATTTAACCAGACCAGAGAGACTGTTGGGTACCTGTGTGCAAATCTGTGCTACAAAAAAAAATCACTGTCCTTCTGACTGCGATTTAACCAGACTAGAGTGACTGATGTGTCCCTGTGTGCAGACCTGTTCTAGGAAAAACAGTCATGGTCCTCCTGACTGCAATTTTACCAGAACAGAGTGACTATTTTGTCCCTATGTGCACACCTGTAATAACAAATTAAGCACTGTCCTCCTAAGTGCTATTTAGCAAGAGACATTGCCGTGTCCCTGTAGGAACACCTTTATTTAGAAAAAAATCACTGTTCTCCTGACTGCAATTTAACCAGATTGATTCTTGTGTCCCTGCATGCACACCTATGCTAGGAAAAAAATCATTGTTCTCCTGACTGCGATTTAACCAGATTAGAGTGACTGTTGTGCCCCTGTGTGCAGACCTGTGTTGGAAAAATAATCACTGTCTTCCTGACTGCGATTTAACCTGACTAGAGTGACTGTTGTGTCCCTGTGTGCAGATCTGTTCTAGGTGAAAAATTATTGTCCTCCTGACTGAGATTTAACCAGAACAGATAATGTTGTGTCCCTGTGTGCACACCTGTGCTAGGAAAAAGATCACTATCCTCCTGGGTGCAATTTAACAAAGGTGATTACTGTGTTCCTGCATGCAGACATGTTCTAGGAAAAAAAAAACACTGTCCTTCTGACTGCGATTTAACAAGAGTGATTGTTGTGTAAAGGCTCTCACACATTAATTTAGAAAAAAAAAATCCCTGTAATCCTGACTGCTATCCAGAGTAATTTTTGAGTCCCTGCATGCACACCTGTTCTAGGAAAAAAATCATTGTCCACCTGACTGAGATTTATGCAAATTGATTGTTGTGTCCCTATGTGCACACCTGTGCTAGGGGAAAAAAATCACTGTCCTCCTGACTGCGATTTTTGCTAGACCAGAGTAACTGTTTTGTCCCTGTGTTCAGACCTGTGCTAGGAGAACAATCATTGTCCTTCTGACTGCGATTTAGCCAGACTAGAGTGACTGTTGTGTCCCAGCATGCACACCTGTGCTAGGATAAAAATCATGGTCTTCCTGACTGCAATTTAACCAGAGTGACAGTTGTGTCCCTTTGTGCACACCTGTACTGTTGAAAAAATCACTGTCCTCCTGACTGTGATTTAACCAGAGTGATTGTTGTTTTGTTTCATGCACACTTGTAGTAGGAAAAAATCACTGTCCTCCTGACTGTGATTTAACCAGACCAGAGTGACAGTTGTGTTCATGGGTGCACACTTGTGCTAGGAAAGAAATCACTGTGCTCCTGACTGCGATTTAAGCAGAGTGATTGTTGTGTCCCTGCTGGCAAACATTTATTTAGATAAAAATCACTTTCCTCCTGAGTGAGATTTAATAAGTGATTTTTTGTGTCCCTGCATGCATACCTGTACTCAGAAAAATATCACTGTCCTTAGTGCTATATAACCAGACCAGACTGAGTGTTGTGCCCCTTTGTATAAACCTGTACTAAGAAAAAATCAGTGTCCTCCTGACTGTATTTTAACCAGACTAGAGTGACTGTTTTGTCCCTGTGTGCACACCAGTACTAGTAAATTAAGCACTGTCCTCCTGACTGCGATTTAACAAGAGTGAGTGTTGTGTCCCTGCATGACCACCTATGGTGAGAAGAAATCATTGTTCTTCTGACTGCGATTTTATTAGAGCACAGAGAATGTTGTGCCCTTCGTGCACACCTGTTCAAGGAAAAAATAACTATCTTCCTGGTTGTAATTTAACAATGGTGATTACTGTGTTCCTGTGTGCAGACATGTTCTAAAAAAAGCACTGTCCTCCTGACTGCGATTTAACAAGAGTTATTGTTGTGTATCTGTTGGCACACCTTTATTTAGAAAAAAAAATTCAATGTATTCCTGACTGCTCTTTAACCAGAGTGATTGTTGTATCCCTGCATGCACACCTGTTTTAGGAAAAGAATCATTCTCCTCCTGACTGCGATATAACCAGAGTTATTGTTGTGTTCCTACATGCACACCTGTGCTAGGGAAAAAAATCACTGTTCAACTGATTGCGATTTTACCAGACCAGAGTAACTGTTGTGTCCCTGTGTTCAGACCTGTGCTAGGAGAACAATCATTGTCCTCCTGATGGCAATTTAACCAGAGTGATTGTTGTGTCCCTTTGTGCACACCTGTACTTGGGGAAAAAATCACTGTCCTCCTGACTATTTATCAAAAGTGATTATTGTGTCCCTGCTGACACACATTGTGCTAGTAAAAAAAGCAGTTCTCCTGTCTTCAATTTAACCAGAGTGGTTGTTGTGTACCTGCCAGCACACATTTCTTTAGAAAAAAATCACTCTCCTCCTGACTGCAATTTAATCAGAGTGATTGTTGTATCTCTGCTTCCACACCTGTACCAGGAAAAAAATCACTTTCCTTACTGCAATTTAACCAGACCAGAGTGACTGTTGTGTCCCTGTGTGCAGATCTGTTCTAGGAAAAACTATCATGGCCTTCCTGACTGCAATTTTACCAGAACAGAGTAGCTGTTTTGTCCCTGTGTGCGCGCCTGTGCGAGGAAAAAAAAAACACTATGCTCCTGATTTTGATTGAACCACAATGATTGTTGTATCCTTGTGTGTAGACCTTTCCTAGGAAAAAAAATCACTGACCTCCTGACTGTGATTTAACCAGACCAGAATGACAGTTCTGTAAATGTGTGCACACCTGTGCTAGAAAAAAATTCAATGTCTCTCTGACTGCGATTTATCCAGACCAAAGTAACTCTAGTGTTCCTGTGTGCAAACCTGTACTCGGAAAAAAATCAGTGTCCTCCAGACAGTGTTTTAACCAGAACAGAGTGACTGTTTTGTCCCTGTGTGCATACTTGTACTAGCAAATTAAGCACTGTCCTCCTGACAGCGATTTAACAAGAGTGATTGTTGTGTCCCTGCATGCACACCTATGTTAGGAAAAAAATCATTGTTCTTCTGACTGCGATTTTAATAGACTAGAGTGACTGTTGTGTCCCTGTGTGAAGATCTGTGTGATGAAAAATAATCACAGTCTTCCTGAGTGAAACTTGACCTGACTAGAGTGACTGTTGTGTCCCTGTGTGCAGACCTGTGCTAGGTAAAAAATGATTGTCCTCCTGATTGAGATTTAAACAGAACAGAGAGACTGTTGTGTCCCTGCGTGCACACGTGTGCTAGGAAAAAAATCACTGTTCTCTTGACTGAGATTTAAACACTATCATTGTTGTGTCCCTGCATGCATACCTTTTCTAGAAAAAAAATCACTGTCCTTCTGACTGAGATTTAACCAGAGTGATTATTGTGTCCCTGCCAGCACACATTTATTTAAAAAACAAAAATCGCTGTCCTTCTGACTCCAATTTAATCAGATCGATTGTTGTATCCCTTCTGGCACACCTGCACTAGAAAAGAAATCACATTCCTTAATTGCAATTTAACCAGAATAGAGTGACTGTTGTATCCCTGGATGCAAATCTGTGCTAGGAAAAAAAATCAGTGTCCTCTTGATTGTGTTTTAACCAGACTAGAGTGACTGATGTGTCCCTGTGTGCAGACCTGTTCTAGGAAAAACAGTTGCGGTCCTCCTGACTGCAATTTTACCAGAACAGAGTGACTGTTTTGTCCCTGCAAGCACTCCTGTGCTAGGAAAAAAAATCACTGCAATCCCGAATGCGATTTATCCAGACCAGTGTGACTGTTCTGTGCTTTCATGCACTCCTGTTCTAGGGGGAAAAAAAACACTGTACTCCTGATTTTGATTTAAACACAATGATTGTTGTGTCCTTGTGTGCAGACCCATCCTAGGAAAAAATCACTGATCTCCTGACTGCAACTTAACCAGACTAGAGTGACAGTTGTGTCAATGTGTGCACACCTGAGCTAGGAAAAAAAATCAATGTCTTCCTGACTGCAATTTAACCAGACCAAAGTAACTCTAGTGTCCGGGTGTACAAACCTGTACTAGGAAAAAAATCAGTGTCCTCCTGACAGTGTTTTAACCAGACCAGAGTGACTGTTTTGTCCCTGTGTGCACACCTGCACTAGCAAATTAAGCAGTGTTCTCCTGAGTGCGATTTAGCATGGGTGATTGTTGTGTCCCTGCATGCACACCTTTATTTAGAAAAAAATCACAGTTCTCCTGACTGTGATTTAACCAGAGTGATTGTTAAAATTGATTTTAAATATTTATATTGCTGATGTTTTTATATGACTGTGGAGTGCCTTGATTTTGAAAGGCTCTTAAATAAAACTCTGATTGATTGTTGTGTCCCTGCATGCACACCTATGCTAGAAAAAAAAATCATTGTTCTCCTGACTGCGATTTAACCAGACTAGAGTGACAGTTGTGTCCCTGTGTGCAGACCTGGGCTAGGTGAAAAATAGTTGTCCTCCTGACTGAGATTTAACCAGAAAAGAGAAACTGGTATGTGCCTGAGTGCACACCTGTGCTAGGAAAAAAATCACTATCCTTCTGGTTGCAATCTAACAAGGGTGATTACTGTGTTCCTGAGTGCAGACTTGTGCGAGGAAAAAAACACTGTCCTCATTTAACAAGAGTGATTATTGTGTAACTGCTGGCACACCTTAATTTAAAAAAAAAATCACTGTACCCCTGACTGCTATTTATTTAACCAGAGTGATTGTTCTGTCCCTGCATGCACACCTGTTCTAGGGAAAGAATCATTGTCCTCCATACTGAGATTTATGCAGATGGATTGTTGTATTCCTACAGTATGTGCACACCTATGCTAGGGAAAAAAAATCATTGTCCTGACTGCGATTTTACCAGACCAGAGTAACTGTTGTTGTCCAGGGCCTGTGCCACCTTCGGTATCATGGGGCCCATTATGGGTCTTCTCCTGTCCTGCCTCCCCCTTGTCCCCTATGCCACCCCATGACCATCCACTTGATGGCCCGGCTGTTTGTGGCATCTACCCATCCCCACTCCTGGCAAGCCCAGCTGATACCTGCCAGTTGCACTCCCATGGTGGTGTAGGCCACCCCTTTTTCTCCACTTTCCCATGATATATCTCATGACCTGCTCCTCCCCACCACTGGCACCTCTGTTTCCCAGCCTCCATGTGCCCAAAAAGCCTGGAAGCTCTCCCATGCCCATTCATAGGCCTTCAAAGTGTTGGCCACCCATGAGCTCCTATACAATGCATTGTTTTTTCTCCTCTGATCTCCCACAACCAATCTGGTACCCTGGTCCAGGTAGGGGAGGACTTGGGTGCCAGCTCCCAGAATCAGTCTATCTGCAAATGAGTGAGACAATCAGCCACCTCATTCCAAATTCCCTCAATGTGCTGCACCCTAAATGACAGGTTCAGGCATAGCCCCAACAATACCAACTGACCTACCAACTCTGTCTGGCCACTCTGTTTGTCAATCACCTCTACCACCCCCTTGTTGTTGCACCAGAAGGCTATGCGATGCCCCGTCATTCACTCACCCCAAATCTCCAAAGCCACCCATATGGGGAATAACTCTAAAAGCGTGATGTCCTTATTCCATTCCAGCTCCTTCCACTGCTCTGGCCATGCCTCCATGACCCATTCCCCTTGGAAGTAGGCTCCCAACCCAAAAACCCCCACTGCATCAGTATACCGCTCGAGGTCCGTGTTCTGTGCCCACTCATCCTGCCAAAACGTCACCCCATAGTAGGACTCCAAGAAAACCTCCCACACCTGTAGGTCCTTCCTCACCTCTCTACTGATGTCCACCCAGTGATGGGGCTGCTTGTCCTAACCCATGACCCTGCCCAGCCATCTCATAAAGGCCCTGCTTGGGCTTATGGCCTTGCAAGCAAAATTAAGGTGCCCCAGTAGTTGCTAAACTTGTATCAGTGGCACCCTTCTCCTCCCCCCTACCAGTGCCAGCAGCCCCGTCAGGCAGGACACTTTGTTACCCGGCAAGCAAAAACATTCCAGTTACATGTCTATTTTGATTCCCTGGAATTCTAGACTGTGGGCCGGGCCCGCCATCTTCCCTGCCACTAAGGGGATTCTGATAACCCCGCACATCTCCTGGAAATCCTGTAGCATCTGCTGGGCCTCAGCCCAGCTGTCTCCTATCAACAGGAAGTCATCCAGCTAGTGTACCACCCTTTTGTGCCTGTAACATGCCCCAAACACCCACTGCACCCATGAACAAAATGTCTCAAATGTTGAGTGTGCCACAGAGCACCCCATGGACATGGCTTTGTCAAAGTATAGACCACCCTCAGACTGGAAACCCAGCAGGTCCCAGTCCTCTGGATGAACCGGTAGCAGCCAGAAAGCTGACTCAATGTCTATTTTTGCCAGCCAAGCCCCTTCTGCCACCTTTATTAACTCTACCACTTGATCCAGGGATGAATACAAGACCATGGTCAGTGCCTCTTGGATCCCCGCGTTCACCGGCCCCTCTTCAGGGTATGACATATAGTGAATTAGCTGGAATTCCCCAGCCTGTTTTTTGGGCACCACCCCAAAGGGGACACCCAGAAGTGCTTGCAGGGTGGTCCAGCCAGTGGACCCTCCACCATGCCTGCTCGGACTTCCTTCCCGATCCTCCTTCTCACCACCTCCTCTTTGCTCCTCATTCAGCCCAAATTCTTGGCCCACATCCCCACCCATAAACCCTCAAAAACCAATGGAAAACCCTCCCTAAAACCCGTCCTTAGCCACTCTGCCCCCCCTTTCTTGGGGTAGCCCTCCGTCCAGGCCTCCACCACATCCAACTTAATGGGGGTACAGGCCAGGGTTTATCCTCAATGCCCTTCCCTCACTCTTGTCTCAGTTCCATCTGAAACTGAGGACGTGTCCGCCCCTCCCTGGGCCTCCCCAACACCCTCCGACTCCCCCACCCACCCGAAAGGGCTGCTCATTGGGCTGGCTGGCTGCCTGCCTGCCCGACCTTGTCCCCCCCATCTGCAGCCCGTGGTGGGGTGTGCCCCCCCGCACCATGCGCAAGTGTGCTGAAACTTGCAACCTGGCCAGAGCTATCCTCTTCCCTTGTTCCATCCCATGCCCCCCCACCGTACCGGACAGTGTCCTGACCCACAGCTCAGAGTGGGTAGTGTCCCATCTCAGGTCACCCTTCGCCGCCATCCGACGCCGGAATGCCTTATCATATTTTAGCCTGTACCAGCGTGCTGTAAATTGTAAAACCTGACTGCCATGTTTCTATGCTCTTCCCCTTAAAGCGGGCTTCTTCTGCCTTGTGTCCTACCACCACCAATGCCACTGCCATCTCTGACCTTCCCACCGACTCCCTCTGCTGGTACTTTTTTATGGTCTCCTTGTCTACCATACTAAAAATTTCCACATGCTCACTCTTCCCTATCTTCTCCTTGATTGAGGCTGGGACGTGGTCATCCAGAGTGAAGCCGGGTGGCCCGTCATATAGTTTTCACCCCCTACCCGTAGTGCCCATGACCTCTGCTCCTGCCTTGCCCCCATCCTTAATGGTTTTCAGGGCCCACTCCAGCCTTCGAAACCCGGTCCTCCCCCATGCCCCCCAACAATCCTTCCATATACTCTTTTAAGTCTGCCTTGTTGTTCATGTCCACTCCATCCTTACCCCCATCAGGTATGGGTTCTTCCGGGTCTGGTGTGGGCTTGCTGCCCTCTCCGGGTGCCATGGGCAGGCTGGGCCCTGTCCACTTCGGTCTCTTGGGCCCCTTCCTGGTGCTGGGCCTCTCATCTCTTTCTCCTTCCTTTTCCTCTGGGCCTCCTCTTCCGCCTCCCTCCTCTGCACGGCCTCCGCCAGCTGCTGCATCTGCGCCATCAACTTTGCTGCCTCTGACAACATATTCACGCTTGACAATGAGGCTCTCTTGGGTGCCATTTTCAATGGGCCTCATCTGCGTAATAAAGCATACTTGTCATAGTATCACCATTATAAACCTTTCCTCAGCCCCCTTCCTGGCCCCCTCTGTCCCGGTGATAGGCCTTACCCCAATTCCATGGCCCTTGCCTATGGGCCAGCCCCCCATGACCATGGCTCTGGTTTGCCTCCCTGATCCTTCTTTTTTTTTTTTTTTGGACCCCCCATCCTGGTCTCATCCTGCTTCTGACTGGCTACACCACCTGTCCCCAAGATTGCTCCCCGCTCAGCTTCTTTACATCCCCTCCATTTTACTTTTGACCCCCAGAGACCCCTCAGCTAGGTTGCCCATCTGGGTCCTTATTCTCCCCATGGCTTTATTGCCACATTGTCTGCCCCCAACTGCCCTAGCCCATTCAATCTACTTGCACCCCTGCCTCGGGAGCTGTCTTGTGCCTAAACATGGTGGCCAACTCATGAACAAGACCCCCGTGGTCCTTGCTCTGCTTCCAGGCCTTGGAGGTAGGCCCCCATTCCTCTTGCCTCATGGCCTCCATTTGCCCCATCAGTCAGCCGCATCACGGCCCCACCCTTCTTTTTTTTGCTGCCTTTGTGGGCCCCATCCATCACCCTATTCCATGGATGCTGCCCGCTGGCCTGCGCTGCAATCTGCAGGCTTCTTGGTCCATGTCCAGCTGTGCCAGCCCACGCTAGCCCCAGTGTTGAGCCAGCTGCAGTGTTGCCACCCTTTTACTCCTGCACCATACACCCTCACGGTGCTGCAACCACAGCCTGCTGCCCCACAAAACCCACTGTGGCCACTTAGGCTGCCAATCTGCGCCCACACAGTGTTGTTCTTTGGCCCTCTGCCCAAATCACCATCTCTTCCAACGTCTAGGCCGTCCTCCTCTGCCCTGTGGTGTCATGAACTCCAGCCTTGCTGCTGATGCAGACACCACTCTCAGCCACCTAGGACATCCCCCTACCCCCTATGGCATTGTCCAAACCGCAGCCTGCTGCCCAAGCAACCATGCTCTCGGACACCTAGGCCATCAGACCTATGCCCTTCAGTGTTGCTGCCCAAGGCCCACTTCCTCCTACTCAATATACCCCTTCATGGCATTGTGGCCCTCGGTCTGCTGCCCATGGACCTCCCTCTTGGTCGCCTAGGCCATCAACCTATGCCCTCACGGTGTTTTATCCCTGTGTCTGCTGCACCAAACAACCTTCTTGGCCATTTAGGCCAACACCAATCCTACACCCTCGTGGCATTGCCACACAACCTGCAACCCTCGGCCTTCTTGGCTCCTTAGGCTGTCCCTCACCACCACATGACCTTAGCCGGCCTCCGCCCATTCCCCAGCTCCTCATGAGCACTGTTTCTTTCTCTATCCGTGGTGTCCCCTTCCTTTTTCCACCCCAGTGGTCCTGCTGCAAGGCCCCTCGTGGCCTTCTACACTCACCGCCTCTCCACAGATGCTTACTCTGCCCCTCACTCTCCTCCACCTTTACTTTCATCATTTGTTTCTTTTTTTTTTAACCAAACCTTGCATCTGCTTCTTGGTGCCTCTACGAACTGCAAACTGATCACCTGCTTTCTTAAATCAACTTGGGACACCCGGCTGCATACTCCGCTCACTCCTACCACATCTATTATTAATTTATTTATTTATTTTTTGAAACAAACACCTGATGCCTGTCTCCTGGTGACTCCACCAGCTGCAACAAACCACCAACTGCAGTTAAGCTCTTCCCAAACCTGGCCTAACTGGGCCAGGCATCGCTTCCAACACATGGTTCTCTACACAAACCACCTATCTCCAATGCTTCCACACAGTGCTACATTTAAAATGCCCACAGCCATTAAATAAACCAGACCATACAGCCAACCTGCCACAGTCAATCTCACAATAAAAATCCACTTCCAGCCAGGAAGCCTCACTGAATACAACAAGGCCCCAGGCCTTAGTGCCTTACCTCAAATTTACCAGCGATGTGCTGTAATTCAAGCAAAAATTTACAGCAAGAGAGAGGGCTAGCTGTGGTCTACTTACCCTTAAATAGCCCTTTAGGACCCCAAATCAAGACCTCCATGGCCTCTCACCTTGGCTAATAGCCAGCAAGCCCCAGGACTTGATCGTATGACCCCTTGGTAATGTCATGCCCCCTCCCCTTTGTCCTGTCACCTCCTCCCACTCAATCCCCTTTTACTCTCATTCCTGGATGATTCCCAGGACAACCTGGCCTGCCTTTTAATGGCAAGCCCCATTGTTGGGTCCCTGGTGGCACACCTTTATTTAGAAAAAAAAATCACTGTCCTCCTGACTGTGATTTAACCAGAGTGATTGTTGTGTCACTTTATGCACACCTGTACTAGGAAAAAAATCACTGTCCTCCTGACTGAAATTTAACCAGATCAGAGTGACAGTTGTGTTCATGGGTGCACACGTGTGCTAGAAAAAAAATTACTGTCCTCCTGACTGTGATTTAACCAGAGTGATTGTTGTGTCCCTGCTGGCACACATTTATTTAGAAAAAAAGAAAAAGAGTGATTGTTTTGTCCCTGTGTGCAGACTTGTACTATGAAAAAAAATCACTTTTCTAGTGACTGCAATTTAACCAGACTACAGTTACTGTTGTGTCTTTGTATGCAGATCAGTGCTAGGAGAAAGTCACTGTCCTGCTGATTGTGATTTAACCAGACTAGAGTGCCTGTAGTGTCCCTGCAAGCACACCTGTGCTAAGAAACAAATCACTGTCCTCCTGACAGTGATTTAACCAGACCAGAGGGACTGCTGTGTCCTAGCTTGCATAACTGCACTAGCATCATAATCACTGTACTCCTGACAGTGATTTAAACAGAGTGATAATGTCCATGCATACACAATAGTGCTAGGGAAAAAAAAATCATTGTCTTCCTGACTGAGAATTAACCAGAGTGATTGTTATGTCCCTAAGTGCACACCAGTGCTAGGAAAAAAAAATAACTGTCCTCCTGACTGTGATTTAACCAGACCAGAGTGACTGCTGTGTCCCTGTTTGCAGACCTATGCTAGGTGAAAAATCACTGTCCTCCAGACTGCGATTTAACCACAGTGATTGTTGTGTCCCTGCATAAATACCTGTTCTAGAAAAAAAATCATTGTCTTCCTGACTGCGATTTAACCAAAATGATTGTTGGGTCCATGTGTGCAGACCTGTATTAGAAAAACAATCACTGTCCTCCTGACTGCAATTTAACCAGACCAGAGTGATTGTTGTGCCCATGAGTTCACACCTGTGCTTGCAAAAAATTCACTGCCCTACTTACTGCGATTTTACAAGAGTTATTGTTGTGTCCCTACAGGGACACATTTATTTAGATAAAAAAAATAACTGTCCTCCTGACTGTGATTCAAACAGAGTGATTGTTGTTTCCCAGCGTTCACATCTGTACAAGGAAAATTATCACTGTCCACCTGAGTGTGATTTAACCATATTGGAGTGACTGTTGTGTCCCTGTGTGCAGACCTGTGCTAGGAAAAAAATCACTGTCCTCCTCACTGCAGTTTATCCATACCAGAGTGGCTGTTGTGTCCCTACGTGCACTCCTGTCCTAGGGAAAAAACACTGTACTCCTAATTGTGATTTAACCGCAAAGATTATTGTGTCCTTGTATGCAGACCAGTCCTAGGAAAAAAAAATCATTGTCCTCCTGACTGCAATTTAACCAGAATAGAGTGACTGTTGTGTCAATGCGTGCACATCTATGCATGGAAAAAAAATCACTATCTTTACAGTGATTTAACCAGAATAGAGTAATGGCATAGTCCCTGTGTGCAGACCTGTACTAGGAAAAAAAGTCAATGACCTCCTGACTGTGTTTTAACCAGACTATAATGACTGTTTTGTTACTGTGTGCCCACCTGTACTAGCAAATTAAGTACTGTCTTCCTGACTGTGATTTAACAAGAGTGATTGTTTTGTCCCTCTATGCTCACCTATGGTAGGAAGAAATCATTGTTCTCCTGACTGTGATTTTAAAAGAACAGAGAGACTGTTGTGTCCCTGCATGCACACCTGTTCAAGGAAAAAAATCACTATCCTCCTGGTTGCAATTTAACAGTGGTGATTATTGTATTCCTGCATGCAGGACTGTGCTAGGAAAAAAAAAAACACTGTCCTCCTGATTGCATTTTAATAAGAGTGATTTTTGTGTAACTGCTGGCACACCTTTATTTGGAAAAAAATCACTCTACTGCTGACTGCTCTTTAACAAGAGTCATTGTTGTATCCCTGCATGCACACCTATTTTAGGAAAAGAATCATTGTCCTCCTGACTGAAATGTAAACAGAGTGATTGTTGTGTCCCTACGTGCACACCTGTGTTGGGAAAAAAAACATCACTGTCCAACTGATAGTGATTTTACCAGACCAGAGTAACTGTTGTGTCCCTGTCTTCAGGCCTGTGCTGGGAGAACAATCATTGTCCCCCTGACTATGATTTAACCAGATCAGAGTTACTGTTGTGTAACTGCGTGCACGCCTGTGCTAGGAAAAAAATCACTGTCTTCCTGATTGCAATTTAACCAGAGTGATTGTTGTGTCCCTTTGTGCACACCTGTACTTGGGGAAAAAAATCATTCTGACTGCTATTTATCAAAAGTAATCGTGGTGTCCCTGCTGGCAAACCATTAAGTAAAATAAAAATAACTGTCCTAATGACTGGGATTTAACCAGAGTGATTGGTGTGTCACTTCATGTGCACCTGTACTAGGAATAAAATGTCATCCTGACTGCAATTTACCAGACCAGAGTGACAGTTGTGTCCATCGGTGCACACCTGTGCTAGTAAAAAAATCAGTCCTCTTGTCTTAGATTAAACCAGTGTGGTTGCTGTGTACCTGCTGGCACACATTTATTTAGAAAAAAAAATCACTGTCCACCTGACTGCGATTTAATTAGAGTGATTTTTGTGTCACTGTGTGCACACCTGTACTAGGAAAAAAATCATTGTCCTTACTGTGAATTAACCAGACTACAGCAACTGTATTCCTGACTGAGATTTAACCAGATTAGAGTGACTGTTGTGTCCCTGTGTGCAGACGTGTGCTAGGGAAAAAAATCACTTTTCTCCTGACTGTGATTAAACCAGAACCAGAGTGCCTGTGGTGTCCCTGTATGCACACCTGTGCTAGGAATAAAATCATTGTCCTCCAGACTGTGATTTAACTATACTAGAGTGATGGTTGTTTACCAATGTGAACACCTGTGCTAGAAGAATAATCAATGTCCTCCAGACTGTGATTTAACAAAACTGGATGTTGTGTCCCTGCTGGCACACATTTATTTGGAAAAAAATTAACTGTACTTCTGACTAAGATTTAACCAGAGTGATTGTTGTTTCCCTAGTTGCACACCTGTGCTAGGAAAAAAAATCACTATCCTCCTGATTACAATTTAACCAAACCAGAGTGACTGTTGGATCACTGTTTGCAGATCTGTGCTAGATGAAAAATCATTTTTCTCCAGACTACCATTTAATCAGAACAGAGTGACTGTTATGTCTCTGCCTGCACTGCACACCTGTGCTAGAAAAAAGTCACTGTCCTCCTGATTGCTATTTAAACATTGGGGGCTGGATTTTCAAAGGCCTGAGATTGACGCAAGGTCTCCAGGCCAGCCTGACTTAGCAGGGCACCCCAAGCCAAGTGGGAATTTGAAAGGCAGCCTGCATCACCCAGCAGGCTGCCTGCTCCAAAGTGTGCTAGCACCATCCTTGCGCCATGGGGCTGGGGTCTTTCAGCAGACCCAGACAGCTGCAGCCCTCAGATCTGGAATTTGAAAGAACTCTCCCAGGAGCCAAGTGACAAGTACCCTTAGACCAGCAAGGGGCAGGTCTTAGGGGACTTAGACAGCTCTTGGGGGGGTCGTCCTGTATGTGCCACTGTGTGCCCACCCCATCCATCCATCCCTGGTGGGTGATTCCTCATGGTCTGGTGGTCCACCCTCACCCCATCACGGTCCCAACACCCACATCCATGTGTCCTGCCAACCCACTGTCCATGTCTGCACTCCCACCCCCTTCCCTATCCCGATCCAGTGACTGACACAGCCCTCCACACGCCACCACGGCTGGCCACTGAATGAGCCATCAGTGCGTGTACTGTATACAGTATACAATACGCACACAGACTGACCATTTGGCGGCCGGCTGGGGTGGCATGTGAAAAGCTGTCTCCAGATTGGGTATGGGAGGGGGGTGGGGTGCTGAGATGGGTAGGGGGCACTAGACCACCAGGGTACCGGGGAGTGTTGTGGCGCCGGTGCTGTTGGTGCAGTGGTGTTGGGGGGCAGTGCCTGGTTGCCAGACCCTGTCCATGGGTGCTGCAGACTTCCCACAGCCATTGCAGCATTCCAGGTGGGTGCGCCATATGTCAGGTGCAGCACCCCCTTTGCCGCAAGCCATTGGACTTAGGTGCCAGGACCCTGAGAAATACAAATTTGGGTGCAGAGTCCCGGGTGCACCACACTCGGTGCAAGCTGTCATCGTCGCAGCTTGCGCCAGGGCTTTGAAAATCCAGCCCTGTGATTGTGTTCCTGCATGCATGCCTCTTCTAGAAAAAAAATCACCTTTCTGCTGACTGCGATTTAATCAGAGTGATTGTTGTGTCACTGCTGGCACACATTTGTTTAGAAAAAAAATCACTGTCCTACTGACTGTGATTTAATCAGAGTGATTGTTGTATCCCTGTTTGCACACCTGTACTAAGAAAAAAATCACTTTCCTTACTGCAATTTAGCCAGACTAGAGTGACTGTTGTGTCCCTGTGTGCATACCTGTTCTAGGAAAAACAATCACGGCCCTCCTGACTGCAAATTTACTAGAACAGAGTGACTATTTTGTCCCTGCGTGCACTGCTGTTCTAGGAAAAAAAACACTGTGCTCCTGATTTTGATTTAACCACAATGAGTGTTGCATCCTTGTGTGCAGCCCTGTCATAGGAAAAAAATCACTGACCTCCTGACTGCGATTTTACCAGCCCAGAGTGACAGTTGTGTCAATGCATGCAAACCTGTACTAGGAAAAAAATCAGTGTCCTCCTGACAGTGTTTTAACCAGACCAGAGTGACAGTTTTGTCCCTGTGTACACACCTGTACTACCAAATTAAGCACTGTCTTCCTGACTGTGATTTAACAGTACTACTGGCTGCAATTTAATCAGAGTGATTGTTGTGTCCCTGCATGCACACCTATGCTAGGAAAAAAATCATTTTTCTCCTGACTGTGATTTAACCAGACTAGAGTGACTGCTGTGTCCCTGTGTGCAGACCTGTGCTAGGTGAAAATTTGTTGTCGTCCTGACTGAGATTTAACCACAACAGAGACACTGTTGTGTACCTGCGTGCACATCTGTGCTAGGAAAAAAAATCACTGTCCTCCTGTTTGCAATTTAACAAGAGTCATTACTGTGTTCCTGTGTGCGAACCTGAACTAGGAAAAAAGTCAATGTCCTCCTGACTGTGATTATTGTGTCTCTGCCGGCACACATTTATTTAGAAAAAAATGATTTCCTTCTGACTGTGATTTAATCCGAGTTATTTTTGTAACCCTACCTGCGCTCCTGTTCTAGGAAAAAAATCACTTTCCTTAGTGAGATTTATTCAAACCAGAGTGACTGTTGTGTCCCTGTGTGCAAATCTGTGCTAGGGAAAAAAAATCACTATCCTACTGACTGCGATTTAACCAGACTAGAGTGACTGTTCTGTACCTGTGTACTCACCTGTACTAGCAAAATAAGCACTGTTCTCCTGACTGCAATTTAGCAAGAGTGATTGTTGTGTCCCTGCTGGCACACATTTATTTAGAAAAAAAATCACTGTTCTCCTGACTGCAATTTAACCAGAGGGATTTTTGTGTCCCTGTATGCTCTCCTATGCTAGGAAAAACATCATTGTTCTCCTGACTGTGATTTAACCAGACTGGAGTGACTGTTGTGTCCTTGTGTGCAGACCTGTACTAGGACAAATAATCACGGTCTTCATGACTGCGACATAACCTGACGAGAATGACTGTTGTGTCCCTGTGTGCAGACCTGTGCTAGGTAAAAAATTATTGTCCTTCTTACTGAGATTTAATCAGAACAGAGAGACTGTTGTGTCCCTATGTGCACACCTGTGCTAGGAAAAAAAATCACTATCCTCCTGGTTGCAATTTAACAAGAGTGATTACTGTGTTCCTGATTGCAGATCTGTGCTAGGTAACAAAACACTCTCCTCCTGACTATGATTTAACAAGCGTGATTGTTGTGTAAATGCTGGGACACATTAATTTAGAAAAAAAATACTGTACTCCTGACTGCTACTTAACCAGAGTGACTGTTGTTTCTCTTCATGCACACCTGTTCTAGGAAAAGAATCATTGTCCTCCTGACTGAGATTTTACCAGACCAGAGTAACTGTTGTGTCCCTGTGTTCAGACCTGTTCTAGGAGAACAATCATTGTCCTCCTGACTGCGATTTAACCAGACCAGAGTGACTGTTGTGCCCTGCTTGCACAGCCTTATTTACAACAAAAATCACTGTCTTCCTGACTGTGGTTTAACCAGAGTTATTGTTGTGTCGCTTCATGCACACCTTTACTAGGAAAGAAATCAATGTCCTCCTAACTGCGATTTAACCATACCAGAGTGACAGTTGTGCTCATGGGTGCA
This sequence comes from Neoceratodus forsteri, assembly GCA_016271365.2. NCBI lineage: Eukaryota > Metazoa > Chordata > Ceratodontiformes > Ceratodontidae > Neoceratodus > Neoceratodus forsteri. Next base: position 1,164,149,300 of record CM028131.1, read on the forward strand.
CACGTGTGCTAGGAAAAAAAATATCTCTCCTCCTGACTGTGATTTAAGTAAAGTGATTGTTGTATCCTTGCCTGCACACATTTATTAAGAAAAAAATTCACTTTCCTTCTGAGTGAGATTTAATCAGTGATTTTTGTGTCCCAGCATGCACACCTAAACTAGAAAAAAATCACAGTCCTTACTGCTATATAACCAGACCAGACTGAGTGTTGTGTGCCTGTGTGCAAACCTGTGCTACAAAAAAAATCACTGGCCTTCTGACTGACTTAACCAGACTAGAGTGACTGTTTTGTCCCTGTGTGCAGACACGTGCTATGAAAAAAATCGTTGTTCTCATGACTGTGATTTAATCAGACAAGAGAGACTGATGTGTCCCTGTGTGCAGACCTTTCTATGGAAAACAGTCACGGTCCTCCTGAGTGCAATTTTAAAGAACAGAGTGACTATTTTGTCCCTACATGCACTCCTGTGCTAGGAAAAAAATCGCTGCAGTCCTGAATGCGATTTATCCAGATCAGAATGACAGTTGTGTCAATGCATGCACACCTGTGCTAGGAAAAAATGAAATGTCTTCCTGACTGCAATTTTACCAATCAAAGTAACTCTAGTGTCCCTGTCTGAAAACTGTACTAGCAAAACAATTAGTGTCCTCATGGCAGTGTTTTAACCAGACCAGAGTGATTGTTTTGTCCCTTGTGCATACCTGTACTGGAAAATTAAGCACTGTCCTCCTGACTGTGATTTAGAAAAGTGATTGTTGCGTCATTCCTGGCACACTGTAATTTAGAAAAAAAAATCACTATTCTCCTGACAGAGATTTAACCAGACTAGAGTGAATGTGGTGTTCCCGTGGTGCAGACCTGTGCTAGGAAAAATAATCACAGTCTTCCTGATTCTGACTTAACCTGACTAGAATGACTGTTGTGTCCTGTGTGCAGACCTGTGCTAGGTGTAAAATTATTGTCCTCCTGACTGAGATTAAACCAGAACAGAGAAACTGTTGTGTCCCTGCATGCACACCTGTGCTAGGAAAAAATTCACTATCCTCCAGGTTGCAATTTAACAAAGGTGATTACTGTGTTCCTGCATACAGACCTGTGCTAGGGGAAAAAAAAACTACTGTCCTCCTGACTGCAATTTAACAAGACTGATTGTTGTGTGTCTGCATGCAAACCTGTTGTAGGAAAATAATCATTGTTCTCCTGACTGAGATTTATGCAGATTGATTGTTGTGACCCTACGTGCACATCTCTGCTGGGAAAAAAAAATCACTGTCCTCCTAACTGTTATTTTACCAGACCAGAGAAACTGTTGTGTCCCTGTGTTCATACCTGTGCTAGGAGAACAATCATTATCCTTCTGACTGCGATTTAACCAGACCAGCATGACTGTTGTGCCCCTGCAGTCCCACTTGTGCTAGGAAAAAAATCACGGTCTTCCTGACTGCAGTTTAACCAGAGTGATTTTGTGTCCCTTTGTGCACACCTGTACTGGTGAAAAATCACTGTCCTCCAGACTGCGATTTAACAAAAGTGATTGTTGTGTCCCTGCTGGCACACCTTTATTTAGAAAAAAATCATTGTACTTCTGACTGCGGTTTAACCAGAGTTATTGTTGTGTCGCTTCATGCACATCTTTACTAGGAAAGAAATCAATGTCCTCCTAATTGCAATTTAACCAGACCAGAGTGACAATTGTGTTCATGGGTGCACACGTGTGCTAGAAAAAAAAAATCTCTTTCCTCCTGACTGTGATTTAAGCAGAGTGTTTGTTTTGTCCCTGCCAGCACACATTTGTTAAGAGAAAAATCACTTTCCTTCTGAGTGAGATTTAATCAGTGATTTTTGTGTCCCAGCATGCACACCTAAACTAGAAAAAAATCACAGTCCTTACTGCTATATAACCAGACCAGACTGAGTGTTGTGTGCCTGTGTGCAAACCTGTGCTACAAAAAAAATCACTGGCCTTCTGACTGTGACTTAACCAGACTAGAGTGACTGTTTTGTCCCTGTGTGCAGACACGTGCTATGAAAAAAATCGTTGTTCTCATGACTGTGATTTAATCAGACAAGAGAGACTGATGTGTCCCTGTGTGCAGACCTTTTCTATGGAAAACAGTCACGGTCCTCCTGAGTGCAATTTTAAAAGAACAGAGTGACTATTTTGTCCCTACATGCACTCCTGTGCTAGGAAAAAAAATCGCTGCAGTCCTGAATGCGATTTATCCAGATCAGAATGACAGTTGTGTCAATGCATGCACACCTGTGCTAGGAAAAAATGAAATGTCTTCCTGACTGCAATTTTACCAATCAAAGTAACTCTAGTGTCCCTGTCTGAAAAACTGTACTAGCAAAACAATTAGTGTCCTCATGGCAGTGTTTTAACCAGACCAGAGTGATTGTTTTGTCCCTTTGTGCATACCTGTACTGGAAAATTAAGCACTGTCCTCCTGACTGTGATTTAGCAAGAGTGATTGTTGCGTCATTCCTGGCACACCTTAATTTAGAAAAAAAATCACTATTCTCCTGACAGAGATTTAACCAGACTAGAGTGAATGTGGTGTTCCCGTGGTGCAGACCTGTGCTAGGAAAAATAATCACAGTCTTCCTGATTACGACTTAACCTGACTAGAATGACTGTTGTGTCCCTGTGTGCAGACCTGTGCTAGGTGTAAAATTATTGTCCTCCTGACTGAGATTAAACCAGAACAGAGAAACTGTTGTGTCCCTGCATGCACACCTGTGCTAGAAAAAATTCACTATCCTCCAGGTTGCAATTTAACAAAGGTGATTACTGTGTTCCTGCATACAGACCTGTGCTGGGGAAAAAAACTACTGTCCTCCTGACTGCAATTTAACAAGACTGATTGTTGTGTGTCTGCATGCAAACCTGTTGTAGGAAAATAATCATTGTTCTCCTGACTGAGATTTATGCAGATTGATTGTTGTGACCCTACGTGCACATCTCTGCTGGAAAAAAAAATCACTGTCCTCCTAACTGTTATTTTACCAGACCAGAGAAACTGTTGTGTCCCTGTGTTCATACCTGTGCTAGGAGAACAATCATTATCCTTCTGACTGCGATTTAACCAGACCAGCATGACTGTTGTGCCCTGCAGTCCCACTTGTGCTAGGAAAAATCACGGTCTTCCTGACTGCAGTTTAACCAGAGTGATTTTGTGTCCCTTTGTGCACACCTGTACTGGTGAAAAAATCACTGTCCTCCAGACTGCGATTTAACAAAAGTGATTGTTGTGTCCCTGCTGGCACACCTTTATTTAGAAAAAAATCATTGTACTTCTGACTGCGGTTTAACCAGAGTTATTGTTGTGTCGCTTCATGCACATCTTTACTAGGAAAGAAATCAATGTCCTCCTAATTGCAATTTAACCAGACCAGAGTGACAATTGTGTTCATGGGTGCACGTGTGCTAGAAAAAAAAATCTCTTTCCTCCTGACTGTGATTTAAGCAGAGTGTTTGTTTTGTCCCTGCCAGCACACATTTGTTAAGAGAAAAATCACTTTCCTTCTGAGTGAGATTTAATCAGTGATTTTTGTGTCCCAGCATGCACACCTAAACTAGAAAAAAATCACAGTCCTTACTGCTATATAACCAGACCAGACTGAGTGTTGTGTGCCTGTGTGCAAACCTGTGCTACAAAAAAAATCACTGGCCTTCTGACTGTGACTTAACCAGACTAGAGTGACTGTTTTGTCCCTGTGTGCAGACCGTGCTATGAAAAAAATCGTTGTTCTCATGACTGTGATTTAATCAGACAAGAGAGACTGATGTGTCCCTGTGTGCAGACCTTTTCTATGGAAAACAGTCACGGTCCTCCTGAGTGCAATTTTAAAAGAACAGAGTGACTATTTTGTCCCTACATGCACTCCTGTGCTAGGAAAAAAAATCGCTGCAGTCCTGAATGCGATTTATCCAGATCAGAATGACAGTTGTGTCAATGCATGCACACCTGTGCTAGGAAAAAATGAAATGTCTTCCTGACTGCAATTTTACCAATCAAAGTAACTCTAGTGTCCCTGTCTGAAAAACTGTACTAGCAAAACAATTAGTGTCCTCATGGCAGTGTTTTAACCAGACCAGAGTGATTGTTTTGTCCCTTTGTGCATACCTGTACTGGAAAATTAAGCACTGTCCTCCTGACTGTGATTTAGAAGAGTGATTGTTGCGTCATTCCTGCACACCTTAATTTAGAAAAAAAATCACTATTCTCCTGACAGAGATTTAACCAGACTAGAGTGAATGTGGTGTTCCCGTGGTGCAGACCTGTGCTAGGAAAAATAATCACAGTCTTCCTGATTACGACTTAACCTGACTAGAATGACTGTTGTGTCCCTGTGTGCAGACCTGTGCTAGGTGTAAAATTATTGTCCTCCTGACTGAGATTAAACCAGAACAGAGAAACTGTTGTGTCCCTGCATGCACACCTGTGCTAGGAAAAAATTCACTATCCTCCAGGTTGCAATTTAACAAAGGTGATTACTGTGTTCCTGCATACAGACCTGTGCTAGGGGAAAAAAAAACTACTGTCCTCCTGACTGCAATTTAACAAGACTGATTGTTGTGTGTCTGCATGCAAACCTGTTGTAGGAAAATAATCATTGTTCTCCTGACTGAGATTTATGCAGATTGATTGTTGTGACCCTACGTGCACATCTCTGCTGGGAAAAAAAAAATCACTGTCCTCCTAACTGTTATTTTACCAGACCAGAGAAACTGTTGTGTCCCTGTGTTCATACCTGTGCTAGGAGAACAATCATTATCCTTCTGACTGCGATTTAACCAGACCAGCATGACTGTTGTGCCCCTGCAGTCCCACTTGTGCTAGGAAAAAAATCACGGTCTTCCTGACTGCAGTTTAACCAGAGTGATTTTTGTGTCCCTTTGTGCACACCTGTACTGGTGAAAAAATCACTGTCCTCCAGACTGCGATTTAACAAAAGTGATTGTTGTGTCCCTGCTGGCACACCTTTATTTAGAAAAAAAATCATTGTACTTCTGACTGCGGTTTAACCAGAGTTATTGTTGTGTCGCTTCATGCACATCTTTACTAGGAAAGAAATCAATGTCCTCCTAATTGCAATTTAACCAGACCAGAGTGACAATTGTGTTCATGGGTGCACACGTGTGCTAGAAAAAAAAAATCTCTTTCCTCCTGACTGTGATTTAAGCAGAGTGTTTGTTTTGTCCCTGCCAGCACACATTTGTTAAGAGAAAAATCACTTTCCTTCTGAGTGAGATTTAATCAGTGATTTTTGTGTCCCAGCATGCACACCTAAACTCGAAAAAAAATCACAGTCCTTACTGCTATATAACCAGACCAGTCTGACTGTTGTGTTTCTGTGTGCAAACCTTTGCAACAAAAAAATCACTGTCCTCCTGACTGCAACTTAACCAGACTAGAGTGACTGTTTTGTCCCTGTGTGCAGACATGTGCTATGAAAAAAATTGCTGTTCTCATGACTGTGATTTAATCACACTAGAGAGATTGATGTGTCCCTGTGTGCAGATCTTTTCTAGGAAAAACAGTCATGGTCCTCCTGACTGCAATTTTACCAGAACAGAGTGACTGTTTTGTCCCTACATGCACTCCTGTGCTAGGAAAAAAAAATCGCTGCAATCCTGAATGCGATATATCCAGATCACAATGACAGTTGTGTCAATGCATGCACACCTGTGCTAGGAAAAAATGAAATGTCTTCCTGACTGCAATTTTACCAGATCAAAATAACTCTAGTGTCCCTGTGTGAAAACCTGTACTAGTGAAAAAATTAGTGTCCTACTGACAGTGTTTTACCCAGACCAGAGTGACTGTTTTGTCCTTTTGTGCATACCTGTACTGGAAAATCAAGCACTGTCCTCCTGACTGTGATTTAGCAAGAGTGATTGTTGCGTCATTCCTGGCACACCTTAATTTAGAAAAAAAATCACTGTTCTCCTGACTGCGATTTAACCAGACTAGAATGACTGTTGTGTCCCTGTGTGCAGACCTGTGCTAGGTGTAAAATTATTGTCCTCCTCACTGAGATTTAACCAGAACAGGGAGACTAATGTGTCCCTGCATGCACACCTGTGCTAGGAAAAAATCACTATCCTCCAGGTTGCAATTTAACAAAGGTGATTACTGTGTTCCTGCATGCAGACCTGTGCTAGGAAAAAAAACACTGTCCTCCTGACTGCAATTTAACAAGACTGATGGTTGTGTCTCTGCATGCAAACCTGTTCTAGGAAAATAATTATTGTTCTCCTGACTGAGATTTATGCAGATTGATTGTTGTGTCCCTATGTGCACATCTGTACTAAGAAAAAAAATCACTGTCCTCCTAACTGCTATTTTACCAGACCAGAGAAACTGTTGTGTCCCTGTGTTCATACCTGTGCTAGGAGAACAATCATTATCCTCCTGACTGCGATTTAACCAGACCAGCATGACTTTTGTGTCCCTGCGGGCTCACTTGTGCTAGGAAAAAAAATCACGGTCTTCCTGACTGCAATTTAACCGGAGTGATTTTTGTGTCCCTTTGTGCACACCTGTACTGGTGAAAAAATCACTGTTGGCACACCTTTATTTAGAAAAAAAAATCATTGTCCTCCTGACTGCAATTTAACCAGAGTGATTGTTGTTTTGCTTCATGCACACCCGTACTAGGAAACAAATCAATGTCCTCCTAATTGCAATTTAACCAGACCAGAGTGACAATTGTGTTCATGGGTGCACACATGTGCTAGGAAACAAATCACTGTCCTCCTGTCTGCGATTTAACCAAAGTGATTGTTGTGTCCCTGCCAGCACACATTTATTTAGAAAAAAATCACAAAAATCATTGTCCTCCTGTCTTCAGTTTAACCAGAACAGAGTGACTGTTGTGTCCCCGCGTGCACACCTGTGCTAGGAAAAAAAAAAATCACTGTTCTCCTGACTGCGATTTTTCCAGACCAGAGTGATTGTTGTGTCTCTCCATACACTCCTCTGCTAGGAGAAAAACACTGTCCCCTGATTGCTATTTAACTACAATGATTGTTGTGTCCCTGTGTGCAGACCTGTGCTAGGTGAAAAATCGTTGTCCTCCTGACTGTGATTTAACCTGAACAGAGTGACTGTTTTGTCACTGCCTGCAATCCTGTGCTGGAAAAAAAACATTACTGTCCTCCTGGCTGTGATTTTTCCAGAACAGGGTGATTGTTGTGTCCCTCTGTGCACTCCTGTGATAGGGAAAAAATACTGTCCTCCTGATTGCGATTAAACCATAATGATTGTTGTGTCCCTGTGTGCAGATCTGAGCTAGGTAAAAAATCATTGTCGTCCTGACTGTGATTTAACCAGAACAGAGTGACTGTTTTGTCCCTGCCTGGAAACCTGTGCTAGAAAAAACATTACTGTCCTCCTGACTGCAGTATATCCAGACTATGGTGATTGTCGTGTCCCTCCATGCACTCCTCTGATAGGAAAAAAAATACTGTCCGCCTGATTACGATTTAACCACAGTGATTGTTGTGTCCCTGTGTGCAGACCTGTAGCAGAAAAAATATCACTGTCCTCCTGACTGTGATTTAACTAGGACAGTGTGACTGTTGTGTCATTGTATGCAGACCTGTGCTAGGAAAAAACAATCATTGTCTTCCTGACTGTGATTTAACCAGACCAGAGTGACTGTTGTGTCCCTGTGTGCAGACCTCTGCTATGTGAAAAATCATTGTCCCTGGACCCACAGCCAGTAATAACTCAGGCCACTCAATTATCACTTTTGCATGCTCGCTGGCAGTATTGTTTAAAGTATTTTACAACTTTCACATAACAGTCCAATATCCCTTCTAGGACACAACAGTCATGTCTTCCTTCTGGTGGTTCTTCATCAGATGGTCTTCCTGTTCTGATTGTCTTCTTGAGGTCCAGACACCAGGATCTGGACCTCCCCCCTTCTCATCACCATGAGCCAGGTACCACCTTACCTGGACCACTCCCCCCCACCAGGTGTGGACACAGCAATCCATCCCATAGCTCTATATCCCTCCCCCCATTACTCCCATGCCTGGGTTCCTTTGTCCCCAGCCAGTGGTACCTACCTGCCTCCCCCATGCCTGGCCCCCCTTTTTCCCACCTAAAACCCTTCCCCCTTCAGAGTGCCTCTCCCATCCTCCAGTGGGACTCCACCTAGTCCCCTGGACCACCAGCCACCCATCTGTGGCTCCCTGGGCCCAGGCTGGGCCCCATCCTAGGCCGCCATCACCTTGGCACCGCCTTTTCAGTGCCTATTTCCAGCATTACTCCCTCTTCTTTTCTTACTGGGAGGGTGGATGGGGAATATTACATCAGAAAGAGGGCTTGCTGTAAGTTGCCTGCCCTTAAGTACCCCCATGGACCCTTATTTTGGCCCTTCCCCTGGCCAATGGCCAGCGAGCTCCCTGGCCTGGTCATATGGCCCCTCCATGAGGTCATCCCCCTTTCTCTGTAACCCCCCTCCCCTGCATGTATTCCTGGCTGTGTCCCAGGACAACCCTGCCTGCCTTTTGTTGGCAAACCTAATTGTCCCTGGATCCACAACCAGTAATAACTCAGACCACTCAATTATCACTTTTGGATGCTGACTGCCAGTATTTATTAAAAGGCACAATCATCTCATTGCATGTACATCCTAAGTTCATGTCAAATAATAAGTATTTTAAAACTTTCACGTAACAATCTAATATCCCTTCTAGGACATAACAGTCCTGTCTTCCCTCTGGTGGTTCTTCGTTAAGTGGTCTTCCTCTTCTGATTATCTTCTCAGGGTCTGGAAACCAGGATCTGCCCCCCCTTCTCATAACCATGAAATGGGTACCACCTTACCTGGACTACCCCCCACCAGGTGTGGACACAGCGATCCACCCCTAGCTCTATATCCCTCCCCCCTTCCCCGTTACTCCCAGCCTGGGTTCCTTTGTCCCCAGCCCATGCGACCTACCTGCCTCCCCCTCTGCCTGCCCCCTTTTTCCCCTTGCTCCTGAAACCCTTCCATTGACCCATCTCCAGCTTGCAATGGAAGAAGAGGCTCCCCCCATTGTGGGTTAGCCCTTAGGCCCCTTCTTATTGATGTCCCATACCATTTCCCTGTAAGACCGGAGGAACAACCCCATGCCGAATTCAGTCAGATGCACCCCATCCACTCTGTACAACCCCTCCTGCTCATATGAAATATCCCTATGTCATATGTGTACCTCCCCCATTTCAATCACTGTCCTAGCCACCTTTCTGTTTGGGCAGTTGTGCACTACTTCTATTGCCTTCATCCCTTTCACTCCCCCTCCAGACCCTCTAGGATGTGATTTCGGACCAGACGATCACCACCCGCGGCCACCAGCCCTTTACTTTCTCCAAATCTGCTAAAATGTCCCATAACAGGGACTCCCAGGGCACTGTACCCAGGTTCTTATCCCCTTGGTGGACAATGATACTGTCCAGTGTGGCCTAGTGCACCCGAAGCTCTTCCAGCAGGGGTAGCAGCTGTGACCAACGCATGCCTCTCAGTCCCTTCCACTGCACCTTGCTGTGCTCTGCTCTCGGATGCAACTGCATCTCTATCCTCATGGTGGCTGAAAACCTCTCCACCCAGTAGATGAAGGAGTGCCCCACAATCCAGACCTGTCTCTTGTAGCCTGCTGTGGGAAGAGAAAAAGGGATATGAATTAACCATTGTCATCACCGTACATATCTCCTGTGACAGTTCAATGTCCATCTACCCACCCTCTTGATCTCCTTCTCCCCTACCCCTGTAGCAGCCATCTCTGAAGCTGCCCCAATTTGGAAGGAGTGTGGGGTGAACTCCCTAGGGTTCTCCCCATGAATGCCACCACCTTCTTCAGTACCGCACCTACCTGAAAACCTGTCACTGTGGATCCGTCCCCATGTATGAACCAGGCCCCTGGCAGACGGCCCCCTAACCTTCAAATAGTCCACCATGGCCTGCACCGCGAAGACTCCTACCCCAGCCTGCTTGAGCAGTTCCACTGCAGTGCCCTCACCCCTCTGATCCATTTTTGACTGCCTGAACTAAATGGCCATCTTCTCACCCTCCAACCTCACATCCTCTTCCTGTAAATCCACGGTGGTTGCTCCCTTTCTGTGAGCCACCATCTCTCCAACCCTGAAAGACCCTTTTACCATTACCACAATGATATCCCGGAACAGGCAAGCCTCTTTAGCAGAACTGCACACATGGTCCAACACCCGCACCACTTTCATGAGGAGGGGCCCCATCAGTGGCCGTCTCTCATCCTGCCTCTATCCCTGCCCCCTCATCCACCCCATGATCATCCGCCTGATGACCCTGCGGCCCACAGTGTCCTCCCAGCTGCGTTCCTGGCAGGCCCAGCTGATCCCTGCCAGCTGGACCCCCATGCTGGTGTGTGCTGCTCTCCCTTCCCATTTCTCCACCATGTACTGCATACACTGCTCCTCATGGACTGGCCACTCCATCTCCCAACCTCTATCAGCCTGAAACACCTGAAAGCTTGCCCAGGCCCCCTCAAAGGCCTTCAGTGTGTTGGCTGACCACGACTCTCAGTACAAAGCCTGGCTGTCACTCTCCAATCTCCCACATGCAGTCTGGGACCCTGGTCTGGGTATGTGCAGCCTGTGGTGCCAACTCACGGAACCACTCCCATCTGCAAACAAGAAAGACAGTCAACCACCTCATTCTGTGCCCCCTCAGTGTGTTGTGCCTTAAATGACAAGTTCAAACATAGCCCTAGCAACACCATGCACCTTAAGACCCACCCTACTGACTCCGTTTGGCCACTCTGCCAATTGATTACCTCTACCACACCTTTGTTATTGAACCAGAATAGAATGCACTGACCTACCATCCAGGCACTCCATAATTCAAGGGCCACCCAGATCAGAAAGATTTCAAGGAAGGTAATGTCCTTGGTCCAACTCCATTCGTGCCATTAGGCTGGCCATGCCTCCGCTATCCATTTCCCCCGAAAATATGCCCCCATCCCCAGACCACCGATTGCATCCGTATACAGCTCCCTTTCTGCACTACATGACCACTCTTCCTGCCAGAAAGGCACCCCATTATATGATTCAAGAAAAACCTCCCAGACCCATAGGTCCTCCTTAACCATACTGTTTATGTCCACCCAGTGATGGGGTTGTTTTGCCCTCCCCGTGACCCTCCCCAGCCTCCTCATAAAAGCCTTGCCAGAGCATATGGCCTTGCAGCCAAAATTAAGGTACCCCAGTAGTTGCTGAACCTGTACCAGTGGCACCCTTCACCTCTCACCACTAGCGTGAGCAACCCCGATAGCTGTGCCACCTTGTCCCCTGGCAGCTGGAAACACTCCTCCTTGGTGTCCACCTCAATCCCCAGAAACTCCAGTGTCTGTGCCTGGCCTTCAGTCTTCCCGGCCACCAGCGGGATCCCTATCTTGTCACACATGTCCTGAAAATCATTTAACATCCCTTGGGGCTCCTCCCACCTGGTGCCGATCAGCAGACTATCATCCAGATAATGGACCATTCTTCTGTGCCCATACCATGCTCCAAACACCCACTGTACCCATGAACTGAAAACCTCGAAAGTGGAACATGCTACCGAGCACACCATGGGCATCGCCTTGTAGAAAGACAGCCCACACTTGAATTGAAAGCTGAGTAAATCCCAGTCCGTGGGATGGACTGGTAGCAGGCGAAAAGTGGACTCTGTATCCGTCTTTGGCAGCCAAGCACCCTCAGCCTCCCGAATCAATTCCACCACCTGGTCCAGAGACACATATGAGACCATGCACAGTGCATATGGGATTCCTCCATTTACTGACCCCTCATTGGGGTAGGACAGGTAATGTATGAGCCAGAACTCTCCAGCCTGTTTCTTCAGTACCACCCCTAATGGTTACACTCGAAACTGTGGGCAGGTGGGGCTGTGCATCAGCCCCTCTACTCTCCCTGCCCTGACCTCTTTCAGGATTTTTCCCCATACTACGTCCTCCTTCCCTCTCACTGACCCCAGATTCTTTGCCCGCATCCCCACCCATGCCCCTTTAAAGCCCAGTGAAAAAACGCTTTTAAACCCAGACTTCAGCAACTCTGCCTCTCACCTGTCAGGACAGACCACTGTCCATTCTTCCACTACCCTTAACCTGAGGCAGTACTAGCTTGCAATACTGCTTCAATTCATACTTTTCTTTTTAATTACCTCTAAAGCATGAGAACATCCCAATGAGCCTGATAGGCCCCAAACCCTTTGTGCCTTACCTTACTGCCAATGAATGTCCTATAGTGGAATATTACAGCAGAAAGAGGGCTTGCTGTAAGTTGCCTGCCCTTAAGTACCCTGCCAAGGACCCTTATTTTACCCCTTCCCTGCCCAATGGCCAGCGAGCTCCCTGGCCTGGTCATATGACCCCTCCATGAGGTCATCCCCCCGCCCCTTTGTCTGTAGCCCCCCTTCCCCCACCTGTATCCTGGCTGTGTCCCAGGACAACCCCGCCTGTCTTTTATTGGCAAGCCTAATTGTCCTCCTGACTGTGATTTAACCAGAATAGAGTGACTACTATATCCCTGCCTGCAAAAGAGTGCTAGGAAAAAAATTACTGTCATCCTGACTGTGATTTAACCAGACCAGAGTGACTGCCATGTCCCTGTGTGCAGACCTGAGTTAGGTAAAAAATCATTGTTCTCCTGACTGTGATTTAAGCAGAACACAGTGTGTTGTCTCCCTGCCTGTACACCTGTGCTAAGAAAGAAAGTACTGTTCTCCTGACTGAGATTTGACCAGACCAGAGTGACTGTTGTGTCGGAGGAGGTGCAGCCAGGGAAAGGGAAGGAGTGCAGCTGCCGAACCAGCAGTGCCAAGCCAGGTGAGTGCAACTCGCTCTATGCAGAGCTTGGATAGCCTATTGTTTAAAGTAGGGTATGGGGGAGGAGCTCATCCCACTTACAACCACAGGCATGCGCCTTTAATTTGAATCTCAGTCAGGAGGACAATGATTTTTTTCAGAGCACAGGTCTGCATGCAGGGACCCAGCAATCACTCGTTAAATCGCAGTCAGGCGTACATTGATTTTTTTTCTAAATAAAAGGTGGGCCAGCAAGGACACAAGAATCAATCTTGTTAAATTGCAGTCAGGAGGAAAGTGATTATTTTGCTAGTACAGGTGTGCACACAGGGACACAACAGTTACTCTGGTTTAGTTAAATCACAGTCAGGAAGACAATTACATTTTTTTTCCTAGCATAGGTGTGTACCCATTGCACAACAGCCACACTGGTCTGGTTAAATCGAAGTCAGGAGGACAGTCATATTTTTCCTAGCCCAGGTCTGCATACGGGGACACAACATTCACTATGGTCTGGTTAAATCACTGTCTGGAGAACAGTGATTTTATTTCAAGCACAGGTCTGTATTCAAGGTAGTGATGCAGCAAAATAAAATTTTGCCAGTGAAATTTAAGTGGTCGCAATTTCGTGTGTATGAAATACATAAGTACCAGCAAAAATTTTGTGGTTTACTTTACAATTTTGCCATGATCTCCAAATTTATCCTTTCCTGCTCCTGGTGTCTAGTGGGCTGCAGCCACTGGCTGCTCAGCAGCCCAAAAATAAAATCTTCCCTGGTGTCTAGTGGTCATCCCAGCTGATCCCAGCACCAAATTAGTACAGTAGTAACCCCCCAACAAATTTCTTCCTTGCCCCGATCCCCATGTATTGCCAATCCTTACTTAAAAAAACACTTCCTGGTGTCTAGTGAACCCCCTCCCTGTTATCAGCACCCACCCCACTGTCCCCCATACCCTGATCGGGCCACCAGCACAGCCCTCCACTCACCTCCATCTTTGGAGGCCCAACTGAGTGCCAAAATGAAAGAGCGCATGCTTGTACATGCTCACGCTCATGCATTGAAATGTGCAGGTGCAGTAGTGCTTCAGTGAATGAGTGCATGCTTGTACAAGCACACACACATTCATTGAAGTTAAATCAGGCTGCTGGACTTGGAGGTGAGCTGAGGGCTGTGCCGGTGGCCCCATCGGGGTATGGGCAGGGAACAGGGTGGGGGCTGATAACAGGGTTGGAGGTCCACTAGACACCAGTAAGTGTCTTTTATTAAGTAAAGATCATGGGATATGGCAGAAAGGGGATGGGGAGAAATGTGTTGGGGATGGGTTACTATTTATTTGGGCCAGTTACTGGTTGGGGGGGGACCAGTAGACACCAGGAAAGATTTAATTTTTGGGCCAGTGAGCAGCTGGGGGGGCGACAGTCACCGTCAGCAGCAGCCAGCCTACCACCTCTGTTTCCTTGAACCTGCAGCTTTTGAGCACATCGGAGCTCTGTGAGGATGCCGAAGGACATCCACAGCTAACAGGAGCTGCAAATATTGTTGATTTCTTCTGCTGCTACAGAGGAACTCCACAGAGCTGATTTCTTATATAGGACTGTACCAGTCAGGTCTGAAAGCTCAATGGAGCTTCCTGACTAGTGACTCTGTGATGGACTTGTAACATGTCTATTAAGTGATATTTCACTGTGGGTGGCGAAATTTCACCCGCAAGTGAAATTTCTACAGCTTGGGAGCAAAAGTTTGCTTGTAGCTTTGGGGGAAATTTCACCTTTCGCCCAGCGAAATACTTCATGAAATGCGAGAATTACTCAAAATATTTTGCTGGGTGAAATATTCCAATATAGCATAATGTTAATACAGGGACACAACAATCACTGTAATTAAATTGCATTCAGGAGGACAATGATTTTTTTTCCTTGCACAGGTGTACACGCAGCAACACAACAGTCATTATGGTCAGATTATATCACAGTCAGGAGGACAGAGATTTTTTTCACAGAACAGGTCTGCAGACAGGGACACAACAGTCACTCTGGTCTGGTTAAATCACTCTCAGTAGGACAGTGAATTTTATCGTAGTACACATGTGCATGCAGGGACACAACAGGTACTCTAGTCTGCTTAAATCACAGTCAGAAGGACAGTGATTTTTTTCCTAGCACATGTGTGCACCCAGGGACACAGCAGTCACTCTAGTCTAGTTATACCGCAATCAGGAAGACAGTGATTTTTTTTCCTAGCACAGGTCTGCACACTGGGACACAGCAGTCACTCTGGTCAGGTCAAATCTCAGTCAGGAGGACAGTGATTTTTTTTGTAGCACATGTGTGCACGCAGGGACACAATAGTCACTCTAGTCTGGATAAATAGCAGTCAGTAGGACAGTCATTTTTTCAATAGCACAGGTGTGGACAAAGGGACACAACAACACACTGGTTAAATCACAATCAGGATGACAGTGATTTTTTCCCTAGCACAGCTGTGCACACATGGACACAACAGTCACCCTGATCTGGATAAAACACAGACAAGAAGATAATAATTTTCTTCCTTGCACAGGTCTGCACAAAGGTCACAACAATCACTCTGTTGACAATGATTTTTAACTTAGCAGGGGTCTGCAAATAGGAACACTACAGTCACTCTAGTTTGGTTAATTTGCAGTTGGGAGGACAGTGATTTTTTTTCCCTAGCATAGGTCTGCACACAGGAACACAGCAGTCACTCTAGTCTGGTTAAATTGCAGACAGGAGGACAATGATTTTTTTTCCCAAGCACAGGTGTGCATGCAGGGACACAACCATCTCTCTGGTTAAACTGCAGTCAGGAATACAGTGATTTTTTTTCTAAATAAAGGTGTGCTAGCAGGGACACAACAACCACTCTTGTTAAGTCACAGTCATGAGGACAGTTCTATTTTTGCTAGTACAGGTGTGCACACATGGACAAAACGGTCACTATAGTCTGGTTAAATCACAGTCAGGAGGCCAGTAATTTTTTTCATAGCACAGGTTTGCACACAGGGACACTACAGCTACACTGGTCTGGTTAAATTGCAGTCAAGAAGACAATGAATTGTTTTCCTTGCATAGGTCTGCATGCATTGACACAACAGTCACTTTGGTCCTCCTCTGCCCCCCCCCAACCTGCTGCATTTCCATCTCATCTCTGTCCCCATTTGTGCTCCCGTTTTGTTTGTTTCTGTTTACCTCTTACCTTGTGTTTCTACTTTTGGGGGGCTCTCCTGCAGCTTCTCCTTCCTAGCCGTGGTGCGCCCCTTGCTCCATGGCAGCTTTCTCAGCTGCTCCCGCTTCTCCTGCTTTCCTACCTAATTGCCTAGTTCTTGTATTGCTCCCTCGCTGTTTTTTTTTTCTTCCTCCCACTAGCAGCCGCCGCTCCATGCCGCACAGTTTGTTATCAGGGGGCTGCTTCCCCTCTCTGCAGTCTACCGTTCCTACGTTGTTGGAGTCCACTTAATTGATCTTCCTGCAGCTACTACAGCTATCCTTTGTGCTTGTTCTACCTGTGCTGTATCAGGCTTCATTTCAGTATGTCTTTTTAACGCAGCAGCATTTTCTGGTGCACGTCATCCATTTGTCATCCTCCTCGACCCCAACAACGCCTTTGGCCTACTGTGTTGGCTAGCACCACTAGTGCTTCACTGCCTACAGAACCTACTGCTCCCATGCCACAGAGCTCATCCACCGTTCCATACCTCATTCTACTATTGTGCCTCACTTATTCCACCGCTAGATGGCACCAACGTTCTTCCTTAATATGGCTTCCAAGTTTAGGATCCAAATGGCAGCCGGCATCAGGAAGCAAGGAGCCAATGTATGCTGGATACTACCCTGAACTGCTTTAATTCCTGGATGTTCAGAATTTCAGTCTTCCATACCATTGTCTACAGACTTCTAGTCTCCCTTGTGCAACTACTTCGGTTGTGCCTTTTTGGTGACATGGGGTAAACACGCTTAGTCCCTCATACTATTAACTTATATTTCATAATATATGGACACTTTCATTGTTTTGTCACAAACCAAACAAAAATTAAAGGCATCAGACTACTCCCCTGAAATTTACATTCCTCATCGGTCTCCAATATCCATGCACTCTATCATTGCCTTCAGCGCCCTGCTTCGGATCCTTCTGGCAGGCCATCACCTGAGCTTCTCCGTCAAGCTTGGATACACTCCAGGATTGCTTGCCTTCAGTCATGCTACTCGAGATTTGGATGCTGCAGCTCTCACCTTGCCTCCACCTCTCCACTTATCTAGGATATCCATTCGTGCTCCACTATTGATGTACTTACGTCTTTGGATTCACATCATGTTCCTGGTTGCTTACCATGTTACTTCACTGTATTTTACCATATTACTACTCATTTACCAGCCACCACTCTCTATTCACTTGTCAACTGACCTACATGTGGTCCAGCTACGCATGCTAGCTTATGTGAGACTAGCTGCCTCTCTTTACTTACCTTACCAACTGACCTTGCATGGTCTAACCATCTACTAGCCTCTTGGGTTTAGCTACTATTCTATTTACTCACCGGCTGACCTACACAGTCAACCGTACCTCCTATGGTCCATCGGCTGACCTGCACATGGTCCAGCCACACTTCCTTATCGTGCTGGGCATAGCCCCCTTTTGTTTCCATGGATGCTTCCTACAAAGCTGTTTCATTCATTCAAGCCTACTTCCAAATCACTCTTCCTAAAGCTTCTGCCTTTCACTGGATTTTCTGGAGTACATCAAGATATTCACCTCAATTCTCTTGGATGCTTCTCGGCATGCTACAGCACCTCCTCCTGAGTTACTACTACCATCTTCGCAAGAACTCCCTGCTGAGTTATGTTCCATAATTCCTTCCTTAGTGTAACTGATGCCTAAGACATTGATCTGCTATGGTTTCTGGATGCTTATTACCTCTGGTTGAGTTTCCAACTCGTCTGCCCAGGTCTGTTCACTGCAATCTTTACAATCATTGATTTCAGGATACAACAGTTTATAGCACCTTTCCTTGTTCCCTTAAGTCTGTCTTAAACTATATTACTACTCTGCACCAATCTGGCTCCGGATATGCTACCATTTTCAATCCAGTCCTACTACCTCATCGCTATTTCTGCATTACATGCAGTTCGAAATTGCTATTATGTTATCTACTACTGCTACACAACCTGCCTCATCCTGTGAGGCCGGAGGTTCCTTTCTACATTGCTATTATTTCTGCATTGCATGCGGCTAGACATTACTATTACTGTATCTACCACTGCTCCACAGCCAGCCTCACCCTGCTGGGCCGGAGGTTCACAGTATCGTACTTTGAAGACCTGTGCCCCTACAGGCCCGGAGGTCCCATCAAACTTATATTACTACACCATATCCATCTGCTTCTATGACCTGCCTCACCCATCAGGCCTGGGGGTTTAATTACTTCTACTCTACACTTGCCTTGCCCAGCTTGGGGCCTGGAGGTTCATATTCTACTATACATCTACCTGCAGCCGTGTCTGCCAACATTAGGAGCTCCTGTTTATTATGGACTCATATCTGGATTTGTTTAGCCATTTGTCATCTATTCTTTGGATGCTTCTGCCTTGCTGTTTCAGTCATATGAATTGCTACTACTACACTCCTACCAGGACTTAATTGAGCTTATCCAAAAGACTTTAAATCTCATGGTTTCTGCTCTAGGCTTCTTGGACCCTGTGACAACGCTACTTCATTCGTTATAATATTGCACATTGATTGATTACCAGTGATGTTCGATATTCATTCGTTCGACTCAGCCTCTTCAGTCATCACCATTTATGACTCATAAGCTCGACTGTTCAGGACTTGTCAGACTATTCTTATCAAGTCGGTTCTAGTTACTGTACCATTCTGGCTTTTGGACCATGGTTATCTTCATCATTACGCAACTATTTGGATCACCAGATGAAGCTCTTTGATTCCTGTGCTGTTACCATTTCTTCATGCCCCTCGCTGTATACCATACATAATCTATGCAATACTACTCCTCTGCTACTACGTCTGCATCATGCAACTTTACCTACTACTACAGCTGACCTATGTACAGGTCTACTTATTTACACTATTTGCTCATATTACCTGCTTTGCCCTTACAGTGCCTAGAGGTTCATCAAGACCGATTCCCTTATTCTACAACCTACTTCACCCATCGGGATCTGGAGGTACATTTAACTTATGTCTATCTATTCACACTAAGCTCTATACCTAATTCACTTACCTGCTTCCCACTCCAGATCAGAGATTCCTACTGCTCTCCCCTCTCCAGATCATTCAGCATGCACCAAGTTCTTGTGCTTCATCACCAAGGCCTTCATTTGCAAAGCTTGCCAAGCAGAACACAAACTACCTGTCCTCCTAATCTAGACATGGATACTTAGCCTTTTAGTTACTGGTTCTCCTTGCAGAAGCCGTCCTCACTTGCCAGAACATTTCACCAGTGTAACTTCAATGTTTGAATTATTATCAACCATGGATTCCTATCTACTACCATTCTGCTCCAGACATGGATTCTCGGACTAGGAGTTGCTAGAAGGATACTGCTATGTTCATCAACTGGAATATTCTGTATTTATTCAGCTTTTGCTTCACTGGATCAGGATCTAACTTTGGAATTCAAATTAGCTCAATATTGTTTTTTAGGATTATTCTCCCTTAGTATGCCCAGAAGGACAGACAAGTCAGTAGCCATGAGTCCTCAGAGGTTTCCCAGAAAGGTTTTTTTTCCCTCTCCTGTGTGCTACTGGTCACATTCTCCAGAGTTGGAGGAGATAATAATTTGATATCATTATTGTTTTGGGGGTGTCTCATACTGCTGGACTAAGCATCCTTTTTTACGGTGGGATACAGAGTAAGGCCAAACCAATATCAAGTCACAACACATTACTTATCAATTCAAGCATCTAAGCACCTTGCATAGACTATCCAGCTCACTTGTACTATAATCACTGACTGCATAACTATGTTCAAAGTACCTAAGCACTGATCAATTCAAACTAATACCTGACGAGCATTGTCCTACTTACTGATCTGGCCTCTGTATCCAAGCACAACCTACATTATTCAGTTTTGTATGTAACATAAGTACTGAGCTCTGAACCACGTACAACCAGAGTGATTATTGTGTCCCTATGTGCACACCTGTGCTAGGAAAAAAACATCACTGTCATCCTGAATGTGATTTATCCAGATCAGAGTGACTGCTGTGTCCCTGTTTTCAGACACCTGTGCTAGGTAAAAAATCATTGTCCTCCTGTCTGTGATTTAACCAGACCAGAGTGACTGTTGTGTTCCTTTGTGCAGACTAGTGCTAGGAAAAATAAATCACTATCGTCTTGTCTGTGATTTAAGCTGCCCAGACTGACTGCTGTGTCCCTGTGTGCACAACTATGCAAGGAAAAAAAATCACTGTCCTCCTGACTGGTATTAAACCAAAGTGGTTAGAGTGTCCCTTCATGCACACCTGTAATAGGAAAAAAATCATCGTCCTACTGACTGCAATTTAACCAGACTAGAGTGACTATTGTGTCCCTGCATGCACACATGGCCAAATTTCCTTCTTTCACTAAAATTACCACCAATGCCTTAATCTGGTTCAAGATCAGTTGGCATTAATCTGTATCTGCCTCCCCCCAGGGTTATGCCTGAAAATAGGCAGGATTTGTCTAGTGCACTTACCCGGTCAGCAAAAACTAAATAAAATAAATGTATGAGGAAAAAAATAACTGCCCTCCTAACTGCAATTTGACCTGACCAGCATGACTGTTGTGTCCTGGTGTGCACACCTATGCTAGGAAAAAAAAAATCACTGTCTTCCTGACTGTGATTTGACCTGATCAGAGTGATTATTGTGTACCTGAGTGCACACCTGTACTAGGAAAAAAAATCACTGTCCTGACTGCAGTTTAAGCAGATTGGAATAACTGTTGTGTCTCTGCGTGCACATCTGTACTAGGATAAAAGTCAATGTCCTCCTGACTGTGAGTTAACCCAACTGGCATGACTGTTGTGTCCCTATTTGCAGACCTGTGCTAGATGAAAAATCATTGTTCTCCTGACTGCGATTTAACTAGACTAGAGAGACTGTTGTGTCCCTGTCTGCAGACCTGTACTAGGATAAAAAAATCACTATCCTTTTGTTTGCAATTTAACCAGAATGCACTGTTGTGTCCCTGAGTGCACACCTGTGCTAGGAAAAAAAATCATTGTTCTCCTGACTGTGATTTATCCACAATGATTACTGTGTCCCTGTGTGCAGACCTGTCCAAGGAAAAAAATCACTGTTCTCCTGACTGTGATTAACCATACCAGAGTATCTGCAGTGTCACTTTATGCACACCTGTGCTAGGAAAAAAAATCACTGTCCTGACTGTGATTAACCAGACAAGAGTGACTGCTGTGTTTCAGTGTGCATACCTGTACTAGCAAAATAATCACTGTCCTCCTGACTGCAATTTAACAAGAGTAATTTCTGTGTCCCTGATGGCACACCTTTTATTTAGAAAAAAATCACTGTTCTCTTGACTGTGATTTAACCAGAGTACTTGTTGTGTCCCTGCATGCACATGTGTGCTTGAAAAAAATCATTATCCTCCTGACTGATATTTAATCAGAGTGATGGTTGTGTCCCTGTGTGCAGACCTGTACTAGGAAAAAAATTGCTGTTCTTCTGACTGCAATTTAACCAGACCAGAGTGACTGTTGTGTCCCTGCATGTGCACCTGTGCTAGGAAAAAAGTCACTGTCCTCCTGACTGCCATTTAACTAGAGTGATTGTTGTGTCCCTGTGTGTAGATCTGTCCTAGGAAAGAAATCACTGTCCTCCTGACTATGATTAACCAGACCAGAATGATTGCAGTGTCCCTACATGCACACCTGTGCTAGGAAAATAAAATCACTGTCATTCTGACAGTATTTAACCTGTCCAGAGTGACTGTTGTGTCCCTGTGTGCACACCTGTACTAGCAAAATAATCACTGTCCTCCTGACTGTGATTTAGTAAGAGTGATTTTTGTGTCCATGCAGGCACACATTTTATTAAGAAAAGAATCACTGTACTCGTGACTGCGATTTAGCCAGACCAGAGTGACTATTGTGTCCCTTTGTGCACACATGTATGAGCAAAAAAAATCACTGTCCTCCTTACTGAAATTTAACCAGACCAGCGTGACTGTTATAGCCCTGTGTACAGACCTGAGCTAGGAAAAAAATTATTGTTCTTCTGTCTGCAATTTAACCAGAACAGAATGAGTGTTGTTTCCCTGCCTGCACACCTGTGCTAAGGAAGAAAGTACTGTTCTCCTGACTGAGATTTAATCAGACCAGAGTGACTGTTGGGTCCCTGCTTGCAGACCTGTGCTATGAAAAAAAATAACTGTCCTCCTGACTGAGATTAACCAGACTATATCGGCTGTAGTGTCCCTGAATGCACACCTGTACTAGGAAAAACATCACTGTCCCCCTGACTGTGATTAACCACATCAGAGTGACTGTTGTGTCCCTGTGTGCACACATGTACTAGCAACATATTCACTGTCCTCATGACTTCTATTTAGCAAGAGTGATTGTTGTATCCCTTCTGATACACATTTTATTTAGAAAAAAATCACTGAACTCCTGACTGCAATTTAACCAGAGTGATTGTTGTGTTCCTGCATGCACACCTGTACTAGAAAAAAATCATTGTCCTCTTGACTGAGATTTAATCACAGTGATTGTTGTGTCTCTATGTGCACACCTGTGCTAGGAAAAAAAAAATCACTGTCCTCCTGATTGCGATTTAACCAGACCAGAGTAACTGTTGTGTCCCTGCATGCACACCTTTTCTTGGAAAAAAAGCACTGTCCTCTTGACTGCAATTAACCACAGTGATTGTTATGTTCATGCATGCATGCTTGTTCTGGAAAAAAATCACTATCCTCTTGACTGCGATTTAACCAGAGTGATTGTTGTGTACCTGCGTGCAGATCTGAACTAGGAAAAAATCACTGTCCTCCTTACTGCCATTTCACCAGACCAGAGTGATTGTTGTGTCCCTGCATGCACACCCTTTCTTGGAAAAAATATCACTGTCCTCTTGACTGCAATTTAACCACAGTTATTGTTGTGTCCCTGCATGCACACATGTGAAAGCAAAAAAGTCACTGTCCTCCTGACAGCAATTTAATCAGATTAGAGTGACTGTTGTGTCTCTGTGTGCAGACCTGTGCTAGAAAAAAACACTTTTCTCATGACTGTAATTTATCCAGACTAGAGTGACTGTTGTATCCCTCTGTGCACTCCTGTGCTAGGAAAAGAAACTTTGTCCTCCTGTCTGTGATTTAACCACATTGAATGTTGTGTCCCTGTTTGCTGACATGTCCAAGGAAAAAAATTACTGTCCTCCTGACTGCGATAACCAAACCAGAGTGACTGTAGTGTCCCTGCATACACACCTGTGCTAGGAAAAAATCACTGTGGGCCTGACAGCAATTTAACCAGTCCAGAGTGACAGCTGTGTCCCTGTGTGCATACCTCTACTAGGAAAATAATCACTGTCCTCCTGACTGTGATTTAACAAGAATGATTTTTGTTTCCCCGCTGGCACACCTTTTATTTAGAAAAAAAATCACTGTACTTTTGACTGGGATTTAACCAGAGTGATTGTTGTACCCTGCATGCAAACCAGTGCTAGGAAAAAAAAATGTTATCCTCCTGACTGAGATTTAACCAGTGATTGTTGTGTCCCTACATGCTCACCTGTGCTAGGAAAAAAAATAACTGTCCTCCTGACTGTGATTTAACTAGACCAGTGTGACTGTTGTGTCCTTGTGTCTACAACTGTGCCCCCCAAAAAATCATTGTCTTCCTGACTGCTGTTTAACAAGAGTGGTTGTTGTGTCCCTTCATGCACATTGTACTAGGAAAAAAAATCACTGTCCTCCTGACTGCAATTTAACCAGAGTGATTGTTGTGTCCCTGTGTGTAGACCTGTGCTAGGAAAAATAATCACTGACTTGCTGTCTGTGTTATAACCAAACAAGAGTGACTGTTGTGTCCCCCTGTGCATGCCTGGGCTAGGAAAAAAATCACTGTCCTCCTGACTGTGATTTAACCAGAGTGATTGTTGTGTCCCTGTGTACACACCTGTTATGGAAAAAATCACTGTTCTCCTGACTGCAATTAGCCAGATGAGAGTGACTGTTGTGTCCCTGTGTGAAGACCTGTGCAAGGAAAAAAAAAAGTCACTGTCCCCATGACTGTGTTATAGCCAAACCAAAGTGACTGTTGTGTCCCTCGGTGCACACCTGTGCTAGGAAAAAAATCACCATCCTCTTGACTTTGATTTAACCAGAGTGACCGTTGTATCCCTGCATGCACATCTGTACTAGCATAAAAATCACTGTCCTCTTAACTGCGATTTAACCAGACCATAGTAACTGCTGTGTTCCTTTGTGTACACCTGTGCTAGGAACAAAATCACTATCTTCCTGACTGTAAATTAATTGCACTGATTATTGTGTCCCTGCATTAAAGTTCTGCAAAATTGAAATATTTCTCTCAGTGAAATATTTTATGCAAGTTGCACATTTCAAAAAGTATTTCTCCAGGCACAAGACAAAATTTCACTTGAGGTTGCAAGCAAAATTTGACCCCCAAGCTGTTGAAATTTTGCCACCCGGGGTGAAATTTCACTTTATAGACATGTTACAAGTCCAACACAGAGTTACTAGTAGGGAAGCTCCACTGATCTTTCAGACTCGACTGGCACAGTCCTTTGTAAGAAATCGGTTCCGTGGACCTCCTCTGTAGCAGCTGCAGAAATAAACAATATTTGCAGCTCCTATGAGCTGTGGATGTCCCCTGGCATCCTCACAGATCTCCAATGAGCTCAAAAGCTGCAGGTTGAAGAAAACAGAGGTGGTGGGCTGGCTGCCCTAGATGGTGACTGTCTCCTCCCGCCACTCACAGGCCCCAAAATAATGATTTCCATGGTGTCTACTGGTCCTCCCCAGCTGGTCACTGGCCCAAATAAGTTGCAACCAAACCCCCAACACATTTTCCTCCCAACCCCCTGTTCCCCCGGATCCCCTGATCCTTTCTTAATAAAAAACACTCCCTGGTGTCTAGTGGACCCCACCCTATCATCAGCACCCACTCCGCTCCCTGCCCATTCCCCAGTCGGGCCACTGGCACAACCCTCCACTCACCTCCAAGGCCAGCAGCCCAACCTAGCTTCAATGAATGTGCATGTTCTTGTACAAGCATGCACTCATTTATTGTAGCAATCAGTCGGGCATCCGACCATGGAGGTGAGTGAAGGGCTGCGTCAGTGGCCTGATTGGGGTATGGGGGAGTGGGGTGGATGCTGATATCAGGGTGGGGGTCCACTAGATACCAGGGAGTGTTCTATTTTTAAGTAAGGATCAGGAATACGGGGGGATGGGTGCGGTGGAGAAATGTGATGGTTGGGTTACTACTGTACTAATTTGGGCTGGGGATTGGAAGGGGTGGCCACTACACACCAGGGAAGAATTTATTTTTGGGCCAGTGAGTGGCTGGCATGGGCAGCCCATTAGACAGCAGGGAAGGATAAATTTGGTGAGATTCATGGCCGGCAAAATTGCGTGTGAAATTCCAAAAGTTTGCCACAGTTTCGCAAAACATTTTGCACAGTGAAATTGCCAATTGCACCTAAGTTTCAGTGGCAAAATTGTATTTCACCGCATCCCTGCTCTGCATGCAGACCTGTGCTTGGAAAACAAATCACTGTGCTCCAAACAACGATTTAACCTGACCAGAGTGACTGCTGTCTCCATGTGTGCAGACCTGTGCTTGGAAAAATACCACTGTCCTCCTGACTTCAATTTAATCAGACCAGAGTGACTGTTGTGTCCCTGCATGCACACCTTTCCTTGGAAAAAAAATCAGTGTCCTTCCGATTGCAATTTACCCACAGTAATTGTTGTTTCCCTGCATGCATGCCTCTTCCAGAAAAACACTGTCCTCATGACTGTGATTTAACCAGAGTGATTGTTGTGTCCCTGCATGCAGACCTGTGCTAGGAAATAAAAAAATCACTATCCTCTTGTCTGTGATTTAACCAGACCAGAGTGACTGTTGTGTCCTTGTGTGCACACCTGTGATAGGAAAAAAATCACTGTCTTTCTGACTGCGGTCTAACCAGAGTGGTTGTTGTATCCCTTTGTGCACACCTGTACTAGGAAAAAAAATCACTGTCCTCTTGACTACAATTTAACAAGACTAGAGTGACTATTACGTCCCTGCATGCACACGTGTACTAGAAAAACAATCACTGTCCTTCTGACTGTGATTTGACCTGATCAGAGTGACTGTTGTTTCCCTGTGTGCAGACCTATGCTAGGAAAAAAAAATTACTGTCCACCTGATTGTGTTATAACCAAACCAGAGTGACTATTGTGTCCCTCGGTGCACACCTGTGCTAGGAAGAAAATCACTGTCCTCCTGACTGAGATTTAATCAGAGTGATTGTTGTGTCCCTGAATGCATACCTGTACTAGGAAAAAAATCACTGTCCTCCTGACTGCGATTTAATTACAGTGATTGTTGTGTCCTTACATTAGAGTTGTGCAAAATTGGAATATTTTGCCCACTGAAATATTTCTTGTAATTCACGCATTTCATGAAGTATTTCACTATGAAAAGGAGAAATTTCACCCAAGGTTGCAATCAAAATTTCACCACCGAGCTGTCGAAATTTTGCCACCAGGGTGAAATTTCACTTTATAGACATGTTACAAGTCCAGCACATAATCGCTAGTAGGGAAGCTTTGCTGATCTTTCAGACCTGACTGGCAAAGTCATTTGTAAGAAATCATCTCTGTGGAGCTCCTCTGTAGCAGCAGCAGAAATAAACAATATTTGCAGCTCCAGTGATCTGTGGATGTCCCCCGGTGTCCTCACAGAGCTCTGATGAGCTAAAAAACTGCAGGTTGAGGAAAATGGAGTTGGTGGGCTGGCTGCCCCTGATGGTGACTGTTGTCAACCGCCCCAGCCGCTCACCGGCCCAAAAATAAAATTTTCCCTGGTGTCTATTCATGCCCCCAATCTGTCACTGGCTTAGATAAGTAGTAACCAAACCCCCAGCACATTTCTCCACCACCCCATTCCCCTGGATCCCCTAATCCTTAATTAATAAAAAACACTCCCTGGTGTCTAGTGGACTCCCCACCCTGTTATCAGTACACACCCCACTATTTTCCCATACCCCAATAGGGCCACCAGCACAACCCTCCACTCACCTCCAAGGCCAGCAGCCCAATTTAGCTTCAATGAATGTGCTTGTACAAGCACACACTCATTCACTGAAGTGCTACTATGCTTGCTCACTTCAATGAATGAGTGTGTGCTTGTACAAGCACACACTCATTCATTTTGGCCCTCAGTCAGGCCTCTGGCCATGGAGGTGAGTGAAGAGCTGTGCTGATGGCCTGATCGGGGTATGGGGGAGTGGGGTGGGTGCTGATAATAGGGTGTGTGGTGGGGGTCTACTAGACACCAGGGAGTTTTTTTTTTTAAATAAGGATCGGGAATCCAGGGGGCATGGGTGCGGGGG
This sequence comes from Neoceratodus forsteri, assembly GCA_016271365.2. Taxonomy (NCBI): domain Eukaryota; kingdom Metazoa; phylum Chordata; order Ceratodontiformes; family Ceratodontidae; genus Neoceratodus; species Neoceratodus forsteri. The sequence goes on from CM028131.1 coordinate 1,164,176,750, forward strand.
AGAAATGTGTTGGCTGGGTAACAACTGTACTACTTTTGGCCAGGGATCAATGAAGTTGGCCAATAGATAGTAGGGAAGATTTTATTTTTTGGGCTGATGAGTGGCTGGAGGGGGCAACCCACTAGACACCAGGGAGCAGGGAAGAATAAGTCTGGCAAGAGTTGAGGTAGGCAAAATTGCATGTGAAATTCCAAAATTTTGCCGCAGTTTCACAAAACATTTTGCACAGTGAAATTGTCGATTTCACCACAGTTTCGCTGGCAAAATTTTGTTTCACTGCATCCCTGCCCAGCATACAGACCAGTGCTTGGAAAAAAATCACTGTCCTCCTGACAGTGATTTAACCAGACCAGAGTGACTGTTGTGCCCCTGCATACACACCCTTTCTGTGGAAAAAAGTTGCTGTCCTCCTGTCTGTAATTTAACCACAGTGATTGCTGTGTCCCTGCATGCATGACTGTTCTAGAAAAAAAATCACTGTCCTCCTGACTGTGAATTAACCAGAGTGATTGTTGTGTCCCTGCCGATACATCTTTATTTAGAAAACAAATCACTGTTCTCCTAACTGTGATTTAACAAGAGTGATTGTTGAGTGCCTGTGTGTACTCCTGTGCTAGGAAAAAAAATCACAGTCCTGCAGACTGTGATTTATCCAGATCAGAGTGACTGTTGTTTCCCTGCTTGCTCAACTGTGCTAGAAAAAAATCAGTGTCCTCTTGATTGCGATTTAACCAGAGTGATTGTTGTGTCCCTGCATACACACCTGTGCTAGGAAAAAAATCACTGTCTTACTGACTGTGAATTATCCAGATCAGAGTGACTGTTGTTTCCCTGCTTGCTCACCTGTGCTAGAAAAAAATCACTGTCCTCCTGACTGCGATTTAACCAGAATGTTTGTTGTGTGTCTGTCTGCACTGAAGAATGACTGGGAAGAAAAGGGCAAATAAAGGGAGAGGCCGTGGATCAGCCACAAAGAACATTGTTCAATTTGTGGTCTCTAATCACAATACAGGGACCATAAATGTGTCAGTGAGAGCAGATGGACAGCATTCAGATGACTCTGTGGCAGGCAGTAGCAATAGTAGTAACGCATTTTGTCCTGCTGGTGACATTCCTGTCTTTAAGTTTTTGTCTGCTAAATCTGAATCAGACATGTGGATGTATGTGTTAATGTCCAGTGACAGAGTGACAGGAAGCAGCAGCACGGGCACCAAACAAACAACTGTGGGCATGGAAGCAGTTGGTTTGCAAGTGCATTTGGAAAGTAGTGCTGTGGGTGATGATGGGTCGCAGCAGGCGGAGCCTGAGAATGTGTATTTTGTGGGTAAGGGCGAGGTGGTACATGTGGAGCAACATGAGGAAGCCAGTCATGAAGAGGAGGTGTGTGTCAGAGAGCATGTTGCTACTGAGGAGGACAGACCTGCAGAGGATGATGAGAATGCCAGCTTTTTTGCAGACTATGTTGTGTATGATGTGTCAGATGACACGGATCCCTCATGGGAGCTTGAAAACAAAAAGCCAAAACAGGTTGTAACAGAACGTGTCTTTCCTGATGCCTTAACTGCTACAACCACCAAGGAAAAGGACCCCCCTATCACTGTTTCTCCTATTTTTCCATTTTTCCAGTCACCCCACATCATAACAAAGAGCTAATCTTCTCCTTTGCTATCTCAGTCATCTTGGCATAAAGTAAATAAAAATCCCACACTAGGGATTTCTGGGGTCTAGTATGTACTGGACCCATCTGACGAGACAGTGGCAATTTGTCAACTGGTTCAAACTCAAGTAAATAGGGGTAAGAAGGATAGTCACCTTGGCACAGGTGGGCAACATACACACCTTAAAAACAGGCACCCAGTTCGGTGGCATGAACACCAGAAGGCAGCCAGCACCAGTGGTTCTGGTCCATCCAAATCAGTGGGCAATATAAGCCAAATACACCCGGCACTACATGAGGGAAATGGAAGTGCAGGTGAGGAGGAGGACATCTTTGTGGTACAGGATTCTGGAAGTGGGCCAAGTAGTGGTCCTAGCAGCAGCACTACCACCCCAAGTAATAGTGTGATTGCTACCCTAGTAATGAAAAACAAAAAAAGCACCGAGGTGCAGCGCTTGTGAGTACTATTGGCAATCTCCAGTCAAGGAGCACCCCAGTAATGGCACAATTATGAGGCAAGCTGTTTGGCACACCACCAAGTGCATCACCTGCAGCAATATCAAGAAAAGTTCAGCCGACACTGCATTCCATTATTGATCAGCAAACTAAATTCACACCTAATCATCGTACAACACGGGGGTTGAATGCAGCAGCTGCAGAAATTCTTGCTCTGGATTTGTTGCCATACTCCTTTGTCGAGAATGTGGGATTTAGGCAGCTTGTGGCCCGTGCCTTGCCTAAATGGCAGGTGCCATTACATATATGCTTTTCAAAGTGTGTTATCCCGGGACTCTACAGTAATGTATGTGACATGATATGTCATGACCTGCAGCATTCCTCAGCACAGTATGTACATCTGAGAATGGACATGTGGAACAGTGGGAAAACAGTTGGTAGCTCTTACCTGTGCATTACAGCACACTTGGCACAGGTACCTGAGGTAGTGACTGATTGAGGGAGAGGAAAGAATTGCACTAGGACAAACTGTGGAGGTAGCAATATGCCTGGTGTTGGGTAGCATGTGACACTGACCATGTAGAGCATCCATGGGTCACACACTGGAAAAAAATGCTGGAAGTGGTACTAACAGGGACTGATGAGTGGCTCCACCCCCATGCACTGAAAGCTGGATTCATCACCAGTGATAATGTATCAAATGTGAGGAAATGCACCACTGATGAGGGATTTGTTAGGGTTCTATCCATGGCACACCGCCTTAACCTTGTTGCGCAGACTTTCATCAACCATTCAGATATAGAAGAAATGTTGACTCTGGCCCTACACATATGTGCCCACTTTACACGTTCAACAAAAGCACATGACCATCTACCTGCTCTGCAGATAAAGAACAAGCTGCCTCAGCATTGGTTAAAACTTGACATTGTCACCCAGTGGAACTCCACCTTGTACGTGGTGGAGCATCTATACCAGCAGTACAAGGCAATTTCTGAGAATCTGCTATTTCATGCGAATTGTGACAGCAGTGGGGTATCCATGTGTCTCATAAGACAGTAGTGGTGCCTAATGGATAGGCTCATCTTGATTCTAAGGTCCTTCAAGCATGCAGCACAGGCAGCAAGTGGGGACACTGCCAGCATCAGTGAGTCTATCCCTCTGCTACAGGTGCTATAGCCAGACACTGCTGAATGTGCAACACCAGCTGGAGGTAGGTGGTGACAGAGCAATTTGCTCATTGATTTAACACATGCTGTCCACATTAGATGCCAACACCCACCTAAAGTATATTCTGAAGTCTGAGGAGTTTGGGATTGCCACAATGCTTGTCCCAGGTTACAAACATGTGCTAGCAGCCATATTACAAAGTGGCTATCAGGAGTTGCAGAGACTGACAGAACTACTTGCTCAGAGGGTAAGTGGTGCACAGTTGCTACTATGGGCACAGAGGTCAAAGTCGCATGAGGGTACTGCACAGCGAGCCAGTGTTCCTGCCACCTACTCCTTATTATCCTAGGTGTCAAACTGCACAAAAACCATGCAGGTTAAAAGAACCTATGCTGAATCCTATTTGGGCCACCCTCAGTCAGGTGGGAGTCACTGACATGGAGGAAACTGAGGAGGAGGATGATCACGCTGCATGTCTTTGAGTGGCAAAAGGCATGGTAGATGCATATTTTGCAGATACAAAGAACCTCACTCTTGGAGATAAGCCACTGCTATACTGGTGCACTAAGGTCAATGACTAGCCAGCACTGACAGTGGTTGCCTTGAAATATCTGAGCTGCCTGTCCTCCAGTATCAGCATTGAGCAGGTGTTCAGTTCAGTGGGTGCCATTGTGCATGACAAGCACACCAATTTCTCTCTCCCAAAAGTTATGGAATGCTGACATTTAGCAAAATGAATGAGGCTCACATTCCATCAAGAGGAGTAATGTCCCTTGCCACACCACTGCTTGACAGTGATGAGGAAGAGAAAGAGGAAAGTGCTTTGGGCAGACTGGTATGTACTGTACCTCATCATTGTCTTACAACATTAAAGTGGATGAAGCAGTGATAGAGAGGGAGTTCCCTTATCGTGATAATTCCAGTCCTGAAGACTGTGAGGGATGCTTCATTGACAATGTGGAAGAATAAACTCTCCAGTTTATTTTTTCCTTCTCCTTCCCCACCCATCCCCAACCATGTAATCCTGCATGTCAAATTAATAACAATTACAATGTTCACATTCAGTGGCAATAAATAAATCCACAACTATTAATTAGTGATGCATTTTAATTGCATCAAATGAAACACTGGTACAAAATGCGCTATGCCACTTACAAGGAACACCCACTCTAGCCAGCAAGACACATCACAGCTGTGCTGCAGTGACCTCAACATCTCAACCTTCTCCTCCTCCTCCTCCTATCATCTCATGTGTGTGGTCACCTTGGATTCTCCAACTCAAGCAGAAACAGCATGGCACAGCACCTCCACTACCTCAGTGGTATTTTCTAGCCAGCATAGAGATTTATAAGGATAATGAATGTACAATACATGCAAGGCACAAGCGGCATGTGGCAGTCACCTAAATGTGATAAAGAGAACCGCTTCCTCTACCTCATCTGTACTCCCTGTGCTGCTTCAGCTATGTCCTCCTCCTCACAGCAAGTATGAGACAGCATTGGCTACCACTTCCACCACCGCAGTGGTGATTCATTGACAACAATGTGATAAACAGAACAGCCTCCTATACCTCCTCAAAACTCCTCTTACCAGATTCATCTTAGTCCTCTTCACCAGAATTATCACATAGCATGCCACAACATTGCAACAGTTAGCCCAAGGAAGTGATGGACTTACAGTCAATATCAAGTGACTGACTGAAGCCAGAAAGACCTCATAATACGAACCCACACTGCAACAAGGACTTTCCATCAATGGGTGTGATGGTAAGGCACCTGGAGTGTTTTTCAGCAACTGCAGCCCTTCTATCAGCCTACTGTACTAGAGGCAGAACATCAGTCTATGAGACTCAGTGTGGCATTAAAATGTTTTCATGTGATTTCTTCTTCATGCAGGTTTTGCTGGTTCCAATAAACATGTTCACCATTAATGCACCTTTGAACACAGCCAGCCGTAGTACTCTGACAGTAAGTATCATTATGATTTAATGTTTTTCCTTTCCTTTCCTTTCCTTTCCTTTCCTTTCCTTTCCTTTCCTTTCCTTTCCTTTGTTCATTTCCTTTCCTTTCCTTCAGAGAAATCCTTTCTTGTCTTCACAGGTGCTATCTAGTCTAAAATGTTAATCAATCAATCAGCTTTATTTATTTATAAAAAAGCGCCTTTCAAAAACCAAGGCGCTTGTACAAAATTCATTAAAACAATTAATAAAACTATGATAAACATATAAACCCCATAGCTGCAATAATAATAATAGGCATATGCCATATTAAAAAGAAAAGTCTTTAATACTGTTTTAAAACTTTGGATGGTCGGGCTATCTTGAACCTGACGAGGTAGAGAATTCCACAGGGTTGGAGCCACAAAACTAAAAGACCTGGCCCCAGATGTCTTCAAGAAAACACTGAGAATCTCTACCAATCCCTTGTCAATGGATCGGAGAGAGTGGAAGGGACAGTAGGGATGAAGGAGATCTTGCAGGTAACCAGGTCCCTGATCATGTAGGGCCTTATAGGTCAGCAAACTGACCTTGAAGGTGATCCATCACTATACTGGCAGTCAGTGCAGTCCACGAAGCACAGGCATTATATGACTGGACCTAGAGGAACCAGTCAATAGCCTGGCTGCCGCATTCTGCATGAGCTGCAGGCAGCGAATATCAACCCCTGGTAACCCAAGGTAAAGGGAGTTGCAATTGTCAAGGCTGGAGATAATGAAGGCATGGACTAAAGTTGGAAGACCATCGGAGGGAACCAGGTGTTCAACACGGGCGATATTCCTCAGATGGTAAAAAGAGGTTTTGACAACTGCCAACACCTGCGATTTAAGTGTCAAACAGTCATCAAACATAACGCCCAGGTTCCGCACCAGGTCTGAGGTAGTTAGCTGTACATTCCCAAGCCATAAGCCTGAATGTGATCCAGCCAACAAACCCACCTCCTGACAACCTGGGTCCACAACCAACACCTTGGTCTTTTCTGGGTTTAACTGCAGCTAACTCCCATTCATCCATTCCTGGATTTTGGTGAGACAGTTGTTAAAGACCGAAATGGCAGCATCCTGGCTGGGCACAAAGGACATGTATAGCTGAGTGTCATCTGCATAGCAGTGAAAACTCAAGCCATGCCACCTAGTAATCACTCCCAATGGCAGCATATACACCGCAAATAACATGGGCACCAAAAAAGAATCCTGTGGCACCCCACAGGCTAGGGGGAGTGATGCCAAGGAAAATATCCCAGACACCATTCTCTGAGTCCTACCCTTGAGGAAAGATCAAAACCATCTGAGGACCGTACCAGACAGTCTGCAGATGAATGGCAGGTGCCCCAATAGCACCTCATGGTCTACGGTGTCAAATGCCACAGAGAGATCACGAAAGACCAAGATAGAATGGGTCCTTTGACCTCTCGCTATTAGGAGGTCATTAAGTACCCATACAAGAGCTGTCTCGGTACTATGACTCTTCCTAAATCTGGACTGGAGAGAATCATAGACATTGTGGCTGGTCAAATGACTATCCAGCTGTGATGCGACCACTTTCTCAATAACCTTACTCACAAATGGCAGGTTAGAGACAGGTCTGTAGTTAATCAGACAGTCTGGTTCCAAGGAGGATTTTTTAAGAAGGGGCCAAATCATGGCCTCCTTTAGAGTATCAGGAAAGATCCCCTTCTCCAAGGACATCCAGACTATCTCAGCAAGGACTGGCCTGATTTTATCCACACAGCCCACTAAGAGACGTGTAGGGCCTGGATCCAAACTACAGTTGTTCAGATGCAAAGACTGAATGATCATCACAATGTCACTGATCATGGGGAGGCTGAAGTCACACCACAAAAACTGGGCGTCTGACATCTCCTGCTGACCATCGCAGCCCCCATTAGGGAGGGACAAGAGGATACTCGACCTGATTGTGGCAACCTTATCTGAAAAGAATCAAGCAAACTCCTCACACCGTTCTTGAGAAAAAGCACTTTCAGACTGAAGACAAGTTGGGTTGCTTAATCTGTCCACAGTCTGGAAGAGCTGAGCTGATCAATTCTTTGCAGCAGCAATCTTTCTGGATAGGAATACTGCCTTCTTATGGGTAATTGCTGATTGATAGACCACATAATGATCCATCAAACTAAGTCTGTTGCACTCCAGGCTGGATCTCCGCCAGCACCTCTCTAGCCTTCGTCCCACTCTCCTCAACTCCCTCAAAGCCTTATCAAACCAAGGAGACTTGGGGCCAAGAGCGAGGGGACCAACCTGAACAGGAGCAATGGAATCCAGGGCCTCTACTGCTGCCTTCTTATAGGCAAGTACCAGGTCCCCTGAATCCATGCATTCACTCAGTAGACCCGATAGGTCCAGCACTGCCATCAGGCCATCTGGTGAAACACCTCTCAAAGGATGGTACAGGACCATCTCCACAGAGGCTGGCCTACTGGAAGTGGCCTCTAAACTGAACCCAATGGTGTGATGGTCAGACCATCTGACTGGTTCCACCACCTATTCGGATATCTCCATCCCCAGGAGAAACACCAGGTCCAATGAATGACCACCAATATTGGATAGGGGAGGAAATGACAAGTGCAAAGCCCAGCAAAATCATTAGCTGGAGGAAGTCCTCACCAAACTGCCAGAGTTCATCGTTGACTCAGGCATTGAAATCCCCCAGAATCAACCATCTGGGGGATCCCAGTGTCAGGTCGATAATGAAGTCCACAACTTCCCTCAGGAAAACATTCTTATCTGCTGGTGGATGGTAGATGAGAAGTATCCTGCACCCCAAACCCTCGCCCATGATACATTCAAAGGAGTTGGTAGTTCCCACTGGCACTTCCATTAGGCCCAGATCAGATCTAAAGCAGACGGCAACTCCCCCGCCCTTACAATCCATCCTCGGGCGGTATATCACCGAGTACCCATCTGGAAATGCTGATGCCAACACTGGACCAGCATTTTCATCCAGCCAGGTCTCGGTGATGCAAGCCAGATCTGATGATCCAACAAGATCCACTATTACCGCGGTCTTGTTCTTAATAGACCTGGCATTGCTTAACACCGCCCGAATAGGATGAGAACCTGAGGAAGACTGAGTTACCTGCCTGTTACAAGCAGAGCCCTTGGGTATGGGAACCAGACATGGAGAACCCCTTTCCTGGACCCATTTTACCCCAGGGCATCTCTTTGTCCCCACTATTCCTGTCCAGCCACTCCTTTCCATCCCTTCTCCAGGTCAGGCTCTCACCCTCCTCCCTGTAACAATCCCCAAGGCTCTTCACCATCTGTATACCTCTGGGGATAGTGGAGGACAGGAAAAAGGACAAAGGTCCCTGAGCCTGGAGGGGGAGTAATATACGATCGTCCTTATACCTTCCCAACACATATTCAAAAATCCATCAGATCACAAACCTAACAAAATAAAATAATAAAAATCATAAAATTATAAATTATAAAGCATTCAGTCACATTCAGTCAGACCATTACAAACCATACCAGTTAATCCACAACTTTTAAATATACCACTCAATTAAAAGAGAACAGGTTGTAATAAATCAAATCAGTGTCAATCTTAATGAGCAATCCCAACTTAGTCAAATTAAAATGAAGCAAATCAATGTCTTAGTCTTGGTGGCCAAGAAAAAATGAGCTGCAGGCCAAATTCAAGTCATATATATCATATAAACCTTCAGTATACATGACATAACAGTGGACTGGGGCGTGCAAGCCAAATCTCAAGGGGGGGGACTCCCCTCCAAATGCACCGAGCTCACTGATCCCAACACCCTGCCACCCGTGATGTGCAGCTACAATCCCCCGGGGGGCACGCCAAAGGGAATGACCCACAAGGGATCTAGAAGATGCCCAACCAACACTCTGAATTCCCAGAGATACAGGAAGAAACTCCCGCTCGGTCACAGGAAGCCAGTCAACCACTACCCCAGGTGCAAATAGGAGCCCCCCAAGAACAACACCCAGACCATGCTGCTCCTCTAATCCCAAAAGCCTGCAGATATCTAGTGTCCAAGGCAATGTCCACAATCTTCTTGGGCAATCAGTTTAAATTACTCACAAATTCAGAGCTACAACCTGTACAATCCAATTGATTCGATTCAAAACTCCCAGCCTCTGGTCTTAGGCCATTAAGCTTTCCAAGCAGCAGTCTAAGCAGTGTAGTGTTCTCCCCCCAAATCTCTCACTTAAGAAGGGAGGAACTACCACACTGGCAGCTAAAACCACTGGTTCCAGATTTAAATCACTGTTTTCATTAAATAAGCCATGACAGGTGGTTCCCTTATGAAAGGATGCATGAAGAGATCCTGCAAGCAAGCAAATCATCTCTATTGTGTCAGTTAAGTGAAGTATTTCGCAGTGCATACACTGTCTTAAAAGTACTGTATCTTTAATTATAACAACAGCAAAAGGAAATATTGAGTATTGAATCAGCCACAATTGCCAAATGAAAATATCCATACCTCCAGAAAAGGAAAACAAAAAAAAATATCACCTTGAAAGGTGTGTGCAATATCAGGGATCTAGCTTGATAGAAGTTGGTAGTCAGCATGTACCCCAGTCAGGGGTCACTCAGTCAACATCATTTGCTTGGTGAATCAAGACAATCAATGGAAAAAATATAGGCACAAGGAAAACCTCTAAGGAAGAACTGCAGAAGTGATTAACAAATGTAATTAATGTATCAATTGTGGTAGAGAAGCAATCCCCCCCAACAAAAAAATACTTACTTTCATGGTTGGCTAGTGTTGTACATGACAGCAACACCTAAGTTGTAGCTGTCCAGCAGTATGATGTCGTCAGCACAACTAACTGAAAATGAATGAAAGTGCAGTATGGATACATTAGACTTTGAATAGTAGCAATAACCCCCCCACACCTCACAATGAAGAGAAAACAAAGGTAGTTACCTGTGCACTATGTCTATGTGCCATCATGAATCCACAACAAGCAGGAGGCCATTTCTCCAACTCCGGAACAACAGCAGCATGCAGCAGAAGCAGCAGCAGCAGCAAAGAACCCTCTCTTTAAGCTATTTACTCCATTCTCAATGTAAAAAATACAGCCACTTGATATTTTTCTTTCTAGGGACACAACTTCACCTTTCTGGCAAAATGCTGTTGGTGGTGGTGGGGTCACTGTGGTGGCAGGCTCAAAAATACTTAGTACCATATATATGTTTAAGTTCTCTTGCAAGTTTCACATCTGCTTTGCACCACCTTCTCAGGTGTGTGCCACAACACTATTTGACTGAAGGGAAGCATTTTTCTGTCTGGGGACACAATTTCACATTTCTGGCAAAGTGCTGGTGGTGGTGGGGGAGTCACTGGGGTGGCAAGCCCAAAAATGCTTAGTACCATAAGTATGTGTAAGTTATCTTGCAAGTTTCACATCTGTTTTGCACCACCTTCTCAGGTGTGTGCAGCAACAGTATTTGACTGCAGGGAAGCATTTTCTCTTTGGGGACACAACTGCACATTTCTGGTGACCACAGTAAACATGTTAATTGCTTAAAACAGATTTATATTTAACTTCTCAGGAGACTAGTTCATGTTTGTGTTATGGTTTGCACTTCTTTGGGTGATTGTCAGTTGCACACAACTAGCAGTTGCGTACCATCACATACCATGAGTAAACAATTTATGTAATGTGGCAAATACTTGACATTTGTGGATAGAGGGAGCCCACATGATGAATCAGTAACAAAAATGAAAGGAAGGAAAGTGGCTCATCATGTGTAAAAAGGATTAAATAAATAGCAGAACTGGATGGGTAACGGACATCCAAAACAAACAAGACAATACTAAAAAAAGAGGATAGAGAAAAAAGGCATGAAAACAACACTTTTTTTTTAATTTTATAACATTTTGTATGTTTTTTTATTTTTATTTTTTATTTTTAATAGGGGGACTAGAGAGTGGAGAAATTAAGAACACAGATTACGGAATAACTAAATATAAAATAAACAGTTTCTGGCAACCACTCAGACAACACCACCAGCACTGCCAGAATATGAGTAATGCCCACCACCACTATACAGCTCAGCCAGGAGAGTGAGGATCCTCTCCTAGCTGGACATAAAATTGCCCAGCCGATCCATCACTTCCTGCTGGAAAGTGTTAAAATTATGCTGCAGATCCTGCACCATGGCCCATAAAACTGCCACATTGCCATATGTTGCAGGTGTCATGGGGTCATCAGGCTGCTGTCTGGGAGGTACAGACCAAGTACTGCTGCGGTCATGCCTGTGGCGGCAGTGATGACTCACAGCAGCATCACCACTGATCTCCCACTGCTCCACATTTCCCGCAAGGACATCACCATCACCACCATCATGTGATACAGCCACATTGTGCTCCTTGGCCCTCAACTCATTGATGTGGTGGATGTGGAGGTGCATCCTCTGACCACTAGTCTGAAGGTGGGTCCCTTTTTTCCCCCACCCCACACAGCACTCACAAACATTGAAGATGGCCACTGTCTCATCTGCAGAGTGCATTTCAGAAAAGTCCCACACTACAGAGCGCTGTGGGAGTGGGAAAGCACCAGATGAGGAGGCAGCAGACTCCTGCTTGGGGGGGGACATGTGGCTGCTGCTGCTGTTCTTCCTGCTGCTGCTGCAGTTCTGACTGCTGTTGTTTCTTTTGCTGTTGTTGCTGCTGCTGCTCTGCAGCAGCAGAACTCTGTTCCTGAGTTTGGGGGGGGGCAGCAGTTCCTCTGGTAAATGCACACATGCTAAGGCAAACAACTGCACCTCCACCAGCCCACCCTGTCTCGGCTCCTCTGTGTCCTGACACTACCCCTCCATTACAAGAAAAAAATTAAAGAATTTAAAGAAAATGAAAGATAAAGAGAGTAAGAAGTGAGGGAAAAAACAGCATAGACTAACACAATTTATAAATTCAGAAACTACAGTATAGAAAGCTAAGGAATAGAACTCAGAAAGTTGGAAAATATAAAAATATTAAGAAGACATATCATAGGTATCATTGGTAAAAGCAAGCTTGAAGACAAATGTCCTTTGAAGCTTGCAAAACCCAAGATTAAAATTGGAATATCTTATCCTCAAAATACCCCATTCTTAAAGTTATTCATGTTGGAGCTACCTGCCACTTTAGATGGAAGATCGTTCCATAGTGCAACCACCTTGTGGCTGTACCAGAATTTGCGCTGATTATGATTCCAACTATGGAGTAAAAGCTGCCTATTGTGCCTTCTGGTACTGGTCCTTCCTAAATTGTGTTTGAGACCAATCTCTGCTTGGAGTTTGTCATCTTCCATTACTTTAAAGAGTAGACATAAGTCTCCTCTGAGTCTTCTGTAATATAGGGAATATAAGTTGAGAGATGCCAATAATGATGTAATGCCGTGGAGCCTTACACCAGGTAGTGAGCTAACTATTGCATATTCTTTGCATCTATAGCAGACTTGTGTGTCTATCCCCTAATAATAAAGTCCCCAATTGCTAAGATGTCCTTGTTGCCTGTGAGGTTTATTATTTTGGGCAGGAGGTTTGCCTGTAATCTGTTCCTTCATTCCATCTAACATGCCAGGGCAATTATTTGGTAGGTCTTCACACCTGTTATTTAACTTGAGTGGGGTGTTCAGTGTATGCCCTGACCTGCTATCTAAAGTAGGTCCATTTACTAATCCTTTTATTTCAGAACCATCCTCGGTACTTCTTTGGAAGTCTGAAGGTTTTCAGCATAACTTAGTTTTGCAGTCATCACTAACTGCCTCATCAATGAATTCCTCTAATCTACTAATATCTTTGTGAGTTGGCAGCCTTTGTTCCAAGTCTTGAATCTCCCTTAATAGGGCAGCTATCCTTATACATTTATCACAGGTGAATTTCTGATTAACAGTTTCCCCTGTAAACATTTTACATCCTCTGCATGCTTTCTTCCCCTTCCTTTTTTTTGGTCTACCTTGAGCCATTGCTAGTAATATAGGTGTGGATTACTCACCAAACTTTGTTTTAATGTTTTTTGTAGGAACCCTTTCCTTTTATACTGCAACCCAGTTGTCCACCAGTGTCCCCAGCAGATACAGCAGACATGCGGTGCGCATGTCTCTGTACGAGGTTATGCGCGCTCACCCAGCTCGCGCTCTTTCCCACTCATGTGGGAGCTTGTATTTATCCCAACAGGCAGGCAGGAAGTCCCTCCATGTCACTTCCTATGCCTTGGCCCCTTGCAAAAAGCAATACAGTAAATTATTAAAAGTTATATATGCCACCTCATGCGGTGGTCTTAGGAATCCAGTAGAAGCCTTCCCCTGCTTCTGTTTTAAAGTGAAGAGCTCAAGTAAGGATGTTCAGAATCCTAGCAAAATGAAACACTGGGAGTATGGTAGACCTCCACAACCCCACAATGCCCCTGGACTGGAAACAGTGCTCAGCTTGTATCCCTTGGCAATGGCCTGAGATTTACCTCCTCTCTCCAGAGGAACGCTATGCCCCTCAATGTTAATATCAGTGCTGAAGTCAACCTAGCACAAAGTTTGCAGCAGTTTAAAATCTGTTCATGTGGGAGCTTGTATTTATCCCAACAGGCAGGCAAGAAGTCCCTCCGTGTCACTTCCTATGCCTTGGCCCCCTCGCAAAAAGCAATACAGTAAATGATTAAAAGGTATATATGCCATCTCATGCGGTGGTCTTAGGAATCCATAAAGATGTTTTTGCTCAAGTGACTAGTAAGTGTCTAGCACACTGTCTCCTACAGCTACAATTGCTGAAATGAAAGTGAAACATTCACTTCCTGCCTGCCTGGAGTCTCCCATGTGACCTACTGCAAGCGAATCATGTGACAAATCATGTTTTTCATTAACTTTGAAGTTACTAACAAAGTCAAAGTTAGCTTCAAAGTTAACCAGTGACGTTTTAGCACCAGAAGCCAATTACATAGATACATAGATACATAGACAGTGTCGGCAGATAAGGGGCCAATGGCCCACCCAGTCTGCCCATTTGAGCTTGTAAGTTCAGTTTGTTTTCCTAGAAGTCTGTTGCCCCTTACCCCTGACCTCCAGAATTCCTTTATGTCTATCCCATGCATTACCTTCGAAGTTACTAACATAAGTCAAACTTAAACTTTAAAGTTAACCAGCGAAGTTTGGCACCAAAAGCCAATTTTGTGACATTTTTCACAGGGCAAATTTGGTGACTTCAAGGGGAATTTGCAGGTGAAATAAAACTTTGCAGCAGCTCTACCTATAAGTGAGTGGCAAGCAGAGTGTGAGCTCATAGCTCAGTTTTCAAGTCAGAGCCATGGAGCAAGTGATTGAGCGAGTGTACAGCTGCAGGGAAACCGCTATGATAAAAAGTAATCTGTGGGGGAGTATTTAAATAATTACAAGGTTTTCTGACATCCTACAATTGAATGGCAAGCAGTGTGTGAGCACAGAGTTCAGTTTTCAAGTCGGAGCCACAGAGCAAGTGATAGAACTAGTGGACAGCTGCAGGGAAGCCTCTGTGATGAAACAGTGCGAGCTAACTATGCTAATCAGGGAGTGAATGATGGCATGGTGAGTGGGGAAAGTGAAAAAAAAAAACAACAACAAAGTAATCTGTGTGGAGGTTTTAATAAATATTGACAGGAAGCTTTACTGAAAAATCTAGGAAAAAATAGCAGCTGTAATTTTTCATGGTTAGCGGTGAACAAAATGGCGATGATTCAAAAATGAACATTCCATTGGGCTCTTAATACCAGTTTTTTATGATGCGGCTGTGATTACCTGAAGTTTTTGCTTGCTGTGCATTAGACACTTCTAATGCACAGCTAACATCCAATCAAAATACAGGATTTTCCCTACCCATTTTATAATAAGAAACATGTTGGAATTTTGAACTCGGATCCATTTAATTCTACCTCAAACATCATGGTTTCTTATGTTATTTGTCTATTTTTTGATGGATTCCTGCGTCCTAAAGAATTTACAGTCTCATCATCCTTCTGCCAACTTCCTTATGATCATCAAGCTACAGAAAAGTACTAATAATTTTATCCCATGGTTACCATCTATAAAGTTCAACAGTTTACAAAGGAGGTCACATAACTTACTTCCAGTCCCATAATAATTAGGGTTCAGTATCTCATCTAGACAAACTCATGTGCTTCCATTCATACTCAGATTAATCTCAACCTCTGTTATCCTCTGATAAGCAACCACCTATGACCACAAATGAGTCCTTGATCATGTTAAAACTCTTCATCAACAGCTCAGGCTTAATCCATATTCATTCCCAGAACTTGCATTCCAGAATAGAGCAACCTTTTCATTATCAAGAAATAACATTCTGTCACATATCAGAGAGACTCAAATATGGACTTCATCAGCCTTAGAAACTCACATCCTATCCCAGAATTAGAAATCAGACAAACGTTTAGGATAATCTCCTCTTAACTTGCCCAGAGGATGAACAGATTAGTAGCCATGTGTCATCAGAGGTTTCCTGCACAGATTGTTTTTCCTGTTCTGCGTGCTGCTGGTCACACTGTCTGTGAGTCTGAAGAGGTAATGTTTTGGGGCCTTCTTTTCCCTAAACACTTCTTAGGTTATCTACCAAGGGTGGAAATAGAGAAAGGCCAAAGTTTATTACAGTACACACAAGCATTACCCTAGTCACCAAACATTGAATGTGAGGGCCACATCCTGAGGTTTATTGTTGGGGGGAATAGCCCCTGCCACATCCTAAATAAAATCAAGCCTCTCCCAGCTCATGCTCAGTGTGTTTCAAAATAAACACCATCTTCCCCATCCTCCTGCTCCTCTGGCACTCTGCTCACTCTTGGTGCTGGGCCCTCTGTTCTGTACATGCTACGTGGCTTGTCTACCAAGGGTGGGAATAGAGAAAGGCCAAAGTCTATTACAGGCAGCATACACAAGCATTACTCTAATCACCAAACATTGAACCATACCCCCACTACCAGGTCCTCTGATTTCTTTTTTTTTTTAATCAACAATTTTCCCTCCTGGGTGCACCGGTGGCAGAACCTTCACTTTGAACTATCCACCCACGAATCTGACTGCCCCAACCTGCCCTAAGACACCCCATGGCTTGACCCCCATGGCAGGGCCAGGAAGGGGGTCCTCCCTCCCAGAGCACAATCCAAATCAAAGGAGGCTGAGGTGAAGGACCAGTGGGACAGGGACCAGCCATTTTCTGGTGACCCCTCCCTCCCGATGTATGGCATGATCATGTGGAAGCATGTGCACATGACACCTGCCAGCTGCCAGCCTCCCAGCCTGAGTCACTCCCTGACCCCACTAGAGGGTGAACAACAGGAGGTATAACAAACCTTCCCTCTATAAGAGGGCAGAGCAGTCCTCTGCATGCTCAATCATCTCTCACCCCTGCCAACCCCTGACAGCTCAGGCTCATTCACAGATCCAGGTCACCAGTGTGGTGTGAGATGTGGCATCAAGTGCCTCAACCTCCAGTGCCACCAGGCTGGCCTAGGTCCTCCAATTTCTTAGCCATTCTCCCATATGGGACAGTGACCTATGGAAAGATTCTCAAAAGTAACAATAAAAATACCGTTCCAAATTCTGGGGTGTGCATGCATCATCCAAGATGTGCCAAAATGCTTGAATTCATTTTCAAATGTACTAACACATTTACAGCAGTTTCTCTGCTTTATACAGCTTGCTTTCAAAAACTTGTGCATGCATTATCTTTCGATGCATGGTATTATTATACTTGCACAATTTGTGATGACTGTGACAAAACAAAGCACATTTTATGTGGTCTAAGATTGTGTTTCATGTTGTGCAATTGCATTAAAATGGTGCTTCAAAGCACTGATGCCCCTTTGAAAATCCTATCCTTACTGTTTGAAATCTACTCTGAACTGGCTGCCACTTTTGTCTAACTGCCATACCCTCTAAACCAGGCTTTCCATAAGGTATTTCCTTGTAAAAACAAACAGGTTAAAAATATGCCATAGTGTATGGGCAACCATACGCAACAAGGCTGCATCTCCTCTGAGGGCTATGATGAAATCCCAAACCTGAAAACAAAACATGAGAGGTTGTTATGATGTCATACTACCCCAAGATGGAAACACCAGCTTTGTTTGTTTGATTTTAACCATATATTATTTAATCTAGTCTCTTTAAATTGTAGTGCTTCTTTTACTGTCCCTTTCCTCTTGCTAACCTACAGCACAGACATTTTGGTACACCCAGCTGACCACTGCCCACCAAGTCACCCTAGCCCACAATGACCAAACAGTAACTGTCTACACTGATCAGTTTGCTGTTATTACTAGCATTACATCTTAATTAATTCATCATGAATGAATCCTTGATGAGAGCTTGCCATTGCTGCAGTGAACATTTTTCTTTTTTACAAGTGTTCACTCGCTGTACCCTTTCTTTGGGTGATGGGAGGGAGGGTATTGGAGACCAGTGGATAGAAGAGAGGGACTGTAGTAAACTAATTATTTGATTGGGACCAGGGTGTGTATGGGTGGAAAACTGGGAATCTAATTATTTGACACTGGGGTCAAGGAAGGAGTTTTGCATTATAAGAAATGTAACTTCACTGGGAAACTGGGGAAAGATAGGTGCTTTGAGGACGTGGGGTAGGAGTTACACATGTAATTGAACTGGTGGTGTTGGAGGGGCTAGTTATATGCTGTGGGAGTGTTTTTTTAATTAACAGAAATATAAGAAAATGAACTTTGCCACACATAGGATTCACAGTCAAGAACATTGTCCTATTACATATAGTGTAAACTTCTGAAATTCTCCTGAAAAGTTCTGATGAAGTGAAAATTTGCAACACTACTATGTGACAGTATTAATGGATTTTGTAGACTCTGCTGCAACACCACAAACAATAATCCATAGCAAAAACATGCCCATTGCACCTTCCAAAAATAAGCTACATAAGTTCATATTCATTGTTGACCTTGACCACTCCTCTCATTTGTTAGCTTTTCATGATCTGCTAATTATTGCATTGTAGACCAAAGTGATGCATCTAAATTGGTTAAACCATACCAAATGTTAACGCCCCAATTTGAAGTTGAAAGAGGATGGCTCTGGTCAACATCTCTGACACATTTTTTTTACATTTCATTATTCCCTGTAGACACAACCTATATTCTAACTGGTAGTGCAAACTATACATGAAAAAACAAACTATGATCCAAAAGTTACATTTGGAGAATCAATTTTAATCAATCCCACTACAGAAATATATTAAAAAAATCATCCAGCTAGGTACAAAGTATCCAGATAAGCACCATAACCTCTGCCTATTAAAGCAGTGTTTCATAATAACCTTTGAGGAAGGCATGATTGTACTTGAAACAATTATGTCTTCATTTAAGAAGGAAGACTTGTTTAGTTGCTTCTCATCTGTGTGGTGTACAGCCTGTTATGCTAAATGTGTCATATTTTCACAGAGAATCTGATAAATTAAATGTGTCACTTTCTCTGAAATCCTTGGTGAATGGTTTATTTTCTTGATGTGTCCCCAGGTAACACACTTGGCTTCTAGCAATTGTAAACTACTTACAGTTATTGTAGGAATATTTTTCTGCAAAAGACTGGATAGTGGCACTGATGGTTTTATAGAGGGCTCAAATGTGTACTGTCTAACTTACATAAAATTGGAATTCTTACAAAAGACAGAACTGTGACACAACAATGGTTGTTGATAAGTTGTTATGAATGATGTCTTGTCATGCAGTTCTTAATCTGTTTCTTCTGTTTTTCTGTTATGTACTGTATTTTGCTGATTGTTCACTCAATTCAGATGATATCCAATGGAGTTACTGCAACACTGGAGCTCATGGGAATCATTCTGTAACTCAATTCATCTTAGGATACATAAAATATATAGAAAGCAGCTCTGGACTGTTAAAGTACTTGTCTCCATTAAATGGAGTGCAGTATAGAGAATAATGATTAGGTAGGTGTGTGTCATTATGTTTTTTTACACCCGAGGTGAATGATAAGCCATAAACCTCGAGAGCGAAGCTTGAGAGTTTTATGAGTTGATCAGTCACAGAGGGTGTGTACAAAAACATAATGAACATACACCTACCTAACCATTATTTTTTATAATTGCTGGTGCAATGACTTACTATTAAGGAGAACTGGTTTCCATTCTGCAGACTTGGGTCCCTTAGCAAAGCATGACCAAGCAGTGTTTGTTCGGGGAAAACAATTACCGTAATGTAGGCAAACTGCAATGCTGTACTTAAATATCCTTTTCCTGGTAGCAGTTCACCTACTTTTACTTATTTTTCTTTGTGTTAAAGGTGCTGAGTATACACTGAGGAGAGCGAGTGACTCAGCAGCTTCACAAAATGAGATTCAAGCATCAGTGAGTATTACTTACATACTTACATACTATTTGCCAGCAGATTAGGCCTTACGGTCTATCGAGTCTGCTCGAACCTAAATCCTTAGTTGGGTGCCGAGACCCTCCCATCCCTTGTTCTCTAGAAACCCCTATCATCCATCCCCACCCCCCGGGACAGGCCATCATCTGATACATCCACTTTCTGTGTCTGTCCCACCTCTTGAAGCCCTCCACTGTGGATCTCTGAACCAGCTCACCAGGCAGTACATTCCAAGGTCCACCACCCTCTCAGTGAAAAACCTCCTCCTCTTTTCCCCCCTCACCCTTCCACCTTCCAACTTCAAACCATGCCCTCTGGTGATACCTCCCTGCTTTAGCCTAAAGATCCCCTCCATGTTTACCCTATTTATTCCCTTGAGGTACTTGAAGACCTCAATCATGTCCCCCCTGTCTCTCCTCTCCTCCAATGAAAATAGGCAGAGCTCCTCAAGTCTGTCCTCATAAGTCAAATCTCCTAGCCCTCGTATCATCTTTGTTGCCCTCCTCTGTACCCTCTCCAGGAGCTGTATGTCCCTCTTCAAATGTGGTCTCCAGTACTGTACACAGCACTCAAGGTGTGGTCTAACCAGTCCATTGTACAGCGGCAGAATCACTTCCTTGCTCCTAGAGGTGATCCCCCTTACAATGCATCCCAACATCCTGTTTGCCTTGCTAGCTGCTCTCCTGCACTGCTCAGAGTTATTCATGCATGTATCCACCATGACCCCTAGGTCTTTTTCCCCTATTGAGGCCTCCAGCGCCTCCCCTCCCAGGGTGTACCTGTGTTTAGGGTTTCCCCGACCAAGATGCAACACCTTGCACTTGGTGATATTGAAATTTAATTTCCATGTGTGAGCCCAGCTTTCCAGGGTGTCCAGGTCCCCTTGCAGGCCACCCTCCCCTCTTCTCCCTCAACTACTGCTCCCATCTTGGAGTCATCCATAAAGAGACTCATTTCACACCCTATACCCTCCCTGATGTCCGATATGTATGCATTAAACAGGATCGGACCCAGGACCGAGCCCTGTGGTACCCCACTACCAACCTCTCTAGGGTTTGAGAACTCCCCACAGACCACTACTCTCTGAGTGCATCCAGCTAACCAGTTTTCAATCCATCTGACCATCAAAGGGCCTACTCCTAACCCCATCAGTTTCTCCACCAGACCATTGTGGGGGACAGAGTCAAATGCCTTGCTGATGTCCAAGAATAATACATCCACAGGCTTACCCCTGTCCAGTTCTGATGTTACCCATTCATAGAACGCCACAAGGTTGGTTTGACATGATCTACCTGGCACAAACCCATGTTGCCGACTATCCAGACCTCCCACCTCCTCCAAGTACACCCCCAATCGTTCCTTTAGTATACTCTCCATTAATTTTCCCACCACCGAGGTCAAACTGATGGGTCTATAGTTACCTGGTACTTCCCTTGACCCCCCTTTATGGATTGGTACCACATGTGCCTCTCTCCAATCACTAGGTACCCTCCCTGTCTCAAGTGACCTGCTGAAAAGCTCCGCCAGGGGTGCAGCCAGTATGTCCACCAATTCCCATAGTACTCTGGGATGAATGCCATCCGGCCCTGGAGATTTGTTTTTCTTTAGGGCCTTGAGGGCTAACCACACCCTTTTGGTGGAGATAGCATCATCCATCCCTCCCCTTACTGGTCTTTTATCCTTATCCAGATATGACACCCTGGGTACCTTTCCCTCCCTCTTGCTCCATTTCTGTTGCTCCCCGATCCCCCCTGCACTTCTATCCCTTCATGCCTTGCTTTGTAGATATCCCATCCCTCCCTAGCGAACACAGAGGCAAAGTACTCATTAAATACCTCTGCCTGGTCCCTCGCCTCTTCCACCCACCCTCCTTCTGATCTCAATCTGCTGAGATGGCCCTTAGTTTTTCTCCGCTCCCCAATGTACCGGAAGAACCCCTTTTCCCCTCCATGTATCCCTTGTGCCAGCCGCTGCTCTTTACTGGACTTTGCTCCCCTCACCATACGGGTGACTTTTCTAGATGCAAGCTGGTACATTTCCTTATCCCTATCCCCTCTTGTTGTTTTATATTTTTTGTAGGCCGCCTTCTTTTCTCTGACTGCTACCTGTACCTCACTGGACCACCAGCATGGTTTTACTGACCTTGCTCCTACGTTCAACTTAGCGAGATCCTGGCTGCCTCATGAAGTCCCTGTTTATGACCTCCCATCTCCTTTCCACACTTGTCGTTGAGGTAATCCCCTTCAAGTGATCCTTGAGAATATTTCCCATGCCCATAAAGTCTGCCTCCCTGAAGTCCACTGCCAGTGTCCTAGATCTCACCCCCACTCCCCACATGCTTATTTGAAACCAGACAGTATTGTGGTCACTATGGCAATACTCACTCATGCTTGAATTTCATCTTCTGAAGCTGCTGAGTCACTTGCTCTCCTCAGTCTGTACTCAATGGCTTTAACGCAAAGAAAAATAAGTAAAAGTAGGTGAACTGGTACCAGGAACAGGATTTTTAAGCGCAGCATTGCATTTTGTCTACATTACGGTAATTTTTTTCCCCGAATGAACACTGCTCTATTACTTTATGCTGGCAAGAAAGTGAAAGTGGCAGTCAAGGTCAGTGCAAGTGAGTTGCTTTCTGAATGTTGTAATAACTGATTCTACCATTTATTATGGCATTTGAAACATGGATCTAGTCTGTATGTTGAAGTGGGTCACCATTAGTTATATAGTATTTATGTACTGTACTTGCTTAATTGCCTAATATACAATAATATATGTTTTGAACCTATGATATGAATTAGAGCATAGACTGTGTATCTGGATGCACATTTTTATGAATTCATTTGTTGATATAAAATATATTTAAATAGATTTTGTATCCTAATTTTATATCATATATCTCCTACCTGTGTCATCCGAGGAAGATGACTCCAAAATGTAACATTAGTCACATAGCTGCTAAACCCTTGAAAAAGCACACTGATACAAAACACCATCAGGTTGGTGCTGGGAGTTCTGCTATGCTATGACTGTGGCACCTTTTACTTGTTGAAAACTGTAAGTAACAAGTACAATGTTTTGATTATAATTTATCTCACTGTCTTGTGATTTTACATTGGCAATTTGGTAGGTGCTCACTTTATTTTGTGCTATTCTAGGAATTCAGACCACTTCCATTTCTTGTTGGTGTATTTTTCTGCGGAAAGGCTGGGTAGTGGCACAGATAGTGCTCGGTAAATGTGGTGAATTCTACTTGAGTGGAACTTTCATGAAAGTTATCCAACTTTCATGGAATTTTCTGAGCTTCTGCCTTTGGCAGACAAGAAAGCTTCCAAATGTGTTTGGCAAATTTTCACCCTGTTCGGTGCAATTTTCTTGTTGAACTGTAGAATAATACACATGAACTATGGAACTAATCCACAATTCATATCATTATTTCCCATTTCAGACAGAAAAAAAAAAAAACTTTACCTGTTGTCTCTAGTGGCACCGCCCCCCACCCTCTGGTCACCGGCCCCATAAGAATCAAAAGTTTCCCTGATGCTTAGTGGCACCCCCCACCCTCTGATCACCATTCCCATAAAAGTTTTCAGTTTTTCTGGTGTCTACTGGCAGCCTTCACCGGTCCCATAAAAGTTTAAAGTTTCCCTGCAGTCTTGTGGCACCTCTCACCCACCAGTCACTGGCCCTATAAAATATAACATTTTCCTGGTGTCGAGTGGCACCCCCACACTCCAAATGCTGGCCCTGCATATGGTGATGTGCCTGCTCCTCAAGTAACTCAAGTGCTTGTCAAACATTTGCAACTGCATGCTTGCTCCTTCTTTGTCTATATATCATGCAACAGACATGGAGACAAACAGCCTGGTGATCAGAGGGTGGGAGGGATGCCAGAAGACACCAGGGAAATTTTAAATGTTATGGGACCAGTGATCAAAGGGTATGGGTGCCACTAGACACTTGGGAAACTTTTAATTCTAATGAGGCCAGCAATCAGAAGATGGGGGGTGCCACTAGACACCAAGGAAAGGGAAATGTTGAACAGCTGAAAAAAATTCTGCAGAACTGACCTCTAACAGTGATCAGTTCTGCAGAATTTTTTTCCCCACAGTTTAATATATTAACCTGCTGCTTGTACTGTACATTTATTCTGCAGTTCTAAGACAGAATTTCCACAAATATTGGCAAAATGATTTCTGAACTTTCTTGGAAGCAAAAGTCCAACTATTGTGCAAATTCTGCTTGTGGAATGTTTTTGCACACAGCTCAAGGCACAGATGATAGATGACCAACATTTGTTTACTGTGTAACTTACATAAAGTTGGAATTCTTTCATAAGACAGAACTGTAACAAAACAATGGTATTGCACATTTGTGCTGTTTATGAAAATTAGCCTTTATAATCTCATGCAAAATATAACTACTGTAGTGTTTAGGCAATGGAGGACTGTGCAGCTCAGTAGAATTTGCATTATGTAATACAGTAATTTTTAAGAGAAGTCTAGGAAGTCAACTAATAAAACTTTTAGGTGCTGTATATGATTTGTTTCTACTCTATAAACTATGGAACAGTACTTTATTTCTTCATAAATGTTCAGTACTGAAATAAGCATAAAGTAATTATAAGGTGTGACATACTGATTGTTTATGAGCTTGTGAATATTCAGTGCTTACATGTTTCACCATAGCAGCAGTCATTAGGTTCTAAAATCCATAAATGACACTATAATCCACAACCACACTGAAAAATTATAAAACAGCGCAGACTATAAAAGTAAGTTCAATGTTTGTGGAATGGCAATATGGAGAGATGGGGTATATACAGTAGTGTTTGTGTAAATTGTAGTACTTTTTGTGGCTTTACTCTATTCCCACCCTAGAGCAGTAGGTGTGTAGGTAGCAATTTGTAGGGAATAGAATGCCTACGAACAAGAGTGAGAAGAACGCCGGAGAAGGAGAAGGAGGATTGGATGGTGGTGGATAAAAAAACACTCCCTACACAAGGGAGGTGTGTTAGATGAGAGCTTAAGAAGAGGTTGTGGGAGGAGCTATTTCCCACATTGAACCTCGGGCAAGCCCTCCCATTCCATGTTTGTGGAATAGCAATAGGGAGAGATAGGGTATACAGCGCTTGTGTAACTTGTATTACTTTTTGTGGCTTTGCTCTATTCCCACCCTTGAGTAGCAGGTATGTAGGTAGTAATTTATAGGGAATAGAAGGCCCCAAAAAATACCCCCTCTAACTCATGAAGAGTATGACCCCCTGGCACTCAGGAGAGGGAAACCCCCCCAGGTGGCGGAAACCTCTGAGGACCCATGGCCCTAGGTCTTACCATCCTCTGGGCATACTAAATGGAGAAGGACTGCCAAGTGGCACTGAGGTTTGAGGCGCTTGATGCCACACCTCATGCCATGCTGGTGACCCAGGTTTGGGAATGCTCCTGGGCCATCACAGGTCAGCAGGGGAGGGATAGGATCGAGCATCCAGAGGACTTCTCTCCTATCCCCAGGGAGGTATAAGGGTCTTCACCGCTCTGCAGTGGCCACCAAAGGAAATCAGGTGCACTGCTTAGAGTGGTGTACTTGGGGCTGAAATGCAGCGGATGTCAGCACATAGTGCCTCTGATGTCATTGCATGTCCACACTCCAGGGGGCATGTACTAAAGAGGAAAAGGCAGTGGGGACTGAACAGCATGATGGCCGCACTTATCACCACCCAGTGGGCCTGTTGTGGAATTGCGCTGCTGGCTTGGTCCTGGCCCGGTGAGGGTGGCATAGGGGGAGCCCCTCTGCAGGTATGGACACAGCTGCACCAGGCTTAATATGTGAGTGAGCCTGCTGACTTCCACACTGTGAAAGGTGGTGGCTGAATGTATAGAAGGTCGTACTGCAGGAAGGAGGCAAAATAAAGTAGTGATAAATGGAGAAGGACCTAGGTTCTAGTAACCATAGCTAATCTGAGGTTGGTGAGTTGCTTGAAGAGATGATAATCCATCCTTGATCCATGGATGATGCCGATCACATGATGATCCTGAGGCTGATGAGTAGGTCTGTTCTGTTCTGAATGAGTGATGGAATCCTAAGTATGAAGTAAACCCAGATGAAGGAGGATGAAGGAAGTCCAAGTTTCCAAGATGATGAACAATGCTTTTTCAATGGAATTGCAAGGGTGTAATGGGCAGTGGGACCATGACTGGATCAATAAGGTACTAAATTGGGAATGGTGAAAGTGCAATGGTAGAAGCCATTGGTGAATGATACAACTTGTGAAAAGTTTGAATGTAATGGTATGGTCTGGAGGCTAGGAACTCTGTATTGAATGAGGAGTCACTAAGGAAGCATCCATGGATGAAGGGTACATCTTTTCCATAGGGGTGGTAGAAGCCTAAATGTGAAGCAGATCCAGTAAAAGAAGGGCTAATGCAGTCCATGTTTCTGAAGTGACAATGGATTCATGTCCAAAAGGCTTGTAGGGGTGTAATCAGTTGGGAGAGCAAGATTTAATCTATATAAGACCAGACAGTACACTATGGGAGTTGTGATGATTTGTAAGTTATGGATGCCTGATCCAATTCATGTAAGGTTTGATATTCAAGGTAGTCTGGAAGTAAAAAAATGATTAGTGAGTGATGAGTCACTAGATAAACATCCCAGAGTAAAATGAGTAGAGGAGATTTTGAGTGCCTGATGAGAGTAGTGCCATACATGATTACTAAAGCATGTGAAGATTTGAGGAGCCATCTGTCCATATGGTAGCCTAATATATATAAGGAATGATTGGAAATTCGGTATAAGGAATAGATGGCTTCTTTGATCATGATGTTCATGACTTCATACTCAAATCCTCCACTGGAAGTAAATGTGGGTATTCCTGTGCTGTGATCATTTAGGAGATGCACTGTGGTGGCATAGGTGGTTAAGTTTATGGTAATCCTGATGCTGAAGTACTTAAGAGAAGCTTGGGGTGGATAGCAGGAAGAGTCTGTAGGATGGATTGGTAGCAAGATCCATTAGTGCAGGATGCCATAGGATTTTAGTGCCACAGCTGATTAATGCCGATTAGGATGCAAGGCTGAGTTGATGAATTTGGCTTGGCTGTTATGGATTGCCAGTTGGAATTCAGGAGAGCCAGTTCTCAGTGATGGTCTTTACTGTAAAGATTAACAAAGGTACTTTGAGAAGAAGAGGCTGAAGGGTCTGCTGGAGAGCAGTTGACCCAGCTGAAGGTAATAGGTGAAAAGGTGCTAATAATAGTATAAGCAATAGCGATGTCCAGGAGTGAATTTGAGGTTTGGATGGCATGGAGTCAGTAATCCGCTAGCTGTGGAGATTTCACGACGAATATTCTGGAAGATATGTGTGCAATTCCTAAAACTAGCAATGACTGTTGGGAAGTAGGGTCGAGTAAGTTGGTCATGAGAGTCAGTGTTGAAATAAGTAGTGGCAGAAGGTAAAATGGATGATGTCCATAGTTGAATGGGTCATCTTGTGGTTCCCAGTATCTGTGGAAGCAATGCTGATTACAAAGTCTGAGTATAATAGAAGGATTTAAGTCCTTTCCATGTATGAGGATAGCCAATGAGATAAGGCATACAGGGATGGCATAGTGATTGGATAGACAGGGATCAGAGAGTATATCTGATAGAGACAGAGGAAATCTTCCTATGTTCAGGCAAATGAGATGATTCCATAAATGACTGTGAAGAACTGAATGGGCAGTATGAGACTTTATGATAATGTAACAGTCTCTGGGGCATGTAAGTCAAGGAATGTTTACTGGCAATAGTATTACTCCAGAGTAATGAATTAATGATCCAATGAGTAGTGGAAGGGTACTGTTAGAATGGCTGGAGTAGAAGTAGGGGATGGATCATATGGAAGAGCAGATGACTGGGTAGGAGTACTAGTTGGAGATAGGATACAAGACCCAAAAGAGCAACAGCAAACAGTATGAGACCCCAAGCCAGCAAGGCCAAGATGAGAAGGCAGCCATTCAAAATGAGAAGGAAGTCAGGAGTGGATCATGAGGAACCAAAGGTGTAAGCAGAGGAAGCTATGTGCTAGGCAAATCCAGATGACATTTAGAGCAGGAAGATACAGGACCAGGTCAGTTCAACAGTGAATAGCAGCAAATTGCAGGAAGCTGAAGCAAGGCATCAGATGATGATCCAAGGAAGGCCAACGAGCCAAGTCAAACACCATGAGCAACAGGAGTCCCACATCAGATGAAGGCTGGAAACAACTTGAAAATGATGGAAGGTGCTGGAGCGATGAAGGACAGGGACTCAAAACTGCAAAGGAAAACAAGTTCATACAGCAGCCAGATAGGGGACCTGCAGCAAGTAGGTTCTTGAAGCAGTTGACCTGGAGTGAGAGAAGTGCTGAAGAAGCCAGAAGAATCTGTATGATGAAGATAAGGTGGTCAAAGGAGCTAGAGAATGAAGGGCCATGGAAGAATGAGATGGTGAGTGAAGTCATTCAAAGCAGAAGGATCCAGTGAGTTAAGGAAAGTGCCAAACTGGTAGGATGGAGGCAAACAAGTTGAACAGTTCCAGATTCCACAGTCAAAGTTGCAGGCAGACGTAGGAGGTCCAGGTCCAGAAAGGTTATGACATTGGGTAGCAGGTGGAGAAAAACACATGTGAAGCAGCGGAATGGAAAAACATGGTCCAGATAGGTCAGTCTAGCCAAGCTAGTCTGTCTAGATTCAGCTAGGGAATGTAGAATGATAAGAGAACCTGGTTGAAGAAATTCCATTCCTGAGTGGAAATGATAATCTGCATCGGTGGAGATGCAAACGGAGGAGATGGTTCATGTCAAAGTCAGGCTACCAGCCATGGAAGTCGGCAGATGGGATGAAAAGTCTAGGCTGCAGATGAGATGAGATGGAGAAGCAAGTCGAGCAAAGTCCTGTTCTTGAAGGGAGTGGCAGCCAGGTACCAGGCTGAGAACATATAAGATGAAGCAGTAAACGGTAGACTCAGGCAACCATTAGTGATGACAGAGGTGGATGGTAGTGATCTGAAGCAGCATAAGTAGCATGAGGAGGGTACACAGAGTGTTAGAGTTCCATTTCAAAAGGGAAGCAGCAGCTGGCATGAGGTAGAGAAGGTATGGTATAAGTCTATAAGTTGGAGACATAGCTCCCATCCCTGGTTGTCTGAGCAAGCTAACCTGTGCTCAATACTGCCAAGCAGAGTTAGGGATGGAGGATGTCGAGTTGGTAGGTAGCAAGCAGTTCTGTTCCTGAAGGGGAGTGGCAACTGGTATGAGGTAGTGAAGATAAGGTAACAGTCTGTAAATTGTAGACAGGGCTCCGTCATAAATAGCAGGAGGCAGTGATTGAAACAGAATCCCATCCGTGGAAGACAGGGGAGGCCTTTCCTTCACTCAGCACCTCAGAAGGCATGACTTAGGGACGGATTCCAGAGTACAGCTGGTTTGGTCTGGCTGAAGCTCAGAATGCCGCCATAGAAGGAGAATAGAATAAACAGTAAGGCAATAGTAGACAAATGGTAGGCATAGAGCTAATGGACAGAATAGCCACACAGAACAGAATGAGTGGTTCAGATAGAGGATGGCAGGAGTAGGATAAGTTCAGGAGTAATGTTAGGAGCAAGTTAGATAAGGTCAGTTAAAGAATGTATATGGTATGCTGTAGAGTAGCGGAGTGAGATTTCCTTGCTGGAAAGGCAATGTTGCATGGTGGAGCAGGTTGCTGGGCTTAATTCAGGAAGGTAATGAGCTTACAACCTGCTGCATGGTAAAAAGGCAGAAGAATGTACCCTCAAAGGAAAAATGCCTACAGGCATCCTGGGAAGATTAACGTTAAAATGGAACAGTGCCACGTGAGGTTTATCCAAGTAACCAAGAGGGTTCGAATTGCCAAACAAGTAGCATGGCAACTATAATAAATACAACCATAGGTGCCCCCCTGACAAACAGCAATGCAGGATATCTGGCTGATGAGTATGCAAGTGAATATCTGGCAGAACCAGCGGACCACCCACAGTACAGTGACTGGCAATAACTACAGTACAAGTCTCATTAAACTGTTCTGTCAGCTCACTTGTGTAGCATTTTTCAATGAGTTTCCTAATCTGTGCTGGGTTTAATTCAATGAATTAGTAAAAGTTTAATATTGGTTTTTATCTAGCTGTTATGCACTATAAGCTTTATTTTCAGCTGAGTGCTTATGAGTTTCATTTCAGAAGGCAGACTAAACAACACGTAAGGAATGCTGTGATATTTATAAACAATGCCATGAAAATGCAGCTACTGCCATTTCACTAAACAGTTACATGTGAGCTGAATAGACAGTGAAGGATGGTTGGAAAATAGTTGAAAGCTTCAACAGTTAGAGTTGCCACTCCAGTAGTATCACAAAACAAAAAATTCTACACCAGTGAGTTGATGGAACAGTTTAATGTGACTTGTACTATAGGTACAGAGAATGTAAAGGAATGGGGCCACAAGTACATTATATGCACAATGCTGTTAAGTGCTGAGACTGGACAAGCTGAGTACTTACGGGCCGCTGAAGACACATCAAGGAGAGGCTGGATTGCAGAGCATCCCTTGAAGTGGTAGGCCTTTGATCAATGTTTGGCAAAGTAAATGCTGAAAGAAGAAAAAAGGGGAATTGATCCTGATGGTGGGCGGCCCGGGGTAGCGATTGTGAGAGCAGTGCTGTTACACAAGTGCAGAGAAGTGACGGGAAAGGAGCAGGGGAGATGGTGATGCAAACACTGACAAGTTGGTCTGGAGCCAGAAGGGGTAGTAGTGCTAGGAGAGTGCATTAGGCAGGGAAGGAAGGAGGCACAGCTATAGCTGTCAGGTTTTTTACCTGGTGATCAGGTTTTCAGGGTTCCTATCAGGTAATCTAGTTTTACTTTATTTGTGAAAGCAGTCAACCTGGGAGGTGTAAAGTATGACCATTAACACCATTAGCACTTACTTAAAGAGGGACTGTGGTCCCAAATTACTGGCATCAATAAATTCAGAATATGGATTAACATAGCCCCAATCAACCTCATGCCAACAATGAGATCTCTAAGTTACTTTGTTCAAAAGTTAAAAATCATTTTACAACCCTAAATTCTCTGCCTGTTCAAAAAACTCAGTTTCAGTGAAGAAGTGCTGATAGTGTCATCTCCTAAACTCACAGTCTAGCCCTCACCGTCAGCAAGCATACAGGATCTGTTTCTCTAAAGTTTAAAAACAATGTGCAAATAATTTTCTACAGTAAAACAGGCAGCACCATTCAATAAACATTGCTTTAAAACCTATGTGTGTTTCAAGTTTTGAAACGATGTTTTTTTTTAATTTTTTATTTTCTGTTTTTGCCACATGCTACTGACCGCCCTACATCATCCTGGGTGATGGACCTGCGAGATTCCACCTCCAGGCGTTGCGGCTTTCTCCGGTACCCCTGGTTTACCCCCAGAGGGCTGGGTCATGGCACCAATGGTGCCACATTACAATTATCTTTCTGGAGGAGTCGGCCTTGGAGGCTAATCAAAGCCAGGGGCAGGCTTCACTAACATGGCTAGCAGTGAGGCATTTTTCTGATTGATGTCTCCAGGTGGGGGGACATGCAATGATATCTAGTGTCCACCCTGCCCCTCTTGAGAACTGGCACCAGTGACTTGCATGACCCCTAGCCTCTGCGAGGGGTCCATCAAGTGCCAGATACACTCCCACCCTCCCCAGAGAAGGAGAGCAGTCTTTAGGACACTCCATCCTTTTTCCCTGGCTGGCCCTCCAGTGATCCTCGGGTCTGTTCTCTAACCATGTCACTGGCGTCACAAGCGGAAATCCAACCGCTGTGCCGACAGGCCAGCTAGGTTTTATAACAATGTTGACAAATTCATATTTTCGTTTTGGGTGCTTTTTTGTTGTGGTCCTTTTCTCCTGGATTGCAGGATGCTAAGTCACAGCACACTAATGTGAGATTTGCAGACTGGATATCCCTGATGTGGTGAAAGGCTGTGATCATTCACATCTATAATTCAATTAAGGTGATTTTTTAGGATGGCACTTTAAATCAATTATTCCATCACCCTGTAAATGGGGGTGGGAAAGGTAGTGCTGTTTTGAAACCTTATTAAGAGTCCCTATGCAGTAGCCAGCTCAATGCTTAATCACGTAATCAATCTATCAATCAATATGTTATTCATCATCAAAGTATGAATGAATGGGATACTCAGTTCAGCAGAGCTCATTTCTGTTTTCTCATTGACAGGCTGTTACTTGAGCTATATTCAGGCTCATCTGCATTGCACTCCACATTACAATAATTGTTGTTTTACCAGTGCTCACTTTCACCCCTAGTGTGAATTAACACATGTAAGGCCCCTTTGAAAACTTATTGTAAAGTAGACACTGACAAATAGTAATGCAGTTACCAGCACTGCAACCCTTGTAGCAATACAACTTCCAAACAGGCTCTGCAGAGTAACACTTCACATGGTATCAACAGCCTGGAGGCATGCTGACTCAGCATCCTGCAACTCTAGAGAAATGAACCATGCCAAAAAGACATTAAAATACAAATTTGTCCACTTTATTACAAAACTTGAAACACAGATTTTACAGCAATGTTTTTAGAATGCTGCTGCCTATTTCACTTATAAAAACCATTGCAGAATGATCTTTTAACTTTGGAGAAAAAGGTCCTATGAACTTGCAGACAGGGAAGGCTAGACTGTGAGTTCAGGAGATGACATTATCAGCACCTCTTCATTAAAACTGGCTTTTTTGAATGGGTAGTGAAATCAGGGTTACAAAATAGCCCATAACTTTAAAATGAAGTAACACAAAAACCTAATGTTTGGTATGAGATTTATTTATTTATTTACTTGCTTTTGGTAACCGGGTGTGTGCACTAGGCATAAGAATGTCTATTTTCAGGCACGACCCAGAATACAAGTTACAGATACATGTGTATACATGTGATGCAGCACGTGAGCACAGTGAGAAGGGAGATCACATATAATCAACTTTGGGGTTAGGAGAAATGTGGTTCAGCATGGTTCATACATTACAGATCAGACAGTCAAATCAAAATAAGAATGCAGAAAAACATGTGAAAAGAAAAGGGGCATTGCAAAGAAAAGTATACACAATCTACAAGTACATAATAAGTTCCTTTATGTTGCCATTGGCTTGAGGAGAGTAGAAACAGGGATGAGAGGGAAGGGGAGAGAGAGGTGGGAAGTAGAGGAAGGGGGTAAGGTAGGAGAGAAAGCATTAAAAGAGGGTTATAAGAGAGCTGGAGAAAGGTGTCAGTGGAGTAGTTGCCTAGGGGCACGGAGGGAAGGGAGAAGATGCGGTCTAAGGTGGATGAAAGCACGTGCAGGGACTAGCAGCACACTGATGATCATGGTGAAGTTTCTTGAAGCTAGCATGGGTGGGAGCTTGATGAATAGTTTGAGGTATGGAGTTCCAGTACTTTGGAACTGTGTATGAGAAAGCACGTGTACCCATATTGGTTTTGCATCTGGGGATATGAAGAGGGGCTTGGTCAGTAGATTGGAGCCCATAGGAGAGGGGTTGTGAGTGAAGCAGAGAGGTGAGGGATTGGAGGAGGCCTGATCTGGCAATACCATCAATTAGAGAGCCATAGGACTGGAGTCAATGGACAGAGGGGTAGGGCCATTTTAGGTCAGCATAGAGCTGACAATGGTGTTTGTATCATGGAGATGCAAAGGCATAGCAGCAAATAGTGTTATAGGTGATGTACCATTTATGGAGAGTGGACTTTGTGGCAGATAAGTAGGTGACTGAGCCATAGGCCAGGGCTGGGAGCAGAAAGCCTTGCGCCATAGCTAGTCTAGCCAATGGAGAGAGGGCATAACTAGTGTGGTAGCCACCTCCTATCTTAGCATTGACAGATTTACAGGTGATGGTGATGGTTATGTGCAGATCAAAATCCTGAGATTTGTCAAGAAGAATGCCCAGATATTTAAAGGAGCTAGCACTAACCAGTGGGGAACCATCAGCACATGATATTTTGAATGAGTTTTGGTTAGCTTTAAGTCTGGCAGGAGAGCCAAAGAGCATTGAGTGTGTCTTGCTTGTACTGAGAACATTGCATTTATTTGGGGCATGCTTATTCTAATTCTGCAATGTAGCACTTTTGGCCAGGGTCCCTCTTTAACCTAATCTTTTCTACTACATCTTAAAGTGGCATAGCAGCAAAGCTGCCCCCACCTTTTGTAACAGTAACAGTCCCAGTTGTCTTCTACTTTCATTTGCTGGTACACACTTTCATCTCTAATAGAATTTAGGCATTTTTAAATGTTTTAAATTACTTTGTTTCCTCAAGAAAAAAGTATGGTTGCTTATTTGGCTTTGTAATAGTCTCTCTTTTCTTTTTTTGACTTCCTCTCCTTTTCAGCTTTTAGCTGTCAGCTTTTATCTACTCTTCAATCCCTCTTCCTATTTCTATTTTCCTTTCTCATCTACTTTTTAGAGGGACACTCGAGTTGTCTTGGCTGTGGCTGTATATGGTCTGCTACCTGGGTGTACTCCTGTGTCCTTGCAGACTCGCATACTCTACTATGCCAAGGTGTTAAACTAGTTTTTACTTATTTATGTTCTATTCCTATGACAATTTAGTTGACTTATTACCTTTGCTATGCCTATTATGATGTGTATTACCTGCTGTCATATTGTGTAACCTTTGACATGCCTACTATGTTGTGTATTATCTACTGTCCTATGGTGTAACAGTCTTTCTGTCCAGGACCACTTTGGAAATGTGCTTGCTCAATGGTGTTATGCCTGGTTAAATAATGTTTTTGATTGATTGATTGATAGTACTGTGGACATGAAAAGAAAATGGAGCAAAAAAATATATGAAGTACACATTATGGGAAACAGTTTCTCTATTATGTATTATGTACCAGGGCCCAGATATTCAGACTGCGCCAGGCTGTGGCGCAAGCCTGGGTGCAGCACAACTTGGCTGCACAGAGGCGTTGACTGGGGGATATTCGACGGAGCTGCGCCATGGCACAGCATCATTGAATATTGCACTCTGGCCACCTACGGTGCACATGGCACAGTGGCACTGTGCCAGCACAAGTGGCCAGAGTGGAGCAGGAGGATGCACTAGCGCAAGTTCCCTTGTGGTATGCGCAACAACCGCGGTATTGAAAAGTGCACATGCAAATGGGGCCATAATGTATGCAAGGTGCAAATGGGGCCATCTGCATATCATTATGGCCCCATTTGCATGCAGGTGCACCAGTCCCCGGTGACTTGTGCCTGGTGCCCTGCCAGGCAGCAGCCGCCGGGGACCGACGTCCCCTGCACAGCGTGGCAATGCACCCCTCTCCCCGATCGTGGGCATATGTAGAGTTAAATAACGTCCCATATCCCTGGTGGTCCAGTGGACCGCTACACACCCGATCACGGGCTTAGGTATATAATAAAGCACGTCCTATATCCCTGGTGGTCCACTGGACCACTCTCAGACCGATCGCGGGCATTTGTATTAAAAGAATTAAGTCCAATATCCCTTGTGGTCCAGTGGACCGCTCGCAGCCCCATCACAGGCATTTGTATCAAAAAAGATAAAGTCCTATATCCCTGGTGGTCCAGTGGACCGCTCGCAGCCTGATCACAGGCATCTGTATATCAATATCCCTGGTGGTCCAGCGGTACTCCCTCCCCACCCGCCCACTGAGCCCCACCGCCCGCTCCTCCCGGTCAGCAGTGGGTGGCAGAACCCATCCACCTGCCACCCCACCGCCCGCAGACTGACACCATAGGTAGGGCTGTATGCCCATTGGTCCACAGCATGAGCCAATGGGTGTGCAGCCCATACCCACATTCCAGCTATGTGAATGGATCCATTCACATATCTGGACTGTGTAGTACAGTATAGGCTGCACATCCATTGGCTCACATTGTGGACCAATGGGCATACAGCCCTACCTATGGTGTCAGTCAGCGGGCAGCAGGGTGGCAGGAGGGTGGGGTGCTACTGCCCACCGTTGACCGGGGGGGAGCGGGGTGGTGGGTCTCAGTGGGCAGGCAGGGAGGGGGGTACCACCAGACCACCAGGGATATTGGACTTAATATTTTTAATACAAATGCCCACGATGAGCTGCGGTGTCCAGAGTTCCCTGGCAAAGACCTCAGGACAATTTGTTCTTATAAATGCCCACCCGATCGAATGATGGTCGCTGGACCTCAGGAATATAGAGACTTTATTTTAATACAAATGCCCGCAATCAGGCTGTGAGCGGTCCACTGGACCACCAGGGATATAGGACATGAATTGTTTTATACCTAAGCCTGCAATCGGGCTGACAGCGGTCCACTGGACCACCAGGGATATAGGACTTAATTTGTTTAATACAAATGCCCGTGATTGGGCTGTGAGCAGTCCACTGGACTGCCAGGGATATAGGACTTAATTTGTTTAATACAAATGCCCGCAATTGGGCTGTGAGCAGTCCACTGGACCACCAGGGATATAGGACATGAATTGTTTTATACCTAAGCCCGCGATCGGGCTGACAGCGGTACACTGGACCACCAAGGATATAGGACATGAGTATTTTTATACTTAAGCCCGCGTTTGGGCTGACAGCGGTCCACTGGACCACCAGGGATATAGGACGTTATTTATTTCAACAGATACCCGCAATCGGGCATGGGGGGTGCTGCCACAGAGGTGCAGCTGGAGCTCGGGTGGCCACCCAAAGGTGGCAGCTGCCGTGTTGCTCCCTGCAATACAGCAGCTCACCTGTGGGTGGGCAGCCGTTGTGTCTTTCTTTTTTGGCTCACCTGTGTGCAGCACAAGTAGGGGTTGCGCATGCATGGACTCAGCACATCCCGGGCTGAATATCGGGATGTGCGGAGTATGCATGGGCATGCCCCCCCCCACCTGCACTGCATACATTATGCGCTCCGGTGCATCAGGATTTGTGCCAGGCACAATCCCCATTTGAATATCGCACTGGGGCGCCTCAGTGGGTTGCGCATGGTGCAACACTGTTGCACCATGTGCAACCCTTTTGAATATCCGGGCCCATGTATACTACTGTATGCTATTTATAATGTTTCCCTTGTCTCCCCCCGATCTTATCTGTAAAAGACATTTCTCTTATCTTTGTATGTCTATCTGGTAAAACAATGTAAATAAATAAATAAATAAATAAATAAGTAAATAAATTACTAGGAAGAATCTAGGAAAGTAACTAACAGGTAAAGTGCAGTATCATAAAATTTCTGTTAAACTGCTGCTTTAAGTGTTGTATTTTAGTGATATAATAATTAGCTTTCAAAGAGGAGCAATGCATGATGAGTCATGAAAAGGGGTGGGACTGGGGCGGAGCTTAGGATCCAGTTTTTGCTTCATTCAAAGGTGGCAACCCTATGCAGGCAGTGCTGAGCAGTTAGAAAGCTCAAAGAAAATGGGACAAAAGGGACAAAGGGGAAACGCACTAGCAGGAAAGAAACAATGGCAAGACAAAGGGAGAAAGATCACAAAAGGTAAGAGGGGAGAGGGGATGGAAAAAACAAACCAGAGCCGCAGTGAGATGAGGGAGCAGCCACACAAGCTATGCAGCAGCTCAGGGAAAAACAAACTCCCTAAGCAAAGGAGGTGTATTAGAGGAGTGCTTAAGTAGAGGTTGTGGGAGGAGCTATTCCCCACATTGAACATTGGGCAAGCCTTCCCAAACTTGTTTTTTTAGTATTTCAATCATTATACTCTCCTCATTATTAAATGTTAAAGAGCAACTCTCTACCATAACAAAAAGCTGAAACCACTAGATTTACACAGATTATACCCCTTGAACCTGCTGTGCCCTCTCATTCTTCCTTCATGAAAAAGATGCTACCCACACAGAGAGTGTGCTGTAAATTTCAACTTTAAAGAAATAATGTATAATATTTTAAGATGGTAAATATAAATAACACACCTTGTGTAGGTAAACACATTGGTTTATACAGTGTTCTGAACTTTTATCTCCATGTTTGAGGATATGTCCCTCATTTTGAGTGTCAGTTTCCCTCATTTTCAGTGCTGATGTCCCTTATTTAGTGGAAAACTTGTTGAGAGGTATGAGTCTTTTGTCACAGTGAGCACCATAATGTCATAAACAAAGGCACCATGATGTTAACAGGGGTGAGGCAAATATTTGTATACAGACTTTTTAGATATACTACCAAGATGTGCTTTAATCATTTGAAAGGAATCTTGACAATGAAAAAAAAGTATCTGTAGGAATCCATAATAACTAAAATTTCTTATTTATGAAAGTACAGTCTGAAGTAAACAATTGCTCTTTAAAACTAAAACTAAAACTAAATGAAACATTGGGGAGAGGAAGTAGAGTAGCTAGAAGGCAACATCTCTGATTCCTGTTGAGTGGCAACAAGCATCCCAGTACTACACTATTGATTATTTCAGACACAAATTGTTTTTCTTTACACAGTATATAAACTTATCTGAAACAGTTGAAACAATGAAAGGTTCATGTTTCAAATATTTTCTGAGAAGTATAATGTTTTCCCTGCCTTCCTACAGTGTCAGAGCAGATGTGATATGAATCACAGCATGCTCTTTTTTCAAATGTTATTATAACAAATAAACTATGA
Source organism: Neoceratodus forsteri (assembly GCA_016271365.2). Lineage (NCBI taxonomy): Eukaryota > Metazoa > Chordata > Ceratodontiformes > Ceratodontidae > Neoceratodus > Neoceratodus forsteri. The sequence goes on from CM028131.1 coordinate 1,164,215,009, forward strand.
ATTATGATCATAGTTATAAGGATAATTATTGTTTTATTGTGTTTGTAACTTCTCTTGCACACATACAGGAGCTATTCTATATTGGTACCTACTTCCTCATTGTACAATTTGCATCGCCTTGTAAAATATTTATTGCGTTTCAGTTGACATTGTATGTATCCCCAATTAATTCTTATGCCTCCCCTCCATCCCCCGATTGCAACTGGAAACAAGTCTTCTGAGATCTGTTTGTCTATCTGGTAAAATATGTTTTAAATAAATAAAACAAAATAAAAAATAATATAAAATAAACTACACTCAGCTGAACATACTAAACAATCTGCTTAGCCTTGCAGCAGATGAACCTTTGTCTTTGGCCCTCCCCTGAAACCTGGCCTCTGGTAAGCAGATAGGGTTCCTCCCATAAGGGTGGAGAAGTGCTCTGGCACCCACCCCTTGGGGAGGAACCACTGTGGCAATACACAGGGTGAGGACATCTGGGTGGGGGAGGAAAGTGAGGGGTTAAAAAAAGCAGCGGTCTTCAGCTCCCTCTCACTCTTCTGTCTCTTAGCTGAAGAGTCACTCTGCAGTTTCCTGAAGATCCCAGGATGCCATTGAACTTCCAGGTACTTTCAGTTAATTGTGGGTGTGTCTCGTTGGCATTTCTAGCTTATTTGCTATTTGCAATCTGTGGCTGCATTTATTTTGCACTATTTGGTACTGCTAGACACCTGCAGCCTGGAGATACCTTTCTTTTTTCTGTGCAGTCCTGCTTTAAGTGCTCTGGCATCATTTTGTACCTTACTAAGACAAAGACACAATCACTGGACTTATTTCATTTCAGCATTTAAAGGGGCAGATATTTGTTGTGAGAGAGCTGGTTCTGATGGTGGGTTATGGAGAGTACAGAGAGCAGACAATGCTGACTGCCATGTGGGCAATATTTAGGTCAGCAGAATGTGGTGTTTGTTTATGCAGAACCACTTGGAGCTCTTTTTCCATGAAGGTGGTCCCCACCATTTTTGCCTGCATAGAGAAGTCAGCTGCTGTGTCAGTGGGGCATAGGGGGTTCAGTACTCTGATCACCATTTCCTCAGGAGGCTCCCCCAGTGTCCAGCCACACACCAGTAGTCAGCCACTGCAGCAATGTTTTGGACACCCAATCTCCACGGGAGTGCAGGATACAACATTTACCCCAAGACTTGGTATGGTCTGTATTCTGGTTGGTGCACTGGTCAGTACATGTCAAAAAATTAAGTGTTGCATACCCTTTCTGGATAAGCAGGCATGATTTACCAGAAATAATGAGGTTGGAGAGGTAATACAATCCCAGGAATGAGCCTCTCCATTTTGTAACACAGTTTGCTGCAGATGTTCTCATGGTTGTCAGTAAGATAGAAGCACAGAGGGGAGCCTTGCTATACTCAGATTTAAAAATAAATGTTCTTATTTTTTGCATCCCACCCCCTTTGATGGAGTGTATGTGTCTCCCTTCAGTCATGGGATCTGGGTCTGACCTGCTGCCTATTATTCCACTGGTGATCAACATGGCAGATGCCACCATGCAACTTTTCTGGTGGCCGTAATTGCAGTCAGGATTCCTGGGCACCAATGAATTGCATGTGTGTGGTAAGACTTGGAGATAGAAAGCCAAAGCATACAATGGCTGGCCAATGGTAGACCACATGATGGCTAGTGGAGATTACTGTAGCAACCGTGAGCCATGAGGGCAGGCCCTGGTGAGACTGAATTTGACAGCAATATCCTAGGCAGTTAAGGCAGTTCCCATTAATATTCAAAATAAAGAGAATAATGGATAGGCAACAGTGAACAACAACGCTGTGTTCACTTCAAGACTTTGTCATGAGAACCTTGAGAAGTGTTCACAGTATTGTTTACTGTTGCCAATCCATTGTCTTTTATAGTGTATGGGCAGCTGTTAAGCAACAATGGAGCATTTTTTGAGCAATGCTTTATAAAAATGTTGTTGCGCAGTTATAGTCTTTCCCCACCCCCATGATCAGTCACCACTCCATCCTCCTGCTCACACAGACTCACTTTTTCTTAAAAAAAAAACAGAATGAGCCCACTTGGTGATCATTCTTAAATCCAGTTGGGGTCCATAGTTCCCATCTGAGTTCTCTATGGCTGTCCTGGTACTGCGCACACAAGGAGGTAAATTGATGGCATAAAACACTGATTGAACGACAGCTCTGTGATCAGTGGCTGAAGCAGCAGTATGCACGTACGTTCGATGTTGTTGTACCACTGTAATGACATACTCAAGATGGTACAACAACCTCTTGATGTCATAATGATGGTACAACAACACTGAGATTCATCTGATTTGTATACAAAACAGCACTCTTCAATACACTATAAAAATATATATAAAGAAAAACAAAAAAAAGGAAGGTGAAACCTTTAGATTTATGTCTTGCCAGTTCTAGCTGGCTATGCACATGAAGAAAAAGTCTGGGGTTGATCAGATATATCACCTCACAGCCCCTAAGACAGAAAAGGTGTATTGTGAAGCTGCAGGAGTGGTGGACTAACTCCAGATAATGTTTTCTTAAAGTAGGCCCACTTGTCTTGTTAGTTTAGGGAAACAGAAACATGAATAGGCTGCTGCATTAATTGAATTGATTAACTTTCCAGAAGGTGAAAGTCGGATAATGCACTGCACATATCAAAGTGAGCAGACAACTATTTCGAACAGCTTGCTAGAAAGGGAATCACCATTCATTGCATTTTAAGTCAGTCTGCGCCTTTTCCTTAAAAAACAGCCAAATAAACATTGCTGGGGCCTTTCAGCTGGTCATCTAGAAGAAAGGGAGACCGTGGGTTTGGTAGTCATAGCAGCATCTGGCTATGGTTCACAGTTTTATGTCTATCCTCAGCTTCAGAGAAATGGACAGAATATGCAGTCTTAATGACTTGATGTTTATATTGATGGTATCTCCCCAATCTAGAGGGGAGCTACCATCACATTGGGTGGTCAAGTTTACATGATAGGCTCCATCTGCCACATCTCCTCCAGTTTATAAATACAAAAAAAGAAGAGAAAATGCACAAGGGAGGAGGGGGGCATCAGGAAGAACAGGGTATAGGGGAGCATTGGTTGAAAGCCTGGCTTCCATGACATGGCCATCCACAAACATCCCAGGTTCACTGAGACAGATGGTCAGAGGAACTAAGGTCATTCAAACAATATTAACATTATTTTCCTCTTGGGGGCAGTAGTTTCTTCCCATTGTAGCCTGTGACAGAGTGAATATGCCTAGCAAACAGAAAAAAAACACCAGCTGGTTATGCCCAAGTCCTGAGTAGAGCTAGCACATACATTACTCCTTATCTCCGAAGTCACCCACTTGTAATTCTTAGAAGACAAAGAAAGCTATTTTAACACCCTGTACTGAACCTAGACTGGGACCTCTTCAGTTTCGTTTGTGAAGGAGCTGGAGTCTGGTTGGATGATGGGGAGAGATTTGGTAGGGGAGTGGGAAGTAATGGATTTATGCATATTCACTTGGATTTATTTGGTTATTTATTGCTTTGAGATTGATTTTTTTTTTTTTATTTTATTTTGTTTGCCATTACCTTGAACTGTACCTATGGTTTGGTATTTATCATTGTTGTACTTTTTTCGAGTTTAATAAAGCTCATTAAATTGCAAAAAAAAAAAAAAAGATAGATGGTGACTTCAGGTGATGTACACAGAGAAAGGCCATATTTGGTTGGATGCTTGTCTGGAGGGGACCCCAGTGCCTAAGGAAAACCATATATCTGGAAAAGGAAGGTGGCATGCAGAGCAGTGAACTAGCAGCTTTCTGGAGCAAGGTAGCCAATAAACCTCCAGAAAAAGGCAAGGAAAACATGAAGGCTATTGTATTGTCTGATGAAGAATTCATACAGATGTGATGAGCTTGTTTGGAGGAGCCCCACAGCACTTCTTCCTCCAGCTTGACCCTCAACCAACAAAAGAGCAAAGAGGGCCTTAGGCCAATGGGGGCAAGTAGCTGCACTGAGCACCCTCTGCAGTACCTGAATTAACTGGCTGCAAGTACGGGCATCCTCCAGTTCACCAATGGGCATCTGGAGTAACAGTGGCAGCCTGTGGAAAGAAGAAAAAGGACCATAAGGTATGGGCACAGCAAGGATGGGTAGCAGAAGGGGGCAGAACAATGGCACCCTGTTGCAAACCTTCTAGGCTGAACTAAGCTTTCTCACACAAGCACACTCATTTAAAACACATTACTGGCTGTGTTATGTATAAATTAAAGTAACTGCTAGACACAACACATAACCCCCAGTAGCAAGGAACACTTAAGGTACACACTCCAAACTCGATGAAAGCCCAGTCCAAATGTACAAGTGATACTGCCAAATAAACAATCTGTTGTGGTCCTCCTATACAATAATAGAGCACATAAAATGTATTTCTTTTTGATGAGCACCCTCTGCAGTACTTGAATGAGCTGGGGAGAGGGGGTGGGTGGGGCAGCCCCCGTGGCAGCAGGTATGGGTAACCACACTGAGCACCCACTGCAGTACATGAATTAGTTGGCTGCAGGTACGGGAATGCTCCAATTCACTGATGGGCATCTGGAATAATAGTGGCAGCCTGTGGAGAGAAGAGAAGAGAAAGGACTATAAGGTACAGGGACAGCAAGGGGGGATGAGTGGAGGTGGTAGAGCAATGGCACCCAGTCCCAAACTCTCCAGGATGTACTAAGCTGTCCCACACAAGCACACTCATTTAAAAACACATTACTGGCAGTGTTAGGCATAAATTAAAGTAACCACTAGACACAGCACAGAATACCCAGCAGTGAGGAACACTTAAAGAGCCAATGATGCCAAAAGTGCTACATTGCAGAATCCAGATAAGTATACTCCCAGTAAATCTCATACCAAAAACTAGATTTTTACACTACTTGGTTTTAAAGTTATTAGCCATTTTGTAACTTTAATTGCACTACCTGTGCAATAAAAGCAGGTGTCAGTAAAGAGCTGCTGCTGATGTCATGTAGGGAGCTTTAAGTCTAGTAATGACTGTCAGCAAGCTTATAAGACCCATTTCTCCAAAGTTGTAAAGATCATGTGCAATGGTTTTCACAAGTAAAACAGACAGCACCAGTCAGTAAACATTGTTATAAATACTACATATGTTCCAGGTTTTGTAACAAAGTTGATAACATTGTATTATTTAATGCTGTTTTTGTGTGGTCCATTTCACCAGGGTTGTTGGATACTAAGTCAGCATGCCTCCAGACTGCTGAAGTCAGTTACAGTGCTACTAATTTTACTACTGTTTGTCATTTTGTCATTGTCTGCTTTACAATATGTTTTAATAAAGGGCCTTATATGTGTTAATTCCTAGGGTAGAAGTGTTAGCTCTGGTAAAATGATCATTGTAATTTAGAGTAGAACATAGATGAGTCTGCCCCACCCCCATTAACAAGCAGATGGGATAATTGCTTTAATTTGCCATTCTTAGAAGTTGCCTCAATTGACGGATAGGTGTGAACAAGCTCAGCCTTTCGTCATCTGAGTGTGCTATGATCCAGCATTCAGCAAAAGTACCTCAATAAAAAGACATCCAGACAAAATTGTCAGTTTTGTTACAAAGCCTGAAACACAAAGTTTTTAAAGCAATGTTTAACACATGCTGCCTGTTTTACTTATGAAAACCATTGCACGTGATCTTTACAGCTTTAGAGAAACAGGTCCTATAAGCTTGCTGACATGGAAGAATAAACTATGAGGTCCCTAGTTGACATCAGTAGCAGCTCTTCACTGGAACAGGCTTTCCTTGAACAGGTGGTGAAATCAGGGCTACAAAATAGCTAATAAATTTAAAATGAAGTAACATAGAAATCTACTTTTAAGTTTGAGATTTAATCTGGATATGCTTATTCTAATTCTGCAATATAGCACTTTTGGACAGATGGCATCAGCAGCCCTTTAAGGTGCACACCCCAAACCCGATGAAAGCCCAGTCCAAATGTATAAGTGATACTGCCAAATAAACAATCTATTGTGGGCCTCCGATACAGTAGTAGAACACATAAAATGCCTTTCTTTTGCTGAGCACCCTCTGCAGTACTTGACTGAGCTGGCTGCAGGTACAGGAATGCTCCAATTCACCTACTAACACTTCCTGATATCTAGTGACTAGTGACCCAGTATATTTTGTGTTTCTAATCACATTGATTTTAATAAATAAACATGGATGTATACAACTTCTTTGATGACTTTTTAGCTATAATATGTAATGATGGTACAATCTTTAAATGTTGTAATTGTTACATGTATTCAACAAACATTGCAGACCCTAATATAGCTACCTATATCTGTTCAAAATGCATAGAGCTAGGTTGTTTACTAACTGAAGTGAAAGCTTTAAGGGAACAGCTCAGAGGTAATACTACACACCTAGCAATCTCTACACCAAGGACAAAAGAAAGAAAAGATACTAGGGAGAGAAACGGCACAGAGGAGTCCAACACTGAACTTGAAATAAATAATAGTGAGAAACCAGATATGGGTGGTAGTAACAAAAAGTCCCACACAAAGGGGAGGAGGGCATTGGGAAATAGAGACATTCTACTGACAAATAGATATGCACCCATGAGCACACATGGGAAAAGTGAGAGAAGCAGAGACACGTCTGAAAATACTATGCATAGAGCAGCTAATGAAAAAGTTCTTGTCATAGGGGACTCAGTCCTGGCTAGGACTGACTGTATAATTTGTGGGAAGGACAAACTAAATCGTGAGGTAAACTGTCCACCAGCTGCTAAGAGCAAAGACATTAAGTCAATACTGCCAAAAGTGATAGACACTAAAAAAGCAATCAAACTGTGGTCGTTCACATGGGCATAAATAATATTGGAAGGGACCACGAGAAAGATATTGTTGAAGACATCATGGAGCTTAGTGAAATCATAAGAAGTAAGGCCAAGAAGGCAGTGGTTTCTGGTATTATACCAGTTTTAAAGGGACATCATGAAAAAAAACTGTTCAATGCATTAACATTAGATTATAGAATAGATGCACTAGGGAGTGTACCCCATTTATTAACCGATGTGATGTTTTTCAACAACAAAAACATTTATATGCCAAAGGTGGACTACATTTAAGTTCAGCAGGTGCAGAAACATTAGTACAGCTCATACATCATAAATTACCAAAAGAGCATTTAAACTGACTGTGTAAGGCATAAATTAAAGAAACTGCTTGACACAGGAGATAACCCCCAGTAGTGAGGAACACTTAACGTACACGCTCTAAACCTGATGAAAGCCTGGTCTAAATGTATAAGCGATACTGCCAAATAAACAATCTGTTGTGGTCCTCCTATACAATAATAGAGCACATGAAATGTATTTCTTTTACTGAGCACCCTGTACAGTACTTGAATGAGCTGGTTGCAGGAATGGAAATGTTCTAATTTACCAGCAGGCATGGAGGGTAATAGTGGCAGCCTGAATGAGCTGGCTGCATGTACAGGAATGCTCCAACTCACTGATGGGTATCTGGAGTAACAGTGGCAGCCTGAATGAGCTAGCTGCAGGTGTAGGAACACTGATTCACTGGTAGGCATCTGGAGTAACAGTGGCAGCCTGAATGGGCTGGATGCAGGTATTGGGAATTCCCCGATTCACCAGTGGGCATCTGGAGTAATGTACTTTTTCTTTTTAACCAGGAGAGGCACACTAATCTGAAGCTTGTTTACAGGTGCAACCTGGGAGCACAAGAAAATTAAGTGACTTGCTCAGGGTCACACAGTATGCAAGTGGGTGCTGTGGGATTCAAACTCAGGTCTCCAGGTTTGTAGCTCAGAGCCTTAAACCACTGCAATATACTGCCTCCAGTATAGTGTTCTGTTGTATGTAGCCTAGCAACAGGACTTGGGAGAGGAAGGAGGAAGGAACTGGCTACTGTATTTCATGGTAGAGCCTCAAAAAACTCAAGTGAAACAAGACCAGTATATTTTGCACTTACAAACAGGCACAGCAGCCTGTAGGTCTGAAAACTATACAGCAATGTTGGCATGTGTCTTGTGTGTCCAGCGAGGATGGAGGGATAGGGGCAGGACACAATGGCCACTATGCACTAATGGGCAGGAAGTATGCACCCGCGGCATGTATCCTGCCCGTGTAGGTTTGCACCTGTGGACAAGTGTGCACATGCTGGTATTCATTACCAGTGGCCTCCTGTCTGCGGTCCAGCCCCCCGATGCACAGGACACCACAGAGTGGATGGGGACGGGGCTGCAGACCCAGGTTGGCATCCAATTAGATGCCCGAACCATGTCCCAGAGTGGATCCCATGCGCAGGTATGCCTGGGGCCGCGTACATGAATTGCCACTACATGCACCCAGTTCTCCTCCCAATGGCCTAGTTTGCCAGGAACTCCACCCGTTGCCCATTACCCATCCCCATGCCATGGCCAGGTTCACAATGCCCCCCCCTGCAGAGCTCCATACCTGTGTGCATGGTACCCACCCCCCACATATCAGTGCTTCGCTGCCAGTGGAAGTCATACAGAACCCTCCCCTGTCACACACAGCCCAATAAATTGCACACCCGACCTGTCCGTGCGCTGTCTCAGTAGGTACTGAAACTCCACAAACACACTCACAGCCCCAACATGATGGGCCTAGCCCATACACCTATGCATGGCTGCCTCAATACCTGGACCCACCTAACCAACCCACACATTACAATGTCGGCCCCCCATGGCACCAACAATCCTCCCGTCATTGTACCTGTCCATCGGTGACATGGTTAGGAATGGCCAGCAGCACTGTCTGCTACACACTTCCTTGGCTGCTGGCTGTCCACATGATACCAGGAAAGCACCCCCATAAATAGGCAGTGTGCTCCCAGAGTGGTCAGTTCACAAGTGGCTGAGGAGGTGTGAGGAGGGCTGCACTGCTGGCCATTCTTAGCTGTGGCAACAATGGACAGGTATGGGGTTGGGGGGGTTGTCAGTGTCAGGGAGAGCAGGGGGATCCACAGATCACCAGTATGAGAGTGGGGTGCCTGGGGTAGCTCGTGGGCAGGAACAGATGGGGCACCTGTGTGCATGGGGTGGGGGGTTTTGAGTGGTGCTACCACAGGGGAATGGTCCTGCAGCTGTCAGGGAGAGGGAGGTATGTCTCCAGCCTATGGAGGTCCCAGCAGCAACATGTTAGAGAGTGGGGGGTATAGCCTGTGTAGTATGTTTGGGCCACCTTGTGGTATGATGGGGTGTATCACCTGCCATGGGGGGGCTGACATTCAGTCTGAGCAAGTGTCCGGTCATGTCAGGGGAGTTCTACCCCAGCCGGGGCATGTGGAGGTAACCGCTGTGTGTAGGGGGCTAGGTGCATAGGGTGCTTACAGCAGGGTCTCCTCAGGCATATTTGGTGCCCTCCTATGCCCCCAGTACATGGCACTACACATCATAGTGCATGCTGCTTAGTGTCAGCATGCACCCTGCCTGACCCGGTATGTTGCTGTCTGCACAGCTGGATGAACTGGTGCAAAACTGCCACGCGTCCTTTCAGTGAATGCTGTGTGAGTTCTGCAGGACCCCACTCCATGGTATTCAGTCACAACAATGCCAACATGCCAGTTTACATGGCCCGTTGGCATCGTGCATAGGGCCCTATGTTATTTGAAGATAGTAAGCACTTAAAAAAGCTGCACAAGGCACTGTAATCTTGGGGCTATAATTACAAAGCTGATAATTGTTTCTAATTGTATTAATACCATTTGACCTACTGGCACTTCCTGATATCTAGTGACTAGTGACCCAATATATTTAGTGTTTCTAATCACATTGGTCCCTATGCACTAATGGGCGGGATATATGTGATGGAGGTGCATTTCCCACTGATGGAGCTCCACGCCTGCGGACAGGTGCACACCATCTGGTATTCCCAACCAGTCATCACCTGTCCATGGCCCCAGCTCCCCGGTGTGCAGGTCAATGCAGGGCAGCTGGGGAAGACATAGCAGGCCCAGCTGGGCATCCAATCGGATGCCCGCCCTAGGTATCAAGTAGATCACTAGTGGAGCACTCGAGCAGCTGTGTGCAGGTCCAGGTGTGTGAATTGCACTGGTGGACACTCAGACCCATTTGGCAATGCTCCTTTGCACACTGGACCACTGGCCAAGGCCCTGAAGAATGGGGGCCACCCGCTGCCCCCCCATCACATGGTGCCCACCAGCACCCATGTAGCAAGGTTCTCCCCAACATCTGCTTTTGCCTGGACCAGCCACACATAGCAGACTCCTGAACCCAGTACCCCCAACCCACCATCAGTGTCCAGTGGTGGCTCCCCACAGCACTGACCCCCCCACTGTACCTGCAGTGTTGGTGCCATTATCAGAGATGGACAGTGGCACAGACCTCTGCACACCTACATAGCCACCAGCTGTCTGACATATGTGGGCGTGCTTCGGTTGCATGCCCCTGCATATGTCATATGGCTTAACTGTGTTGTGCCCAGTTCATGACTGCTGTGCGGGATTCATGGAATCCTACTCCATGACATTCACACATATTGATACCAATGCACCCGGTTTCCATGGCACATTGGCATTGTGCATAGGGACCGTTGATCTTAATAAATAAACATGGATGTATACAACCCCTCTTATGACTTTTTTTAACTATAATGTGTAATGATGATACAAGCTTCAAATATTGTAATTGTTATATGTATTCAACAAACATTGCAGACCCTAATAGAGGTACCTATATCTGTCCAAAATGCACAGAGCTAGGTTGTTTACTAACTGAAGTGAAAGCTTTAAGGGAACAGCTCAGAGGTAATATTACACATCGGGCAAACTCTACACCAAAGGACAAAAGAAAAAAGATACTAGGGAGAGAAATGGCACAGAGGAGTCCAGCACTTAACTTGTTTATTTATTTGTTTGTTTGTACAATCGGATTTACAACCTTTGAGCCAGAGAATCATTTACAAAGATTCCTCGTCACAGAGAGGACAAAACAGTGATATAGGTTACAGAATGTGGACAGACAGAGTTACATATATTTTGTACAATCTATATACACAGTTACATTTGAATCAGTATAGGACACCCCTGATATACAGATGTCTAGCAGGGGGAAGGATAGAGGAACCAGAGGGGAGTAGGAGGGGAAGGTGTGTGTGTGAGAAGGCAGTCAAGAGAACTTTGTTGAAAAATGAGTGTACTGGGGGGTGGGTATGCGAGCACTGGTTAGTGACAATTACAGCAGTGGGTGTTGAAAAGGTGGTTCCGAAGAGCGAGTTTAAAATGGGCAATTTTGGGAGTGTTTTTGATGATGACAGGAAGAGAGCTGAACCAGGAGGGGGCCCTATAGCAGAAGGATCTCCACACTAGGGAAGTCCTAGTTCTGGGTACCATTAGGGTGGTCTTGTCTGAGCTGCGGGTGGAAACTGTGGGGGAGGCCTACTGAAGGGAGGCATACACCCTGGGAGAGAGAGCTCAAGCAGGATTTTCTTGGCTAGGAGGCAGGTCTGGTAGTGGAGTCCTTCTTTGAAGTTGAGGAGATTGGCAGTGGCATAGAGATGGCAGGTATGGGTGAGCCTAGGGGCACTGGGCAGGAGCCTACAGGCCTCATTGAGTGAGAGTTGGATCTTATTGAGTGCATTATTATCAGTGGCTCAGTATATAGGCATGTCATAGCCCACTAGAGACAGGACAGAGGATGTGATGGCCAGCCAGAGAGCATTGGGTGGTAGGCAATCCTTGTGGCAGTAAAGGAGGCCAATCTGGGTGTTAGTGGCAGTTGAGAGGGCAATAATGTGGGTGTGGAAGGTGAGGGCAGTGTCAAAGGTAATCCCTAGGTATTTGTAAGTGGATTCTTGCTCAAGGGGGTGCTGAGTGCTTGGGAGGATAAGGAGGGGGGCATTGTTTGCTTTGTTTTGGTGGTGGGAGAAGAGCATAGACTTAGTCTTTTTTAGATTAAGAACAAGTCTATGTTCCTTGAACCACTTTTCTGCCTGGTTGAAGGTGAGTTGGAGAGAGTCCTGGAGGGAGGAAGATCTACAGTGTTAGGCATAGAGAACGACATCGTCTATGTATAGAAGAATATTGCCAGAGCAGGTGCTGGGCAGGATGTTTAGGTAGAGACTGAAGAGAAGAGTACTCAGTATGAAGCTTTGGGGAATCCCTGAACAGACATGATGGGTGTCGGACAGAGTCCCATTGATTTTTACGCACTGGGATTGAGCTGAGAGATAGCTAGAGCACCAGGCAAGGGGATCAGTGGAGAAACCGATTTGGTAAAGGAAGTCAAGTAAGAGGGGATGGTACACAGTGTCAAAGGCCTTAGAAAGGTCAATGAACACTTCTCCAGCAAGGTTGCCAGAGTCAAGGGAGGAGTGCAAGAAGTTGAAGAATTCTAGGAGGGCCATGGCAGTGCTATGGCCTGCATGGAAACCTTGCTGCTCAGGGCATAGGATGGCATATTTAGTTAAATATTTGGTGAGCTGTGTGATCACCACATTTTCTATAGCTTCAGAGAGTGAGGGAAGAATGGAAATTGGCTGATAGTTGCTGGGGGAGGACCTGTCTCCACTTTTACGAATGGGTGTGATGCAGGGAATCCACCATGTGTCTAGTTCTGGCAGATGTTCCTGCTGGTATTGACCAATCTGTATCTAGCATGTTGAAGTCTCTCATTATCAGAACCTCCCATTTAGATGTCATGTTTTGTATATCTTCTAACAGTAATGTGTCTATGTCCTCCCCGTGGTCTGGAGGACAGAAGACAACCCCAGTTCATATGGCTGTCCCATTTCCTGTTTCCAGGGTGACTCACAGTTCTTCTGGCTCCTTATGTGTATTCTGAATTTCTGTAGTGTTAATACTTTCATTGACATAAAGGGCCACTCCCCCCCCCTTTGCACCTCAGTCTCTTCTGGACAGTACATAGCCAGGTAATGAAGTCTCCCAAGAGTGGTTACTGGTGAACCATGTCTCGCTAATGGCTACTATGTACAGTTTAGCCTCTGTCATTGTTGTGTCCAGGTCTGGGATCTTGTTTCCCAGGCTGTGGGCATTTGTGTACAAGATTTTCCATTGGTCAGATTTCAGTGCGTTAGTTGTTGGGTAAGGTCCAACATTTCCCCAGCGCATCATATGGGGAGCTTGACCTTTTTCCTTACATGGTGATGCAAATGAACTACAAACATGCTGAACTCCTGTTTGATCACTAGCTGGGGGGGTGTTCTTCCCATCTAATATATTGGTGCTGCACCCCTCTCCCCATTTTCTAGTTTAAATATTCTGCAAAGACATCAAGCTTCTTCCCCAAATGCACTGACTCCCTCCTTAGTCAGATGCAGTCAATTGAATTTAAAGAATTTGTGCTCCCAAAACTGTCACCAGTTACCTACAAATTTGTGTATTTTTTCCTGGCATCAGCCCTTGAGCCACATGTTTAGCTCCCCATCTCCCCTTCTCTGACCTTCAATCCATCTGCCCCCTCTCTCAGACTGGCAGTATCTCAGAGAAGAAGATGCCAGATGAAATAGATGACAGTTTAACTCCCAGCCTGGTCAGGTGTTCCTTGGTCTCCACAACTGATCAGCTAGTGAGATCATTAGTCCCTATGTGTACCAGGATGTTGATGTTTTCTCCCGCTTCTTGTATGATTTTAGCAATGTGGTCAGTGTCTCTCCACACTGATGTACCTGGAAGACATCTGACCATTACCACCGGTCAGAGGTAGGTATCAGCTCCCTGAATCATGGAGTCTCCTATGATCAGAAGTGTTTTGGATTTCCTTTTTGCTTTTTTGTTTTGGTCCCTGTTTTGGGTGAGTTTTGTAGTGCTAGCTCCTATGCTGCAGTGTTCTGCTCTGTAGTGTCCCCTGCCCCTTTGCTTGATTTCAGAGATAGAGGCAAATACCTGTTTGTAGTTTTTATATGGTTTGTGAAGGTGCTACATTGGTGAGAATTGAGGAATGGGGCACCCGGTTTGCCCCTTCTAACCACCTGCCAACCTCCCGGACCAAGTACCCTCTGTGGTTGAGGTGCTTCATTTGGATGTTGGGGAAATGATAGGTAGTTCTTGTAATATATTTCCTCCTGAATATATAATTTGAGGTGTGCAGTCTCTGCCCATGCTGCCTGGAGCTGAGCCATTAGATCTCCATTGGTCCAGCATGTAGGACAGCGTCCTAAATCCTATATAACTGCCCTTTTGAAAAGTATCACACAGTTCCTGCAGTGAATAATATCCATTCTAGTTGAGTTGCCATGTTTATAACCTGGTCCAAGTATTTAGAAGGAAAATGAAAGCAAAATATTTTCTTCCATGTATTTTTTTGTTTGTTTGTTTTTGAATAACTTTTTATAACAAGTTAAATAAATGTTGCCCCTGTAAGTGAGGTCACTATGTGGATACCCCTCTGATCCTTCCCTTCCTGCTTTGTTACAGGAAATGTCACAACTGTGCTACTCTATAAAAGGAGTGTAGCATGTGGTGTTTGGGGATGGGGTGGGTGGTTGGGTCCTTCCCCTGCTGAAAAAGAAGAACCATGGTCGAATGAAACAAGGACATAAGAGCAGAAACAATCGACCAACAACAAATGCAGTAGCCCTGAAAGCTTAGCCTAATGATAGATAAAACTGCAAAACCTGTAAGCACCACCTGTAATAATTTCACAGAAGATGTAACCTGGAAAAAACACTTTGCTGCAGAGAAAAATAATGCAATAACAGCATATATACCTTGCAAAAAACAATCTAAATCAGAGAAGATTTCAGCAGTAATCTGTAAGCATAAAACAGTAACAAACCTCTAGCCACAACCTACAATAATGTAGCAGAAAGTATACCCTGCAACATCAATTTGAATCTGAGAACAATAAAGCAGTAAAATGTAAGCAAAAAGCAATAGCAAAACCTGTAAGCACAAAAGAAAATAGTAACACACAGAAAATCTGCCTAGCTAAAAGAAGATTTAATCTTTTTCCTTGCTCTGATAATGTTGTTTCTTGCTCTGTCCTTACAAGCAAACCTAGAAGAAAAGCATTTAGGTGACGTGAGGTGCCTTTGCCAGCAAACCTAGTCTTCTGCCATGCTCTGCTTCAAAAATGTCCGGCCATAGCATATTGAGTGTTCTGGTTCCATTTTGTTGACTAATGTTCCCCCATTTGGGTATTTAGCTCCCTCTTTGGGACCAAATATTTTTTCCAATTTTTTTTTCTCCATTTTTCCTTTTGGGAAATGTTATCTCCAAGCATAGCAGAAACCAGTGCACTGGAACTATCTTTTTGCTGTTGTAGTTGTTTTCACTCTATTTTTTCTGGGGTTTTTTTATCTACAGTTTTTCTCTTCCATATGGACTGCATGGTGCTTGATGCCATCATATCTGGCAACAAATAGCATCTAGCTTTTTTTCTTGAACTTAGTTATTACTAGAATAAGTGCATAATATGACATTTCCACCTTCTCAAAGCACTGAATTTTTGAGCTGCTCTCATTTTCATTGGAGGGCTTTGAAAATCAAATGAAATGTTGGTCTTTGGCAAGTTATTTAAATCTCATCCATTACTGCACCCCCAATGTTGTCCATCAACCAGGAATTCATCCAGAGGCCCAGTGTTTGTTTGTTAGCATTCACCTGATCTGTAAGTAAAAATATTAACTGATTCTCTTCTCTTTCCTTTGTGATTTGTTTCTTTTCTGTTCTCTTCTGAAATTTATTGCGAATGTAAGTGAATAGATCCATCACCAAGCAAAAGAAACTCTTGCACTGAAGAGACTTTTTTGATGGAAAAAAATTAAAAACTCAGAGCACCAAGGAAATGCATATCCTACGCATCGACAGTTTTCGAATCTCAAAATGTGCATTTCCTATTTAGCACTTGCACTGAAGCCTGCCAGGATGAAGTGCAGTGTCATAGGTTTCCTGCCTGGCAAAAGGGATTAACTCCAATTGAAATTGCATTGTTTACTGCAGTAACTCTACTGCAGAATTCTGCAGAGTTGGGCTTCATCCTGGTGGGCTTCACAGTATGTACATCAATATCTGGACAACAGAATATCCTGAACGTGATGTGAGTTTAAAACTCACAACTACAGCTATGTGTAAATTGCCTAGGAATGTCTAATGTGCAACAAAATTGAAACCAATGATGCTGTAATCTTTAATAAGAGCATGATCTTCATGAGAATCTGGCATTTCATGTTATTTTAGTTTAGCTGGCTATATACAGTATTTCAGGTATTGTAGATTAATAAGGACATTTCTTCCTGAAGCTAGCAGGGCTACCTCCAAAATGTATTGAACTGCCACCCAGGGTTTGAAAATACCGTAAATCTGCCAATATTTTTTTTCTGGCTCAATAATATCTCAACAGTGTTTAGCCTTTTTGACAAGCAGTCATATTATAGATGGAGTATCTGCTGAATTGATTCAAACAGGCCTTCAGATACATTTGTTTCCTACTGGATATAAATTAACTTCAGGGCATAATATAGAACTACTGATAATTGGAGGGATTGAAAAGTTGTGCATCCCATATTTTTAGGAAACACTGTGATACAATACTTTTCAATGTTTTCATCAATGATCTAGAAGTTGGAGTTTCCAGGATGCTGATTATGTTTGCTGATGATGTTAAGTTTTTTGTGATGGCAGACTATTTTGAGGATGGGGACAAATTTCAGGAGGATCGGAATGAGCTGGAGGACTGGTTGAAATTCACATGCTTTAGATTCAGTGTAGCCAAATATGGGGTGCTACACTTGGGAAGTAGAAACATATGTAGGATATACACATTCACGGGCTCATCTTACTTTAGTAAGAAGGAAAAGAAGATGGGAATATGATAGACAAGGGGATGAAGCATGACAAGCAATACACTGCTGCTCTCAAGAAAGCTGGGAATAGGCAGGGGTGGATTAAATGGTGGATGACCAGCAGAGTAAGTGCAGAAATCCTGTCTCTTTACAAGGACCTGGGCAGGCCCCACCTGGAGTACTGTGTGCTGTTTTATAATACCCAACACAAGAAGGACTTTGAGGTAGTACAGAAGGTACAAAACAGGGCCACCAAAATGACAAGCTGTATGGAGGATGAAAACCATAAGCAGAGAATGGAGGAACTTAATATGTTCACCTTAGAGAAAAGAGGGCTGTGAAGGAGGGGTCATAGTCTCAGTTTTCAGCATACTGAGCTGCATCAACAAGGTGAAACAGATAAAAACAATTGATCTGGTGTGCTCCAACACAACATGACCTGAAACTCTGAGGTGGTAAATTCAGAAGAATCAACAGTAGGAACTATTCCAAGAGGGTGATGAACCTATAGAATAGTCTACCAGCAGAGACAGTGGACATAAAAACAGTACATGACTTCAAAGTAGGCCTGGAAATGGTTTTTACCCAGGAATCAGGATGACCTGGTTAGTAGGGTTATAGACTGGAGTAGGGGGCGTACTGATGGAAGAGCGAAACCCCGTTGGCGAAATCCCTAACAGTGACATTTGTGACAAGTTTCAAAAATGTCGAAGTGGGGGACCCGCTGGTGAAATTTCACCTTTTCACTGACTTTGCCCCCCCCCCTTTGAGTTAACACAAACTCAGAGTTAACAGTCTATAGAAGGGGGTGCAAGGGGTGGGGCCCCCAATAGAGAAACAGACTGATGTCTTTACAGGCGAAATTTCACCTGTCGACATCAAGGATGTCACTATGCCAAACGTCAACAACACTGTTGTTGCGTCGGCATATGTAAACCGAGTAGGGTTGATTGGGAAGCTGTATAAATAGTACTTGTTTGTACAGCGTGCTTCTTGATCTCTGGCATGCTGCTTATAAAAGCCAGGGTGTGGACCTGATGGACCAAGATTCCCTTCCAACCTTGAATTTATGATGTTACTAAGATACTTTATATTATTTTATTTTAAATACAAGCGCTGATATTACCTCCACTGTTAACCTAGTAGCTATGATACAGAGCACTGTTTGTGTTTTCTGCTTCTGTAAGTGTTATTTTGAAAGTAATTTCTGAATGTTTTCAGTGGCTCAAACAAGGGGTCATGCTATGAAGCCTGGGGGAGGCTCAAAGGAGATGTAAGAAAATATTTCTTCACACAGATGGTGATGGACACCTGGAACAGCCTCCCAGCAGAGGTGGTGGGTGCTAAAATGGTAACACAATTTTAGCATGCATGGGATAGACACAAGCAGACCTTAGAAGTAAGGCAAGGGGGGGGCAAGAAGACCAGCGATCAAGTAGGGTCTATGGTGGCACAGTAAGTATGGAATATAGGGCACAATAGGTGGACAAAGAGGTCCTTATCTGCTGACAACGTCTATGTTTCTATGTATGATAATGCATAGCATTCTGTATTAGGATGTTTAGAATCAAGCTGGGCTGTGTGTTAGGTGCAGAACCCTCATGTTGTATACAATAAGCATGCTTCCATGGATAGCACTCAAAATCTCGTTATACTACTGTGTAACAGGAAATATTCTCTGTCTTTTTATTTTCACTATACTCACTGTTTCCACATTAGAGCATACCTCTCAACCTCTCAGTATTAAAAATCATAGCACCGGCCTTCAAAAATCATAGTAAAGGGCAAGAATGTGTAGCATTTTCTTATTTTAAACAATATTATGTCTATAGATAGTGGGCGCCATATAGTTAGTGATAAGAAATGTTTCTAACAACTTAGTTCAATGATTTAATAGTTTGTGTGTCCAGAAATAGCTCTAACATTATGAGGAATGTCAGTAAACCTGTGCAGAGCAAGGATAAATTTGAGTGTGAAAATCATAGCGCTATGCGGAATTCATAGCAGTTGAGAGGTATGTATTAAAGTGAAAATAAAGACCGTGAATATTAGGTAGATCACTACATATAGCAGCAGTAGTGTTCCAGCAGTGAAAATAAGAGGAAGTGAACATGTTGGAGTATGCTTGGAGTGCTAAATATAAAGGGCGTGAATATAAACTGCTATATAGTATATGGTTCAGTGTTGTTGTTTATGGAAATCCAAACTCTCCAAGATACTGTTGTGTCACAGTCATGGTGTCAGAATGCTATTCTACAACAATAGCTATGTCACATTAAAATTCTTCATGCTTACCTACATTGCAAATTCCTCATAATGAAGATAACAAAATGAGTGAAAACACCCCAAGTGAACTGTTTGTGAAAAAATGAACTACTAGAAATTTTGCCAGCTCATGTAGCTATTATTTAAATCATATAACATGCTTTTAATCTTATCCTGTAGTTTGGTCTTTTCTGTTTATTTATTCTAAGACATCACATAGTCATAAAAGAAGATATATTAATTGGAACAAACATACCATGAAAAATAATGTATGAACAACCATACAGAACAATTCTGATGATCCTTTCTGTGCGTTTGATGATATTTTTGAGACTTCTTGGGCAGGATTCACAAAAGAGACGCGCCAGGTGCAAGTGAGATGCGCTGATGCAAAGAGGATGTGCCCACCAAACGTTGTGCGATCCACAAAGGGATGCACCAAGCGCAACCTCACTGTGAATTGTGCAGAAAGAGCAGGACAGAAGTGGCGATGCACCAGCGCAACCATGGTGTGCATATCCACCCAGGGGAGCAGCACCATGAATACGCAGCAAGCCAGCAAGGCATGTGGGATCAGCAGGGGACATTGAAGTGGGGCAAAGGTGAGAGGAACACAGGACAAATGGGACATACCAGAGAGGTCAAGGGCACAACAGTGGCCACAACAGGCACATAACTGTGACAGGGAACAGAGAACAACACACAGAGCCCCTGGCCACAACCCTCGCAGGTCCATGGCAGGCACACAAAACAGGAACAATGTAGCAGGCATGGTGCCACACAACAGTGTGCAGGTGCAAAGAGCAAGGTAGAGGCCACTGGACATGGCCAACACCACAGGTGGCCACGATTGTGGCTGAGGGGGACACACACAAGCAACACTGTGCCAAACAGTGGCCAGCACACTGTGCTACCACAGTGCCACACAGCCAGGCCACATCAACAACCACAGGACATAGCACACCGGTCCACAGAGCAATAGTGCAGCAGTGCAATGTATGAAGGCCATGAGCATCATGGACACGAGACCAGGGGCAGGGACATGAGCAGCAGGACAGAGGCCCACACACATGCCACAGGCAACAGTGGGGCAGCATGGAGGGGGGGTGTAGCGGGAGGAAAGAGACCAAACATAGCCATGGGCACACATAGCCATGGCAGGAAGGGTGCAGGGAAGAGCCACTGACAGTACACAAGCCCAGGAATGTGGAACAGTGAATGACCACAGACACCATATCAGAGATCAAAAAGATTTATGTAAAACACAAACGGAACAGTCAGCAATATATTTATTTATTTTATTTAGTTTTTGTTGACTAGGTAAGTGCACTAGACAAATCCTGCTTATTTTCAGGCATGACCCGGGAGAGGGGTATACAGATGAATGCCAACTGACCTTGAATCTGATTAAGCTGTTGGTGGTATTTTTCAGTGAATGAGGGAAATTTGGCCAGGACACTGGGGAAATTCCCCTACTCTTTTCGATAAGTGCCATGAGATCTTTAACATCCACCTGAACTACCACCAATCCAGGTAGATGGGACCTCGGTTTAACATCTCATCCGAAAGATGGAATCTATGCAGCAGTAATAGCAGAAACTATGTACACAGTGGAATCAAAAGGGAAGGGGAGTGAGGGACTATTATACAGGTGCATGTGTGCAGAAAGGGGGAGGGTATGGGAACAACAACAGAGGTATGGAGGAAGTGGGTAACAGTGAGCTATGTACAGCACAGAAAGGCCTGCACATGGAAAGGGGCTACAGGTGTGGCCATGCACCTCTGCACCCCAACCCCAGACAGAAACGTGCCAGCAGGAGTCAGAGGATGGCCCCGATGGCCTGGCTCAGGTGGCCAATCATCCGCTGGATGGGCCTGAGTGACCTCTAAATAGCCCGAGCAATTCTCCCATCTGGGTCCTGAAGCTGGTTCACAGAACCTCCAACTCTGGCTGCTGCGTGATGATCCTGGGGACCTACAACAAGGACAAAAAGAACACATACTAAGGACCATGGCAGACACACAACTTCCACCAAGCAGTAGCCCACCCCACCAGAAAGACAAAGCACACAGAAGGGTGCCACCTGCTTGCTCCAGACAGACACCTTAATGAGCCTCAGTGGCCTCTGTGGCCTGCCACCTGGCCTCCAGCCCTACAACAAAGAGATACCACCATGAGTAGACACATCAGTGCACAAACCCACCCCAACACCAGTGTGGGCATGCAGTGTAGGTGTACACAGCCAGTGCAACATAGGTGTCTATCCATGCAGACCACAGCAGTGCACAATTGCTGTGCCCGAACCCCCAGAGTGTCCTCCCGTGGATATGCACTGCATACGGTAGTCCCACCCCATGTGCAACACAGTGTAGCCATCCCACACACACCACTGCAGAGTGCCCACCCCATGTCGCATGCAGGACAGAACACCACAGGGCAGGTGCAGCCACATCCATGTGTGCGTGGTGTGGTGTACCCATGTGAGTGTGATGTTGTGATTGTGACCCATTCCCACCCTGCATGTGCCTGTGATGCACACTTATGCATGCAACCTACCTGGTCATGGAAGTGCACACCTGTGTGCATGGTTACTCAGCCACTGAAAACATGCCCCATCCCTCTGGCCAAGGTCTGAATAATGGTGCCTGCACTGTTCCGCAGTGCAGGTAACCCCTGTGCACTGCATCAGCCGCTGGATAATGGTGACCCACATCTACGCCCTAGGCACCTGCAGGTCCTCATGGCCAAACAGCTGCCCCTCCACATACATCACCAGGGCCCTCAGATGAAGCAGCTCCAGCTCAGGCCAGTTCATGGCCTTAGGCCCAGTCCTCCCTGCCCAAGGCATTCCCCACATAAGATGCAGTCCACTGGTGCAAGCATGGCTTGCGCAGCAGAAATCCAAAATGGTGCCTCATGCACCAGTAAGCCACGTGCATAGCACCACGCACAGCATCGTGAAGTGTGATTGGTCTGTCAAGCACACACTGGTGCATGTGCAATGCGCAATGTTAAGGCGGGAATGCGGAGCATGGGTCATGACCGGGTCAGGCATGTGCGATGTGCACACAGCCACCATGTTATGAGTGGCACACGTGATCGTGCACAGTGCTCATGAAGTGCAGTAGCACACTGTCATGCACTGGTACATAATGCATGATCCAGGTACAATGCTGTCAACCAGCGCAATGGGCACCACGCAGGTGGGTGTGCAATGTGCAGACAGACTGCACCATGCAATGGGTACCATCTGCATGTCCGTGATATGATTGACAGTACAACTGCGCACCTATGGGTCTGCACCATGGGCACAATGTGCAGTGCATGTGCACAGCATGTGCTGAAGCATATGCGCCCAATCCAGGAAGATTCTCTGAGTGCAATGCGCATGCGTGGGATATGGGCCATGTTGGGATGCACCCAACTCAGCAGATGTGCTGTGTTGATTGAGATGAGATGAAGGCAATTATGCAATTCACAGACAATGCTCCCAAAATAGTCTAATATTGTATGCAGGGAGAACTCAACTGTTTAGCATCTCATTAACACTGCCCCAGACCTCATTTGCATGCCCTGAGCCATAAATGCTCCCAAATTAGCCCACATTGAGAAAAAGTGACTGAGAGGATTCACAGCCTTGAGGGTAAGTACACAGTTAGTTCTACATGTAAGACATCAGGTTCTGTGGAGTGGGTATGTGCTGTCATAGACCACTGCCTATACCCAGGCACAACCTAGGGGTTGGGGATACAGCAGACTGCAACAGGAATGTATGATACAGACATCCATTTGTGTACAGGCACAGTTGCTGTGTAGCCAAGCCACAAGCTGGAGCTGGCTGAGCACAGCCCATTGCCAGGCTGCCCTGTGCAGGGACACCTGTTGGGTGAAATGGTGTGCAGCACACTGTCCCACAGGCTGCACCATTGGGGGGAGGCATGATGGCCGATGTGCCTGCACCAACAACGTGGCGTGCATAGTGTGGGTGATATGCAGACAGCTGTATGTGTATTTAAACGTTTCATAGGTAGAGTAATGCTGGAAGGACTTTCATCCATAATACTTGCCCAACCCACATTATTTAGAACTTAGTAGTTCTTCTGCAACAAAAGTTGTCCAGTCTAACTTTAAATATATCCATATTATTGCTGTCAACCACTGTAGTTGGTAGGTTGTTCCATAAGGAAATAACCCTTTGGGTAAACCAGTATTTCCTCAGATTAGTGTTCCACCTGGACAGAACCAATTGCTTATTGTGTCTCCTGTTGCTAGTCCAACTGGATCTAAAAGTGAACCCTAGATTTTCTCATAGCGTAATATTCCCTATGATTTTAAACAGCATACACAAATCACCTCTATACCTTCTATAGTGTAGCGAGTAAAGATTTAGTTGTTCTAACTTTTTGGCATAAGGAATATTTTTCAGCCCAGATACAGATTTTGTAGCCCTTCGCTGCACACCCTCAATCTTTATTACATCTTCCCTGTTGTGTGATGACCACACTTGGGCACAGTACTCTAAATGTAGCCTAACCAAGGCTCCATACAGAGGCATGAGAACTTTCTCGCTCCTGCTGGCAATGTGTCTTAAAATACAGTTAAGATTTTGGTTAGCCTTTTGGACCTGATCCTTGCAGTGTGAACTAAACTTTAAGTTAGATGTTGCTGTAGCTGAACATGCAGCACAGGTGGCACAGCCATGTCCTTGCAGCTGACCATGGTGTGTTTGATGTACACACCGAATGCAGGCACAACCACCACAGCACACCATGCACACCCACACATGTGAACTGCCTGAAGGTCCTGTCTGACTGGTGCTGGTGTGTCCTACTGCAACCACTGTCTGTCAGTAATGGCCACATGGGAATCTATATGAGCATGACTAATGTCTGTCTGTACTCTCCCATAGAAACCACAATGTCAGGAGGCAACAGTGCCATCAGCAGATGGTGGCCAAACTTCACAAAGAATGAGGAGTAGGCCCTCATTGAGGTATAACATCTATGGTGTGAGGTACTGACGGGCAGGGGTGGCAGCCGTACAGTGCTGGAAGAGGGCTGGGAGGTGGTGGCCCACCATGTCAATGCCGTAAGGACATTTAACAGAACCCCCCTTGAGTGCAGGAAGCATCTGAATGACAGGAAATGGAGGGCTAAGGAGAAGGTGGCCCACATAGATGCCTTCCTGTGGTGGACAGGGGGTGGCCCACAGGCGGATGTCCACCTGAGACCCAATGAACAGCTACTTGTGGCCACCATTGCCAGGGCCATCATGCAGGGTGTCCCAGGTGGGGGGGGGGGGTCTAGACCTGTGGAAGCCCATTGCAGCACTGTAAGTAGCCATGGACATGACACGTGTCTGGCCACATGTGTGCCCTAACTGCCATGCCTGTTCCAGTATGCTGTGCAGTGCAGCTGTGTACCCAGGGGCTGTGCCATGTGTGGGGGTGGCACATCTGTGTCCCATGCCGTGCTATGCTGGGCCAAAATGCCCATGCCCATGGTGGCACATGTGTGGTGCCACCACAGTCAGGCCACTGGGTCACATACACTGTTGGGTGTGCATGTTCTGCCAGCACCACACATGGTGCCATGTGGTCATGGTCTGTCACCACACAGTACCAGTCACAGCATGGCGCATGGCTGGTGTTGTGTGGTAGGCACCACACTGCCACACTGCGGACTGCCATGTGCACCCATGGCACTACACGGTGACGCACTGAACATGTCTGTCTGTCTGCATGTATGCATACCACTGTACATTCTAGTGTACTAACCATGTTCTCTCATCTTCTTTTCACAGCTCCATAATGCCTCACAGGTGCAGCCATGAGCACGGCTGCACAGGACACCCTAGCGGGTGATAATACAGGCCTGTCACATAGGACTGTGGTCACTGCAGTGGATGGTGTCATCCCTGGACTGTCCACTGCACCAGCCCCACCAGACACAGCCCCAGTGGTGGTGGGCCTGTCAGACCCCTCGGCCAATGCCAGCAGGGTGGCTGGCGATGACAATACATGGCTGGAGTGTCTGCTGGGTTTATTTGATAATGACCCCGCAGACAAGGTGGACATTGCCAATGCTCTCCTCATGCTTGCATCTGGCATGCAGGGGATGTAGGGCGATGTCACTGCAGATGATTACGTCACACAGATTGAGGGGGACATGGCCAACAGTGGGACACGCAGCATGCAGGGACCTATGTGGGTGTCCACAGATGCCACTGATGGCCTGGCTGTATGTGGCACAGCTGCAGAGGCTGCACAGCTGCTTGCATCAGTGGGTACTGTGCACCCTGCATCTGGTCCAGGTGCAGTGGTCAGGTCGTCAGGGGAGTCCAGTCCAGGTGTTGCGGGGCACACGCATGCACCACTGGAGCATGATGTCACTGGCCTTGGACATGCAGTGACTGAGCATGGCCAAGGCCCACCCATGCCACAATCTGCTAGGGCACATCTGCCACCTGTGGAAGCCCCAGGGCAGGCTGTCTCACCCCCCCGTTGGCAACACCACAGTGACCCTTCACCTGCCTACAACACGGAGGGCTATGTTCACCTCCTGCGTGTCACTGTGGAGGGGCAGACAGCCCTCCATACAGAGTTCAGGAGCCACAGGACAGGATGGTCCTGAAGCATAAGTCTGCAGCTTCATGGTGTGCCCAGATGTTGACCAAGGCAAGCCTCCTGAGGGTGGGTATAACCACAATACTGGAGTGGATTGCAGCCACTGTGGAGGCGGTGTCTGCAGCTGTTGTGCACCATGGCCATTGAGCATCCAATCAGACACTAAGGAGCGCCTCCCACACACCCAGGCAGTGGCATCATGTGGACCCTGTGCTGCTGATGCCATCATCGCACATTGCAATGCCCAGCATCCCCAGATCAGGCATGGCTCGTGGGGCCACTACACCAATGAGCACCCATTCATGGTCTCATTGCAGTACCCCTACAGGGGTGTTGGCTACACTCCCTGTGGCTGGTGGTGCCACAGTTGCATCCACCAGTCATGGCAGAGGCCGCCCATGTGTTTGTGGTGGCTGTGGTGCCACCCTGTGATGTCCAGGTCCCCATTCCATCGGCAGCTGCACATTCCACCACTGTATCCCACATGTCTGGATGACGATGCTTGGGATGGCATGTGTGGCAGACACCTGCCTCAGTGCACCACCACTGTGGGCTCCCTACGCAGTGCCACCTGCGTGTCTGTGTGCACCACTATTGTGCCATGTGGCATGGGCATGATGAGTACAGTCCAGTGTCTGCTGTGCCTGTGTGCCGGCTACAGTGCACATTGATCCATGCCATCCCTGGCACAGTCATGGTGGTACATGTGTGTGTTGCACGGTGTGTGTGAGCACCTGTGTAGGCCTGTCCATATACTGTCCTGTGTCCTCCGTGCACTGCTCAGCTCTGTGACTACCTGTTCTCAGCATTGTGCACCTCCCAGATACACACCTCAGATACTCACCTGCAGTTCCCAAAATGCTCCTCTACCAGTCTGCTCCTGTACTGCCTGGCCGATGCTGCCAGCCGTGGGTCCCAGCAGCCCATTGGTGTTCCAGTGTTGGGGCCCTGTGGCACTGCTTCATCCCCCCCCACCCTCCTCCTCCTCCCCGGAACTGTCACCCTTACTGGCCTCGACAGGTATTCCATGGACAATGGCCATATTGTGTAGCATACAACAGGCCAGGAATATGCCGCAGGCCTTCTCAGGGCTATATTGTAGTGCCCCACCCAACCTACACAGGCACCAGAAACACATCTTCAACATGCCGAAGACGTGCTGTATGATGGTGAGCATAGTGATGTGTGCCTCATTGTACCACTCCTCCATCTCTGTTCCAGGTCATTGGATGGGGGTGAGGAGCCAGGGCCTAAGTGGGTATGCAGCATCACCTGTGCAGGGGGGCTGTTAGTACATTGGTCCAATGTGTGGCGTGCCCCCATTTACTTCTCCAGTCCACAATGGTGTGTGCGCCAGGCATCCAACACTGCCTGTGCCTGTCCCTTCCCTGCATTCTTACCACCCTATCCCAGTGGCTGTTGCTGGGCCTGGACCTGTTGTTGGCCCAAGGCCACCAACCCCATTGGGGTCACATGTGCCACGCCCACATTGCCCTGCCAGTGTGCATTCCACCACTGGCCACTGTCTGCTTGTGTTGTGCATGTCCCTGCCACACATGCTCCCCCATGGCAGTGCACCACACATGCTGTGCATTGCATGTGTGCCTCCCTGTACCTGCTGGTATCTGCCTGTGAACCCTTGCACTCCTCCACTGTCCCACGGCTGCTGCCCCTCATGTGCATTGCGCATGTTGCTCTCCACACACACACACCACTCTCCTGTCCTGGCATTGATACTCTGTCATGCAGATGGTTGCCATGTCCCATGCACCTAACAGATAATAATAATAATAATAATAACAATAATAATAATGATAATAATGATGTTTATTTAATATAGCACCTTTCACAAATCAATGCGCTGCACAATTAGATAAAATCAGAAAATACAATAAATGCTGAAAAAATCAAAGAAGTTCGGGGTAAGCTTTACCCCACAGAAAGGTCTTCAGTGCTTGCTTAAACACACCACTGTCCTGCACTCCTGTTGATGACCACTTGGTATGTCCCCTGCCTGGAATCTCTGGCAGAGGGCCAACTGTTGCCATATGAAAGCATTGTGTGTGCTCCCAGGGTGTGTGGCACAGACATTGCTGATGCACCCTGTGGCATTGCACACCACCTGGCAGTTGACTGAGTGGTAAGTCTTGCAGCTGATGTATGTGATGGCGTCATCACCAGGTGGTGTGCAGATTGCCACATGGGTGCAGTCAATGGCCACTATGATGCTTGGTATGAGTGCCACCCTGTAGAACCCCTGCATGGATTCTGCCAGCTCTTCCTGTGTGCTGGGGAAATGGATATATTCTGAAGCATGCAGTAGCAGTGTGGTGAGGAATTGTTTGAGGAGGCAGGAAGTGGAGGCCTATGATATGCCAGTGGTGACCCTAGTAGGCCTTCGGATGGTTCCTGTGGTGAGTAAGCACATTACTGTTGTCACATTGGTCTTCACTGAGATGGCATGACCACGTGCAGTGGGTGCCTGCATTTCTTAATGGCACAGCTCACAGAACTGCCTCAGAATGTTCCTATTCAGGTAGTATCAGCCTTCTGTCTCCACATCCAACAGCTGCTCAAATGACAGCCTGGCATGATATCACTGTGGGGCAGGCCACCTATGGTGCCTTCCGCCTCCCTGTCTCCTCATACTCGTTAGTACTCCTACCATTGCAAATGGTGCTGCATCCATGCTGGTGGTGGGGGTGTGCTCTCTCTCTCTCTCTCTCTCACTCTCTCCCCCTCTCTCTCTGCCACTGTGCTGGTGCTGCTGTTCTGCCACTGACCTGCTGGTGGCTTGCCCTTAAGTCTGCTTCTTTTATACTTATCTTTTCATGGCGCATTTGGTACTTGCATAGAAACATAGAAACATAGAAACATAGAATTTGATGGCAGATAAGGACCACTTGGCCCACCTAGTCTGCCCATTTTCCTACCTAACAGATAAGTTGCAGATCCCAGTTAACCAATAGCCTTTTTCTGCCTACTCCCCACTAGAATTGCCTTATTTCTGTCCCATGCATTCTTGAATTCCCCCACTATTTTTGACTTTTCGACCTCCTCAGGAGGCTGTTCCATGCATCTACAACCCTCTCTGTGAAGAAATAATTCCTCACATTACCTCTGAGCCATCCCCCCTCTATCTTCAAATTGTGCCCCCTTGTTCTTGCACATCTCTTTCTCTGAAAGATGTTATCCTCTTGGACTTTGTTGATTCCCTTGCAGTATTAGAAAGTTTCTATCATGTCCCCCTTCTCCCTTCTCCCTTCTTTCTTTGAGGCTATACATCTTAAGCTCCTTTAGTCTTTCTTTATATGTCTTCTGGTGCAGATCCTGCACCATTTTGGTTGTCCTCCTCTGGACACCCTCCACCCTGTCTATGTCTTTGTGGAGTTGGGGTCTCCAGAACTGTACACAGTACTCCAGATGTGGTCTTACCAACTGTCTGTACAGAGGGCCAACAACTTCCCGTTTTCTGCTGGTGATACCTCTCCCTCTACATCCCAGTATGCCCCCAGCCCTCCATACTGCCATCTCACATTTCTGACCCACCTTTAGGTCATCTGATATGACTACCCCCAGGTCCCATTCCATTTTTGTTGTTGTCAGTATCTCACCCCCCCATTGTGTACTCTTCCCCTGGGTTTTTGTTTCCCAGGTGCATTGCTTTGCACTTCTTTGCATTAAATCTAAGCTGCCATACATTTGACCATTCCTCCAATCTTGTCAAGTCCCTTTTCATCCTTTCTGCCCCACCTTGCGTATCAACCCTGTTGCAGATCTTTGTGTCATCTGCAAAGAGACATACTTTTCCTTCCAGTCCCTCTGCAATGTCACTGATGAAGACATTAAAAAGGACCAGCCTCAGTACTGAACCCTGCTGTACCCCAATAGTAACCCCCCGTTCTTCAATGTGGACTCCATTTACTATTACCCTATGTGTCCTGTTGTCCAGCCAGCATTTTACCGAGGCTACCACCCTGGGACCCACTCCCAGGCTGGCTAATTTGTTTATTAATCTTTTGTGAGGGACTGTGTCAAATGCCTTGCTAAAGTCTAGGTAGGCCATGTCCACAGACCCTCCTGGTCTACTACTTTGGTCACCCAGTCAAAGAAATCAATTAGTTTGTCTGACATGACCTTCCTGCTGTGAATCCATGCTGCCTTGGGTCCTGTGCCCCACTGGTCTCTAGGTACTCAACAATTCTTTCCTTCAGAAGTGATTCCATCATTTTTCCTACCACTGAGGTCAAACTGACAGGTCTGTAGTTTCCTGGCCCTGTCTTGCTCCCACTTTTGTGAAGTGGAATCACATCCGCCCTCCTCCAGTCCTCAGGTACCACACCATCCTCCCATGATTTATTAAAAATGGTAATCAGTGGTGTTACTAGTTCTTCCCTTAGTTCTTTTAGAATTCTGGAGTGAATCCCATCATGCCCTATTGCTTTGTCCACCTTCAGTTTTAAGAGTTCTTTCAGAACCCTTTCTTCTGTGAAAGGACTAATATCAACCCCCCATCCAGAGTGCTTCTATTGACTGGATTAGGTACCTCCCCCTGCTTTTCCACTGTGAATACTGAGCAGAAGTATTCGTTCAGTATCCCTGCTTTTTCACTGTCACTCTCTGCACAACCACCTTCCTCTTTATTCAGCCTCAGTATCCCTGCTTTAGTCTTTCTTTGCTCCCTAATGTACCTATAAAAGGTTTTATCCCCCTTCTTAACTGAGTTGGCTATCTTTTCCTCGGTTTGGGCCTTTGCTATTCTGACTGCCTTCCCTACTTCCTTCTGCTTTAACTGGTACAGTTCTCTGTCCTGCTCCTTCTGTCTTTCGTTATACTTCCTGAATGCTATCTTTTTCTCCCTAACCTTCCCCGCCACTTCTTTTGAGAACCAAAGTGTTTTTTTCTTTCATTTTGATTTGTTTATTTGCTTCACACAAAGGCTTGTTGCCTCTGTGATGGCGGTTTTTGATGTTTCCCCATTGTCGCACCACCACACCTTCTTGCCCGTTTGCTAGTGCTTTTCTGAGGCACTCTCCCACTTTGATAAAATCAGCCCTCCTGAAGTCCAGTACCTTCACTTTTGTATGGCTTGACTCTACAGCTAAGTTTATCACGAACCACACTGTTTGGTGGTTGCTTGTTCCCAGATGGCTGCCCATTTCAAGATCAGAGATCCTCTCTCTATCCCCAATTGAGAGTACGAGGTCTAAGATTGCTCCTTCATGAGTGGGCTCCAAAGCTAGCTGTCTGAGGCATGCCCCCTGTAGGGCATCGAGAATGGCCCTGCTCTTGGATGTGGCTGCAGCAAAGGTGCTCCAGTTAACATCTGGCATATTCCAGTCCCCCATCAGCAATATCTCCCATTTCATTGCCATCATAAGGATGCCTTCTATCATTTCCTCCCCCTGAGATGGGGGTCTGCACAATAATAATAATAACATTTTTATTTTTAAGGCACCTTTCAAAAACCAAGGCACCATACTAAATAAAATCAAACAGATCAAAATAAAACAATTTAAACCAAACCAACAACAATATACTGTTACAGTCAACTAATCACTTCCATAGGTCTGGTGCCATAAATAGGTCTTTAAGACTGAATTAAAACTTTCCACAGTCGTGCATTCCCATAACTGATGAGGTAGAGAATTCCATAATGTGGGAGCTGCGAACATAAAAGATCTGGCTCCCGAAGATTTCAAATGCACCTTAGGAGTCTCTAGCAACCCCTCACCTGCCGAGTGAAGTGATTGCCTAGGGCAGTAGGGGACCAGCAGCTCTTTCAGGTAGTCCTGGTCCGGTCCATGTACGGTCTTAAAAGTCAGCAAGCCAACTTTAAAGGTGATCCACCACTGAACTGGCAGCTAGTGCAGTTCACACAGCTCCGGTGCAGTATGACAAGAGCGAAAAGCTCCCGTCAATAACCGGGCTGCTGCATTCTGCACCAGCTGCAGGCGGTGTATTTCTATCCCTGGAAGCCCTAGGTATAGGGAATTGCAGTAATCTAAGTGAGAGGACACAAAGGCATGAACCAAAACAAGAAGGTAGCTGGACAGAACTAGATGCTTAATCCTGGAGATATTCCTTAGATGGTAAAAGGAAGATCTGATGACAGCTGACACCTGCGATTGCAGGGTCAGCCCTTCATCAAAAATTGCCCCCAGGTTTCACACCTGGTCAGAAGTCGGGAGCGGGACTCCTGCGAGAACAAGTCCAGAGGGTGACCCACTACCCACACCTCCTGTCCAGTGACCAGGTTCCACAACCATCATCTCAGTCTTACCAGAGTTCAACTTCAGGCAGCTCATATCCATCCACTCCTGGATTTCTTTGAGACAGTTATTAAAGACCGAGAGAGCATTACCCTGGTCAAGTGCAAAAGAAAGGTAGTGCTGGGTATCATCGGCATAACAATGAAACCTCAGCCCATACCTCCTTACAATGTCTCCGAGGGGTAGCACGCACACCACAAACAACATGGGTGATAAAACTGAACCCTGAGGAACCCCACAAGACAGAGACATAGGATCTGAAGAAAACACTCCAGATACCACAGTCTGCATTCTTCCAGTGAGGAACGATGTAAACCACCTGTGGACAGATCCACAGTGTCAAATGCTGATGATAGATCCAGAAGAGCCAAGATGGAATGGTTCTTCCGATCCCTCACCATCAGGAGATCACTGAGCACCTGAACCAGCACTGTCTCGGTACTATGTCTCTTCCAAAAACTGGACTGGAGGGGTTCATAGATGTCATGGATTTTTAAATGGTCCTCCAGTTGCACCGCCACTACTTTCTCAATCACCTTCCCTTAAAAAGGGAGGTTTGAGATTGGCCTGTAGTTAGCGTGGCAGTCTGGGTCCAAAGTAGCTTTCTTCTAGAGTGGTATCACTACCGCCTCTTTCAGAGAGTTTGGAGACTCCCTAGATTCCAAGGAGCACCAAACTATCAGCGCTAGGACTGGACCGATAACATCAAGACAACCCAATATCAGGGAAGTTGGTCCAGTTTCCAAACTACAGCATGTATGGCGTACATCCTGGATTATCCGCATGACATCCATGAAGTCAGGGTGGCTGAAGGTACTCCAGGAAAACTGAGGGACAGTGACCTCATGCTGATCACAAGCAACACCCAGAGAATGTACTGGTTGGAGCCCTGCCCTGATGTCAGCCACCTTATCAGCAAAGAAATGAGCAAGGTCAT
Organism: Neoceratodus forsteri; assembly: GCA_016271365.2. NCBI lineage: Eukaryota > Metazoa > Chordata > Ceratodontiformes > Ceratodontidae > Neoceratodus > Neoceratodus forsteri. The sequence continues at coordinate 1,164,247,914 of CM028131.1, forward strand.
CGCACTTTATTTGCAAAAACGCTTTCTGAACCTGGAGACAGACTGGGTTGCACAGTCTGTCCGCAGAACGGAATAGCTGAGCTGGTTGGTTCTGTGCTGCCACAATCTCCCTGGACAGGAACTTTGCCTTCTTACGGGTGATTGTGGATTGATAGACTTGATAATGGTCCATCAATCTAAGGCGGTCGGCATCAAGGGCAGATTTCCACCAGCGATGTTCTAGCCTTCATTCTTGTCACCGTATCTCCCTCAAGATCCCATCAAACCAAGGGGATCGACGGCAAAGGGATAAAGGACAAACTAGGACTGGAGCAATCACATCCAGTGCACCTGAGATGGTCATATTATAAGTCAGCACGAGGGTCTCTGGGCCACTGCTTGCCACAGACAGGGACGATAGGTCAAGTGCCGAAGATAGACTCTGAGAACTTAAGTCTCGTAAGGGTGGTACCTGATCATCTCCACAGGGGGAGGCCTACTGGGGGGGTGCTAAAACTAAACCCCACAGTGTAGTGACCGGACCACACAACAGGTTCCACCCCCAAATTGGAGGCCTCGATCCCTAGGAGGAAAATCAGGTCGAGGGAGTGACCATGTTTATGAGTAGCAGTGGTAACCACCTGTGTGAGGCCCAGAGATGTCATTAACTGGAGGAAGTGCTGTCCAAATTGCGAGAGTTCATCATCGATCCAGGTGTTGAAGTCATCCAGAACCATCAATCTGGGTAACTCCAATGTCATATCGATGACGTAGTGTGCCACTTCCTGAAGGAAACACTTTATTTTATTTATTTATTTATTTATTTATTTAGTTGTTTAACCAGGTATAGCACACTAAGCTGAAAGCTTTTTTATTGGAGCGACCTGGGAGCACAAGGAGGTTAAGTGACTTGCTCAGAGTCACACAGTATGCAAGTGGAAGCTGTGGGATTCAAACCCAGGTCTGGTCTGCTGGATGTCACCAAATTTGCAGTTCAGAGCCTTAGACCACTGCGCTATACTGCCTCCTAACTTCCCATCACTGGGTGGATGGTAGATGAGGGCAATCCGACAACCTACACCTGCTACTACATTACAGTCGAACAACTCTGCCTCCTCAACTAGTACACTTGAGAAGTTTAATTCGGTCTTAAAACAGACCACTCCCCCCCCGCTATCCTGCTATCCAATCTCTGGCAGTGTATCACCAAGTACCCAGCTGGAATTGAAGCCTCCAAAATGAGGCCAGAATTTTCATCCAGCCAGGTCTCGGTGATGCAAGCCAGGTCCACCGTTTCAACAAGATCCGCAATAATAGCAGTCTTGTTTTTGATGGACCTGGCATTGCATAATGCCACCCAGGTTGGACGAACCTCTTGGGCCGCCTGAACCATCTGACTACTATAATCAGTAGTGCCCTTGGGTATGGAAACCAAGCAAGGAGCCCCACACTCTGGGTTCCATTTCGCCCCAGGGCGTCTCCTGGATCCTACTATCCCGATGCAATGGCATCCCTCTTTCACCCTCCACTGTTCACTCCCCCCATCCTCCTCCAACTCCTATGTGCAATACCCAATGCCCTGCACCGTAAGTAGATGTTAAACTGAAGAGGAGGAGGGAAAAAAAAGGAGAGAGGGTGCGAAGAGCAGAGGATGATTAGTGCACGACTGTGGGAGCCAACATCCCAGGCATTCAGTAACCCAAACCACAATCAAATAATACCAACAATTAAATTGTTATACAATCTCAATATTAACTTATCTAAATAATAAAATACTTAACCATAAATAATAACACTCTAAACCCAACAAATAACAATTAAAAATTAAAAACCTAGACTTTGAATCAGTAGTCCTAAGGTAGCTAAATCTCACTAAGAGGCTACAACTATAACAAAAATCCCTCTGTCCCCAAGGTTCTTTCACTCCCTAGGGAGCAAAAGGAAAAAATATATAGTCAAAGTCAAAATACAATTAAGCAAGCAAGCTTTAAATGAGACAAGCTTTAAATACAAATAGAGATAATTGAGAGTAACCAAGCCCTCTCACTGCTTGGACAAGAGCCAGAAGAAAAACACTCTCACTGCTTATAAAATTGCTACCATAGTCTGAGTCATCAGGATTAATAAAGGAAAAAGCATCTGACCATATTTATAATTCTTCAGAGGCAAGCTTTAGGTGCAAAGTGGAGATAATTAGAAGTATCCAAGCTCTCTCACTGCTTGAACAACAACCAGAAATATAGGCACTCTCATTGCCTATAAAGTTATTAACATGGTCCAGGTCACCAGAGATTAATAAGGAAAAAAAAAAGAACATCTGACCATGTTTGTAGTTCTTCAGATACAAATAACCGTCATTGAACCATTCCTTCCAGACCAGCATCCACCAAAAGCAAGTACAGAGAGAAACCCATGTGCTGGGACCAGGATGGAAAATATTCGCCCTGGCTAAAGAAACCACAATGGGGATTCACCACACAGCAGACCCCCTTGGGAATCAAAGAGGACCCTGAGCCCACTGGTCAGTTCCCTGGCCAGTCCACATCTCAGGTCCCCCAAGCCACAGCAAAATTCAACCCGGATATCCCAGCACAAATTAAGGAGGCCCCTGCACTGCTAGAATCCGATTTATGGTTCGGAGCAGTTTCGCAGCATCAGTTCTCCAATAATCAAATAAACTCCATGTAATACTGGTCATTCATCCAGTTCGAGTTCGAGTTCCAGGGCCTTGTTCAGATCACTGCTACCAAAAAACTCTGCAAGGAACTCGGGACACGTATCCAGCCAAAGGTAAAAAAAGTCTGCTCCACTACTCCCCCGAATCCACAGCCTGCCACACTGCAATCTCGTCAGGTAAGCAGTGAGCGGTCAGGTGAACACCTGAAACTCTCCTAAGGAGAGTGAAGGGAGACAGAGCTGCAACACAAACAATGAGTCCTCTTTCCTCTCACCCCCAAAGAAAAAAGAAAACTCTCAAGCAGGCAAATCTTCCCCTTAACTCCCCAACTCCACAGCCTATCATACCACGGCTGGAAAGCAGTCAAGCAGCTAAACAAGAATCAAAAAAGGAACCAAGAACATGAACAGGGGCCAGAAAAAAAACAGCATTCAGTACACAATTAACTCAAAAAAGCCGAAAAAATGCCTCTCACCCTGGTCAAGCTCACTTCTTCAACCCTTACCTAGTCTATAATAAAAGAAATACAAATAAAACGTAAGAAATAAATTAAATACAAATAGAACATTAAAATAAAAATAAAATCAACAGACTAGTACTTAGGCTAGCTCAGCTCAGCCCCTGTGTGGATTATGGTGCCATTTCTGGTCTCCTGGGTGACCCACAGTGACTCCTCTCGTCCCTGTTTTCCCTTTAGTTCTGTTGCTTTGATCCCTTCCCTTACAAAGAGTGCTACTCCTTCTCCTCTTCTTCACTCCCTGTCCCTCCTGTAGATTGTGTACCCTAGTATGTTGACATCTCAGTCATGGTTCTCTGTGTACCATGTTTCTGTGACTGCCACAATATCCAAACATCCCTCTTCCTTCAAGGCCACCAATTCTGGGAGCTTTTTACCTAGACTACAGGCATTGGTACTCATTACCCTCCATTTTTTTATGGCATTATTTCTTTTTGCCCAATCCCTGTCCTAACTGCCTTTGTCTTTTCTCCATTTACCTCTGCCCTTCTCCCTATCGACTGCTCTGTCTTGGTGTTTACCTCACTAACTGCCCTGATTTTTTTTTGGGGGGGGGCTAGGATTTCCCTTCTCCTTTTCAGTGCCTCCCCCCTTGGCTAGTTTAAATGCTTGCCAATGAAGCACCAGGTTTGCGGTCTCATTGTGCCTTCGTTTTGCACTGTGAATCACTTTGTGCTGTGTATGCATGTGTACACCCCTTTATATGACACCCCTTTATATGTGCCACAAAACATTACACTGCATCTCCAGTGCATCCGGTAAGGCGCGATGCATCTGGGATGCGCTTGTGCATCCAGCCTGTGTGTGAATCACTTCATGACGCATTTTTGGTTTGTGCCAGTGCATCTCACTTGTGCCTGGTGCATCTCTTTTGTGAATCCTGCCCCATGAGCTTTTATCTCAAGGTCTGTGATGTCATTTCACTCCTTGATGGAAATGAAACCTTGTTGTATACGGTTGCTCATACATTATTGTTTTTGTTTTTTATCAACTGCGGGAAAATAGAGAACAAAACATAATGTTAGAAAATTTACATTTTCATTCTTTTGGTGACTCATATCTGAATGGATAAATGAGTTCATGGCATGTCGTTAACAGCACTAGGTTCAGTTTTTTGGTTTTTGTCTGTTTTTGCAGGAAGGCATAGATACAACTTGCTCTTTGAAAATGTGAATGTCTAAGCTAAAACAGAAGCATCACTTTATCGATTCCAGCACTTGCCTGAACTGAATTCCTCAGTTCAAAGACTGTAATCATGTATATTGTCGTCCTACATATTGTAATAGGTCCCTATGCATTGAAGATCCATGGGCTTATGTGCTATTACACATGGCATGCAGGGCCAAGTTAGACTCTTCCCAGGTGTTCTTACCAGGTCCCAAATACACCTATACATGTGCAACTGCACGTTTGGTCAGAGCAGGTTTTGGAGCATTGATGTGCTTGTGCTGGCAGAACACAGCATGCACAATGCCATTTATGCTCCACCAGGTCAGTGTCAGTGGTGTGTTCATCATGACAGCCAGAGTACTGCAGTAATGGGTGTGCACCACAACTGGATGATCCAATGCTGTCCAGCAGCCATGAATCCCAGCCCTCCTCTTTGCTGCAGTTAGATGGGGCGTGGATGATGGCAGCAGAGCACAGTTACCCATTCTGGAATTGTAATGCTGCAGCACAGGGGAACGTAGCAATCCTTCAGTGGAATGCCATAACCTGCAGAGCAGGGGACCTACTGCGGGACTGTCTGGGGCTTCAACTGGCACAAGTCCATTCTCATGGTTGACCCCAACCCTTGTTTGGAACTACATCGTCCCAGATTGAGATACCCAGGGTATATGCATCCCCATCCCACATGTCTGGCATTGGTGGGGTATATGGTGTGCAGGTACACAGCTAGGAATGTGCCCTTTCTAGCACATACCAAGCTCCATCAAGAGTAGGGCCCATACTGCTGTGTAGTTCATGGTTATACATTTTACTATGTTATTATTATGTCTGTGCTTATTTTTGCAGCTTTGTGTTACTTTCTATACTCCTTTCCCTCCCTCCCTCTGTCCTTATTTCTTACCACAGGTTGTATCTGTAAACAAGATTCGAAGTGAGTCTCAGTATTGTATACCTTGCAAAATAATTTCATTAAATTAATAAATAGGCAAATAATGGAACCTTGAATGTTGAATGCTGTTGTTAGAACTATACAGTATTCAGAAGTGAAGAGTGAATTTTTGGGGGAGTTTGGGTCCACAGGTTTTATAAAATAAAGACTAAAGAAAACTTCAGAATTTAAGAAATGTAATTCTATAAGGTTAGTAAACAATGAACTAACCTTTGCATATTAACTTCTCCATATACAGATTCAAAGACTTCATTAGCGTGATCTGGGTCATCAAATGTATGCAATTTGGTTTTCACCACAAACCTCAGTTTGGCTGGGTATATCATGGAAAAATCTGATTCCTTTTTGACATAGTTTTGATTTAACAGGGTTGAAAAGTTTTTGTTTTGAAATGGTCTCAGTAGATATATCTGGAAAAAAATAAAAATTCAGTGTTTTTGTGTGTAAGGCCTTTCTCAGTGCTTGCTTTCTGTAGAATAGCTTCTCTATCTAGGAAGCAGTGTGGTTTAATAAAGATCATTCTAGGCAGATTGTTACTTGAAAACCTACTGCCCATTCTATGTGCACGATCTAGAGATATTTTCTCTTCAGGATATTTCTTTCCCATGGCTATCGTAATAATTTCTTCGATACCTGGGAGAGGGTCAGCAGGCCATTCTAGACCCTCTGGTAGTTGGTTAATCCTTAAGTTCCCTCTCTGGACCATATCTTCTTGTTTCAAGACCTTATCTTGAAGTATCTGAAGTTGTTTTTCCAATGTTCTCTGCTTTTGTATCCAGGGGTTCATGTTATTTTCTAAAGTCAAAATTCTCTTTTCTGTTTCATCTGTCCTAATTAATAGCTGTGACATTTTAGTGTTTAATTCTGTTACAGTAGCTGTCAAACTGGATATGGAGGTTTTGATTTCCCTCCCCAAGCATTTGCAGAACCTTGCTTTTAAAGGTTAACATAGCAGTAAGCATTTCTGTTTTAAACACACCAGTGTTCAGAGAATTCTGTGCTGCATGTACCCCTTCAGTGAATATGCAAAGGGCAGCAGCCTCCAGATAAAATGAAAATAAACTCTCTCTGAATCATGCTGAAAGACTCTGAAAGGATTACACAATCAGTCCCTCTGGATAAAAATTCAAGAAAACAAACTAGAAGGGAAGAAACAAAGAAACAAACAAATAAAAATAAAAAAATAAAAAAAAACTCTTTGTTTTGCCTTTTTTAATATATGTGCCTAATGACAAGGCTTTGAATAAAACAAGGGAGCCAGCCTTGGCTTTGTTATCAGTACTATTAGTAATGACACTTTGGGTCATTACTATTAATGGGGGGAGGATATGGATCCGAATTGGCTCCATGAAGGGGGGGTGCTCATCCTGAACTTAATACATATTGGCACTTTCAAAATATTAATAGTTCACAATCAGTGGAAGCAGTTATTATAATTATTGATTGTATAAGGGGCCTAGGCTATAGAGACAGAATACTAAAAATTATATTAAGATGTAACAAGCATTTGTCAATGCCAAATGTTTGCTTGCTGGTATTGGCATTGGTAGTACAGAGATGAGTAATAGGAATGGCACTGAAGTATTGAAGTAACGCCAACCTCCACCCTCACCCTGCAGAGACTGACAAGCGTTGGGGGTGTGCCTTTGGATTGTCAGCCATAACACTCATGCCAATCCACCTCACCCCACCTTGCAGACACTGACAGGTGTTGCAGTGTCCCTTGAGGTCTTTGGCCCTTATACTCACCCCATTCCATAACAAAATAAGCTGAGATGGGTGCAGTATAGGAGAATGGGATGAACATTAAGCCAAAGACCACACACCTTGATGCCTGTCAGTGGCTGCAGGGTGTGGATGAGATGGAATGGGGTTAGCATTAAGGCTGAGGATCCCAAGTCACAATCCTGATGCCTGTCAGTCTGTACAGGGTGGGCATTACAGTTGGAAACCCTAATACCCTGGGTGTTTGTTGGTATTTTTGCTCCAAATTTTCAACATGGGGTTTTTGGGATCCCACCTCATGAATAGGGATAGTATCATTTTGTTATTCAATCCCAAAATGTGATTTCCAACAGCAAGTGTGCCATTCAGTACCACAGGTGTGAAAACACATTTCAGGTAGTATGTGAAAAATAACAGCTGCACTGTTCATGAGGAGGTGTGAAGAAATGGCAATGTTGAAAATCTGGACTGAAAATATAAAAAGTGGTGAAGTTATGAGTGTGCATAGAAACTGTGCAATGTACACTCGTAACACAGTAATGTTTTGAAATGTTTTCACCAAATTTTCAACATGGCCTTTGTGGGACCTCCCCTAATGAAACATGACACTGGGATTTTGTTAATCTGTCCTGAAAGTTGATTTCACACAGTGACTACTCCATTCTGTGCCACAGATGTACAGTATAAAAGACATTTCAGGAAGGATGTCAAAAATGACAGCTGTACTGTGGGGTGTGAAACAATGGTAATGTTGGAAATTTGGAGTGAAAATATAAAAAAAATTATGAAGGTTCCGAGCGTGCATAGAAACTCTGCAATGGATGCTCGTAACGCAGTCATTTTTTTTGAATTTTTTAACCAAATTTGCAACAAGGGCTTTTTGTGACACCATCTCATGAACAGTGGCACTGTCATTTTGTTAATTGGTCCTGAAAGGTGATTCTTTGCAGCGGCCATGAAATCACCTTTCAGTATAGAGAAACAAAATAACAGTGACAGTGTTCATGAGGTGGGGTGTCAAGAACCCCACGTTGAAAATCCTGGACCAAAACTCCAAAAACTGGCTGAGATATCCGCCTAAATTGAAAACCATCCATTGACTGTCATTTTAGGGCTTACCATCATTTCTTCAGTTCCTGGTTGGTCTTTGAAGAGTGCAGACATGTTCCTGATCCACAGAAGATCACTGCTCCAGACCTTTGGAAGTAAGTATTGGTGAGGGGGGTGACGAGGTGGGGTGAGCAGAGGGAAGGTGTGGGTTGGGGGGTAGTGGGAATAACGAGGGACTGTTTTATTTTTTTTTAGGTTTAAAAAAATGTTGTAGGACTGTTTTCTTTTTTACAGGTGAAATATTACAAAATGGATTTCAGCAAACTGGGGCAGGCTTCCAGTGTGCCACATTACTGGAGGGGGGTGATTGACACTGACACGGGGATTGGGCACTCTGAAGTCTGCTTAGAACATAGGAGTGTATGGGGGTCATGCGTCTGACACTGGGAGTGGGCATCCCAGTTTTGGAAACATTAAAGAAGTATTTTATGGCACACTGGGTTGAGCTTCCAGTGTGCCACATTAATGGAGGAATGGGGGATACATGCTGACATGGGGATTGAGCACCCCATTGTTGGCAGGGGATATAGAACAGAGTGTGAAGGGCAGACAGCATCAGTGGGAGGGAGCTAATTTGTTGTCCTACTGTGTGACAGGTTGTGAGGGAGGCAGAACTGCTACTGCAATGATGAAACTGCCCTTGATTGCAGTGGTAGATTTCACAGAGGGTGTGGGATGGGTAGAAGCAGTGGGAGCAGCTAATTTGTTGTCCTGTTGTGTGACTACTTGGGAGGAGGGAGGGTGGACTGCAGCTGCAAGACAAAACTGCTGCTGATTGCAGCAGCAGATTTCTTTTGAAGTGAGGCGCTCGCTCTGAAACTGCCATCATCAGCAGCTTCAGCATAAATTGGTGGCTGATGGACGTGCCCATTAAATCATTCACTGGATTGGCCACAACACTGCCACACCTCTGCAATACTCTAGTACCCCAATATGTTTCTTGTGCACTGTGCTCGCAATCAAACATAAAAATTAGTACTGTGGATAATCAAATAAATATTGTGTCTTGGAATGTGCGAGGACTAAAAAATAGAAATAAGATGATTAAAATAATCAAGCATTGCAAAAAATAAATACCAACATTAGCTTAATACAGGAAGCACATTTTAACAACAAAGACTCTCTGTGGCACTATAACAAATGGGACAGTGGTATCACATCTGAATATACAAATAATTCAAGAGGCATAGCCATACATTTTAATAAATCCAAGCCTGAGTGAAAAATTAAACGAATGGAAACTGATTTACAAGGAAGATGGGCAATTGTGGAGATTGATGCTCTTCATCTTAAGGCAATGATATCCACAATTTATGTTCCTCAGATCAACAACCCAAATTTTTTCTCACATTTTTTTTTTAACTTTACCAACATTCCACTTCCCTTATATAATTGGTCGTGGTTTCGATTTAGTTCTCTATGCACAAGATAAAACAATAACACTAGATAAAGTTCATAATATGGCAAGAAGAATTATTAAAAACTATATGAATGATATTAATCTTATTGAACCATGGACTTGGAGGTATCCTAACCATAACACTTTCTCATATTATTCACATACTCAAGTTTCATACTACTGTATTTGATTACTTTTTGGTCTAAGAGTGCCTTAAATATTTAATAATGGATATACAATACCCAGAAATTCTTATTTCAGATAATTCCCAATGTATATTAAAACTAAAAATAATTGATACACAAAATAATCAAAATATATGGAAAATGTTCCATCCAAAACTTAAAATCCCACAAATAAAAAATACATATGTGTTAGAAATTCAAGAATTTTGTATTAATAATGGCACAGTTGACACTTCAATAAATGTTATCTGGGAAGTGTTTAAAATTTGGCTCCTTGGATATATGGTCAATATAGAACAATATAGATGGAATAAACAAAAACAAATAATGAAACAACTAGAAGAAGAAAATACAAAATCACACATGCCCCCACAATGCAAAGCATCATGGGCTGCATATGCAAATCACCACAGAATGTTATGCTGGTCCAACTTTAAGCAGAATTGCATGGTGCCGAAAGGCCTCTCACACAGTTTGCAAAGGGTGCTAACAGAAGACATAGACACGTGTTTCGTCCTACCAGGACTCATCAGTATGCCCTGCTCTGTTTGACACCCCAGTGGACTGGACCAGCTACCCTGAGGAGTGTGCCTTGGATATATTGTGGTGAATCCATTAAAATAAAAACTATTTAAAAGACAAAAGAACCTCTAATGCTTAAACTTGGGGTGTCAAACAGGCAGAGGCATACTGATGAGTCCTGGTAAGACCGAAACACGTGTCTATGTCTTCTGTTAGCACCCTTGCAAACTGTGTGAGAGGCCTTTCGGCACCATGCAATTCTGCTTAAAGTTGGACCAGCATAACATTCTGTGGTGATTTGCATATGCAGCCATGATGCTTTGCATTGTGGGGGCATGTGTGTTGTATTTGCATCTTGAAACTTGGCTACAGCCATTGCCCTTTAAGGTAACCCTTGCCTCAGTGTTTTAGCACAGAGGTTCTTTGTCTTTAAATAGTTTTTATTTTAATGGGTTCACCACAATATATCCAAGGCACACTGCCTCTAGGGTAGCTAGTCCAGTCCACTGGGTGTCAAACAGACGAGGCATACGATGAGTCCTGTAGACGAACACGCGTCTATGTGTCTTCTGTTAGCACCCTTTGCAAACTGTGTGAGAGGCCTTTCGGCACCATGCAATTCTGCTTAAAGTTGGACCAGCATAACATTCTGTGGTGATTTGCATATGCAGCCCATGATGCTTTGCATTGTGGGGGCATGTGTAATTTTGTATTTTCTTGAAACTTGGCTTCCCAGCCAAATGCCCTTTGGGGTAACCCTTGCCTCAGTGTTTGCGCACAGAGGTTCTTTGTCTTTTAGAAGAAGAAATACATATCCTACAACAAATACATAGTGCAACTTTTAACACTCAAACTTTTGATAAATTGATGGCTAAACAGGAACAATACAATACTATACTAACAAATAACATAGAAAAACAAATACTATATACAAAATTAAATTATTTATATTTCTCAGAAAAGCCATTAAAACTGCTTGCCTGGAAAATGAGAAAAGATCAATAAAAAAACTCTATATTATCTGTTTAAAAAAAACAGTAATATTACAGAAAATCCAGCAGAAATTAATATCTGCTTTGAGTCATAGTATGCAAATTTATATAGAACAGAAGTGGAAGCTATTACAGAGCAGGATTTATCTCGAAATCTACAACAAAATGATATCAAACAAAATACCAATTGAATACCAAAATAAATTGGAGCTAGAAATTACAGCTACAGAAATTGAAACCACCATAGATGAACTACTGGGAAATAAATCACCGGGACCAGATGACATCGTAATAGAATTCTATAAAATATATAAACAACTTTTGATACCGATACTGCATATACTCTTCAGCTCCTTCAAAATATCAAAAGAAATTCCCAAATCAAATCATGACACAGTTATTAAATTTTTTTTAAATATGAATAAGGAGCCACTGAGCTGCTTATCATACCACCCCATATCTCTACTTAATGTAGCTTATAAGATTGTCACAAAAATAATTTCAAAAAGACTTGAAAATATACTTCCCATAATAATTAATAATAAACAAAATGGCTTTATTAAAGAAATATATTTAAAAGAAAATATAAGGCATGCAATGAATGTAATGAATCTAAGAGACACAAAATATGCTATTCTATTAGCTGTAGATGAAGAAAAGGCATTTGATCAAATGAAATGGCCATTTATGATAGCAATAATTAGACACACAGGGCTAGATATTCAAAACATTGCCCCAGGGCTAAATTAGCACTGGCTGGTGGGCAAACTCAGCCCAGAGCAAAAACCTAGCTATATTCAAAAGGAAATAACCCGGTGCAAAACCACCTGAATATAGCAAGCAAAAGAATCCGGGCAAACAGGACCAGGAGTGCAGGGCAAAAATTGCCTGGGATTAAGATAGCACTGAATATAGCACCCAGACAGAGGCAGTGCAAACACCCACAGGAACACAGTGCAGAGGTGTAAGTTGCTGTCCAGGAACACAGGAAAGCAAAATAGCCCTGGATGTGAACATAGGAGCAGACACTACTGCAGTACCCGTGAATGGCATGGAATAACCAGGACCACAAGTGACAACGGAATACCACATAACACTGTCAAATCCCGAGTTCCCTCCAAAAAGACACAGGACACAGGAATGTCAAGTATAACAATGTGTCATTTAAACAGGGAACAGGTACGGCACAAAGGCAACAGGAACAGATGTACAGAAAACAAAAAAGCAATACACAGCAGAATAGAACAGGCAAAAAAGGGGTACAACACTAACAAAATGAAAGGTAAAAGGGCTGGCAAAATAAAGGATCTGAAAACAATGGGGAACACAGCAGTGACAGTGCAAAATGGCAACTATGTACAGTATTTACAGATGAATGGGGAAGGATGTGGAAGGGAAAGGGACGTGGACACAGGGAGCAATGGAGGGAAACAGAATGTCACAAATAGGGCTAGGGAAAGTGGGCTGGGGTTGGGAAGCAGGACATCACAATGTGATTCAGGACCTAGGTGCGGGCAGGTGCTGGCAGCTGTTCCTCCAGGATGGCTGCAACCCATCTCGTCTCCGTAATAAGGATGGCCTGCTGCTCAATCAGCATCTGCTGTTGCCACACCACCCTCCACAATAGTTTGTCCTTCGCTTCAGCCTCCTCTGGACAGGTGGCCCATAGTGATGACAGTTGTGGACCTCCAGGAGAAAGGGGGACATGACGATGACGATGACACAAAGGCACCATGTATCACCACATGGTGGACAGCATGCCCCAACAACCATGCCCATGTGCCAGTACAGAACAAACCACAATGCACACTGACATGTGCCTGCAGGACAAGGCAGTATGAAACAGGCAGCATGCACCACCCCAATGTACATGGACATGCATAGATGTATGCTAAGAAACCAAACACAGTGGAGCCCACACAGCACAGCGGCGTGCACACTGTAACAGTGCAAACAGACAGCCACCCTCTGAGATGCAAGTGACAATTGGACACTGAACGACATGCACATGGGATGACACATGTTGGGACATGCTGCCCACAGTTACACAGCTATGATGCACAACACAGATAACACCTACTGGAGAAGGTGCCACAGCCACAACCAGGTGTGTAACCAGATATGCCTGTCCCGTACACATCTTCCCCAAGAGTGGCCCCCCCGACTGCTGCCCCCCCACAAGAACTGTACAGACTGAGCCAAACCACTACCCACAATGCCATAACACAGCAGCAGAACAAATGATGTCAGTAATCCCTGAACAGGTGGGCCACTGACATAAGTGCAGAACATTGGCAGGTGAAACAGATAGAGGCACGATGTGGCCTACAGAAACCCAATGACTACAGAGGGCAACAACAGTGACAACATAACAGTAGAGAATGTGGGACAGGTACCCAAGCAGTACACAATCAGGGAAAGTGCCAATGCCTGCCCACACCCATTGCCACAACAGAAGGATGAGGAGCCCATACCAGTGGAGAGCATGGCATGGGGCTGTGCCACCACCAACAGCATCAGCACATGCAAGGCACACACGCGAGGAGATACACACATATGTGAAACAGGGACACAGGCCATGGTCCACCAGTGGCAGGGCAGTGGTAGGTTAATGACACACACAGGACAGTGCCACCCTGGTGGCCAAGGGATGTCGAGGACCACACCACTACTGGTGGGAGCAGCACCTGCCACAAGGTCTGAAACCCAGCACACCATGCTACCACTGAACAACCCCTGCAGCACCCATGCATATCCCATGCACGAACACCATGCATTGCAGGGACTGATGGACAGCAACTTGTAGGAGAACATGGCTCCCACAACACAGTTAAAGGCAACAGGCACACATGATGTGCACAGCCACATAGGCCCATTTGGCACCATAGCCCCACTGCAATGGCAACACACTGGTAGGGAGATGCAGGTATCACATGACACTGTGCACCCTGTAGGTCACAGTGTGAACAGCTCTGGCAGGCATCTACAACATGTCGTGCATGAACGCTGACACACTATACATGGTAAAGTGAATGACACACGCCATGTGAAGTGCAGAACAGTGATGCTGTGGCATGCAGAGCAACAGCAGCAGAAACAGCCAGCACAGCAGGCTGACCCCAGTAATCCCCCAGTTGCAGGCACAGTGAATGGCCACCATCCATGCACAGACCTGCTGCATCCTGCTACAATGGTGCACGTAACAGCAACTTGTTGCACATTACATAGTACAAGGCCGATAGCAGTGCACATGGCAGTAACAGCAACAGGAGACCATAGATAGATCCACCCATGTCACAGGCCGTGCAGCAGAAGGCAAGTCAGTAGAGGCACAAAAGACAACACAAATCCACGCAACCAGCATAGCAGGCCCCACTTACGTAACGGTCATGGGTGCACTGAATGGTGCCACTGGTGTGAAGCATCCAGTAAACCCCCCAATCCAGCACATAGTCATGTGTGAACACTGTAGCCCCATGTGGCTGTACATATTGTAGCCACCATGACAAAGGGGTCCCTCTCAGTGAGCACCCTGGAATCCCAATGCAACATAGCAAAATCACATCAGACCTGGATGACCCAGTCGACTGTGCCACAACACTAGACACAGCAGTCCAATGCCTGCAGTGGCTACACAGACATAGTCAAAATGCACAATGGCAAACAGTACTCATGCAATACACTCCTGTCCCAGTCACCGCTCTCCTCTGCATGCTGTGGCATCGATGGCACCCTCTGCCTGTCCGTGGTGGGCCTCTGGTTGGCCTGCTGGTCACCCCTCCCATTGCCGGTGTGGTCGCTGCACTCTGCAGTGGGAAGATGGTACAGCAGCATTACTACAATGTCAGTCACCAGGGTACCCTAAAGCCTACCTCTGACCCTGGTGGTATGGCATAACACAAGCATAACTGGTTCACAGGCACAGTGCAGCACCCAAGCCATGCCAAGCAAGACATGGGACACTGCAGAACGTACAGTGCATGGCCAAAGTGTGCAGGGGTGGAGCCTGACATTGCTATTCTGTGCACACAAGCTACAACAGCCCCTCCCATTATGATATTTACACAGCCCCTCCAGATGGTACCCACTCCCAAACAAGGTGGAATGTAGTTAGATGATTCCTCTAACCAGTAAAGAGGGTACACAAGTATCTAACTCCTCAACAACAGATGTGAAGACAGAGACACGCCTCAGTGGCATACACCAACCCAAAGACTACAAATTAGAATGACAATGATGACAGAAAGGCATACGGGTTGTGACAGGCACACAGCATGACTGTACACAACTGAGTACAGTGAGTATGCTGCCTGCACCCTTGACAGTGTGCAGCACAGCAAGGCACCAATGCCATGGATCTGTCGAACTAGCCGGTGGCCAGTGTCATGGTATAGACATAGCAGTAGTGGTGTGCTCCCTACCCAGACACATACCTCTCAACAGTACCACATTATGAGGAACGTTCCTCAGTGTTCATCACAAAAGCTCTCTGTTCCACATTGTGAGGACTTGTCCCACATTCAGTGTTAACGTTTTAAGCAAAGAGCTATAGTAAATGATGCAAACTATATATCATACAATTAATAACAGACCTGTTGAACATAAATGCAAACATTGTAACAGTGTTCTGAGCTTTGTAGGTAAAGATATGATTAAGTGTTCCACAATTTGCTCATTTGTACCACATTGTAAGAGGCAATGTACCACATTTGGGGAGAAAAGGTTGAGAGGTATGCCCAGACAACACACCCAACCACACACTGTGGATGTACACAGCAGGCACATCTGCATACAGCCCCCTGGCAGCATGGCAGAACACAGTCGATGTGGCAGGGGGTCAGGTGTCGGGGGCCATGCAGCCACAATAGGCGGTATGGTGCAGTGCACCACCACAGTGCAGAACATTACATACAACACTCCCAAAATGCTATATACCCCTGGCCCACACAGTCCACACTCCCGTGAACAGAGGACTTCATGGCAGAGGTCCAACATATGTACCCAATGTCACCAGCACAGCACCACAGCCCCCTAGGATGGTATGTGAATGGGCCATGTCACACATACACAGGCACACCAACCAACACACATTGCCCCACTTAACAACTCCATGGTGAGAGGCATCACATACCTAGCACAGGAACAGTCCCCTTCCTAACCATCGCCCAGCATCACTCCAGCAGTTGGTGCTGCCTGTACCTGACATCCACATATCAGTGGTGGCACTTCTCCCCATCACGTGGTATGCCAGTCAGTGCTGCGAGGCGATGGGCAATTGAAGCCCACACCTGGCTACATGGGTGGTCACCCTCCTGTATCTCTCCAAACAGGCACCTATGCTGCTGCTGTGTGAGTTGGATCAGGTTAGTTGTCTCCACAACATCCCAGCACCTGTCGCAGCCCACCACTGCCCTCTGCCTATGTCTCCCAGACATGGCTGACACAGAAGGAGGTAAAAGTACTGCTGTAGTGGTAACTGATGGACCACACCCTTGCATTCCCCAACAGAAGTGTGCAATAGCACCGCGTTACCCAGAAGTGTGCACTGTGTACATGTGCGACCCTGCCATGACCCCAGTGCAGACCTACCAGGCATGCGCAGTGCCATTGCGCTAACAGGGTTAGCGCAGTGCTACAGCACATAGCGTGGCCATGCTTGCATGGACTGGCCTGACCCACAAATGCATGGCATCTGCACCAAGAGCCCTAGCACGGAACTATGGCAACAGCACTGCACTAAGCACAGCCAAGATAACCCGTCGCTATATGGTTTGTCTGGCACTAAAGGCTTTGCCCTGTCCTAAAGGCTTTGCCTGGCACTAGCATGTTCCATAGTCAAATGGCATATGCAAATGATGGTCATTGTGTAGGCATGGTGCTAACATGGTGATTAGTATATCATTATTGGCCCATTAGCATGCTTAACAGGCTTGTTTGCCCGGCTGTGCTATATAAGGGCTAACAGTGCTGCACCTGTGTTGCTGATAGGTAATACATGTTGATGTTGGATTACTGCTGCAGCACACAGGATGTCACAGGAGCAATCACAGGGGCAGCCAGGTATGTGCTGCATGTGGGCTGTCACAGACAACTTGACTGCAGTGGAATTCCAGGGACATCTCAGTTAATTTGTGATGTAGTATATGTTGACTGGGAAGTGCACTAGACATTGTCTGCCTAGTGCCAGGCGTGACCCAGGGAGGGGGATACAGATGAATGCCAACTGACTGTGACCTGGATCAGGTTGTTGATTATGAATGATATGTGTACTCACCATGCCAACTGTTGGGTATCCCCATGTCACGTGTGTGTGACTTGATAGCACTGGATGATGGCAGACATCCAGGTTAGGGCTGTAACACATGTCTACTCTGCTTGTGTATGGGCTGGTCTGCACAACCAGTATGTACTGCCGCAGAGGGGTTCTCAGTCCCTGTGACCTCAAGAGCACAGATGCTCAAGGTGACAGAACACACAGGTTGTGCATACCATTGGCATCATGTATGTGATATAGTGTATAGCAGTAGTATGTCACATGTATGCAGTGTGTTATGCTGCACCCTGTTCCATACTGAAACTGACTTGTGAAGTCTCAAGCGATTCTAGAATACTGACACCACAGAGGTACTGAGAGGAATGTAACACTGTGCCAGCATGCCATGTGGTCCTGCAGCAGTAGTGACATCACTACTGCAGCTGAACATCATAATGACATCACTACTGCAGCAGCACATAGGGAATACTGGATGGGCAACTATGCAGAACCAGTCTGATCTGCCACAGAGGGATTCTGATGCCCTATGACCCTGAGAGCATAGCTTGAGAGGTCCATGGGAATCAGAACCCTGAGCTGGCAGAACACACTGGTTGTACATAGAGCTGCTCATCCTGCAGTCTGAGTTTTGTGATATCTGTTGTTGTCAAACTGAAACTGACACATGCAGTCTCTAGAGGTTCTAGGATGCTGTTCTCCCACCGTAGGGTAGAACAGCATTCCATGACCTTGGAACTGTGGTAGGACAGCATTGAGAAACGAGTGGAATTCTATACAGACCAACACTCCACTATACACTATCAGCATATTATAGGCATGGAATCCCATGCATAACAGCATTCCACTATACACTGTATAGAGGACAATGCCTGATGTACAGGTGATAACCATGGTGTAATCACCTTGAGAGGTTGCTAGGGCATCAGTAAACCTCAAGAGCACAGCTTGAGAGGTGTACAATTGCCCTAGCATCCATGAGAGATGATTAGACCATGGTCATCACCTGTACATCAAGCATTGTCATATATAGTGTATTGGACTCGACATGAGAAGTTATCCCCCCAACACAAGTAAGTTAGCCTTACCTTAATAATGAATATGCACTACAACCCAATGATTGTGTAGGAAAACAAGTTATTAGGATACACGGATTGAATGACAGTGGGCCAAAATAGTACCAGAGTTAAAATCTCTATCAGACATACAGTAGAGCTTGCTAGACTCAGTAACAGTAAACCGAGACAACTGGAATGTTATTTGAATACTGTACTGAGGCTAAAAATCACATTCTGGGTGTGTAGAATACTGAATTACACTGGCATTCCATTTTGTAAACCCAGTGCTATGACATAGATGAGATAGGTTTATAAGGTTCTGTCATCACAACAGTGGGATTACAAGGTTGTAATCTGCTGGATTTCAGTGGGTAATAAGGGCTACCCATACATTATAGTTCTGTTTTGGATGGACAATAGGCTGACCCAGACAATGACAGCCACCGGTCTGTCTGAGGGGACAAGACCAGATCCCATGAGTGGCACTACCACATGTGTGACTGTAAAGTCCGAGCCATGAACAGGTTGGTCCCATATGTGTCAGGCTATGGTATCTGTGATCCATCCAACAGTGTAGTACAGGTAATGGCCTTGGGACTGCAGATGAGTACTAACTGGTGCAGTCTGTCTGTGCTTGCACGTGGCCGTGCTGGGGGGGCTAGGTGGGCCGTTGCCCCTCCTGGCTGCCCCTGTGTGGGTAGTGGTGCCCCACCAGCATTATGCACTGTCCAACACCCATTGTGGAGACCATGTTTGACTGACTGCACTCTGTTGTGCTGCAGAAGGCAGTAGGATGTCATCAGCAGTGTGGAGGCTGCACTCTGGAGTGTGTCAGTAGTCCACTGTGATGGTAGGGTACATGTCATCCACTGTGAACTGCCACAGGTACCCGTGTTGTCACCCATGTCACCAAGTGACATCTGCATCATGTACAGCCCACCCCGCACACCTGTATTGTATTCTATGATGTGTGCACGTAGGTCACAGCAGACAGGACTCATGCAGTTATTAGTCGCTACACTGTGGTAATGGCTGGTGTCTGTGTGTGCACAGCAGTGTGCAGCCAGGGGCAGGGGTAGTAAGAATGGTGTTGCAGTCCAGGGTGTCTACCCTCATGACAGGACAGTGCATGTACAGTATGCACATCCAGGCCATTGCATGACATGCAATGACACATATGCTGGGGGTGCAGTACCCCAGTGTCATATTGCTGTACAATACCCACTAACAGCTCCACATGGTGAATCACACACAGGCCTTGTGCACAGATGTGCCAGGACTGTCTGTGCACCCGCCATGCCTGTATGTGTGTGCAATGTGGCTGCATTGATACATGCACTGGCACATGCAACAGTGCACAGGCAGCGACACTAGTGGCACGTGTGTTGTAGTCAGCCATCTAGCCCTGTTGTGGGGATGCAAACCATGGTTCCACAGCATGTGTTCCACAGTGCTGGGTGTGTACAGGCCCAGCATGGCACTGGATGTGCCTGGGGGGGAGACCCCATGGGTCAGGCATTTACAGCCATGGCTGCACAGTCCCACACATGTGCACGTTAGACACTGTGTGTGGCTGTAGGCCTTGTGATTGCCTTGCAGTGCACCAATGTCCATGCCAACATGTGCAGCAAGACCACCAGTTACATGCCACAGGCAGCAGCATGTGCAGCACAACTGTGTGCTGCACACACAGCTGGCTTCCACATGTGCTGGCCTGCCAGATTCCACAACACTGAAGAGCATCGTTCATGTCCTGTTGCCGTTCCTCAAGGGGTGGGGGTGTGCATGGCAGCAATGTGTTGCACCATGGCTGTTTGATACTGTTACAGCTGTGCAAAGCTTGTTCACAACTGTGTATAACCCTTTCCCTGCCTTCTGTCCCACACAGGTGAGGCTGCAGTGCAGGAGCGACTCAGGGGATGATCTGCACGCCCTGGTACATGCTGTGAAGGAGCAGGAGATGGTCCTACACCATAATAAGTCAACAGATGCCACTGTTTGGTTGATGTGGGATTAGATTGCCACAGAGGTGAACACTGTAGGTGGTCGTGGCCATACCACCAGTGGTGCAAGTAGTAGACAAGAAGTACAGGAACTCAGGCACTGGCAAATATGAAATGCAGAATGACGATCCTCAATCTGAAGGATAAGTGTGTCAAGACACATTTATCTGTTTCGACACTAGTAGATTCAGTTAGAGATATTAAAGTATTTATAGGAAAATAGCATTGTTGTAGAAGTCAAATGTTGTTCTGGAAACCCTGATTTCAGGTCACAGTCACAGAAACTGTCATTATGTTGCTGGTTTAAGAATTTCATTTCCAGTGTCAGTGGGAAGTAGTACAGGAACTCAGTTCCTGCTGCAAAAAAGTTACAGGAACCGAGTTCCTGTGCATTCCTGCTCACTTTCATCACTGCATGCCACCAATGCTGTCCAGAAGTGGTGGAATGATCTACTATGCAGGGCAAAGGATAAGGAGGCACAACAAATAAGGGACAGGCTGTGGACTGGTGGGGGGGCACAACCAGTGGAGCAGTGGGACTGGGATCCATTGATGGCCATAATAGCTTCTACCCTGCAGCCAGTGGCAGTTGGTGGGGTTGAAGATGATGGGTGTGAGACATCGCTCACGCCACCCAGGGTAGGTAAGCTCATGGCATGTATCCACCACTCAGTGGATGGCAACATCATGGGGACTGTGGCACACATCAACACTGTCATGGTGCATGCATAGGGCTCACATGGGTATGTCCCATTGTAAGAGTGGTGTTGGGGATGCACAGTGGTGAACATCTGCTGGCAGGCACATGTAATGAGTGCATGTGTGCCATGGTGTAGGGGGCTTCTAGGGCACAGGCTGCAATTACATGGGATGCACAGTGGGTTCTGCATGGGCATGCTGTGGGGCACACATTGCAGGGGGTGCATGTGGCATTGTTGGGGGTAGGGGTGCTGGGTAGTCTGTTCTCTGTAGCGGCCACTCACATTTGTCTGTTCCATTACAGCACTGCATGCCCAGCAGGCCATGTCCCAGGTGGGGCCAGGCACAGTGGTGCAGGAGGAGGAGGATGGCAACACAGCAGAGGTGCACCCTTCCACATCAGGCATGGCTGCTACAGATAGACCCGCAGTGGCCATGACAGTCTGCACAATATCTGGTCACAGACCACATGAGGCAATGGTGTATGCAGGAACTTCAGAAGAGGATGATACGTCATTCCTGGAGTCCCTGAGTCCACCTGAGTATGCCCAGGCGGAGGATCTGAGTGGAGAGCAGGTGGTGATCCTGACTGTGACAAGTGACCATGGCTCAGGGGATGCAGGGGAGGAACCCAACCTGCCAGTTATGGGTGCGACTAGTGGCACCAGTGGTTTGGGAACAGTAGGGGATGGCACCATGCCTGAATTGGGTGTGAGGGGTACTTGGACACATGCCACCTTTGTGCCCACAGCTGCTATTCCTCTGCCTGCACGGTGTTGCCCGCTGGATATGTCCCACAAGGCAATGACTGCAGGAGCAGTCCAGCAGCATGCTCCATCACCTGTGAGACCACAGTTGCAGCGGCCTCACACTCTGGAATAGGGAGCTTCTGTGATGTAACAGGAGGACTGTTCCTCGTACTGTGTTACAGTTGAGGGGTATGGTGGTGGGCAACGCATGTCACACATACCGCACCACATCACATCACCACACTGGCAACTTGTACAGTACCTCTATATTACACTGTTCACACTGTACTGTACTGTTGATATCATATTATTTGTCTGTGTTGTGTTTACTCACCGTTCATCCTGGGTCAGTGTCTCGATGCTGCTCCTATGCGTAATGGCCCGGCAGGGCCCATGTGAAATACCTGGAGTTGCTCTACTATCCCCCTACCCCTAGCTCTGGCTCACTGTCAGAATGTACCTCAGGTTCAGGTGCATGTATCCCATGGTTCAGTGCCATGTTGTGTAGCATACAACAGGCCAGGATGATACAGCATACCTTCTGAGGGCTATACTGTAAGGCACCGCCAGACTGGTCTATGCAACGGTACCGCATCTTGAGCACCCCAAAGACCCTCTCAATAATGTTCCTTGTAGCAGCATGTGCTTCGTTGTACTGTTCCTCGGCCACTGTTGCTGGCCAAAGTACCGGTGTCAGCAGCCAGGGTCATAGGGGATAGGCACTGTCCCCTGTGGAGAGATTACAGGTGTTAATGTTGCTGTACTGCACAGTGCCCACTGCTGCTCCATACCATTGCTCCCTGCTCTTGCCCCTTCCACAGCTACCCTTGCCTATCCCCCCTCCCCTGTGCTCTTAACCTGTTGTGGCTGCCCATACTCACCGACTAGATGCCCACATGGTATCCTGCCCTCCTCGAATGCCCAGCACAGCCAGGACTGATGCCAGATGAAGGCATAGTAGGCACTGTCAGGGTACTGTGCAAAGACATTGGTTATGCACCCAGTTGTATCGTACACTTCCTGGCAATTGATTGGGTGGTAGCCCTTCCTGTTCACATACAGGTCACTGGCATCACCAGGTGGTTCATGGTGGTTGAGAGGGATGGGAACATGGGTGCAGTCAATGTCACCAAGTACAGTGGGTAGGTGTGCGACTTGATAGAATTGCTGCATGGTTGCTTTGTGCTCTGAGGCCGTGCTGGGGAATACTATAAACTCACCAGTATGTGGCAGGAGAGCATCAAGGAACTGAGTCAGGAGGTGTGATGTGGCAGACTGCAATACCACGATGGTGTCCCCCGTTGGGCGCAGAAATGTCCCAGTGGCTAGGATGCACATCGCTGCCGTCACCTTTTCCTCAACTGACATGGCATGGCTACGCCTGGTGTTTGGCTGCAGCTCCTCATGCAGGAGTTTGCATAACTGCCTCAGCATTCACCTGTCCAACCTGCACCAGCCAATGATGTGGTCATCAGGCAGGGTCTCAAAGGAGTCTCTGAGCTGGTACCATCTGTGTGCAGCATATCTTCTCCTTTGTCTGTGTAATGGGCCTTGTTGAGCTGCTCCCTTTCTTCCTCCTCCACAACCTGCTCCATAAGGTGCAGCACTACAGCATTACTGAATATAGCCATTTTGTTTCACTTCCTGATCTGGCCTCTCCCTCCTCTGTGGATTGCCCTGGGATTAGGCCTCCCTTTTATAGGTGGTAAGTAGCGCTGTGCTATGTGTCACACAATCGTGGATAGCGCAGCACTATATCTCTGAATATCCCATTGTGCCCATATGCAGATACCCACCCCTCCATTTTGCCCCTTGCATACATTATGTTTTAGCCAGGCACTATTGCATTTAGTGCACACTATCTCCCTCTTTGAATATGGCAGTCCTGCGCTAACTATGCGTTAATCCGGCACAAACGGTTTGCGTGTCGCGCTAAGTTTTGAATATCTGGGCCATGGATTTGGTGAGCAGCTCTGTGGATGGCTACAGCTGATATATATAAATCACCAAATGCAAAAATTAAGACTAATCAAAATTTATCCAGATCCATACAACTTAAACAGGGCACTCATCAAGGATGTCCCTTGTCACCATTAATATTTACAGTTGTCTTGGAAGTCCTGGTGGAAAGAATCCGGAGACATCCAAATATGACTGGGATCAATATTGACACCATAACTAATAAAATTAATCTTTATGGTGATGATATGCTTCTTTTTCTAACTAAACCAGAAATCTCTATTAGAGAATTTATAAATATAATGGAACAATATGGAGCTCTCACTGGACATAAAATGAATTCGGGCAAAACTATTATATTAAAATTGGATAACCAACTTGATATAGAGTTACCTACAGGATATAACTGTCAACAAATAGACTCACAAATACAATATCTAGGTGTGCAAATTCCTGTGGATTTCACTAAAATAGTTTCACTTAATTATGACGTGACATATTTAAATATACAAAAAAGAGCTAGATCGATGGAAAGAACTACCTTTAACTCTTATAGGTCGTATTAATATAATAAAGATGAAAATCCTTCTTAAACTAATTTTCCTTTACCAAACACTACCTATATAAGTTCCTCAAATATATTTTAATAACATTAAAGAGGTCCTTATCTGCCGACAGCTTCTGTGTTTATATGTTTCTATGGCAGTTAACTATGTAAAAATAATTTCCTATCTCCTTTAATTCTACTAGGTAAACACGAGAAATGTCATATTTTTGGGACTTTCAATATTTCAATATTTGTTTAACTGAAGTCCTGAGATCAAAGTTACCATGACTATTTTACTTCAATTCAACTAACAGAAAAACAAATACACAATTAGATATATTCACCATTGTCTTATACAGTATGTTCAGAATCTCTCAAACCCTGCACCCTGCATTTTTTTGTCAGTCCTTATTTCTGGATGAAGCTAGACATTTGATGGTGGCCCCTATAGGTAATTTACCTTTCTTAAGTCTTTCTGTCTTTACACCCCAAACAGCTGCTGAACGGCTGTCTTCCTTTCCAAGCTGAGGTACTCCCCTCTTATAGTGCCTGATCTTTCCAGGTGCCTGCCTTCAGCTTAATTATCTTGATGTTGTCTGTTAAACCTCTGTTATGAGGTTTGGAATTGTTTTTGCGTACAGCAGTTTGTTTAAAAGAGCCAGTATAGTACTTTGAGGACTCTTGTTTGACTCCCCCTGAAACCCATGGCTCACAAGTCAATCCAACATGTGCAAACATATATTGAAGAGTGGGCAGGGAAAATAGTATTTATAGACCTGCCACACAGAAGCATAGGAATTCCTTTGAAATAAAAACTGGCTGAATGAAGAAATGGAGGTACCTGTCTGGATTTATTTGTAAACTGAGTTATAATTGTACAAATTCTGTACATAAAAATATTGAAAATCAGGAATTATATTATACCCCAGTGATTATAAAGCATCACTGTCCTAGCCGAAGTGACTGTCAAGGGACTTAGATTCTCATCTCAATTAGGGTTGTGCAGGTAGCACAATATCTGATAGGCTAGGATATTCAATTGGTTGGAGTATAACATCTCTCATCTTTTTAGGCTAGGTAACTGTTTTGGACTTTGATCTATTCCTTCAGGATCAGCAGATAGCTCACATACTCTACAGTGGTAGCCATTAACACATTGCTCTGTATTATACGGGTGCAGTAGCATCCCTATAGTTAGGGTTGAACTGTCACTTCTATGTTAAATTCAAAATTTTGTACCTTAATAACTTTGGCATTTCTTTTGATGAAATAGCCCACAATTTGGCATGCACAGTCATTCTGCCAGTGTCTCAAGATCTGGAAAGTTTTGATATCTGTATGTTTTTTGAGATATGGAGTGGTAAAAACAGAAAAAAGACCACCTTTTTGCAATTGGTTAACATGGGATTTTTTGCCCTCATCTACAGCCTAGATGGAATGAAGTTTTTTTCTTGAAACTTTCAGGGATGATGTGGTTTCTGCCAAGGGTGTGCCTTTGGATAGTGTGGTGAAAAGATATGTCACCATTTTTGAAATATAACAGTTTTTGTGATAGCCTCTAGAGAGGAAAGTAAATGAAAACCATTCAAACTGTTAATTCTTAAGGATTTACTGTTCATGCTCAGAGAAATACAGTTTGTGCTGTCCACCATCTTGTTTTTTTTTTCATTTTAAAAGTTGATTTATAAAAAAATGCTACTTGGTAAGGAATGACCAAGACCTGTATTTAGATCTTAGTCACATGCTTACTTCCATTATTGTATTATTATTATTTAAAAATGTTGAGAGCAAGTATGTCTTTTCGGTGCAAGAATCATATCACACTTCACTTGCTTAGTTAAGGATCAGTCAATCAGAAAATAACCATTCACAGTCCTTTACTGTTCAAACTGAAAATACTGCAAACAGTAAAGGTCCATGACAGTTTGAACTGTCATACCTCCCTGGTGCCTAGTGGCACCCCCTATACACTGATTTCCACCCTCTGAAGATAAAACAATGAATCCCTGGTAGGGCAGTAGCATACTGATACTATGTTTAGCTGACGTCGAGGAGAAGGGACATGGAGAGCTGACCAGCTAAGAGCTGCCACAAGAAAAAACTCAGAGCCACAACTTGTTTTTTCTGTTTATAGTTTTTGTTGCAGATATTCAGATATAAAAAAATGTGACAGCAGGGATACATTTATATAAGGAGTATAACTTGATTTCAAAGTTTTCACAACCACATAGTCAAAATATAGTACAAGACATTCATCTCTTCAATTATTGATGCATTCATAACCGATAGTATTGCATTAAATACATCTTCAGTCTTTATTAGACCCATCATTATAGAAAAGCCCATTTGGGGTCAACCTGACATACTGTGGAGGAGAGTTAGGGAGCCCACATCTTAGGGTATTGTTGTGCTTTCTCTTTTACAATATGTGACATACAGGACAGGGTGGCCACTTGTTGGACCACTTGAAGCCAGTCTTGTAGGCGTGGGATATTTGGGGAATGCCAGTTGAGGAGAAGGAGATGTTTGGACTCAACTCCTGCCTGGGTACATCAGCAGATTCACGGTTCTGAGTAATGGTGTGGGGGAAAGGGACTACCTAACAGTAGGTGCTGCAGGGATAACAAAAAAGGGGGTCCTTCCACCACTGTGTAGGCGGCCAGGATTTCCTTCCAGTATTGGTGAATAGCAGAACAGCTCGATAAGATGTGGTAAATGTCTCTCCCTACCGAATTGCATTACCAGCAGCGGTTGTGGGGTAATTAACCCATTGCCTGGAGTTTAACTGGTGTTCTGTATGCTCTATGAAGGACCTTATTCTCAATGAGGAGGCTCCAATTGTCCTGACAGGCAAGGTTGGATGCTTTCCAGTAGTTTTCTTATTCTTGTGGGGTGAGTGTCACACCTATGGCCAATCCCCAGTATGTTCTGGCTGACTGTGTCTGATTTTAGATCCCCTTTTGGATGTGCATGTAAATTTTGATTGCCCTCTCTTTCCCTTAGGAGATCCATGTTTGGATATCCAGGTTATTATCTTGCTTGGATGGATTTTGTGGGGCCTTTAGAAGGAAGATAATGCACTGTACAGTTGGAGGAATCCCCAGAAATCTAATTTGTCCAGGGAAAGGTTTTCCCATAACTTATCGAAGGGTTCAAAGACTGGTGACCCTGGTGTCAGATGCTCCTTAAATGGGTTATACCTTTGTGCGCCCATGATGGCAGTGTATGTTTTGGTCATCTATGTGGATTTGTTCTACAGAGGAAGTCATTTAAGCAGTGTTATGGAAGCTTTAGTATTTTTGACTAACCAATGCTATGCCTGGACAGAGGCAAGGATGGCATATATTGTTGTAAATGGTGAGAAAGCGGGTAATAAAGGTACACTAGAGGAAGGGTTGGAGAACAGATGAGGAATTCTATGGTGAACCAAACAGGATGGGAGTCAGAGGAGGGTGCAAACCACTGGTGTGTTTGTGCACTGATAAAGGAGTTATGGTATCCTTGGAACCATGGTAGATTCCATCCCCCTTTGGCCCAATGTGATCTCAGTTTCAGCCTGCTAAGTTGTGGGGCTGTACCTTTCCACAAGAAGGAGCCTATTAGCCTATCCAATTTTGCAAACCATGTAGAGGGCAATCTAACGGGGAGATGTGAAAGGCAGTGAAAGACTTTGGGGGTGGCCATCATTTTGATTGCTGCTATTTTGCTGGCTACGGAGAGATTTCATTTTTTTCAGCGATCAAATCCCATACTTAAATTTTGCAATAACCGGGCAGTGTTAAGGATAGACATTCTAGAGTCTCCCCCGATAGACATATGCCTAGCTATTTAATGAACACTGGTGACCATTTTTGGCAAGCTTAAGCAAATGGAACTGGAGCACACATCTTGTTGAGGGGGAGAACTTCTGCCTTCCCTTGATTTATTTTAAGTCCGATGCTAGAGAAATCGTTTTCAGGTGAGACATGAGGTGGAGGAGGCCCGCTGGGGAATCTGAAAGGCAAACTAGAAGGTTGTCTGCGTCAGTGTTGGAAACATACTTCAAGAGGTACCAGGACCCTAAAATCTTTGTATCAGGGACCATTTGCAGCTGTTTTAAATCAGTGCATAATGCACGACAGGGTTTTAAATAATTGATTAGCAGTTTTTTTCTTGGGACAATGCTAACTGTACAGAAAGTATTTATATAGGTTTTCTAGAAGTGTTGTGTTTGTTAAACACAGTGAGGCAAGTGCTATGCATTTTCACAATGTTTTAGCACTTTTATGAGCAAAATGCTAATCAATTTTTGGAGTTAAATATATCCCTGCACGACAATGGGTCAGATGGAAGGCACTCTGCACTAAGCACTACTCCTTAGTTTTGTGTAGCCCATGTTTTCTTAGTAAAAATAAGGATACAGAGTAAAGCCTTGTGTTACATGTTTTTAATGCATTTTCTAAACACTGTGGGACCGATTTTCAAAGCACTTAGAGTGACGCAAGCAACATGAATCTGCAATACTGGATGCAAAACGCAATTTGTGTTCCGAGTTTTGCCAAACGTAATTTTTGAACAGCATTGCTTACAGCGCAGGTGGAATGCATCCAAGAGCAAATTGTGACTGAACATGGTTGCGTCTGAGCACAAACACAAATTGCATTGACGCAATACAGAATGAACTGAAGCAAGCCCAATTTGACATAGCCAGCCACCACTGGCCCAAAATTGGGATTTTAGAAAGGCAAGGGCACAAAGATGTTTCCAACAGTAGATGCACCTGCTAGACCAGGGAGAAGCTGGTCTAAAGCAGATAGAAAAGGACCCAGCAATGAGGCCTACACTGATAGTTACTAGTGAAGTGCAGGAGGAGCACCAGTACAGTGACAGAGATGAAGATGCCTAGACTTGTGGCCACATTGACCATACGCTTGGCACTACGAGTGCACCACCAGTGTGCCCAACAGCTGCAGCAGTGAGCACAACAGTGGCAGCAGGCACAAAATGCTGGCCACATTCCCAGGCTGCACAGGCCAAGGAGTAGGTACATTGCAAAAGTGTACAGGATGAGAACATCAAACAGGGACCTTCCAGAGGAGCAGTGTCTGACATGGTACCGCCTGCCTTGGGATGCCATCGAGGATCTCTGTAATGACTTCAGGGGGGAACTGCAGACCTGTACATGGAGAGGCAACCCCAGACCTGTGGAAACAAATGTGTCTGCAGCACTGTGTTTCCTGGCAACAGTGACATTCCAGACACCGACTGGGGACACAGCGGGCATCTCACAGTCCGCCGTGTCAGCCTGCCTCAAACAGGTCTTCAAGACCCTGCTGTGGAGTACAATGCAGTACATCATATTCCCTGTGGAGCCAAAGCAACAGGTGGCTGTGAAGTAGTGCTTCTTTGGGATAGCCCACTTCCCCATGTGCTGGGAGCCATGGAATGCATGCATGTGGCAATACGAGCACCCTCATAAGACACTGATATGTATGTGAACAGGAAAGGGAATCACTCCCTTAACGTACATGTCATGTGCGACAGCTGGTGCAGCATCCTAGAAGTTATGGCCATGTATCCTGAATCCTGCCATGACTCTTGCATTTTCAAGCAGAGGGAGCTGTTTGAGAAACTCCAGCATGGTGATCTACAGGGAGGGTGGCTAACAGGTGAGTGTACATCTGTGCCTTGTGGACAGCAGCATGGGAAGAGCCATGATAGGAAGTGCATCATGACTATATGTGTAGGGCAAACCACACAGTGTTAGTTGTCACACCCCCATGGTACACCCTACCAGGTGCATACAGTGCTAAGGTATCCTGTGTGAGGGAGACAGCCATGCAAGGCTAGCACCGACAGCACTGCAACTAGGGTATAATAACGACAGGTACATCTGCCAGTGGGGGAGTGGGAACATGCCAGTAGAGGGCATGTCACTCCACAGACCCATGCAAGGCACAGCCCACCCCAGCCAGCGCAGGGCAGCACATAACATACATGATTGGAACTGTGCCTGCAGAGTTGGGGGAAGGGATGCAGGACTCAGACAGCCACAATGCCAAAACCAGTGGGTCAGATGATGTTGAGTGCTGCAATGCCACGTGACCGTGTTTAACGGTGCTATATTCTCACACAGGTGACAGTGGCTACCCACAGCATCCATGAATGATGACGCCAGTACGGAATCCACAGACTGAGGCAGAGGAATGATACAACCAGGCCCATGGCAGCACCAGAGTTGTTACTGAGAGAACTTTTGGACTTCTGAAGAACCAGTTCAGATGCCTAGGTCACTCAGGAGGAGCCCTGCGGTACACACTAGACATGGCCTACAAGATCTTTGTGGCATGCTGCATTCTGCACAGTATTGCACTGGCACACCATGTTGACATGGGGGAAAAACACAACAGAGCAGGATCCTGGAGAGGACTCTGATACTGAAGATAGTGCTACCAACAGCAGACATGGGCATGACAGCATAGCTGCAGCCTGACACTGGCAATGGGCAGAACTCATCTGTGGCCAGTTCAGCTGATGGAGACCCATTGTGCAGTACAGCACTGCAGTGCAGCCTTAGTAACATAATAGCCCCAGGCAGACCCTGGTAACGTCATACCACCACCTGGGAGGGGCACACAGAGGTGATGGTATGTGGCATGTGGTGTACCCACACATGGGTGGCTCCCCCAAGTATTGGCAACAGTAGTGTGATGGGGTGCATGAGTCAGTCTACAGAGGGGCTGTCACAGCTGTACAACCATACCAACATCAATCTGTGCTGTACACAACACCAGGACATCATCCACACAGTCATGAATGTGTACAGTAAGTACGCTACATCCTGATAGCGTACACCTTCTTGGCCACTTCCTCTAATGCCACCTTCTGCTTATGTCTGTTTGCCTTGTTCCTGCCTCGGCTGAGGAGTAGGGTGACATTTGCCTCCACAGCCTCTAGGAGCACATCTGTCTCCTCTGCCATGCAGTTCTTCTTCCATGCCTTCTTGGTCTGCTAGTTGGCCATTCCACACTCGTGTCCTACACAGCTGTGTTCTGTGGGTGGTCTCAGGTGCTGTACAACACAGAACAGAGTCATTGGTACAGTGACAGCAGTGCAGGCAGGTGTGCCATGCAGGTACATTCAATACAGTATGTACACTTACAGCTGGGATACCTTACCTGGGTGGGGGGAGGTGTTCCACTCCACCTCCAGCTGGTGCTGTTTCGGTGGTCTCTGGTGCTGTGAACCACAGAAGGTACTCATTAATACTGTGGCTGCAATGCAGGCAGGTGTGCAGTACACATGTGTGGTGTACTGTACCTCATTATACATACCTATATCGATATTCTGATTTATTTGTGTCCTGTTTCTCCTCACTTCTACTATTTGTGCTCTGTCCCACTATCCTCATGCTCTGCATCCGACAGGTGGTTTGCACACCTTTTTATGATTCAATTTGTGTGCAATGTAGGTTTACTGCGTCCAGGCGCAAATTGTGTTTTCTCTAAAATACCAGCTATTCACATGGCCGCAGCCGCAGCGGCATTTGACACAACCTTTGTCTTGGACACATTTTGCATCTGGCATGACAGCTTTTGAAAATTGGGCCCTACATATTTAAGCATGGCATAACTAGGAAAGGCACACAGAGCCAAAAATCATCTCTAGGTATGATCTGGGAGAGGGAAACAACAGGGTTCCAAGCCAAAAAGAAAAAAGATGCAATGCACACTTAGTTATTCATTTATATATTTACTTATTTATTTGAGGGTAGGGAGGTGGTGGAGAACAGTGCAATCTAAGAAAGTGCAATAAATACCAAACAATGACAATTGTAGAAGAAGCAAATACCAGGTACAGAGAAATACATTACAATAAGGTGCATGAAGTTAAATAAATTTGCAAAGGTACAAAAGCAATGCACATATGGAGAAGGAACAGTACTGTAAATTGGTGAGAGTGGATGGGGGGACAACTACACAGTGCAAATGCGGGGCAGCAGAGAGCAATGTCTGAAGGGTGGTGGTCAGCAGCTTTTGACATAATAAATTATAGCAAGATAAAACAAAGCAAATGCAGTTGCAAATTGAGTAACATGTACTATACAGCAGTACATACCTACAACATTTAAATTATACAGCTTCGTGAGCAGCGCAGCAACAGAAATGCCATTTTAGTGTTTCTCTCTTTACCGCTCTCATCATACTTAAGCAATATGGCACAACAGGCATTAGTTGCACTATGTTTACCCCACGGGCAGGGGAATTGTAAGGCACATTGCAAAGGAAAATGGGCTCAGAGGCAACTTTTAAAAACAAAGACTCAAAGTTTTCAAATCCACAAAAATGTTAATAAAATGTTGCTAAATAATGCAAAATAGTCCTTCTGCAGATGTTTTTCACCTGTCAAGTCACATGTCTTTCTTCATATTCAGTACACTGTGTGATTTTTCACCATGGAATAGAAGAATTCAAAGCTCTGCATTATTCCAGTTGTAGAATGCTCCCACCCCCACCAACACATACAGAAACACACACACACACACACACACACACACAGAATGGTGACATGGAATACATGAATTAAAAATTCTTCAGCGTTCCACTGGCATACACACACAGATACACACAAAGCC
This sequence comes from Neoceratodus forsteri, assembly GCA_016271365.2. Taxonomy (NCBI): domain Eukaryota; kingdom Metazoa; phylum Chordata; order Ceratodontiformes; family Ceratodontidae; genus Neoceratodus; species Neoceratodus forsteri. The sequence goes on from CM028131.1 coordinate 1,164,281,039, forward strand.
CTCAGGTGGAACCACAACCTTAATTTTATCAGTTGCCTGGTAAGGAGCAGGGAGTTCTCTGTCAAACTCGTGGGAATAGGAGAGGGATTTTTCATGGTGTTCAAAGAAACGCTAGCATAAATGACAAGTGTCTTATCTTGTCTGTCTGCTATTCCCTTAAAACTGCCCCACCATACCTCCTATAGTCATGGTGACACTTCTGTAAATGAGTACAACCATTCCATAATGAGAGCTGGTTTCTGAAAGAAAAATAGGTAGGGGCTGGGGGGTTGCAAATGGGAATGTTCAACAAACATTACACAGCAACACTTGTAGCCAATCAGCATCAAGAATTCTCCCTACTCATTCTCTAAAACAAGTACATTACCCTATCATCTTGGAAACAAAAGATCCTCCCTCAGCTAGAGATGTAGCGAATTTAAATTCTGCTGACGAAGTGAGCACAAAGTGGGCACTTTGCATTGCCACTCCGCTACATGGAGTGGGCAGTGCAAAGTGCTCACTCCACCTTGTCATTACCACTTAGAATTAGGGCGGAATGGCAATGCGAAGTAAGGTGAAGTCATTGTTTTTAATGGAATTAATATTCCTCATTAAGATTGTAAGTGATCCACTTGGTGTTTCAGATTTGGCACCACCCCACACACACATCACATGGCTTACAATACTGTAAGTCACAAGCTATTTAGCCATGCAGGAAGGAAATGAGTCATACAAGCAGACACACATTTTCTCCTGTGCAGACCAAGAGAGAGGAGTGTGCTTTGTGACTGCTGATAATTTGAGATAAGAGTGAGGTGGAGATTTAAACTTTGATTTAAACCCAACAGCTTTTTTAAAAGCTACATTTTTTTGCCTTTTCTGTACTCTTTTTTTACTTAATTTGTTCTTTGTGTTAATTTTATTTTTCTTATCTTTATAAGTAGTTAGTTGTTTGTCTGTGTCTGTATGACTGTGTGTGTCTTGTGTGTTGTGTGACACTTGAGTAGTGATTGCTCAGACTGAGGGAGCGCAGTAGGAGAGATGGACCAGGGAGAGGGAATGTCTGGGGTGGGGGCAGCTGTGGGAGAGCATGGTAGTGGTAAGCGCCGTACAGTGCGCATGCATTGGGGGTGCGGGCACCCATTCTTGTTGGACTGCTCAAAACTTGTGAGTGTCCCCCCAACGGAAGCAGGACCAGCACTGTCTCCTGACTCTGTGGCAGTTGAACCACCACCACCACCACCAAGTCCAGCACCAGGTCCTCTGGAGCAGCATGTGCCTGTTCCCCCGGGCCTAGGTATGGATCCCATCCCTGTTCAGCACCATGACTAGCCGGCTGCCAGTTAATCTGGCCCTCCCCTACCTCTGCCTGGTTCTCTCTGCATCTCTGTTGTTTGGCTGTTTTTTGATTGTGTCGGGGGGGACAGCAGTGTGGTCAAGTGCTGGCTTTGTGAGGTGGAGGTGTGCCATGGGACTAGGGGCCAGCACACTCATATGCTCAATCACCACCAGTTGGAGTGGCAGGCTGCCACAGAATGGACCATACCTGCACCTGCTGGCCATTCTGTGGCAGAGGGTACAGCTGTGCATGGCGGCATCCCTAAGAAGAGGAGGCCCACAGCAGTATCTGCTGCTCCACCAGTACCCCCACCACCACCACCACCACAGCAGGTCAGCCTGTAGAACGTGTGGACCCCAGAGAACTGCGTGTAACATGGACTGACTTGGCAGTTCTCCAGAGTGCTGTTGAGGAGAACATCAAGAGGGTGAGTGCTGTGGAGTAGCAGCTGGATCACATAGAGGGACATCAGCTGCAAATTATGTCCATGCTGGAACTGCTGCTGGATCACCATGGAATCCCACATTAGTTTTATTTCCTCACACCATGTGCCCCCCCACACCTTCCTTGCTGTGTCATAAAACGTATATCCTCCACCATCCCCGACCCTTATATGTAATTATGCCCTTTTTTTGTTGTCTTCCGTATGCGTGACACATTATATTCTGGACCCCCTTCCTTCTGTTAAGTGTCTGTGTGTGTGTCAAGCATGTGCGTGTGCTGTTTTGGTGCCTCGTTTTTCTGCATCCCCAAAATGCATCTGTCTTGTGTCCAGAAAATTGACAAGTGGTAACAAAGTGAAATGTGAGTGTTACAACACATACAAAGTCCCCCAGAATTAATAGTGCACTCCATCATGCACACAGTGATCACACAGAGTCCCCAGATTTTTTATGCATGCCCAAAATGCATCTGTCCTGTGTCCAGAAAATTGAAAAGTGGTAACAAAGTGAAATGTGAGTGTTACAGCACATACAAAGTCCCCCAGAGTTAATGGCACACTCAGTCATGCATGCAGTAGTCACATACAGTCCCCAGATTTTTTCTGCATGCCCAAAATGCATCTGTCTTGTGTCCAGAAAATTGACAAATGGTAACAAAGTGAAATGTGAGTGCTACAGCACATAAAAAAGTTCCACAGAATAAAATGATGTCTGTGAGCGAAGTGTTGCTGGTCCAATGTGTGCTGCGATTCCAGCAAATGCAATGTGATTATCTCAACTGGATGGAAGGGTGCCCTTTGTCTGTACACTAATAGTAGCCTTGGTGAGTTGATATATATAGATATATATTTGTATATTTTGTAGGTGGGGGTTGACATGGACATGTACTTAATGTATTGTTTTGTATCACAGGTCACAGATACTGTTGGTGTGCACATTCCAGTGCTTGATGAGAACTTTTTGTGTAAAAATTTGAAATGGACAACTCTCAAGCAAATGGAGGTAAGTATTTTTTTGGGGGGGATGGGGGGAAGCATATTTGCAGGTTTGTCTCGAATGGCTTCTTATTTGGTTACTTCTTCACAGATTTCATCTGCATCCTTCTCGAGTCTGGTTGTTGATGGTCATGGTCATTGAATGAAACGACTTCTGCATTTTGCATGTCTGCCCCAGCCTTGGGGGGGGGCCTGATGTTGAAGAACATCTTTGGATAATGCCACTTTGACACAACAACAAAGCATCTGGAAGTTTCCTAAAAAAAGAAATGAATGACTTCTTACAACTTGATTGTAATTTGTCCAAGGTTTTCAATCTCAAGTCAAGTTACATTTCAAAACCACATCTTGTCAAGTAACACAACCTGTGTGAAACTTTTTCAACTCTGTCATGGTCATGGCTGCACAACTGCAAGTTCAGAATACAGTGCATGATATCTTACAGAAATAGTTTTGGTGATGTACACATGTCAGCTAGTTTATGAATCGTACTCAGTCGCTTTCACTGCAGTCTTTCAAAAAAAATTGAATGAATTAAATAAAATCTTGATAATTACCAGTATGGATTTCAAATGGATATTCCATAGGTCCCTGTGTATGGTACAGCTACAGTACCATTCATACTGACTTTCAGTGAAGGAGAGTTTTTTTGTTAACCTGTAAAAAAACAAAATAAGTTTACCATATGTGTTTGACCATTGCAGCTCAGAAAAGCTACAGAAAACAAAACATACAGCTAAAGGAAGTTAAATAGCATAAAACACATTAGTAGACATACTCACTTTATAGTTTAAATATTAAGAAGCTTTGTGCATGTGATTGATGGATGTGGTCTCCTGTTCGACTCCCTCTGCCATGGCAAGGTAAATGTAAATGTAATGGGGAAATATTGTCTGAATGACACTGGTGGTGGGTGCTGGATTGGTGGTGATAGCTGTGGCACTTGATGACATTCTCTGTTATATCTTCCTGCATCTGGTGGTGGTGGCAGTGGCTAACATCAGTCCTGGTGGTGGTGATGGTCTGAGGGGGCAGACAAACTCATGCTCAGTGGAGGCAGTGGCTAACATCAGTCCCGGTGGTGGTCCAGGTGGCAGACAAACTCATGCTCAGTGGTGGCAGTGGCTAACATCAGTCCCGGTGGTAGTGGTCCAGGGGGCATAAAAACTCATGCTCAGTGGAGGCAGTGACTAACATCAGTCCCAGTGGTGGTGGTGGTCCAGGGGGGCAGACAAACTTATGCTCAGTGGTGGCAGTGGCTAACATCAGTCCTGGTGGTGGTCCAGGGGGGTGAGCAAACTCATGCTCAGTGGTGGCAGTGGCTAACATCAGTCCCAGTGGTGGTCTGGGGGCAGAATAACTCATGCTCAGTGGTGGCAGTGGCTAACATCAGTCCCGGTGGTGGTGGTCCAGTGGGGTGGACAAACTCATGCTCAGTGGTGGCAGTGACTAACATCAGTCCCGGTGGTGGTGGTCCAGGGGGGCAGACAAACTTATGCTCAGTGGTGGCAGTGGCTAACATCAGTCCCGGTTGTGGTCCGAGGGGTGGACAAACTCATGCTCAGTGGTGGCAGTGGCTAACATCAGTGCCGGTGGTGGTCTGGGGGGCGGACAAACTCATGCTCAGTGGTGGCAGTGGCTAACATCAGTCCCAGTGGTGGTGGTGGTCTGGGGGAAGACAAACTCATGCTCAGTGGTGGCAGTGGCTAACATCAGTCCCAATTGTGGTCCGAGGCAGACAAACTCATGCTCAGTGGTGGCAGTAGCTAACATCAGTCCCGGTGGTGGTGGTGGTGCAGGGGGGCAGACAAACTCATGCTCAGTGGTGGCAGTGGCTAACATGAGTCCCAAAGGTGGTACGGGGGGGTGGACAAACTCATGCTCAGTGGTGGCAGTGGCTAACATCAGTCTCAGTGATGGTGGTCCAGGGGGTGGACAAACTCATGCTCAGTGGTGGCAGTGGCTTACATCAGTCCCAGTGGTGGTGGTCCAGGGGAACAGACAAACTCATGCTCAGTGGTGGCAGTGGCTAACATCAGTCCTGGTGGTGGTGGCATGAATCCAGGGGGGCACACCACCTTTCAACAACTTCAGTTAAAACCTGCCAACATTAACCACATCATTGTCCTCATAAAGAAATTTGCCCTCACATTCATCTATGTTTGAAGTCTGACCACTGGGAAAATTATTTCTCCATCGTGTTGTCATCTACATCAGTGGTTGGCTGTTTCATGCTGCCACTGCCAGTGCCACCAGGATGGTCCATTTCCACATCACCAAAACCACCATGACTAGGCCGGGGTAGGAATACTGAGGTTGCAGTCTGTGATGGTATGTGCCTCTCATTCATTTTTATGAATGTTACCAAACTAACATTTGCAGGAGAGAGGTTTGTCTGACAATCCCTGACTATTGCACCTGCTGAGCTGAATACCCTCTCGACACTTACACTGGAGGATGGGCATGTGAGGTACTTCAGTGCCACTGCAGTCAGCTCTAGCCATTCACTGATCTTTCCACTCCAGTACAAAAGAGGATCATCTGTTATTGTCAGATGCCTGTTTTCAGACAAATATGACCGAACCATTCTCTCTGCCACATTAAGTCCAGTGGTTGATGCATCATCCTGTTCTCCGGAATCATTTATTTCACTAATCCCCACTTGTGACAAAGCCTCCCAAAGTGCATTGATGCCAGACACTTTGGATGACAGACCACCTGGAACTGCAGTCCCCTTCCCCTTGCAGGATATGCTTGATGGTCCTCCAGGTACATCTTTAGCCGGATTATGCTGCTGAGGTTTGCTGACCTTGGCACATGACTTCTGTGCCCCATGAACCAAGCGCACTAGTTGGTCACTGATATTTTCTACCTGTTCAGGCCCTTCCTCCAGTACTGATGCAATTCCACATTTGTATCGTGGATCCAGCATTGTTGCTATGGCAAAGTTGTCACTGAATGCTCAAAATGTGACAATTCTGGTCGAATACTGTCAGCATGTGTTGCAGCAACACACTGCTACCACTGTCTCTGGCAACATCAAGGAAATGCTGTACATTCACCAATGTCTGCCTCAGCACCCGCAGCAGTGGAATTGATTGGCTAATGGAGGCAGACTTGCCAATCACTGCCTGTGTGGCATGTTCAAAAGGCCTCAAAATTGTTATTACAGAGTCCATGAGGTGCCACTGTTCAGTCATCATGGACATGGAGGCCCCAGAACTGTCACGGCTAGTGTGCATCACAAGATATTCTGAGATGGCTTTGTATTGTTCATACAACCTCTCTGCCATGTATAAAGTGGAGTTCCATTGGGTGACAACTTCCAGCTTCAAGCAGTGCTGAGGGAGGCTGATATGCATCTGCAGTTTTCGCAGCTGGTCGCGGGCCTTTTCAGATTGTGAAAAGTGAGAGCAGATATGGCGTGCAATGGTCAGAATTTCCTTTACATCAGGGTGCTGCAGAAATTCCTGCACCACAAGATTTAAACAATAGGCCATGCATGGAACACGGAAAAAAAAACACCATTTGTGATGCATTTTACCACATTTGACCCATCGTCACTTGCTATGAACCCAGCTGTCAGTGACAGGGGGTTCAGCTTCTTGTCAATTTCAGTCAGTACCACGTCCAACATGTTTTCACCAATGTGTGAACAGGTCACATTGCACATAGCAATCATTGCATGCTGTCGAATTCCTGGAAGATTGCTATCACAACAATTCACCTTACTGCACTGATTATTCACACTACCAACATCACAAACAACTCCCGGCACCTGCACCCAGTGTGCAGTTATACACAAATATGAACTCCCCGCTGTTTTACCACTTGTCCACATATCCATACTTAAATGGATGAATGGAGAGGAGGAATGTTGAAGGGCATGTCTTACTGAGTTGGACGCAGTACGGAATAACTCGGGAACAGCACAGGTAGAAAAGTATGTCCTGGATGGGACTTTCCGTTTTGGACAGGCATGTGCAGCAAACTGCCAGAACTCAGAATTCTCCAAAAAGGAGAAGGGCAAAAGATCAATTGCCAGCATTTCAGCTACAGCAGCATTAAGTTCATGTGACATGATTGGGGGGTACTTCAGCTTATGCGTAAAAACACTATGTAATATGAGCTGACTTAAACGTTTTACACGGGGTGTGATGACAAATGGTTCTGCTCTGTGATGAGTGGCATTGGCAGGAGTGGAGTGTGGACGTTTGATGAAGATGGTTGCACAGGTGATGATGACAAACCCAGAAATGCAGTTATTTTGCCAGATTTGCCAACTGGGGTTGATGTACCACTTGCACTAGACATACTGCATTCACCACCACCACCACCACCAAAACTGCTACTCTCACCAGCACTGGACAACATTTCAGAATCATTATGCTCCTCCACTCCATCATGCCTGTAGTAATCCTCTGCTCTTATTTCCTCACTGCTGCACATATTTAATTTCCTACTGGACTTAACACTCATGGAAGGGTGATAACATGCTCATTATGGTTGCTGATGAGGGTGAATGCCCCACTGTGGTATTAGCTGCCATCTTGTGCTGGGTCCACAGTGCCATGTGCCTATTCTTAAGATGTGTATGCTGTCCTTCTGTGTCCAGATGGCTCCCCTTTTTACCTCGACTCACACGCACATGGCAAACCTGGCAGATTGCAACTGACTCATCATTTGCGTCTTGAACAAAAAATCCCAAATAAGGGATTGTGATGCTCTACTTTTAACAAGTCCATGATGCTGCTTATTGAACTATGTTCTTTTAAGCACTGAAGTGGGTTGGGGCTACGTGATGTTTCGGGCACCGCACGCCTGGACTGCAACTGACCACCACGACTACCTATCATTATTACTAGGTCATCATCATCATCAACTGAAACTGGTAAATCACAAGTTTTTACAGGGTAGAGTAATGCAAACAGACTCAGACACAGCCACCTTGAATTTATTTTTCTCTGGTTCCCAACTGGGGTCAATTACATCATCATCATATTCATCAACATCACACACATCCACATCTTCTGCTTGGATGCTGGCATGTGGACTGCATGTTGCAACCACAGCAACATCATCATCACCATCGACACCACCATCACCTGATATTTTTTCACCACACTGTGAATCACTGCATGGAAAATGTGTGACATGAACCGTGGTGGACAAAATATCACATTGTATGCTATCGTTGACATGATTATCAGAATCCTCAGGTTCAGTTACTGGGATGTCACTGGGAAGCATGACATCATCTGCACTGCCACTTACTTGCACTGCTTCACACTCCACTATATTTTTGGATATGGTACACTGCTCAGAATTCAAGCTTGAGGCAGCAATGCTCATACTACCACCATCAGCAACTGCACTAACATCACCAGCTGGGAAAACATCATCTCCTCCAACTATGAGTGAAGCTACTGATTGGGCTGTAAAAACATTGGAGGAGAAATACATTTCCTCACATCAGCAATGCACTTCTGCATCTGAGTACTACCACGCCCACAGACTGTCTTACTGGCAGCAGTGCCATGGTGAGAACCAGCTTTGCTTGCACGTCTCTTTGTGGACATTTTGGGGATCAACAACAATATTCTAAACACATTTAGATTTTGGTATGTTCATGCTCTGATTGGTGGGGACACTGAATGTGAAGCCAAAAAAACAACTGTGGCTTCAGCAACAGATAGAGATGGTCACACAAATTCATAAGTGAAAACACCTTAAGCAACCAGTGGTCACAAACAATCCAATCTGGAAAAATATTCATTTTGCAGCTGGGGGTGGGGGGGGCACTGACTGCAGATTTTTACAGCAGTACAAGCAGCAAAACAAAGAACAGATACCACGATGGCAGTACACAATCAGGCAGCTGCAGTGGATGGTGGGTTCTGCTGTGCCTGCAATTACACTATGGCACAATAAAAGATGTATTATTTTGATGTCACACAACACCGCACACATACACACACACACACACACACACACAACAGTTTGTCTACAATGGTGAACAAGTAATGCATAGCAAATTGAAAAGTTCAGTAGTATGCCATGTATTGTAAACAACCTGAAATTATGAACTGTTGCACCAGATCCACACAACACACAATCAGCAAGAAAATGCCAACAATTACTGACAATATTACTGTGTGTACATTAACAGTCAGTTATATTACAAAAATATAACAAAAAAAACAAAGAAATCCCTATTTCCCCAACTTAAATCTACCTAAACCACAGATACACCCCTTCCCCAAAGCACACTTTCACTGTCTTTTACTACACACATTTAGTGTTGCACATTAACAGTCAAAATCTACACACAAACTAAAACGCTCGATGATATGAGCACAGGAGGGTTTCCTACAATCGATGATCTAAAGTTTGAGCCCCCCAAAAAAAACTCAAAAATGGTTTTCTAACAGCTTTTAGAAGGTTTGAATCACAGACAGCTCTCAGAGCACACTGTCTCCTACAGCTTCCTGCACACACTACCCTGAACTGAGGCTGTGCAGATCAGTAGAGCCCATGTGACCTGAAATCCCATGAATCACTGCAAAATTCACTTTCGGAGCTTAAAAACAAGGTGAAGTGAGGTGAAGTGCATTGTTTTCAATGCACTTTACCTTAAAATGTGGTGGAGTAGTGGTCTGGGAAGGTGGAGTAACGCAAAGTCATTGTTTCCAATAGACTTCGCATTACTGATTATAACACGAAGTACTCCACTTCGTATTGTGGAGTACACCGCGAATCCACCTTTACTCTGTGAATCACTTCGCAGTGTGGATTAAGCCCACATCACCCACCACTGCTCTCAGCTTAGAGCTGGTGGGGGGAGGTTGATTTTCAAAGGGCCTGGCGTGACCCTTTGACTAAGTCCCCATGGGCAACTTACTAATGCAGTGAAACCGCACACAGCTGAAAATGTTATTTCAGCATGTTGTTTGTGTATTGGTGGGGTTGACTGTTTTTGCTCTGGTATAGTATGCAAAAAATTGCTATTTTTAGTACTACCACATGTGCACAGTTATTCTGTTTTTGAATATCTGGTCCAAGGTTCATTAATGTGCTGTTCCTGTATCTTCAATGTATCTGGTTTGGGTAGCTCTGATTATCCTTTCATTTCTAAAGAGCACTAAATGCATCACATGTAAGTTCTAAAAAATAGTAAACAACCTTTACAGGCCCATCACAAGTAAAGCAACAGAACATTAGGAGAGTAGTTCTAATATCAAAATGAATTATTTTGCATTTCTACTACTAACATTCCATGATCAACCTGCAAGTTCTCCCACAGTCTCTGGTGCCCACAGGAAGGTAGCTAGAGCACACTTACTAGATCAGCAAATGTTTGCCTCCTTTCACAAGAGAAACAGGAATACTGTCTTTCTCCAAAACAGTGTCCTTCTGACACAACAGAAACAGTTCAGGTTTTCTACCTTCAAAGTTGAAAAACAGTGGCAGTTTTCATGGCAAGCTTAAAACAGTGCTGTCCTCTCTTTGAGAGCTAATCTCTGACCCATCCAGCTGAAAGAGCCATCATTCTCTGCCCCTCCTCCTAAGAGTCGACTGAAACAGGCCCAAGGAGCATGATGTCATAGTCCAGTCAGATAGTACTGAAAATATGGCCTCTTAACTAACTTCACCTGTGACCTTCCTCCTTTAAAATAATGAATCCCCAATATGTTCTCAGACAGGAGTGTCTGTGTTATCTTTGTTATTGGTGCCAGCTTTAAAGCATGCTTAATGATGCATTTAACTGCTTTAAGGACCTTAATCCATTAATGTCTTGCTTCCCACTGCAGTGATAGCCTTGTATAGATTCCTTTCTCAAATGTTGCTCATTTTATGTCTGAGGGGTTAACTTGCAAGTTCCTAGAGAAAGAAGAGGTACCAGGGTCAAAACCCCATCCCTAGTTCACAGATTTGTTTTTCATAGCTACCAGGGCTCCATGATTAATTACTGGGGCTCAGCCCTGGGAAAGCCCTGCTTAATTCCAACAGTGATCTGCATACAGACTAGTGCAAAAGTCCTTATATTTAAACAAGACCCCTCTTAGGTCTGGGCAGCTGCAAATATGTATTGCCAGGGGCTCAATGGCCAGGATGAAAAGCATGGGGGATAGAAGGCATCCCTGATGGGTTCCTTTATCTAGTTCAAACAGGGAGGATTAGGTGGAGTTTGTCAGCACTCATGCATGTGGGGCACTGTACAATGTTTGGATCCATGTAGAAAAGTATTGCCCAAAGTCCATGTAGTGTAAAACCTTGAATAAATAGCCCCATTCCACCAAGTTGAGTGCCTTCTGAAAGTCAATTACAACTGCAGTGGTTGGGGTGGATGTTTTGTTTGCCCTTGCTATGATGGACCCCAGGGATCAAAGATGGTCCAATGCTAATCTGCCTTTTGTGAACTCCACCAATGATGGATGGATAAGATAAGGGAGGATTTTGCCCAAAAAAAGGGCTAGGACTTTTGCCAGGATCTTCACATTGGTGTTTATCAAAGATATAGGGCAATAACAGTTAGGGAAACATGGGTCCTTACCATCCTTAGGAAGTACTGTTATTATCACCTCTTGGAGGATGGTGGGGAAAAGCCTGCCTGATGGGATTTGTAGAACATTCTGTGTAGAAAGGGGCTTACTACAGGGGTTAGGAGGGCATATAAGTCAGCGGGGATACTGTCTCTTCCCTTGAATTTGTTCTTATTTAAAGATTGAATGGCTGTTTGAATTTCTGTTAGTGAGATGGGGGCTTCTAAGGAATATCAGTGGTGAGAGCTGAGACAGGGAAGGGATAGTTTACAGAGGAAGTAATCTATGTGGAGGTCATCTTTTCCATCTGCTGAGCTGCACAGTTCAGCAAAAAAATTAGGTAATGATTTTATTAATATCCTTTGAGTTGTGCTGTGGGGTACCCCTTGGGTCTTTTAACACTGGGATATAACATTCTGCTTGCTGCTTTCTCAGGCGATACAACAATAAATTATATGATTTTTCCCCAGCCTCCAAATATGTAAGTCTGGTCCTGATTAGTGCCAGCTCAGCCTTTTGGGTCAGTAGGGTGTTAATTTGAATGCAGATCCCAGATAGCTCCGCTGCCAGAAATGTTCCATCTGTGGGACTTTTAGCTTTTTTGATCTCTAGTTCTTTTTGAGTTAGGGAATTTTCCTGAGACTTGAGAGCCTCCTCTCTTTCTTTTCTGTGTTTTGCAGCAAACCCCATGATACCCCACCAGATCATTGCCATAAAGTCTTCCAAGAGTGTAGCAACAGAGATGTCTCCATTATCATTTTCTGTGAAACACCTGGTGGTCTCTTCCAACACCCATTTGAGGAATTGCTCATCACACAGTAACAGGGAGCCTAATCTTCATTGGGAGGACCTGGGGGTCTCTGGTCCCCAAATTATCAAGGAGAACACTGGGGCATGGTCTGAAATTACCAGGGGCTCAATACCACAGGTGGCAGTTTTATATGTGAGATGGGTAGATCTCAGTAATAAATCTAACCTACTGGCTGAGCCAACACAGGGGGGGATACAAGTGAAGTCTTTGGCTGTTGGATTAAAGGACTTCCACAGGTCTGTGAAGGAATTATCTTGCAGCAGAGACAGTAATACTTTAGACACCCTGAGATTAGGCTCTTTAGTCTGGTGGAATCTGTCTATGGCAGGGACTAGAGCTGTGTTAAAGTCTCCTCCTATTAAGCATGATATCTTAAGGGGGGATATATCTTGGATCCACTGACAGAGGGCACGATGAATGCCTGGAGAGTCAGAATTGGGACCATATATAGAGCCCAGAATAATGGGTCCCTGAGGACTAGATAACTGTAAGAGTAACCAGAGGCCCTCGATGTCCTGCTCCTGCTTCCTTATTGTCCAGGGTAGGGTTTATGTATTAGTATGGAAACTCTGCCTTTAGATGAAGATGCACAACTGTGTGCTTCCTGCCCCACCAACTCCCTAAGAAAATTGAGGGTTTCTGTAGATACCAGTTCACTTTCCTGTAAGGGCGCACTATTTGGTCTGAGATTTTTTCAGGTGGGAGAGAACCTGTTTTCTTTTAACAGTGGAGTTAAAGGTCAGCCATAAGTAGGGTCATATAATATTAATAAAATTCTGACTGAGAGAAGGAGTTGGGTAACTGTAGTAGCTGTTGGGCTGCCTGGAGAGAAGTCAGGAGGTGGACAACGAGGGCTCTGAGTTACCCACCCTATGTTTTGTCAAATCACACAAGTTAGAAGCATGTATCACCAATATACAGTATATCTGCTTTTACCATAACAGTTGTTGCTAGTCTAAGCTGGCAATTGAACAATAAACCATCTATTGTCTTCCGGTAATCTTCTACAAAACCTGAACCTGTAAAAAGGAGACAGGCTGGAGGTAAGGCAGTGAACTTCTTTGTGGCTGGCAGCCAACTAGTTGCCAAAGGCCCGGAGTATTAACATTAACAGGCAGAATAACTGCTTATTTACAAATAGCTCTACATATTATTCTGCCACTAGATAAGAATAAAGGGGGTTTGGGGTGAGAATGAACCATTGAGGTTAGACAGAGCAGGCCACTCTGATTTGGGTTCCTTTCTTACATATGAATGTAATGCCAGGAAATGATCCTGGGATTGCAATGTGCTCTGTACCAGAAAATGTTCTAGTATTTGAAGCTAAGGGCCAGTCTTAATGTGTGACCAAGTATTTGTTATGGCCCCTGAAGTGGTCAGCTGTGTTACAGAGACTCTGAGCCTGAGTTTACAAGTCTGCTGCATAGCATCCATTTCAACGCTGCTCTTCTGGTGGCTTCATTAGGAGAGGGGGTCCTCTAAAAGTTCAAAGGGAAGGATTTGTCTGTGGGCCTTTTGAAAACAACAGCAGTATTATATTGAACTTAATTGGACCTCAGTTCTCAGAGCTTGCTGGTCACCAATCTCACAGTAACCTTTGATACCTCGTGCACACCATCTTTTTTTTGCACCGCTGTCCACCGTAATTGTAATTTTATGAAGTGTACTGTATTGTATTAATGCCCAGGACCACCTTGAAAATTAGCTTGCTCAATGGTGTTTATGCCTGGTTAAATAAAGTGATTGATTGATAAGTACTTGTGGCCCTTTGGACCTAACCCAAATGCTGGCAGTGAGATGGCAAATAACACCTATGTCTGTATTTTGTGTGAAATTAACTCTTGATATGCCCATAGTTAACTATGTTGGTCTAGCCACTAAACTAGCATGAATAACATTTTCTGCAGATTCAAACATCAATGCACCAGAGATCTGAGTCTCAAACCTGTGAGCTCTGAAATACAGGGGATACAAACCTTGAACCATTCCTGTCATTAACAAATAAGGGTTCAACCTTTTAACATAGTACAAATTACAACCAATGAGACTACGGCACAATATATTGCTGTGGAATTTAGATAAGTAAGTGGCCATAGCTTTGTCTACAATGACATATTAAGCAGGCAGCTGCTTCCTTTTGAGTCCTGGGTTTGTCAATGAATCAGAGCTCTCTCTGGGTGGCAGACTGCTGATATAATCTAACTTGATGTTTAAATGGGGCATTGCCTGCCAGTTTGTCCCAAGTCACATGGTTAATGGTGATCCTATCATGTTGAATGATTCACCTTTTGGGCTGATAATCAGTATGACTGTGAAAATTTAAAAGCAAAAACCAGTCCAAGGAGCTAGGTTCCCTACTTCGGCCCAAAGCCAATTGTTTGATCTGTGAGCAGATTGGCAGGGAAGTCATCGCCATTTAACAAGGAAAGAGAGCAAAGTGGCTCAGTGGGAGTATTGGCCCAGGGGGTCTCGATTGCAATATTCCCCCTTTTGAAATCAACTTGGTTAGTAAATGTACCTCAGCAGTGTGGGGTTAATTTTTATGGAGTTGTTGGGTTGTCCATGCCAGATGAGGCCATAGTCAAGAGTGGGATCTCCGCCGCTCAGTCTGCCCATGACTCATAGAAGTGGGTACTGGTCTCTTTTGCCTGGGTTATCTTTTTCTGAGTAAGGCTGCATAGTTGGGTTGGTAACTAGAGCTTCGTAATGACTGGACCCAGAAAATTTTGATAGATCTTGGGACAAGCTGGGGGATCCTGAACTGTAGCTATTGCTTCTGGAGCACTGCAGGCCCACTGTCATAATTTCCTTTGAATGCCACATTGTCTCTGTCTCCCTCTTGGACGTTTAACCAGCTGCCATGTGGAATCAGTTGTTGGATGCTGGGTTGATCCAGGTCCCCTTTGGTCTGGTGGTGGAGTCAGATGTCCAGTCTGCAGTGTAGGAATGGTGTCCATTGAGGTCTCTGCAGGAGCAGGTAGTTGCTGATTGATGAAATGCTCTGCTTCACCCAGGGAGGTGAAGGAGTAGTGCACACCATTAACAGTGATGGTGAGGTTAACTGGATACCTCATTGAATATTGTAAGGCCAGGTGTTTGAGATGTTTCATGACCAATGTGAATGCTCACCGTCTATTTGACAGTTCTACAGAAAAGTTCTGAAACAGCCTTGTAATATTCCCTTGTCAAACTAAGGGATCTCTTTCTCAGAACAATCTTAATATGTTGTTCCATACTGGAAATCTGAGGAGTTTAACAATTATGGGCCTTGGGGGTTGTCCTGGATGAGACATCAGTGCAAGGCTGTGGTGTGATCTTTCTATATCTATCGGAGGGCAATTCAGCGCATTCAGAATCACTGGGAGAGTCACTTGTAGGAAACGTGTCATATCAGGGATTTCCACCCCTTCTGCGAATCCAGCTATGTGCATATTATTTCTCTGGGATCTGTTCTCGAGGTCATCTATTTTTTCCAAGAGGTAGAACACAGAGGAATTGAGCTCCTGGATTTGGGACTACTGAGACTCAAAGGATACTGTGAGATTGGTGATTTGCTTTTCATTAATATTCAGTCTGTGCCCAAGTTGGGCTAAGTCTATTTTTATATTGGTTGCTGTCTGTTTGAGTTCAGCTGTATCCTCTAATAACTTTGCAAGCATATTCATGATCTGCTGCATGCTAGCATCTTTTAGGTTGGGGGCACTCATTCTGGATGAGTCTGTTAAACTGGCATGATGCTTGTGGATGTAAACCAGGCTCGCTGGTAATCTCCAGAGTTCTGCAGTACTTCTTTTGTCAGCTTTGATTTTGGTATCAAAATTGCAGTAGTTGGTGTCCTCAGTTCTGTAGTTTTAACCACATTCTATTGCACCCAATGACTGGATTAGTAATGATAAAGTTGGCATATCCAGTGGAGAAAAGAATTAGGCATCAATCATTGTTGGTGGTTGCCCCCCCCCCGAGCCACAACTTTGCTCTGTTTAGCCAAGTTCAGGGAAAGGAAGGGCAGATAATTCTACTTTAGACACCTGATGTTCTGGTCATAGGTGGCTGAAGAAGGCAGCAAGGAACATTATTTAAACTTTGGTGTTCTGCTTAGCCAACTTTGGGGGGAGGAATATGAAGGTCTGTAGGAGTGTCACAGTAACACACAAAAAAATACACTCTTTTGACTCAAGTCAACAAAAAGCAAACACTTATTGCACAAATTAATCAAGTTATCCAGTGTTTATTGAAAAGTCATGCTGTGTGTATATTCCCAGGCAGTCCAGTGGTCCCTCCCCTCCCTTGCTCTCTGATCACCATCCCCATATCAACAACATATTCCCTGGTAGTCCAGTGGCCCCCCTTCTCTGATCACCATCCCAATGTAAAAAAAATGATTATCCCTGGTAGTCCAGTGGTCCCTTCCCCTTCCCCATTCTCCAGTCACCGTCCTCTTGTCAAATGACATTCCCCAGTAGTCCAGTTGTCCCTTCCCCTTCCCATACTCCAATCACCATCCCTGATGAGTTTTTTTGTGTGCGTGTTTTTACTCTGCAAAAAAAATGTACCTCACCAATCAGTCCCACATCCCCACTCATCACCCACCACACCACACCTTCCACTACACCCCAACACACCCTCACTCACCTGAACAGGTCCCAGGTTTGAGATCCAATCTCTAATAGAAGACCCATCTTGCTGCTGGAACCAACGGCTGCAGTATGAGAAACTAAGGTAAATGCGGTTCAGTGTATTTCAATATGGATATCAACTTTTATGCATAACTCATACCTTTTTTGACATTTTGACACCAAATTATCAACATGGCCTTTTGGGACCCCACCTCATGAACAATTTGACTGACATTATTCAGTTCCAGCCAGAAAGGTGATTTTGCAGTTGATTGGTGAATTCCCCTTTTGCATGGGATTTGAACTTGTTCATGAGGTGGGGTCATAAGAAGGCTATGTTGAAAATTTTAGGTCTAAATATGTAACAATGACAAAGTTCTACCCATTCATTGCAATTTTGCTATGCCATTGTAACTTTGGAAATGTTAAATATTTGACTCCAAATTACAACATAATGTCCCCTTAACTCATGTAGTATTAAGAAGTCATACCCATAAGAACCAAGCACAGTGCACAGAGGGTAAGCACACATACCAAAAAAAAATGTTATATATATTATGCAGGAAGGGAGAGAGACATGTGGTTAGTGGTGCAATCCACTGGCTATGGGGTGGCAGTTTTCAGGGAGACATTCTGGAAGCTGCATTGCTGCCCTATTTGCAGTCAACTGTCAGCTCTGAGGGATGAGGTTGCCCATCTCCAGGCTGAACTTCAAGGAGTAGGGAAGCCTCCCCCCACCCAAGGAGCATCAGTGCTACCACTGCTGCCTCATAGGTTGCCAAGAATGAGGAGCAGTTAGACCATAGTGGGCTCTGAGAGGGTGAGGGTGGTGAAAGAGAACTGCATCCCTTCAGTTGTACCTCTCCACAGCTCATATGCCATTCTGGTGGAGCATGGCTTCTCTCTGACGGCACCTGCAGTGGAGACTAAGGAGGATGCTGGGAACCACCACAAGAGAGACCCATAGCAGGGTGGGAAAGGACACCACAGTGAAAGGAAACAGCTCCTGGTGGGGGACTCAATTGTTAAGGGGTAGAGCAGAGAAAGAGAGGGGAGAGGGATGTAAGGTGCCTGACTGGTGCCATGGTTTGGAGGGACAGGAAGTGAATCCTCAGGATTGCAGAAGCAGCATCACAGGAGATGGAACTAGACATCATTGTCTGCCTTGGGACAAATGACTTAGCTGGACATGGGATCAGTGCAGTGCAGGAGGAGTTTGTGGAGTTGGGGAGGGTCCTTAGACAGATAGCATGCACAGTAACCTTCTCAGAGGTGCTGCCTGTCTATGGCATGGGTGAGGCTAGGGAACTCCGTACCATGCAGTTAAATGAATAGTTGAAAGAATGGTGTGGAGCACAGGATTTTGGCTTCATTGGGGATTGAGGGTCCACCTGGAGGGATGTGGGTCTATACTGGTGCATTGGTCTGCATCTTTCCAGGAAGGGAACCAAGCTTTGTGGTGATAGGTTTAAATGCTTCATTGGCAAGATTTTAAATTAGCCAAGAGGGAGGGACAGATAGGAACTAAGAAGCCTCCCACCACAAAACAAGGTATTTAGCAAGGTACACACCAAGTTACAGAGTTCCACAGGAATCAGGACAGGGGTAAATGGAAAAAAAGACAAAGGCAGTAAGAACAGGGATGGGGCAAAAAAGGGCAATGTCTTCATAAAATGGAGGGCAATGAGTACCAATGTCTGTAGTCTGGGTAACAGGCTTCCTGAGCTATTGGCCATGATGGAAGAGGGACACCTGGATATTGTGGCAGTCACAGAAACATGGTTCATAGAGAACCATGACTAGGAGGTCAGCATACCAGGGTACACAATCTAAAAGAGGGACAGGGAGGGTAAAAGAGGAGGAGGAGGAGCTCTCAACATAAGGGAAGGGATCAAAGCAATGCAACTAAAGGGTAAATGGGGAGGAGAGGAGGCACTGTGGGTCACCCTGGAGACAGGGAGTGGCACCACAATCTGCACAGGGGTTGAATACAGACCCCCATCTCGGGGGGGGGGGAATGGACAAGGAAATGATAGAAGGCATTCTCAGAATGGCAGAAAAAAGAGAGATATTGTTGATGGGAAACCTGAATATGCCAGATGTTAACTGGAAGACTTTTAGTGTTGCCACTTCCAAGAGCAGGGTCATTCTCATTGCCCTACAGAGGGCATGCCTCAGACAGCTAGTGCTGGAACCCACTCAGGAGGGAGCAATCTTGCACCTGATACACTGAAATGGAGATAGGATCACAGATTTAGAAGTGGGTAGCTATCTGGGAACAAGCGACCACCACCCAGTGTGGTTCACAATAAACACAACTGTGGAGTCAAGCCATACAAAAACAAGGGTACTGGATTTTAGAAGGGCTTACTTTGTCAAAATGGGTGAGTACCTAAGAAATGCACTAGCAGATGGGCAGGAAAGAGGGGTGGAAGAACAGTGGGGAAAAATCAAAACTGCCATCATACAGGCAACAAGCCTTTGTGTGAAGCAAATTAAAAAAAAATAAAAAACGGAGTAAAAAACACTATGGTTCTCAAAAGAGGTGGTGGGAAAGATTAGGGAGAAAATGACAGCATTTAGGCAGTATAAGGAACCACAGAAGGTTCAAGACAGAGAACTGTATCAGTTAAGGCAGAAGGATGCAGGGAAGGCAGTCAGAATAGCGAAGGCCCAAACTGAGAAAAACATGGCCAACTCAGTTAAGAAGGGGGATAAAACCTTTTATAGGTACATCAGGAAGCAAAGGAAGATAAAGGGAGGGATGCTGAGGCTTAATAAAGGGGAAGGGAGGTGGGCAGAGGTTGACAATGAAGAGGCAGAGATACTGAACAAATACTTTTGCTCAGTATTCACAAAAGAAGAAAAGGAGGAGGTACCTAAACCAAACAATAGAAGCACTCTGAGCGGGAAGTGGGGGGTGACACCAGCCCATTCACAGAAGAATGGGTTCTGAAAGAACTCCTAAAACTCAAGGTGGACAAAGCAATGGGGCCTGATGTGATTCACCCCAGAATTCTAAAAGAACTAAGGGGAGACCTAGTGACACCACTGACTACCCTTTTTAACAAATCATGGGAGGATGGGGTGGTACCTAAGGACTGGAGGAGGGTGGATGTGATTCCCCTTCACAAAAGTGGGAGCAAGGTAGAGGAAGGAAACTACAGACCTGTTAGTTTGACCTCAGTGGTAGGGAAAATGATGGAATTACTCCTGAATGAAAGAATTGTTGAGTACCTAGATGTCAGCAGGGCACAGGACCCAAGGCAACATGGATTCACAGTGGGAAGGTCATGTCAGAAAAATCTAATTGATTTCTTTGACTGGGTGACCAAAGTAGTAGACCAGGGAGGTGCCGTGGATATGGCCTACCTAGACTTTAGCAAAGCATTTGACACAGTCCCACACAAATGATTAATAAACAAGTTAGACAGCCTGAGAGTGGGTCACAGGGTGGTAACCTGAGTAACAAATTCACTGCACAACAGGATGCAGAGGGTAATAGTAAATGGAATACACTCTGAAGAAAGGGGAATTAATAGTAGGGTAACGCATGGTTTAATATTAGGACCAGTCCTTTTTAATATCTTTATAGGAGACATTTCAAATGGTCTGGAAGGAAAAGTATGCCTCTTTGCAGATGACACAAAGATCTGCAAAAGGGTTGATACACGGGGGGGGGGGTGGAAAGGATGAGAAGGGACCTGGCAAGATTGAAGGAATGTTCAAAAGTATAGCAGCTTAGATTCAATGCAAAGAAATGCAAATTAATGCTCCTGGGAAGCAAAAACCCAGGCGAAGAGTACACAGTGAGGAAGGGGTACTAACAACAACAAAAATGGAAAGGGACCTGGGGGTTAGTCATATCAGATGACCTTAAGGTAGGCAAAGAATGTGAGAAGGCAGTAAGGAGAGCTGGGGGGATACTGGGATGCATAGGGAGAGGCATCAGCAGTTGAAAACAGGAAATTCTTATCCCTCTGTACAAACAGTTGGTGAGATCCCATCTGGAGTACTGCATGCAGTTCTGGAGACCCCATCTCTGCAAGGGCATAGACAGAATAGAGGCGGTCTAGAGGAGGGCAACTAAAATGGTGCAGGGTCTACAGCAGAAGCCATATGAAGAGAGACTAAAAGAGCTTAATATGTATACCCTTGAGGAATGGAGGGAGAGGGGGGGACATGATAGAAACTTTCAAGTACCTGAAAGGAATCAACAAAGTCCAAGAGGGGAGCATCTTTCAGAAAAAGAGATATGCAAGAACAAGGGGGCACAATTTAAAGATGGAAGGGGGACAGATCAGGGACAATGTGAGGAAATATATTTTCATGGAGAGAGTGGTGTACAGATGGAATTGCCTTCCTGGGGAGGTTTTGGGACAAAAAAAGTGGGGGAATTCAAGAAATCATGGGACAACTATAAGGCAATTACAGTGTGGGTAGGAGGAAGTAGGCTGTTGGTTAACTACAATCTGCAGCTTATCCAATAGGTAGGGAAATGGGCAGACTGGGTGAGCCAAGCAGTACTTATCTGCTGTCAAAGTTTATGTTTTTATGTTTCTATGTCACAGCTGTCATTTTTCAAATCCTGGCCAAAATGTGTTTTTGCATATGTGGTGTGGAACGGCGTTGCAGTTGCGCAAACTTATGTTTTGCTGGGGATTAGAAAATGTTCTATGCCAGGTACATGAGGTGGGGTAATAAGATGGCTATGTCAGCATTTGGTCACTGCTGTCCTATAAATGGAAGCACAGGGCACTTCCACAGCTACTCATATAGATGCATCTATGGAGGATTGGGATATTCGCTCCCACAGGCAAATAAGGCTATGATAACAGTATTTCAAAAAGTAAGGACATTATTTGCAAAAAAACTACATCAGCACATCAGTTAGGGTTCAGGATAATGTGACAAAAGTAGTGAAATATGACTTTATGGTTTCCTACCCTAAAACCCCTGCCCCACAACTTAAGCAAATGAGGGGTGGAGTCTCCCTTGGGGTTGTCAGCCCTAATGGTCACCCCATTTTATGCACTCATGAAACATACACACCTGTCTCCATCACATATTGGCTTTTCTTTTACTGCAGTGGGGTGAGCATTAGGGTTGACAGCCCCAAGGGAGACTCCACCCCTCTTTCGCTTCAGGGGTGTGGTATGGGGTTTTAGGTTTGGAAACCCTAACATCATATTCCCCTACTTTTGTCACTTTATCCTGAACCCTAACTGATACATTAACATAGTTTTTTTGCAAAGAATATATCAAGACATTGGGAAATATAACATTCCATTTTAAATATGCTATGCTGGATATTCTGCATCATATCACTGGCTACCACTGTACACTAGTTCATACCAAATGGGTAGTATCATCATGACCTAATCCTGAAGAAATGTGTATATAATTTGGGAATGGAATGTCACTGACCAATCACAAAGGAAAGCAGCTGTACCTATTATTATGTGACCATCTGTCTTCATGAGCTAGACATTAGATATGCTTGCTCCCATTTTTGTGGTCTCCATCTGCCTCATAGCCACTTGCTTTCACTCTTAGTAGCAGCAAACCACACATACCTAGCATCATCGGTTCCTGTCAGCTTAAATCACTCAGTAAAAGTACATTACATGCAAAGTTGAGTAGCAGCCAGGACCCATATAGCCTTACACCAGTAATGTAGAGTGACAAAAAAGCAGGCCACTGGAAAATTGCACCCACAATATTTTTGCAAAATCTGCAGTTTTCACCATTATCTGCATCATTCCTGCAATCTTTTCACAATTTTTGGAGTTCTTCTCAAGTTACTTAAAAATTTAAACATTTTCAAAGAACACTGACAAATGTACTAGAGATGTACCATGTAGACTAGGGCTTGGCCAGAAACATTACAGTGTGAAATGAGGAGGGGGTTTCTAATGGGTTCTGTGTGATGCTGCTTTCACTGACTGGTTTGGCTTCAAAATCTACAGGCTAAGCATGTGTGCATTAAGCACTTAAGATCTGTGTTGAAGATCATTTATTGGATAGAAGGATAAAGGTGCAAATTGTGCCATTTACTTAAAACGGATACCAACTTGAAAACATACTGTGGTAATGATGTGTGTACATTTCATTCTGAATAGACCGTATTCCACACAATTGGGGATTTTGGATGGCCCTGCTGAATGTAACTTGGATGTGCTTTCAAGGAAGTTAACAACAGAAGTCTTTCATTTAATAAACTGACATTTACATGTTCACATGCAAGACAGTAATGAAAAACGTATTTGTTTTAGTTCTCCATTACAGTGCAGTAGTCATACAGATGCTTATTTCCAGGCACCACCAGAGAGAGTTGCATGACTACAAATAATCTGATAAAAATATTTTTAAGCATTTTTCTTCAAATAGACAAAATAAATTGCAGCCAGAGTAAAACATAATTGTATTTCAAACCAATGCATGATGCAGTGAAAAGATGTGCTGTATTTATTTTTGATGAACATTTTACAACTAGGCACTTACAAAAGTCATTGCTTTTGAACTTATTTTATGTCAATGAGCTGTGTGTCACTAGATAAAATGTAATTAGCTCTGCATAATTTTTACATTTCTAAATTTTGGAAGATATGCTACATAATATCAATATCACAAACCTTTCCTCATGAGCTGGCCTGCTAGTGCAGTAATAGCACTGCTGCTCATGATACTGATGACCGAGGTTCAGGACTGAGCCAGTGCCATCAGAGGCCAACCAGCAGAGAGGTGGATTGTGCATCCCATTGTATGCTCTCCTTTGGGGAAGGGATATTCACATTCCGTTGTTATACCACCACCCAGGAGACAATGGCTGGATGTGCAGGAGAACTGTGCATGGATGTGCCAATGCAGTGCGTCCATGCATTGGTTTCATCAGACTTGCTGGCACCCAATGATATCAGCATGTTCAGGGGGAGAGAGGTGGGAAATACACACATTGACTGGGAGGATGAAACCTCTGAAAATGAAAAAAGGTACTGTAAATATTTGCTAGACATTGGACACTGGAAACAGGGGAGGTACCCAAGGACTGGAGGACAGCTGATGTAGTCCATCTATACAAAAGCGGAAAAAGGGAGTAAGTGGGAAACTACAGACTATTCAACCTGACCTCAGTAGTAGGGAAGGTCATAGAAATGCTACTGAAGGAAAGAATAGTGGAACACCTGTTTACCAACCATCTACAGGACCCAAGGCAACATGGTTTTACTGGAGGGAGGTCATGCCAGACAAACCTCATTCAGTTCTACAACTGGGTAACAAGAGAGGTGGATCGGGGGGCAGTGGATGTGGCCTGCCTGTATTTCAGCAAGGTCTTTGACACTGTGCCATATGGAAGGCTGTTAAACAAGCTGGGGAACATGGGAGTGGGTAGGACAGTGGTGAGGTGGGTGAATTACTGGCTGGCTAACAGGACACAGAGGGTGGTGGTAAATGGCTGTCACTCTGCAAAGGGAAAGGTGACCAGTGGGTTCCCACAGGGATCAATGCTCAGTCTTGCCCTCTTCAATATCTTTATCAGTGACATTACAGAGGACATGGAAGGGAGAATTTGTCTGTTTACCGATGACACAAAGCTTTGCAACAGGGTGGACATGCTGGAGGGTGTGGATTGAATGAGAAGAGATTTGCAGAAGCTCAAGGACTGGTCGAGGGCTTGGCAGTTGAGATTTAATGCTAAAAAATATAAGATAATGCATATGGGGCACAAAAGCCCAGGAACAAGATATGAGCTGGAGGGGTGGATATAGAATGCTTCAAGCAGGAAAGGGACCTAGGGGTTATCATCTCTGAAGAACTCAAGGTAGCAAGGAAGTGCAACAAGGCAGGAGAAAAAGCAAACAGGATGCTGGGATGCATAGGCAGGGGTATCACCAGCAGAAAATGGGAGGTCATAATTCCACTATACAGGACATTAGTGAGTCCACACCTTGAGTACAGTGTCCAGTTCTGGAGACCTTACCTACAAAAGGACATAGAAATGGTGGAGGCAGTTCAGAGGAGGTCAGTCAAGATGGTGCAATGATTACATCACAAATCCTATGAGGACAGGCTGAAAGACTTATATATGTACTCCCTGGAAGAGAGAAGGAAGAGGGAGAAATGATAGAGACATGTAAGTACCTCATGGGGAGAAACAAGGTGCAGGAAAACTCAATTTTTCAAAGAAAAAGATGCTCCAGGGTGTCATGGGTTGAAACTGGAGGGAGAAATATTCAGAAGGAATGTGAGAAAGTACTTCTTCACATAGAGGGTGGTCGACAAATAGAACAGCCTGACATAAGAAGTGGTGGGAGTGGAAATAATTACAGGATTTAAGAATGTATGGGATAAGCATAAGGGGATCCTGGTTGTCAGGGGAAGGGACAACCTTGTTCGAGGGAAGCTTGGAGAAGTTCAGGTACGTGTGAAAATGGGCAGACTAGATGGAATGAACACAATTATCTGCCATTGACATCTATGTACATAACAATCAGTGGGCAGACAATATTACACTATGGAAGAAGGATTTTATTGTTGATGTGTTATGTATCTGGACAAGACATGAAGTACTTATATTATTCTATAATTACATACAGTAAATACATGTACTGATTACTTGAAATTTGTCATTACCTATAGAAAATGATGCATTAACTTATTGAACCTTCGTATTTTTAAGGAAGGGATACATTTGAATACCAAACTGTACCACAAATAAACTGACCGGAACATATTACTGCATGCCGGCAGATTTTATAAAACAGATATGACAGAAAATTTACATTATGAACACTTTTGTCAGGCTGAAAAGAAACTGTACCAAGAACTCTGACTACTTAAAAGATGCTAATGAGCTGGAGGAACATTTCAGGAAAGGGAGATCTAAACAAAGGACTCAAAAGTGTGATTCTCAACAGAGGGAAGAACTGTTAAGAATTAAGTGAATTTTTTGTTTATTTATTCTTTGGTAACTGGATAAGTCTTGGGGAATTCAAGATGGAATCAGGAAACAATTGCTGAATAAACTGAATTTTCAGATCAATTTGTAGTAGTAAAATATGTCATTATAAAACACTGGAATGTTTTGCAGTCCAGTGAAACAGGCAGAGGGGTCTTCAGTGAAATATTTATGATTATTGAAAAAAAAGGTAAAACTCATAAGTGACAGGTTATTTCATTCTTTTCTAAAACCAAATGCAAAAGAATGTGAAATTTTCCAGTGGAAAAATCTTTTAATGAGAAACTACTTATGCGGCAATTGCTAATATTGCTGCAATACACAATGAACCGAAACACTATACAAACCATTTAGAGAAGATGTACAAATCAGACAGTTTATCATGTAGTAGTTTGCCCCCATTTCAGGCATTCAAGGCATATCTTTTCTATCTCCCTCTCTCTAAAGCTTTCTGCAGTAGCACCTTCTCTTACTTCTATCCCTGTTTATATCACTTTCTGCTATCATGGGCATGCCACCCATGATAGTGCCTTTGCTTTCTTGTGCTAGTCCTTCTTTCATATCCCATTTTCTCCCCTGCCTTATTGTCAATCCTTTTGCAGTAGAAAGCGTCCTATAAAATGAGTGTATACTGAAAAGAAAGGACATTCTAGATTCTAACTACATCATGTGCTGCATCTTCTGTAAATGTGTAATGTGCCAGATATGGTACAACATTACTGTTTAAATGTGCAGCACTGTATTCTTGGTACAGCAGGTACCATTAGAAGAGAAATATTGAACGTGCAGGACAAGGGCTTACTGTGTAACACTGTAGTGTTTAAATGTCTGCAATAATCCTGCCAGTAAACTGCACTCAGTTCCTGAATGAAATGGGTGACTCGCTGCTACCTTCAGGAACAAACCTGTGAGAAAGATTCTCTCATAGTAGCTTAGCCCCTGAAATCCTCCCAAGTGTAGAGGTTTGTGCTGGCAGTATCCTTCATGGTGCAACTGAGTTGGGAAAGTGTTTGCTTGTAATTAATTAATGAAAAGACTTCACCAGCAAGTACCGGGAGCTGCCCAGCTCCTAAATATGGAGGAATGTGTAGAAACGCTGCTTACCTCTTGGGGTTACCCCCTTGGTGTCTAGAGTGGGGAAAACTGCCTCTTCTAGCAGGGCTACAATGAAACTGACTGTGCGTCAGTCAGGCGAGCACGCTGTGTGACCAAGTCAGTGGTGTCAATAGTTATTACCAAGAACACATGCCCGACTCAGTTCTCCAGGCTCCTGTAGTCTTTTATTAAAGAAAGGACCTCCCAAAGCTAAGAGGGGGGACTCTTAGTTGTAAACTGTTGCAGCCAAAGCACTAAGTTATCTAAAGGTAAATGGAAGGAAATGAAAATACACCCTGATGTCTTGAAATTGCAGCTGTCAGGTTTCTCAGCAGTCCATTATGTGATTTCCTAGCGGTCCTCTTACAAACATAAAAATAATGAATGGGGACTTATGGTAACAGTACTATTTAAGCTGTAATTGCTGCTTCCTGATGGTTTTACTATTTTGTCAGGACTGCATGTGAAATAAAGCTCTTACCTCAACCAGGGGCATTTCAAAATGGGCTCTCTTAGGAGTCAGCAGCTCCAAATAGAGGTTCTTTTAGGTCAGTGGTATCTGTCCATCTTCTGGATGGGGGCAGAGCTACATATTATTGTAGGGCCATTAAGAGTATTTAGTCTGATTTTAATGCTTTAAATTATTATTTATGAATAACCATTCACTGATTAGTGAGGGTTTGATGTAAAATGACTTTACACAGGCAGATGGTCCTCCAGATATTGGTATTAGTGTAGTATTTCACTGTTTTTAGAAAGGGTGTGGATCAGCTGACCTGATGATACTCTAGGGATGGGTACAAAAATTGACCTTCTGCTCAGTTCAAGCAGGTCAGTCCAGGAGAGTGTCCTGTGAGGTTGTTGGTTAGAACGTAAGAACACAAAAGATTGTAGTTAAACTGCTAAAGTTAAAATTAACTGCTCTGTGGCAAAACTACTGAGGTGGAGTAGTTATGGAGCTTGAGGAGAGCTGTTTAATTTCTTTATTTTCAAACAACAGTCTGAAGTTAAGACCTGTTTATTTTCTTTTGTTTGCTTTATTTTTGAAGTTTATCTTGATAGTCCTATGGACAAATAACATTCACACAACAAACTGTGTGTTTTAAAACCTATCTGATTGTGTTGTGTCTCTATACCACCCTGTCCACATTACCTGGTCACAGAATTTGGTGTCAAAAGTGGGATTTGGTTGTCCAGCTGTAGGTGGGGAAACCAGACTTTGGTATCAGTCCAGGTACATAGGGTAATAAAGGAGACAAGTTGGATGATGACGAGAAGAGGAAGGGTAATGAGGCTTCTGGTATCCAGACCAGAACCCAGATCCTGAAGTCCGTAGAGAGAGACCCTGATGCCTGGATTAGGACTGGTGGTGAGGACTTGGAGGCTGAAGGACCAGACTGAAGAGGATGAGGACCGGAAGGAAGAGGAACAAGAGGAACGGAGGATGTACTTGGAGGAACCACTATAGGGATTACCGGAATTGTTAAGATAGCTGGCCATGCAACAGATGGACATGGAACAAGAGAAAGAGTACAAGAAGAGATGTCAGGATATCAGGTAGGCAGAGACATTAAGAGTATTACAAGACTTGGGGGCAGGTAGAGGTCAGTCTGGGGGTAGGACAGATCCAAACCTTAAGGACATTAAATTAATGAAGATGACATCATCTAATGATATAGAGGGGTATCTTACAATGTTTGAAAGGGTTGCCCAGGCATGTGGATGGCCACAGACACAATGGGTGGTCTGTCTGTTCCCATACTTAACTGATAAAGCCCAATTAGCTTACAGCAATATGGATGCTAGACCTGCCAACTCTTATGACTTGGTGAAAAAGGACATTCTCAAACGATATAATATAAACACAGAGACATACAGGAAAAATATTTAGCTCTTTGGAGTTCAAGACCCATGATACCCCCCAAGAGACATTTATATGCCTGAGAGAACTACGAACCAAATGACTACAACTAGAGGGAAAACTTTTGATAACCTAGTAGACCTTGTGGTGGTAGAGCATTTCCTCCAAGACCTGTTTATTTTCTTGTTTGCTTTATTTTTGAAGCTTATCTTGATAGTCCTGTGGACAAATAACATTTACAGAACAAACTCAGAATGTGTCAATGCTTAGATTTGTGGGAATGGAGAAAGTGGAATGTCCACCAAGGGACTGGGATACAAATAAAAAAAAATGTTATTAAGAGAGACTCAATGGATAGACAGATTTGGAACTTGTGAGTTTGAGGTAGCTGACCACTTGTTGTCACACTTCAGGGATGTGTATGTTTCTCGTGGCCACCAATTACAGCCCCTTGACTGAGAGGGCTGGGTGGGTCAGAACACAAGGGTTTGCCACTTTGATAACCTACTGGTCCTGATTCAGCCACTCTAAGCAATATATGTACTTATTGTTTGAGCATAATGACCAAAAGTCAGGTTCCATCAACTTATAAAATACACATCTAAAATACAAGTGATACAGAGAGAAAGAAAAAGAGATATAACAAGCATTGATTTACTATGGCACAGTAGACACCATTAATAACACGGAAGCATTAATTATAGTGACAGTGTTCATGATATGTCAGTTCACAGAAAGATCATTTTGATGTACTAGACAAGTTCACAGAGTAATCGGTATCAAAGGGATTGGTAGCATAAATCATTACAGCGCAAAGAGGCACAGTTCTGAATGAGCTTTCATAAACTTTATCATGAAATTAATTTTAAAAATTATGAAACCAGATTCTTTGATATCCATCTTTGCCTGTGCTGTTATTTCAGCAAAACAGCACTGAATAAAGATCCAGTAGCATTTTCATGATAAAATTAATACTAACCACACATTCCTGACTGCCATCACAAACACAGCTGCCATGTTTTCTCACTTAAAAACTTCAGCTAGGCCCTGAAAATAAAATTGCCTTAAGTTAAAAAAATATATAATAGTTCAATATTATTTCTCATCAATATCATCTTTTTACACTCACATACATATACAGTATTTAAAAATGAGTATGACAGTACTTTAAAGTTGTAATTTCTAATGTTTCTTTGTTGACCATGAAATCTCCCCCTTGTATGCTTATCATGGAAATCTGTGCTGTTTGACCTGCTACAGACAGAACAGAAGCATTGGTTTCATCTGAGGCCTTCTTTTTTGTAAGTGTGGGACTGAAAATTCTATTAGTAGAACTTGAGCAAAGATCTGAATTCTTGTATTCCATCCATAGTAAACATTGTATCTATTGAGAGCAGGGAACATAGAACAGAAACAAGGTGGAGAAAAGGGATACAATAATATAAAGGAAGAGTAGAAAGGGTGAGGAAAAAGGTAAATGGGAGGAATTTGGTCAAACAGATGGTTTAAGGGCTAATTTGGAAAAGTGTTTGTGCATTGTATTGATATTATATTAACTGAGATGTCAGGGTTGTAGTAGTAGTAGTAATAACAACTTTTATTCATCTGAAAAAGCAATGAATAGGAAAACTCGACTGAGACAAGTTGATTTCCAGCGAGACCCTTAGTACAGCTTATCTATGTTACAATAGCTGAGAAACATCAAATACATTTGACATACCTTATTAAATATTATACCATGGACATAAGTGAACAGCCAATGAAAACATCAGACTGGCAGTTTACCACCAATGCATATCCTCTGATAACCAATGGCTGATGATGAGAGTATCCAATAAATTCTCTGCAGCACAGGAATAAATAGACTAAAAAAAAAAAGCAGCCTCTTTAATATTTGTATTTTATTATAGTAACAAAAATTAACCTTGGTATAATCACAATAAGCCACTTGGAGGATGTGGGGTATCGGGGGACTTATCATGGCTGGCAAAAATTTACCCACTCGGCTGCGCCTCATGGGCAAATCACTCCAGCTGTGGTAAATCCCCTGATAGCCCACACCCCCTCATGGCTTATTGCTTAAACCACATACGATACATACATGGATACAATAAATACACAAATTTAACATCAAAACATGATGCATCAAAATCAATACATAATTTAAGAGTCTCTAACTTGTATATCTTAAGCTGGATTTTCCTAAGACTACCATTCAGAAAAGACATTCACTCATTCAGGGTTGTGCTGGGACTATTTTGTTGGGGTAGATAAATGTTTAAAAAATCATTGAAATGTATAACACCATTTTATATTTTGCATATTCTTAACCTCCCCCCTTAAAAAATATTGGTAATCATGTCCCTATTTATGGGATGCCACTAGAGTGGTCAATGTCTCACAATACTAGAGAAGATGGAAGCTTTGATACTTTTTATTGGATCAACAAGTGTCTTGTACAAAGATGGTATCAAACCTTCCATCTTCTCCTGTTTTGCAAGAATCAATATGGCTGGAATCTATTTGTACACCACAATACTAGAAAAATACTAGGAGGCAGGAAGGAACTGGAGGAGACATTTAAAATATATTAACAAATCAGCTTAAAAGTAAAATAGTAACTCTAGCTACAAAATAACTACTGGCTCAGTCTGCAGCACAAAAGCTGACACCTATGAATTAAGCACTACTAAAATAAATATAAATGGCCCCCTCAGATTATAAACAATAAAAGTCTTAAATTTTTTAAAGGGAAAATGAAGGTGGTGGGAACCGAAAGTGGCAAAACTCAAAAACAAAAATGTGGGTTACAGAACCATGTTGAAGATGTTGTTTACAGAGCACTTAATTAAAAAGTAACTAACAGGAGAAAATTAATACTATGCATACTGATAAGACAATACTTTTCAGCAGAAAGTGAGGGCCAAATAGATGCTGCAGTCTTCTCCTCGTGAGTCTCTTATGCATTTTTATTTTGTATTCCAGTGATGTTTGTCAAGCATGTTGGGGCATGTATTTTTTCTAATGAAAAATGAACTGTCATAGTTAAAGCACTATCCTGAAAATAAAGTCCAATTTAAAGTTAACTTGCAAAAAAATGTAGAAAGTAATTTAGAATCCTATTATTTTTCATAGGTACTGAAGGTGATATGTTGTAAAAAGCAGAAAGAATTGCCCTTTGGGAATTAATTTGTACTGTATATGCCAAAGTTGAGGCACTTTATATTTAAAAAAAATATATATATGTTCATGGCAAAAAAACTGTTTAATGCATCATTTAGGGTTAAAGCAAAAAAGTCAGGAAATGAAACAGTAGGGTTGAGCCTCTATCCCCCCAACAGATCCCGCACCCCATCCTCCACAGACTGAGACACACCAGGGTGTGCCATTGGAATTGTGAGGCCTAAATCTCATTCCATTCCATGTATAAGCAGGTTGGCATGCCACAGTAAAGGAGAATGGGTTGAGATTTAGGCCTCACAACCCCAAAGGCACACTCCGGCATCTGTCAGTCTGTGGAGGATGGGGGTGTGGGGTCTGTGGGGGGGTTAGGGGCTCAACCCTAATGTTTCATTTCCTGACTTTTTTTGCTTTAACCTTAAATGATGCATTAAATGTAGTTTTTTGCCATGCATTTCCTTACTTTTTGAAAAACTGTACAATAACTAGTAAAAAACCATGTATTGGTGAATGCACACCAAGTTGCCAATGCTTGCATAACAATATGCATCTGTGGGTGCACAGGTCCTCCCACTTATGCAAAGCTACAGAGCCATATAGCAGCCCTATAGGGCCCAAACAATTGTAACAGTAATTTGCAGTTCACGCAACACCTGAATGACCAAACCTGTATCTCACATGGTTTCCAAGATATGGGCACCGAAAACCACTGGACAGGCACTCTTTGAACCCTTGTGGCAGTAATTTCATAGTATCTCATGAACCGTGCAACATACAAAAAAAAAAATTCCACTGCAGGATTACTCTACAATTTCAAATCTTTTTCCAGTGTCATAGTTAGGTGATCTACACTACCAATAGTGAAAAGTCTATATCTCGCTTCATTTCCAAGATAACGGTGCCAAAAGTCATGACACACACCGTAATGTAATCTAAAGGGAAAAATGTCAACTTCATCATTGAATATCACTACAGCCAATTAATTCCCTAACACCTAAACATCATATTTCACATCTCTAGGACATCCTCTTAACACCTTGCAAATTCTAAGTAAAAAAACAAACCGTTATGGAGATATGGGCATCCCATAGGGACATCTGGTCTTCCCTAGGGACATCTGGTCTTACCCATGGACACTGTAAAAAATACATACACATTTTCCCATGGGATATAAAGGGAACTTCAAATTGTAATAACATTTGAATGGATTAATATGTTTTCACCAAACAAATACTGGCATGATCCTTGGCCCAAACTATTTCTATGTCCCAAGATTTGGACCAATAGACCACATGATGTCTGCATAACGCCAAGGTCAAAAAAACAAATAAAAGTAGTGACAAGTGCATTTCTTAGTATTTCACTGTGCAAAATTTGCATGTCTGACCAAAATGCAACTTGGTAAATCGAGGAGGCTCCCCATCCAATGGTGGTTGAGAGGGTCCAGGCTGAAGTGCCCTCCCCAGAGCTTATGGCCAGCTGTGGATGAAGTCCCCCCTTGGCCAGCAACAGAATCGAGGAGGCTCCCCCTCTGAGGGTGGTCAAGAGGGTCCAGCAGAAGTGCCCTCCCCAGAGTTTACTGCAAGATGTAGGTGAAGCCCCCCCGGCCGACAACAGAATCAAGGAGGCTCCCCTTCTGAGGGTGGTCAAGAGGTTCCAGGCTGAAGTGCCCTCCCCAGAACTTACCTCCACCTGCAGGTGAAGTTCCCCCCACCGGCCAACAACAGGTATGAAAACAGGACACTGCAAAAGGTGCAAGGGTCTGTAGAGCTGACAAAGATAGGACTTTTTATTGGCACCATTTTTCAAATTCAGTCTGCTGCACCATCAAACAGCCAACGGAAAGGTTTCATGGACAAGATATCCCCTGCAGTAGAATCACAGAAGCTCAGTTTCTTAACTTTAACAGTCTGCTGAGACAGCGGGCTTTTGGATTATATATATTTATTTTTATTTTGTTTGGTTTTCTCTCTCTCCTTTTTATTCATTTTTGTTCCTAGAAGTACAGTACCAAACCCTCAAACCCAGTCTCAAAAATGAAGACAGTACTGTTATTGCATTAGCAAGGGAGCTCAGCTTGTACATTACCTAAGTTCTGACTCTAATATCAGGATTAGTTTACAGAAAGTGAGCTCTGCTACTATCTTAAGTTCCAGACTGCCTTTCCTGTGATTTAACAGCAGTATTGCTTATAGTGAGGGAATTCTGCATCTAAATTACCTCCTAATAACAATCTAGACTTAATCTCAGGATTTGCCCACAGGGAGTTCAGCAGTTAATTTAATTCATTTCAAGCTTCATAACTGCATTTTATAAATGTTAACCCCATCTTACTGTTATAGCAGCTGCCAATGAGTGTAATGCAAACAGTAGTTTAGCAAAATCCTGGTTGTTTCCCTGCTAAAGTAATATCACCACAAAACTTGTGGCAGCATACTAAAATAATTGGAATTCTTGATGTGAAAAAGTGGCATAATTACAAAACGTGTGGGCATTACTACAGCCCCTCCCCACCTTGCCACCCCTCACCTCCATACCTGCATTAAATCAGTGTCCTCTGCTTTACTTCACAGAATCGAGGAGGCTCCCCGTCCAAGGGTGGTCAAGAGGGTCCAGGCTGAAGTACCCTCCCCAGAGCTTACTGCCAGCTGTGGTTAAGTCCCCCACTTGCTGACAACTGGTACGAAAATGGGATGCTGCAAAAGGTGTGAGGGTCTGTAGAGTTGTCCCTGCTGATGTTCTGCGATGGCTACCCCACCACTCCCACCACCACCCTTGGCAAACACTTCTGTTTATAGCAGAAACCATGTGGTGGAAAAAACTATCAGGCTGTTTTTCCATTAGTAGTTTATCAGCTATAGCTGCCAGAGGTTGTAACAGTCGATTAAGCTGAATGTCAACTCACAAACCTGGCTTGGCAGGTTAAGTTTCACTGTGTGCCTGTTTAACCACACAGCTTTTTCTAGTAGGGATTCTGATCAAAGCAGATCATCAGTAATATGCACTCATTCCAGGACACTGGCTCTACCTATTACTCTGGCTAGGTTGGCTGGGCATGAGCTCTGACTGCCAGAACAGAAATCTAACTCTAAACCCACAAAAACAAACCTAAGAAGTGACAAAATAAATTTAAAGCAACCCTCTGGAAATGATTAGAGTTTGCTAACTGTACATTACGGACATTGCTTACCTATCTTGTTCAACAGCTCTGTGGCCCCCACTTGTCTTCTCTGAGGCACTGTTTAATGCTGAATGAAGATGTCTCAGCCTAATAAGGGCATGCACCCCAATGCTTTAGCTGGCAGGGGTCCTGCCCTGGTTGTCATATACATCTGCACCATAATCTGGGTTGACATGATAATGGTGCATGCTGCTCCCCTAACCTGCCCTAGGGTATGTAGGATTGTCTGCTCCAGCACCTCACAGATTTCCCCGCAGTGTCATCTGTAAACACACTGCTAATGATGCATGGGATAACTCTCAAGGGGGCCTGCTACCACTTGATCGCTGGCATTAGAGGCAAATGGAGGAATCGTGCTCACTTCCATGGACTGAGAGCTCTCAGCTGCATCGTCATAATGCTGCTGCTCTACTCTGGGGATATTGAACAAAATCCTGGGCCACCACTTAATAACTGCACTATAGGGACACTCCTTGACCTAAGCTGGAGCAACACCAAGGGTCTGAGAGTTGCCCATATGAATGCCTGTAGCCTTGGCCCCAAAATGCATGAGGTCCAATCCTGGGTTGCCCTATACAACCATGATGCACTGGCCATCTCTGAAACCTGGCTCAAGCCACACAGCCCGGCCCAGGAGGTGGAACTAGCTGGCTACGATACCTTTAGAAAGGACCGAGAGGGGAAAAAATCTGGAGGGGTCCTTATCTATGTGAAAACATCACTTGAGGCCTCACTAGCCCCTCACCCCCAACTGGACTCCCCAATTTGTGAGTCGATATTCATCAGGATAATCCTAGGCCATGCAAAGCACCTAACTATAGGATACATATATAATCCGCCAAAACTTGCCCAACTTGCTTTGGAGGACCTAACAAAAGCAATGGCGGGCTCTGTTCTTCTGGAGTTACTGCTCCTGGGGGACTACAACTTAAACTGGGATACTAGCACAGAGCAAGCTCTCAGAGCCATGCTCCTTGAAGCTAAACTGACACAGGTCATCACCAAAATCACTAGACATTATCCAAGAACAGGGAGCCATTTCACCCTAGACTGGATCCTTGCCTCCAATCCTGCAAACATCAAAATGGCTGGCATAATGTCAGATGTCTTGAGTGGCCATTCACCAACTTTTGCATTTGGAAGAATAAGCCCACTAAGGTCCCCTTCAGACTCATTTCAGCCAGAGATTTCTCAAAATTCTTAGATGAGGCCTTCCAGGCCTACCTGAGTGGAGTTGACTGGAGTCCAATTAAGTTCCTCCACAGCATGGAGTAAGCTGCAGAATTCTTCAACTTACATTCTCATCTGTAGCAAACCTTCATGTCCCACTAAGGAGAATTTGCGCCAAGGGTCGCTGCTACAGGTGGATCATGAGACAGCTAAAATCCCCTAATGATAAGCAAAGAAAAGGCCTGGAAGAAGTACAGATGATCGGCACTCCTGGAGTGGCCTAGTCATCTTAGGTCACTGTGGAATCAATGTAAAAAAAGCCACCAAAACTGCAAAGAGGTAATACCTTAAAAACCTACAGCAGACACATTTGTCTGACCCAAGGTCCTTTTGGTACTGTAAAAAATGACCGAATAAAAGGTAATAAGAAACCCCCCCAGGGTCACATAATCAGCAGTGGACAAACGCTAACTGAAGGAAGTGATGCATCGGCCACCTTCAACAGATTCTTCACAGACTTAGCAGCATACCAAACAAGCTTAACCCCCCGAAAGGAGGATCCGGTAACAACTGAAGTACTGAATCCTATACTCCCACACTTCCACCTATGGACAGTACACACCAAAAAAGTGCTCCCACTCCTACTGTTCATAAAGTCCAATAGAACAGCTGGACCAGATGGTCTGGATCCTAGACTTCTCAAGGCTGCAGCACCAGCCATCACCCTTCCCATTACCTGGCTCATCATTCAGTCCTTGCTGGGTGGAGTAGTACCCAAAATATGGAAGCAGGCGAATGTGGTGCCAATCCATAAGAGAGGCTCCAGGGAGCCTATGGAAAACTATAGGCCTATCTCCCTGCTCTGCACCCTGGCAAAAATCCAAGAGAGGCTCGTCTATTGCCAACTTCGAGACTACATAGAAGCAAACCAGCTGTTGGTACCCACCCAGCATGGCTTCTGACAAAGGCATGGGACTGACTCAGCACTTATCAAACTCACCACTGATATTCTCTTGGCCCTGGACAAAGACCTCCCAACAGGGGCTGTCTTCATACACCT
This sequence comes from Neoceratodus forsteri, assembly GCA_016271365.2. Taxonomy (NCBI): domain Eukaryota; kingdom Metazoa; phylum Chordata; order Ceratodontiformes; family Ceratodontidae; genus Neoceratodus; species Neoceratodus forsteri. Next base: position 1,164,318,274 of record CM028131.1, read on the forward strand.
GACCAAGGCCTTTGATATGGTTGACCATTCCCTACTGATGGCAAAACTAAGTAAACTGGGACTAGAACAACACTCACTGAATTGGTTCAGCAACTACCTGACCACTCTCAGCAGGTCAAATGGAGGGGAACTGCCTCTGGGATTCTACCAGTAACTGAGGGGGTACCACAAGGCTCAATTTTATGCCCCCTTTTATTCTTGTTGTTTGTCAATGACCTCAGCAACCACTGCGGGACCAGCTCCACGGTCCAGTATGCTGATGATGCGGTACCGTAGAGATCTATTAACGCAGATGATCTTGGACCGCAACTCCAGTCAGACTTTGGCTTGATTGAATCCTGGCTACTAGAGAATCGCCTAGTCCTAAATTCCAATAAAACAAAGGCTGTCTTGTTCGGACCACAATCCCTAGGCCCTGATTGAAGCCTCATGCTCCCACTCAACACTGCAGCAGGCTCCACTATTGAGGTGGTGCAATCTTTCAAATATCTCGGCCTTGTGCTGGACCATGGACTCACCCTAAAACCCCATGTTCAAGTTCAAGTTTATTGCAGGAAAAAAACTCCATTGAGCAAGCTCATTCACAAGAAGGTCCTGGGATACATGTACAACAAAGCTAACAGAAACATACAGTAAATGTGTACAACAGAATTTCAAGTGCTGGCAAGGTACAGAAGAGACAAGTGTACAAGCATTATTCCAGGCATTATACCAAATCACATTGAGTCGGTCATCATACTCATGCAAAAGGTGCAGCTTCAATCCATATAGACATTGGGACTGACAAAGACATATACAGTCATAGAGGAAAACAGTTTTACTGACAGTTGCAGATGTCTTTTATTTTTTTAGAAATTAACTTTTTAAAGAGACTAACAGAGACTAGCTTAGACAGTTTCCGAGAGGATTGGAGCCTATTCCAGATGACTGGGAAGGCAGTGGAGATAGCACGTTTACCAAAGATGATACAGGTTTTGGGGACATCCAGGAAGATAAAATCTGATTTTCTGAGTGCATAGGTACTACAGCAGGTAAGGATGATCAAGGTTAGATAGTTCAGGAGCTTGTTAAGGAGAAACTTTAGAGTCCGGATGCTAACATGGAGAATGCGTCTAGTTGTAAGGGACATCCAACCCACAGCTGAGTACAGGTCGCAATGATGTGTCCTATATGGGGACTTCATAATGAAGCACAGTGCTCAGTGGTAGATAAAGTCCAGTTTATTAAGTTTTGAGGTGGTAGCAGAGTTGTAGATAATATCCCCATAGTCTAATAATGGTAGGAATGTGGCTTGGACAACCTAGTCCTGATCTCAGGTGGGAATAGGGACCTGTTGAGGTAAAGGAAGCCTAGCCTGAATTTTAGTCTTTTACATAAGTCTTCAAGGTGTTCAGTGAAGGCAAGCCTGCTGTCTGGCCAGAAACCGAGGTATTTAAATTTGTTGTTGACTTCCAAGGGCTCGCCTAAGGAGGTAACTATAAAGTCTTTCTGCAGGGTGGCGAGTGTGGGGGGCAGAGAACTAGGGGGGAAGATCATAGCTTTAGTTTTCTTAGCATTTAAGAGGAGTTTGGTATTAATGAGATTGGATTCAAGCAGAGCAAAGTCAGCTTGGAGGACATCCCTGACCTTAAGCAGTGAGGCGCTGGATGTGTAAAGGACTGTATCATCAGCAAAGAAGTGAAATTTTGAGTTGGTTATATGGCCGTTAAGGTTATTAATGTATAGAGAGGAGGATGGGGCCTAAGATGGAGCCTTGCGGGACTCCTCTGCTGATTGATAGGGGGGAGGAGAACAGGCCACCTGCTTTGATTTTTTGCAACCTTCCCAAGAGGTAGCTACTAAACCACTGGATGGTTGGCAGTGTGGCACCTATTTTAGCAAGGCTGATTTCGATTAGGCTGTGGTCTATGGTATCAAAAACTTTGCTGAGGTCTAAGAAGACAGTTCCCGTGAACTTCTTGTAGTCCATAGCAGTGATCCAATCATCGTTTACTTTAGACAAGGCAGTGACAGTACTGTGATTAGAACGGTAGCCAGATTGGGCTGGATTCAGGAGTGAATAGGTTTCTAAATGGTGCTTTAGTTGAGCATAAACCAGCTTTTCAAAGACCTTGGATAGGATGAGCAACATAGAAATGGGTCTATAATTATTTAAATCGCATGGATCCCCCGACTTAAATTGAGGTAGGATGTGGGCTGATTTCCAACATGAAGGTACTATGGAGGGAGAGATAGAGAGGTTGAAAATGTGTAAGATTGGGGCAGTAAGGTGGGTAAACTCAAGTTTTAGGAAAAGCAGTTCAATTCCGTCATCCCCTGCACTTTTCTTGGTATCCAAGTTCGTAAGAGAATCTTCACCTTCTTTGAAGTTAAGGGGAAGCAGCTGAAAGGGATGGCTCATTTCTGGATCGATGGAGTTTGTACCGTCTGGACTATTAGCATGCACAGCATACAGGGATGAATCGAACCCTAGGTCAGCAGTGACAAAGTGAGAGTTTAATTCTTCAAAGATATGGGTACTATTTTCAACTGCTATACCTTTTATGACTATCTTAGTTGGCAGGGATGGGGCCACCAGCTGCCCTTCAATAGACTTAAGGGTCTTCCAGATTTTTGGGGGGTCACATTTGGCCTGCTCTAGAGAGGAGATGTAGTAGTTGGCTTTGGCAGATTGAATATGTTTAACGCAGGCATTCCTGACAGCTCTAAAAACTTGCCAATCTGCCGGGCATTTAGTGTGTCTAGCCTTAGTCCATAGCTTATCACGGTTAGATAGCACGGTCTTTAGATCAGCAGAGAACCAGGGTTGTGATATGTTTCTCATCCTGACCTTGATGAATGGAGCATGCTTGTTTACTAATGTGATGAGGTTGTTGTTCAGGACCGTGACCTCTTTGTCAAGCGTTTTAGAAAGATAAAGGTTTTGCCATCTAACCTGGCTAAGGTCTTTGAGGAAGTTTGATCCATTGAACTTATGGAATGACCATTTGATAATTATCTTGGACTGGTGGCGATTCTTAGTTAGTAGTCTTGTACAGACTACAATGTTATGGTCGCTCATATCATTATTAAATACAGTCGAATGAAGTATTTTATGGGGATGGGTTGATAAAATGAGATCAAGAAGTGAGCTGTTAGATAAGTTTGCCTTATTGACCCTGGTGGGTTCAGACACTAGTTGGGTAAGACCAAGTTCATCACAGAGAGACTTTAGCCTGATTTGTGTGTTAACCAGTCCATGTTGAAATCCTCAAAGATTATTACTTCAGAGTTAGCAGCGGCTGTTAGTGTTTTTAGGATTCTGTAACCAAAGATATCCACCAAAAACCAGGCCTGCTCCACTGCCTTAGCACCCAAATGATACCAGAGACCCTGTTGGCAATAGCCAAGCATATCCTACTCCCTACCTTAACATATGCTGCCCCAATTCTGCATGGACTGGCAAAGCAGAGCTTCAACTGCTTACAAACCCTTTATCACAAAATTGTGTGCTTTGCTATGAACGCTGAACCAAGGACCCATAGGTGCAATGTTCTTGCCTCTCTCTGCTGGCCCTCCTTTTGCCATAGACTTCAGTACCCCTGTTATGTAACACTTATAAATTCATCAGCAACCACCTCCCATCTACTCTAGCTGGACTACTGCCCCAAAAACGCTCCAGCAGGTCTCTCCATACTACCGGACTAAGGCTCCTTGAAGAACCCAGGATCAAAACCACAGTTGGCTGCAAATCCTTTGCCTATGCTGCCCCTAGGCTTTGGAATAAACTCCCTGGACACCTTCAACTAGCTACTTCCATAGGGAATTTCTGAAAGGGTCTAAGCAAGCATTCACTGGATCATAGTCACTGCTCCTGTCCCGGCGAACAACCTTTATTCTCAGAACAGTCCTCTCTCTTCCTCCGACAACTCTCCTGTTCATCCATTACCCTCGACCAACCAAAGCATTTCCGTGACACTAACCAACCAAACCCTGTCTTATAGCATTGTGATTGCTACAAACTTCAGTTTGTTAGTTAGTTAAATATCCTGCTGTATGTAATACTGCCTTGCCTGGAACACTGTATCACTGACCTTGTATTGTCTGTTCAAAAATATACTGTACTGTATAAATGCCTCACTCTATGTAACTAATTATGGGTCGCCCCTGAAAAAGGAACCTTAGGGGCCCAGATGGCCTACCCGGTTAGCAAAATGTAATAAATAAATAAATAAATGCGTAAATAAATAAATCAAGAGAGCTACCATACCACACTGTGCATTCCATATTTCGTGCAAATCCATTGAACGGTTGCAAAGTTATTAAATATAGGGGTGCGACCGCACCCATAATATATATATATATATCTATATATATATATATATCTATATATATATAGATATATATATATATATTATAGATGTGTGGTCGAGCCCCTGTAGTTAGGGTTGAGTATGCACTTTAATGTTAAGCCTCAAATTTTGCACGTTAATAAATTTGCACCTGTTCAATGGATTTGCACAAAACTTTGAATGCATGGTCTGGTATGGTAGCTCCCTTGATGTACCAAGTTGTGTTTTGGTTGGACATATGGTTTCTGTGCAGTGAAACACCAAAAAACGCAGTTTTCACCAGTGGTGCTGCAACCACACCATGTGATCTTTTGGTCTGAAACTTGGAACGTAGAACAAGTTTGGGCCAAGGTTTGGTTAAAAAATATTAATTCATTCCCAAGTTATAACATTTTAAATTTTTTAATTTCTGAGCATGCTCGGTTCACTCAAAAATGTATATGTATATTTTGCAAAAGATAAATGGTCTCATGGTCAAAGATGTTGTCAGCTCACGAAAGAAAAATCCTAGTCCATCAAAAAAATTCTTTGTTCATGATCCGCCGTCTTGTTTTTAGTTTTCCAGTCAAGCAAAATGTCATAACTTTCTCCGTGGGTGACTTTTGGGCCAAATGAGGCATGGGTTTTGTTCAGGGTGACCCCCTCTACAAAGCCATGCCTTTGGTTTGCTTCATTTCTGTCAAAAAGTAGTTTTTTAAAAAGTAAAAAATTCTTCTTTCATGAATTGCTAATGATCTTCTTTCGCAAGCCTACAAAATCCTGGTCTGCGAAACTATCCTAGTCCTCGAGTTTTGTTCATGAGGGGATGACCAGATAGTTGGAATTTCATGACCAGATGTCCCTGGGGATGACCAGATGGCCCAGATTGGTGCTACTACATGTCCACTGACGGACTAGGATTTTGTTAGGTTGCAGAATAGGATTTATCTCGTGGCTGAGGATTTTGCTATCTCACAAATGAAAATTTTTTTAAAGGCATAAAAACTTCAGAATTGCATAGATCATTAACGGCTTGGTCTTTTTATTTAAAATTTACATGGTGTTAAGGGGCTGCCCTACAGGTGTGAATTATGCTGTTTAAGTGTTGAGGAATTAAGTGGTTGTGTAGACATGCCATGGCAAATTTGATGTTTTCCCCATAGGATTACATTGCGGTGTCTGTCACACCTTTTGGCACTGTTATCTCGAAAATGAAGCAAGATACAGAGTTTTTGCTACTGGCAGTATGTTGCTGGAACAAGATTTTAAAACCATAGAGTAAGCCTGCAGTGGAATTTTTTTTGTAGGTGCATGGTTAATGAGATATTGTGAAATTTGTGTTACAAGGGTTCCTTGCCATATAGGGTTGCTGTATAGCTATGCGTAAGTGGGGCCCACACTCCCACAGATGCATATTGTTATGCAGTAATGGGCAACTTAGTTCGGGCACTGCGCTCTCACCAATACATGTTTTTTACTAGTTACATTACACTTTTTCAAAAAGTAAGGAAATTCATGGCAAAAAACTGTGTTTAATGCATCAGTTTGGGTTAAAGTGACAAACGTGAGAAAACAAAGCATTAGGGTTGAGCACCTAACTCCCCCCACAACCCACACACCCATCCTCCACATACTAACAGATGCCAGGGTGTGCCATGGGGTCATAATGCCTAACTATCACCCCATTTTACTTTACTGTAGCATGTAAACCTGCTTACACATGGAATGGTGTGAGAGTTGGGTCTGACAACCCCATGGCAAATGCTGGTGTCTATCAGCCTGTGGGGAATGGATGTGTGGGTTGTGGTGGGGGGTTAGGTGCTCAATCCTAATGTTTCATTTCCTCAGTTTTGTCACTTTAACCCTAACTGATGCATTAAATGCATTTTTTTGCTATGAATATATACATATATATAGAGATATATATATAGATATAGATATAGGTGTGTGGATAGTATTTGAGAGACTTGGGTGTGCACTTAAAATAAGGTCTGTATTTTACTCATAATTTATTAAAAATACAGAATTTGTGCTCTGTATTGTTATCAGTATGGTCAAGAGATAGTGTGCATAAAAATAGTGTGCATGTATTTTTATTTTATTGTGGCAAGATTTTAATAATGAAAATAGCTTTAAAAAAACAGCCATTTTGTGACATGGCTGTTCTACACATCTTGGTGACCATTAAAGGAAAACTACACCCTCATATTTAAATTTTATTTATTTCCATGCCAACAGACAACTCCTTTCCTGTAGCTGTTAGGGCTATACGTGTTACCTTTTGTTTGTTTTCACTGCTCATGGTAGCCCCTGTGATTGCCGGGGGGTCTCCATTTCATGGTTGTTGAAATCTCATTGTCCATGAGAATTACATTAGCATATGAGAACATGATGTCAGATCAACCTTTTGTATCATGTATCTATATGCTGAAAGAACAAATATCCTGCAAAACCTCTCTGGAAAAGCATAAACTGAATGAAGTTTAAAGGGAAAAACCCTGCATTACAACTCAGATAGATTGCAAATCTCACTGAAGGTAAAAGTGGTATTTCATACTTTCATACCTTCTTGCAGCTTGTTTCGTTGAAGACTAATTAAGCAGACAGACATACTTGGAAGTTTAAAGGTTGATTACACATCATGTTCTCATACGCTAATGTAGCTCTCAGGGACAATGAGATTTCAACAACTACCAAATGGAGCCTCCCAGGACAGTTGCTGGGCCTAGTATGAAGTGAGAAAGCAGACTAAGGCAGTTGCATGCATCTCTAACAGCTACATGAAAAGAGTTGTCCATGGACATGAAAATAAATAAAATTCAGAAGATATGAGGATGTAGTTTTCCTTTAAATTTACTGTATTTAAAGCGCAATACAATTTTTTTTAAATGGATAGAGTGGCTGTATAACTGTCCCCCAGTGATTATTGATTTTATGCAGATGCAATTACATTTACATGACACCACATGTAATTTATTACTTTCATGCATTACATATATATAGCTTATATAGCTGTGTTATTTCTTTTGTTTATTCTGCCTTTATGCTTTGCGGGTTTTTTCAGTGTCAGTTCACATTGCTTAATGTGTTTCCTACACACAAGTCTGCAATCTTAATGCAGTGGTACATAAAGCCTGCTAGGAGTAGCAACATCAAAAGCTGTAGCTCTTGCTGTCATGTCCATTGTTACCCAAGTGGCCGATGATGCTGGTATTGGTCCAAGCAGCGGGGAACCAGAAGTGACATCGGGCATTCAGTTTTAGTACTCTGGCTCTAAGCAAAACTGATGCTTCTCCTATTTGCCATTCTTAAAAACAGGGAGAATGAAGTGTCATCCATTTTAAATCTGGCATGCTGCACGGGAGTTCGGACGTGTCTCAGAGGTCTCCAGTCTCTAGAAAACATGATCCTCAGCATTCTGCTACAAAATAGTAAGTTAAGATTCATATGAACATACAAACATACAAAGAAGCCAGCAGAAAAGGCCATATTGTCTATCAAGTCTGCTCATATTGCAGGGTCCACACCTTGAGCTAATTCCCTGGCCTCCCTTCCCACATCTCCCATCCTCCCTACCCATGAGCCTTACCTTCCCCCATGCCTGTCCCAGCATCTCTTAAGCTGCCCACTGTCTTCAAAGAGATGACTTCTTCCGGCAGCGTATTCCACATGCCCACCACCCTCTCTGTGAAGAAGTGCTTCCTGACCTCCCTCCTAAACCTCCCACCCTACAGCTTAAGACTGTGCCCCCTTGTGATATGGTTGCCACTCAGCTTAAAGAGACTCTCCTTATCAACCTTATTTATCCCTTTCAAGTACTTGAATGTCCAAATCATGTCCTCTTTCTCCTGTCTTCCAGGGAGTGCATGTTCAGTGCCCTCAACCTCTCCTCGTATGCCTTGCCCTGCTGACTGGCTATCATCTTTGTAGTCCTTCTCTGTACCTTCTCCAGCAGGTTTATGTCCTTTTTGAGGTGTGGGCACCAGTACTGAACTCTATACTCTAGATGCGGCCTTACCAGTGACCTGTACAAGTGCAGTATAACCTCCTCTCTCCTACTACTGATCCCCCTAGCTATGCATCCCAGCATCTTGTTTGCCTTTGCTGCTCCTTTCTTGCTCTGCGTGGAGTGCTTCAGGTCACTAGTGTGAGGCACATTTAAATAGTGACTGGCTAAAGTGCAACAGTTGTTCTATGTCATTCTGGGGACAGAAAAAGTAAAGTTTTTACCTCAGGATTTGATGGTCCTGCTGTTTGTGAAGGGCCTCTCTTCAAAACAGAGGATGATTGGATTAGTGGGCTGTGCAGTATAATGAGTATATTTTAAAGTTTTGTTTGGGAAGTACTGTATATCAGCAGAACTTTCCTCTGGTTCTGGCACTGTGTAAATGGGGCATATTAAATAGTATATTTTAAAGGTGTGTTTCGGAAGTATATCAGCAGAACTTTCCTCTGGTGCTGTCAGTGTTTAAATGGGGCATATTAAACAGTCCTGTATATTTTAACGTTTTGTTTGGGAAGTGTATCAGCAGAACTTTCCTCCGGTGCTGGCACTGTTTAAATGGGGCATATTAAATACTATCTGGCTATGGTGCAGCAGTTGTGCTGTATCATCTTTGAGGCAGAAAAGTTAAACTTGTGTGTTCTCTCATGGTCCAGCTGTTTATGAAGGCCTCCTTTACAAAATGGGGCTGTGCATATGTGTGACCAGTCTAATCAAATAGAGTTTTGTTTGTGACTTACAGTATTTTTTTACTATCCACCCAGTGGGTTTTCATTATATAATTTGATTTTTTCAAAATATTGGTGAATTTTCCTCTGGCGATGGCTTTAATCATGTTTAAAGGGGGAAAACGACACCTCTGGGGTTCCTACTGGTAAATTTGGAGAATGTGTGTTTGTCAAATGAATGTTGCATCTGTTGATATGATAATGGCTCTCTTTTAGAAGTGTTTATGTGGAATGAATATAAAAACTACACTCCAAAGATGTCTTAAATGAAAAAAAGCAATTTGTGTGAGATACTTTTAATTTTTGGAAAGAAGGGGTGATGCTGGCTCTGTTTAAGGGGTGTGTGTGTGTGTTATTTTAAAATAAAAAAAGTTGCATTTCTTGATGTAACATTATAAAGGAGCATTATTGCATTGTCATACTGAACTAGGAGATCAGGTGTAGGTGGTGGCATAATATGTTGGAACTGTCTGAAATAAAAAAAACTACAGCAATTGGGCCTACCTCAAAAATGCTGCTCATGGCATTGGCCAAGTCATTCGGGGTTATGGGAGGATACCATGTGTAGGAATGAGACTGCTTCTAAACTAGACATCATGTGGTGGCATAATATGTTGGAACTGTTTAAAAATAAAAAAATATAGCAGTTAGGCTTACCTCAAAAAGGCTGCTCATGGCATGGCTTAGTACATTCATGGGTATGGGAGGGATGCCATGTGTAGTACTGGTCATTGCCTAGGTTTACTAGTGCCTGTTGGGAAACATCAGCGGTTTGGATTCATCTGGCAAAAACATTTTTCAGATTTATTTATAATGAGGCTGCCTATAAACTAAACGTCAAGTGTTGGCATAATATCTTGGAACTGTTTGAAAATAAAAAATACATCACCTGGTCCTAACTCAAGCAGTTTGGATGTGGCATTCCATGTGCAGTAGTACAAGAACCCTGCAGCAGCGGTGTCCCTGTGATGCACATAGTGGTGAGCCCAGGGTGGGCCCACGTGATATTCTGACATAATTTTCCCCACAATGGCTGGCACAGGGTTGCCAGGGAGCATCACACATCACCCGCATCTACAGTTATCAGCACCAAACAGCTTGCATGGGTGCTTTCTGGTTGTTAACTGTGGTTGGACCTGCCCTCGGTCTGGCTCCACGGAGGTACAGTGATGTCAAAATGACCCCTGATGTGGCTGAGGCCCACCGTGTAATATCCAGCTGTCTCTGGCCTTGCCTTTGCTTGTTCATGGGGCACTTTGGTGGATTATTTTGACTTGTAGAACAGTTTGGATGTGTCATTCCACGTGCAGTACAAGAACCCCACAGCAGCTATGTCCCTGTGATATACATGGTGGTGAGCCCAGGGTGGACCCATGTGATATTTTGGCAGCATTTTCCCCACAATAGCCAGCACTGGGTTGCCAAGGGACATCATGCAATGCCTGCGTCTCAGTAATCAGCACCAAACAACTTGCCTGGGTGCTCTCTGGTTGTTAACCGTGGTTGGGTCTGCCCTCAGTCTGACTCCATGGAGGTACAGTGATGTCAAAATGACCCCTGATATGGCATGGTACTTATCAATGTGTTTTGGCTGTTTGGTTGATAATAAGCCACTGATAAAAGTTGTACCTTGTATTTCGCATGTTGCATTGCTACTGTGGTGTCTGTGTTACCCACAGTAGTAGTAGTATGTGACAGAGATGGTCACATAATAAATCAAGTGCAATCAAGTTATTTGTTCATGTTTTTATTTCTGCTTAATGTCCAGCTTAACTGTGAAAGGCATGTAGACTGGGCATAAACAGTATAAGCATGAAGTAATGAAACTGGGTAACCTCTTGTTTATATTTTTAGTGCTGTCTACATTGGAGGATAGCTAGCGACACATAGGTATGGAAGAACATCAAATCATTAATTGTTGTAAACTAATACACCTAATTAGAAGACAGAGACACTGCATTTGAAAATTTACATTATTGCTAGAAATGGGAAATAATGCATAATAGACACTGAGTTACCCACTAAAGTAGTTTCCATGTTACAACTAACTGTGCCATTTTTCCAAACTTAGAAATAAGGAACTATCTTTATGTTTTGTATTATGCAACTACAACATATAGACTTTAAAATTAAGGTTGAGTCATGCCGAATTATAAAACTTGTTTTGAGTGTATGAATGTCACACTGTCTCTTGAATACTGTCCACACAGCTATATATACATATACATATATAAAATGGAGATGATGATATTCTCCAAATCAAGTGTTCTGATTGTAAAAAACACATTACACGACCATGTGTATATCACAGTGCGACCGCACACCTGCGCTTTTAACCCCCTCAAAAACAATTTTGCCATTTTATAAGATAGATAACCCACTCTACTATGTGTGGTCACACTCTGATATACGCACGCCTTGGGTGGTTGGCGCAACCAAGGTGTGCGTATATTCAATGCATGATGCTGCGTAAAAGTGGTTATCTATCTATACAGTATGTATGAAAGATAACCCACTCTTAGGGTGCAGTCGTGCACTTGATATATGCACATTGGTGCATTGCATGCACGAGGTCAAGAGGTCGAGTGTGTCAACCACCCAAGGTGTGTGTATTTCAGAGCCGCAACCACACACCATATAGTGGGTTATCTATTTTATAAAATGGCAAAATTGTTTTCAAGGGGGTAAAGTGTAGGTATGCAGTCATGCTCTGATATACGTGTGGTTATGCAATGGGATCCAACAAATCAGCAGACATAATTTTTCCTACCCATTTTATAAATAAATATATATATGTACACATATATATATATATATATATATATATATATATATATATATATATACAGTATATATATATTTTTTTCATTGCAAACAACTCCATTAATGCATTAGTCAGGGTTAATTTCAGACCAACAAAAGTCTGGAAATTCGATGTTAGGGTTACCAACCCTACCCCCACCCTATACACACAAACAGGCACTGGGGTGTGCCTTGGTGTTGTCGGCCCTAACTCTCACCCAATTCCATTTATAAGGAAGCTGAGATGGTACAGTATAGGAGAATGGGGTGAGAGTTAGCCCTATTCGCTCTCACCAGAGTATGTTGAAAACGGGCACAATTATTGCCTGTTTCAATCTTCTGTGGAAAATCTTTTGTGACAGGACTCCTTCAATATCTTTCCAGTAATTGTTCAATTGTGGGCAAGTAAACAACATGTAGGCCACATCACTTGGCAACTGTTTATATCTGAGACATAGGCCTGCGTGCTGGCTAGAGAATCTGTAATGCCTCTCCAGTGTATAATATAATTGCTGGATGAAGAAGAACTGAATTAATTTAAACTTGCATTGGACTGGAATCCTCCACCCATCACTTATTTTATCATCCTGGTCTTCCTGTAATATTTCTGAGCCTAGGATGCTCTAAGACCTTTCTTTGGTACCAGTCCATTTGCCTGGCACCCCAGTTAAAATATGTTTATATAGATTGGACACAAAGCCTGTCATATCTTGTGCATTATGTAAAATTCTGGCTATGCTCAAAGGTGCATGCTGAGCCTGTGCTGGTCCCAGGACTGAGGAGACGTATGGCTAGATTTTCAAAGGGCAATGCAGGGCTTGCATCAATCCCTGTATCAGATCCATTTTTGGTGCAGCTGTGCCACACATCTTTGCCACAACTGCATCCAATTTTAGCACATCAGATGCAGTTATGACAGTTTTCCCACTTTACAGCAGATTCCACCAAATATTTGGCACAATCCCATGGAAAGGGTACCTGAGATTAATGCAATGCAGACCAGCAAAAAGGCTGGTCTAACTTGTGGCTCTCAGTGCATGGGATAGAATATCCCAATCACCAGCTGGGATAATGCTGCAAGTTCTGTATGCTATATGTTTAGCACACCTTAGGGGTTGTGGCATTTGAAAGCTTTTGAAAATCCAGCCCATAATGTCTAACCTGGATATATTTGAAAACATGCAGTAGTTTCCTCATAGAGAGTATGCACTGGCTAATTCATTGACTGATCCCAGTTTACCATTATAATGAAGGTGCCCCAGAAGTGTGATACCTTTCTGTTCCCAACTTTTAAACCTTGGATCGTTCAGGAAATCAGGATACATATATATATATATATGTATATGTTTTTCCAATTATTTAACCAGGAGTAGCACACTAAGCTGAAAGCTTGTTTACAGGTGTGATCTTGGAGCACAGAGAAGTTAAGTGACTTGCTCAGGGTCACACAGGATGCAAGTGGGGGCTGTGGGATTCAAACCCAGGTCCAGATTTGCAGCTCAGAGCCTTAAACCTCTGTGATATACTGCCTCCTTGGATATCATAGGCTTGATTTTAAATGAGCCCTTAGATTGTTGTAAGTTGTGATGATCCTGGGCTGCAGCAAACTTGGGGTGCATCAGGGACCCTGTTCCTAATTTTTTTTTAAACTGGAGGTCCCTGCACCAAATACCTGCAAGTTGCTGCAGCTGCGGGGTTGTGTCAAAGATGTGGTGTACCTGTGAGGTTTGACAGAGGGATCCATTAACCTCCCCCAGCTGGCACAACACTAGAAGAGTAGAGAAGGTGGGGGGGTGAATATGCCTGCCAGGGAGAGACTGAGGGCAGAAATATGAGGGGGTGGCCTAAGGAACAACAGTGGCATAGTGGCAATGTGCGAGTGATGAGGTGGCACCCTGCAGGAGTACTTTACACTACTACAGAAAGCCGATTGGCCCATGCACAAGGGTGGGCAGGAAGGGACCAGGATCTGTCCTCAGGGGGACACAGCCCTGGAATTTGCCCCATAGGTGGTAATGACCCCAACACCATCAGTGGGTAGCAGTCCACCTCCATGCTGGGGGCCCAATACCAGAGGACTGCTGTGGTGCCCAGGGTCCATTTCCATCCACCACAAGCACCCCGTAACCTGCAGCCACTGCTGCCTGCTGACAGTGTTGGGGCCAGTGAGACCTATTGGGCAGGTTCCAGGGCTTTTTCCCAGAAGGCCGGGTCTCTGTCCCTTCCTGCAAGCCTCCTGTATCCAGTCCTATTGGCTGTCTGTAGTAGAGCAAGGCACCCCCACAGGGTGACACTTCATCACCCTCACATTTCTGCCATGTCCTCATTGCTCCCGAGGCCACCTCCATGCTCCTTCTACACCTGGTCCCCTCCATGCAGCCTTCCCAATCGCCGTCCTACCTGACAGTGGTGAATGGCCCTTAGATGACCTCCTGGCTTTTCTAAGGGCTGCCAACTGTTGTGACCACAGTCTTGCTAGCTGCCTTGTGACCTGGCAGACCAGTGCTTTGGCCACAAGGGTGGCATGGGGGGTTTTAGCACATGGCATCCTGATTTTGACACAGCTTGCATTAAAAATTAGAATTGCCACAAACTTTGACACAAGTTGCCACTTGCATCATACCCATTTGGTGTTGGCACCTTACGTCAATGATTTGGTTTTGAAAATTGGGCCCAATGTTCTACCCCATTATTGTGTAAGGGTAGTATTGTGTGAGATAACTCCCAGTAGTTGGTGCACTCTGAGTCATAGTTTAAACAAGTGTGTAAGAACTGGATTCCTCTTGGCTACCCCATAATTGTTTTTTTTTAGATGAGATGTGTTTCCTGGTGACAACTTTGTCCATACGTATGCCTTTGTATATGCACTCCTAATTTTACCAGTCCTTTCAGGACCTTCAGCTGTGCCACAAAGTTAATGCTTTCAAAGTGGAGAATGCATAGACCCCCTCCTTGGAGGCAGTGTAAGTTGGTAGTAACTAACCTGAGAGGTTTTGCTTACCCAAAGCCACTCTGGACAACAAGACTAAAGTTGTTTAAAAAATCTGTAAGAGACACAGACCCGTGGGCTTGAATAGGTAAAGAAATTTCCACAATATTGTGATTTTATGTACATTAGCTCTGCCCACTAGGGAAAGGGGGAGAATTTTCCATTTGCTAAACAACTTGTTAATCCCACCTAATATGGGTTTAAAGTTAGTTTCATACAACTTTTGTATCTTCTTTGTTACTGTACCTGAACTCCTAAGTATTTAAACCCAGTCTCAGTCCACTTACAGGAAACCTGTTGTGAGTCTGAGTAGCACGTTTCCATTTTAGACTTAATAGAAGGTTTTTAAGTACTTGTTTTCATATTTGTGTCATTTTGGTACACACAAATTGTTTTTTATTTAAATCTCCATTATGAGTTATTTTGCCACCTCCCGTGTATCCATTGTCATAGCAATGCAGGAAGAATGTGACATCTCTTATGTCCTGGTGGTGGTGTGGTAGCACATGAAACATAGTACATAATCATTACATTGATGGTTCATCTGCCATCCAAGATTATTTATGAAGAAACCACATTACAATGTTGGCATATTGGTTTGTGGTGAGATGTATAAGTTCACTTGTCGACCCTCCTGCTGGTAATGTAAATGGTACACTGTCAGTTGGGTTTCCAATAGATAAATAAAAATAATTCCATTGTAAATTGTGATCTTGTGAAATGAACTGTACAGTTGTTGAAGGAAATGTTCATTTACTTGTCAGCCATATAAACTACTGATCTGTGAATGTATGCTTTGTATTTGATCTTGCCATTTTCTTTAGAAAAGATGGACAATGCTTAGTTTCCATTGTTTGTGCTACATTATGGGACAAAAAACACTTAAAATATAGACAGTTTTCCATTAATTGACCCCTGAATTAATAATCTGCCCCTAAATTCAAAATTAAGGGTGCTTAACAATAAGCTATTAAACTCTCAAACCCCTTAATTATCCTTAATTACTTAAATGGAATATACTTAATTACAATTGAGGTACAAATTAAAGAAGTCTATTTGTGCTTAAATTAAATTAATCAGAAGATGAAGAAAAAAATTAAATCTGCTGAATTAAAAGGTCCTATGAAAACCTCTTTCTCCTTTATTTTAGTTAATTGTTGCATTAAGAAAAAAATTATGCTAAATACAAATTCTGAGAAAATATAGTGAAGGTATGCAGACAATGAATACTGATGTATATTAACAACAATGTGTTTATTTAAAATTTAGGAAAAATATACATGAATTATTTATACAAATATGAAAACTGGTAAAAAATGTTCAGTGTGCCTATGTTACTACAACATTTTTCAAATATTTATCGTATGCATCACATATGTACATTATCAATATTGTACTACACTGAGACACATTACCAAAAATAAAAAAAATAAAAAAAACTTGTGTGTCAAACATAGAACAACAGTTCATTCTGTTTAAATGGTTGCTCAAAATTTGAATGGATCGTTCCATTCATTGCAGTACTAGAGCATGAAAAGCTGACTGGAAGAATTCATGCACCGTGATAATGCTCATGACAGCATAAAAGAGATTAATGTTGGCTGTTGGAAGGCTAACAGACAATCAGAATGTAGCATTTCCAAGACTTTTTCTTTTTACATTTTTTATTTATGTATCATTTATGCCCCCTGCTGAGCTCTGGTCCACATCTATCTTGGGGATCACAAGGCACATCAGCAAATTGCCTCATGATGCTGGCTCGTACTCTCCCCTCCATGGAACCACAATTTTCCCTCCATTGTAGGGTCAGGGGTGGGGAAAGCACACCTGAATTTTCACAAGTTCGTCTGATGGCCAGCATGAATGCCATAAGCACCTGCATTACCAGGTTCCTGCTGCCTGTAATTACCATGGCTGTTCTTTTTCCTTGTTTCCACCCTACTGGATGATGGCACCTAAGGGCTCAGGTGTACTCAAGCATTATGGCATGTGGTGCATGAGATGGCCATCACCCAGACCCTAACCTGCTTATCTCCATTGTTCTGCCACACATGGTCACCTATGTGGTAGCAGTGCAGCAGAGGAAGTGACCTACCCTCCCCAGTGAAGGAGAGCATCATCTGGGATGCTCAATACTCCTTCCCCTGGCTGACCCCTGACAATCAGGGCTCATTTACAAACCCAGGTCACTGGCATTATGAGTGCTAATGCTACCACTGTGCTGATGAGCTGGCCCTGGGACCATTTTTGTAATTTATTTTGTTGTGGTACTTTTATATATGTGGCAAAACATTCTTCTGTTTCCACCTCAGAGAAGTCTCTGGGGGCCATAGAGAATGAAAAAGGGTAGCAGGCATGATCAGCTTGGCTCTGCAAAGTAGAAAGTAAGTATTCACACTTTTGAGGCATTGCAAAAGTGAAAGATAAATACAGTACATCTCTGTGCAGTCTTTGCATGTGCAGTGGAAGCATTGTGCTGCCACCTCAGGGGAGGAAGGGCAATCAGAGGATAAAAGGCTGGGGTTGTGCAGGATCATGTTTGCTGATCTCAGATCCTGTTCTGCTAAATTTGGTCTGCAAAAGGGCCTGCCAGCAACTGACAGCCTAGTGGAGGGGGTCAGAGATGGAGGTAAGACTCAGACAAGGTGGGGATGACTCTAGGGCAATGGCTGAAGGGGGGCTTGGAGATGTACAGAAAAAAAGTAAATAAAAGAACTTTAGGGATACAGCACTGCCACCAGTAGTGTCCGCCTCACCCGCATAATTCTCAGACTGTAGATTCATATTTATAGCTACTGTACAATAATAAACCCTGGAAGCCACTTAAACACTGTTGTAGTTCTCCAGCATGTTAATACTACTTATTTTGATGGCAAATAAGAAAATGTGTTTCTCTAGTTCAGTGTCTTCATTTATTGACATGTTTGTTGTAATAAGAAACAAGCTACTTCCTACTCCACCAGCCTGAAAGAATGCCAGTATCAAACTAAGAATATGTTTGTAAAGAGTTCCAGAGTTTATGGAAACATAAGCTTAGTTGCTTTTTTATTCATTTCAGAGTAGAAAACTTAACTTCATTATTCAATCTTTGTTATATGACATCAATTGTTCCAACATATGACAAAAGTCACCCACTTCATTGCCAGGTGTATGTAAATGATTGCAGCACATGTAATAAAGTGCAGGTGCAAAAACAGATAAATAAATTCATAGATAGCCAAACCACCCCAGGTTAAGTTATATTAGCCAGATGTATGTGCTGATTTCACCAAAAAATGAAACTGTTAACATACTAACATACTAAAATGCCAGCAGAATAGGCCTAACAGTCTTTCGTGTCTGCTCGTTTGGTCAGCCCCCACCCTGGGTGCTGACCTTACTGCCCCCCTCGCCTTCTCTGGCTTCTCCCTTCCCAGTTCCGGATATTCTTGCTGCATTGGATTTTGCTTCCAGAACCCTTCCCCTGTACCTGTCCCACCCCTTCTTGAACCCATCCACTGTCTCTGCCTCCACCAGCCCCCTAGGCAGCGCATTCCATGGCTCCACCACCCTCTCAGTGAAGTAGCACCTCCTCCTTTCTCCCCTGAATCTTCCCCCCTCCAGCTTCCACCCATGCCCTCTAGTGGCCCCCTTCTCCTTCCCTTGAAGCACCCTGTCTGTTCCTCCCTTAATGACCCTTTTCATGTATCTGAAGTCCTCTATCATGTCACCCCGGTCCCTTCTCTCTTCCAATGTGTACATATTTAGCTCTTCGAGCCTCTCCTCATAGGTCCTGTCCCTCAAGCCCCAAATCATTTTGGTTGCTCTCCTCTGGACCCTCTCCAGGAGTTTAATGTCCCTCTTTAAGTGTGGCCTCCAAAACTGCATGCAGTACTCAAGGTGTGGCCTCACCAAGCAGTTATACAGAGGGAGTATCACTTCCCTCCTTCTGGAGGTGATCCCCCTAGCGATGCATCCCAGCATCCTGTTGGCCTTGGCTGCTGCCCTCCTACAAGTCTCCGAGTTGTTCATCTTGACATCCACCACCACCTCCAGGTCCCTCTCAGCCATCGAGACTTGTAGCATTTCCCCCCCCGAGGGTGTACACTTGGCCCGGGTTTCTGGCCCCCAGGTGGAGTACCTTGCATTTCCCTGCACTGAACCTCAGCTTCCACTTTCTAGACCATCTTTCCAGAGCCTCCAGGTCCCCCTGTAGGGCCACCCCCCTCCTCCCCATCCACCACCACCCCCAGTTTCTAAAACAGCCTTTAATCAAATTCAAAATGTTGATTAGACATGTGAAATTCGCTTGTACCCAAAATGAGATGAGGGTCTAAAAAATGTATAAATAGCTCAGCTCTCAGTTTCCTCAACTGCTAATTCTGTATATTAACTTGTGCATAAGCAACACAAATTGTACTTTAACTCTCCTTCGCTGAAAAGCTAGTAAGGCAGAGTGGGCAGCTGTAACATTGAGGGTCTTTGTGCAATCACATGAGCCACAGACAAAAATCTCAGATGCTTGACCCCATTCCTTTGCAAAAATGTCTGTTAGCTTGCTAGGCACAAGTTACACCAACAGATAGTCATTATTTGGGACTCCCATCTCTAAAATAATGCCAAACATGCCAAATATAGTTTTAATAACAAACTACTTACTGCTGTACAAATGCTCCCTTTCTGGCAGCAGTTTCAGAAAACTGGTTCAAGTGCAGAAATGTGCATATCTTACTGGCAGTAAAGACTGAAAGATGGTACATTAAGAAAGTAAAAAAAAATGCATTGCTGGTATCTGCAGTGTGTAAAGTGCTGGTGCAAACACCAAGAAACAACTCGGTAGGGAATATTCTTTGTTTGGTGTTGGCATTCTTTTAGGCTGGTGAAATAGGTAGTAACCTGTTTCTTGTTGTGTTGGTCCCGCTTTCAATGCAAGTTGTGCACTATCTAAAAATGACCTGGGAGCTGGGAGAACTTTGTTTTTGGTATGTTTGTTATAATGTCTACAATCACGTAGTGTGGTTTTAATTAGAAATAAGATCTAATACTAATTCCCGACTGGACTGGAGGATCTCAACCCACCCCCACCATATTTGCTCTGCTGGTATCTTACCCAATGCACTCAGCAACCACTGCCCAAACTTTTGCATTAGGAAGTCTCTCCCTCCCCCACCCCCCAAAATGTATCCAGTACCACCCCCTCAAATCCCTTGACTTGAATAAACTATTCCATGATCTGGCTCAGTCAAACTGGTCTTCTGTCTTCTCCTCCCTCTCAGTCGACATTGCCCTCACTCACTTCACATCCATCTTCTTAAAAGCCTGGGATGCCCATGCCCCACTTAAAACTAAATGAATGAAATGCAACCATCATCCCTGGATCACGCCATATATTCTGGCCATGTGCAGAGAGCGCAATTTTACTTTGTGCCACTTTAAATCCTCAGGTAACCAGGCTTCCCTACAAGCCTTTCATGCCCTTCACAACAGTAGCACTAACAGTACCCACTGTGCTAAATCTGACTTCTTTAAGGCACACTTGCACCCCCTCAAATAGTACCTCTTCCTCCTTCTGGCAGGATCTTTGCTCACTTCTGCACCTCCTGCTGAATCCCCTCTTCCCTCTATTTGCATGTCAGGTTCTTTAATCTCTGACCCCTCCTTTGTTGCCAAGGCCCTAAATAAGTTCTTCACATCCTGTGCCATTCCCCAGGAGTCCCCCACTTCTCCAACGTGCACCCTACAACCCCCGTCTCAGTTGCCCGGTTTTCAACTATAGCTAATTTCACCATCAGAAGTTCTAAAAGCTCTAAACCGTCTAAGTCAAATCCCAATGATTTGCATCCTCAGATCCTCAAAATCTCAGAATCCTCTATTGTTACGCCTTTAACCTTCATCTTAAATCTTTTGCTGTCCACAGATACTGTCTCCAGAGCACGGTAATCTGCCACAGCCCCCTTCCCTTCAAAGGTGGCGACCCAACTGTCCCTGGAAATTACCTCCTAAACCATTTCACTTTTCCCCTTCCTCTCCAAGGTCCAAGAGTCCCTTATTCTCTCAAGGCTCAATGAATTCCTTCTTACTTCCAAAACCCTCTTCCCATTCCAGTCAGACTTTAGGAAATTTCACTCTACCACCTCCTCCCTCTTACGCTTTACTGATGCTATTCATTCTACTATGGACCTTGTCCAGATCACCTCGGCTACTTCATTGACCTGGCCAAGGCCTTTGACTCTGTTTCCCATCCTCTTCTACTAAATAATCTATACCTTGCTGGCCTTTCTCCTGCTTCCATGTCCTGGTTCAGCTCCTACCTTACTGGCTGTTCCCATTCAGTCTCTATTAACAATGCCCTATCCTCCTCCCTTCCCATCCTTGAAGGTGTGCCTCAGGGATCTGTTCTTGGGCCTGTTCTTTTCTCCCTCTTTATTAAAGATACCCCCTCAGTCTGCACTCATGCCAATTTTCACATGTATGCAGATGATACCATACTTTTTCTGTCCGCCCATCTGTCCAAGCTGTCCAACCCCCCCCTTCCAAGCGATCTCACAGCAGTCACAGCCTGGTTCCATGAAAACTACCTAAAACTAAACATCATAAACAAATGCAGCCATGACCTTTGGATCTAAACAAAAACTCACCAGGCTTCCCACCCTCCTAGACTTCTTTGCTGCTAACACCCCTCTAGACAACGTCCCCAACTACAAGTACCTAGGGGTCTGGCTCGATCCCTCCCTCAACTTCTCTTCCCACTTTAGTGCTCTACACTCCAAGCTGCACCCTAAACTTGGGCTACTTTACCACCATAAAGCCAGTCTCTCCCTCCCTGTAGGACGTGATTGCTTGGTTAGGGCTGTAATTATTTCACGGGGGCACAGATTTCACAATTACTGTGAAATCTGCAAATTTTGCCAATGCCGTGAAATCCGTAGTGCCCTAAGAAAATCCCAAATAAACCACAGGCAGGGACTTTTTTTCTCCCTTGCTTAGGCATTTTGTTGTTTTCTGTAGTGCTGCGACATTTTTCCCAGCCATCTGCATGCTTCAATATCAGCTCCCAAATGCACTAACGGCTATAGTCTCATTTTCAGAGACTTGCCAAACTCCAAATGGTTGTTTAAAATACTTAGGGGCATGAAAGAGCCATCGAGCACATCACACCGACAGTCTGGATAGATAGTCAGAAGAATCAAGTGAGGAGTGGAGCTTTGTGAAAACAGAGTGCCCAGCTGGCAGCAACCTTATTTGAGCTCAAGAAAGTAAAGCCAGTGAATGAGAATAAAACACAGGTAAGGGAGACCACACTGACAGTTTGGGCTCTAAGCTGTCGGTTTTTGACAGGTTTACCCATTTCTTCCCAGTCTGCCAGACCATAGCTCCTTAGCTTGATCATGCTGTACATGACAACCACTGCTGTCCCATCATCAAAGGGATCCTGTTTTAATAAATACAGTATCTATTTTTTTGGACAGTGAAGTGTTGTGAAATTACTAATTATTCCCCATGCTTGTGCTGTGAAATTCACCCATTTTTGCCATGAAATAATTACAGCTATACTCATGGTTAAATGGATTCTCCCATTTCTTGATTATGGGGACATAGTTTACAGGGCTGTCCCAGCCACCTCCCTTGCCAGACTTGATGTCCTGTTTCATGTCTCCTGTAGGTTCACCTCTAACTCCCCCTCCTTATTCAACCACTGTGACCTGTACTCCTCCTCTCCAATCCCTCGTTCAGAGACACTTCTCACACAGTTCCACCTTCATTGCTAAATACTGGTTTGGAACCCTTCCACTCTACCTCGCCCCCATCCTTAGTCCAGCTAATCCCTCACCCTACAATTCATAGTTGAACTGCACCACTCCTTTTCCTTCCCACGTGTACGCACATCAGCTGACAAACTTTCTTTCTCCTATTGACTTCCTTTCCTCTGGAATAGTGTTCCCCTCCAAATCCATCTTTCTCCCTTATTCTCTGCCCTCAAGCACCTGCTCAAACCAACAGCTACTACTTCCTTTATCTACGCCCCTTCCTAGTACTCTTACCACTGCTTCTTTGTCCACCTCTCCACTTGCTGCAATTCATTGTATATAATCAATGTAAATATTGCTTTGTATATACAAGATATTTCTTCAATGCAGAAAGCATTATTATGTAAAATTCCTACTTTTTGTAACAACTTTGCCATCAATGTTGTATTATCAGTTACTGTATTTTATGGGGCCCGATTCCAGAACCAGTCCAGAACAATGCAGGGGACTTGAGACATGGTATTTGATGCAAGTGCTGACTTGCGTCAAACATGCAATTCCAGAAGCTGATGCTGCAAGTCCCTGATGCAGCAAAGTTAGACCATCTCCATGATTGTCTAGCGTTGCATCCATGGGTGGACCCTGGCAATGGGACAGGCTGCCGTAAAGCAGGTAGACTGTCACAAATGGGTCAACGCTTCTGGAATTGTGCAGGGCTGCATCCAGGAGCTTTGAGGCATTTGTGGGGCACTTTGCAGCAGATGCAGGCTTGCTACATGCCCTACATCCCACTTCTGAAATCGGGTCCATGTCGTTTTCTTATGTCAGTAGAATCATCACATAGTATATTCCTAGGTCATGGTTAGGGCCCACTAAATGTTTGCAACATGAGCAAGTTACTGCCTGGAGGAAACCAATGGTATACTGGATCATGTTCCAAAACAAAAACCAGCACAGCACCAAGACTACAACATTTGTGGTGAATTTTATACACCAAATGGTGTACCTACAATTAAATAGTACAGCCAGTTGCCCCAATGTCTCAAGGCATGCTGTCTCTTCATCAGGTAGCCACGCCCCCGATGATGAGGCAGCATGCCTATCTAACCACCCAGTCTCCGGGGTTACTAGAATCCTATCAGTATTATTGTTAGGAAGATAGCAGGCAGCTGGTAGGAAGCTCATGAGGGCTCCTTACGTAATGACATCATTGTTTACTCAGCCAGTCTGAGGGAGGAATGATTAGGTCATCTTAGAACTCTCACAGCAGCATGAGCCACACTGTGTGGATAGCTGCTCTGGGGAGTTTAGAATTATAGTCAGTTCTGAGTAGTCTGTAGTGGAATGAGAAGTAAGAGTGGCAGAAGGACTGCCAGTAGGCTCTGACAGAAGGCCCAGGATTTCTCGCACTAGTAGTGTGTTATTTCCAGCTTCCAGTGGAGCGGCGGAGGCAAGACTACAGCAGGTGTTCCTAATTTCTTCTCCCAGTGAAGTTGAAGGATCTGCTTGCACTCTGTGGACTCAAGGGACAATCTCCTGAATGTCCATAGCTGATTTCAGCTGCCTTGGTGTAGGACCTGAAATACACTGTGTGGACCGGTGACCCAGAAGAGTTCCTTTCCTGTTTCTTTTTGGTTGTTCCATGTCCAGTGGATAGAACAAGTTCTGTGAGTACAGAAAGGGAGACTAGATCTCCACAAATGTTCTTAGGAGAGTGGATAGTCTGGGGCGCATGTGCCAAAAGGTAAGGCTGTATCACACCTATCAGTGTCCCTACTCTCACCAGTGTGAGTGAAGAAAGTTAAACTGTGGACCCCAGTGAGTGAAGTTTATCTTCTCTGTGTCACCCAGTGTTGTGACAAGTAATGTATGGGACCCCTAGCATTTCAGTTGGCAATGGGGGTTTCAATGGTGTAACCCTAAAGGAGTCTGTCGGTTGGGGCCAAGGGTGGGAGAAACACCATCTAAGCATTTACAAGGCAGGGCTTCCTGGTTTGTAAAGGGTATCGGTATTTTTACCTAAACGAGTGGCCGTGCTGCAGGTTAAGGTGTGTGGCTGAGTTTTCACATATTGCACCTATGTTCGAAAGGAGTTCTGAGTGTGTGGCTTAGATTTCACTAAATAACACACATGGGAAAGTAAGAGGACTGTTCATGTGCATGGCCAGGTGTCCACAGATGCACTTTGGGAATTTGGGAAGAAGATGTTTCTCTCTTGTGAACTGTACTGCAATGCAAGGAGAGTTCTAAGATTTTTTGTACCTGTCTAGCCTGGACCAACCCTTGGGGGTCCTTTTCAGCTTTACTTGCCATCTTTGAATAAAGCCGTACTGCACAATCCCAATCACTGTTATGGACATTCTGATTTATTGCTTCTGGTTGTGTGGATTTACTGGGACCCCCTCAGCAAATTATAGCAAGCATTTGCCTAGCTGCCTCCACCCAGGACCTGTGTTGTGTATTTACACAGGGTTCAAGTTGTTCGTTTCTGTACCCTCACCCCTCTTGTCCTCTAGAAAATGAGCCAGGTATATATCTTAACACCAAGGGTGGTACCTACCTTTTTAGTAAAGTAAATAGTATGCCAGTAAAAGGGCACCAGTTTAGCTGGGTGAGCATTAAAAAAATGGGATGTGTGCACTCTATGTAAATAAGTGGCCTGGGGATTACACCTAGAAGCATTGGGACACCTGGTTGTATTGCTCTAATTACATGTACACCATTTTGTGAATACAGTTCACCATTCGTTTTGCAATCCTGGTTGTCCCATATGGGGAAAAAAAAATTATGATTTAAATAAATGACAAATATGTTGATAATATGAATAATATATTTATGATATATTTTGTGGCTCAACATGTATTTTCCATACACTTGTTAAATATATGTCACCGCGTAATATATATTTAAAACATATTTAAATATATTTCATTGACTAATATATTTCTCATACATTTTTAATTATTACATACTAATTACAAAGGTAGCCAGTGAGTGTAATTGCCATTGAATGCACTGCAGTATACAACATGGATGGCTGCCACTGCACTGTGCCACATACACTACCATCATCTTAAGGGAAGTTTCCACATGCATTACTGCCGCTGTGCTATGGAACATGCATTGCCAACCTAGGGTTCAGGGGGTAACTACATTGTATCACACATACAGCTGTCACTCACTATACTGTGGCACATGCACTGCCATCATGTTAAGGGCAGTTGCCACATGCATTACTGCCACTGTGCTATGGAACATGCATTGCCAACCTAGCGTTCCGGGGATAACTATATTGTGCCACATGTACAGCAGTCACTCACTATACTGTGGCATAAGCACTGCCATTATTGTACTTTGTCACATACACTGCTGTCACTGCAGTGACACATGTACTGCTGTCACTGTGCTATGCCATGTGCTTTTCTAACAAAGGGTTAGAGGGAGGGAGAGACTGCACTGTACCATGTGCTTGGCCACCACTGCACTTTTCCACATGCACTGTTGTTGCTGTGTGTGACACATGTACTGCTGCCACTGTGCTGTACCATGTGTACTTCTAATACAGGCTTCATCCTAATGGGGTGGATTGTCTGTGGCCTGAAAGAACAGCCAGCTCCAGGTAGGGGAGAGGCTCATCTGAGCAATGGGTGTAGTCCTGCTTCAGGGATGGTACTTGTGTGGGGTGCTTTTTTAGTCGCTGGAGCCAGCTTCCCAGATCAGCGGTCAGTGAAGCATGAGGCCTGTGCTGAGGGAGGAGGGGGTCATGGTAGACTCAGAATCTAAAACCATGGCTAAGAGGGACCAAACATGGTTCTCTGTGGGGCTGGCCACCTTGTCGTTGTACCGGAGGTTAAATCAGTGCATGAGATTGTTACTTAAAGTCAAACATCTGTGCCACGTGTATTGTTGTCATTGAACTGTGCCATTTGTAGTGTAGTTCCATCACTGTTTACATAGAAACATAGAAACATAGAAGATGAAGGCAGATAAGGACCACAAGGCCTATCCAGTCTGCCCGTTTCTTGTTCTACCTTATAAATGTGCCATCGGCCTTTGCTCTGTCAATGGCCTATCTAGTCATACTCATCTGTATTGCTCCCTTATGCCTATCCCATGCCTGTTTGAAGCTCTGCACTGTATTCATATCCACCATTTCCTAAAGGTAGGCTGTTCCATGCTTCCACCACCCTTTCTGTGAAAAAGAACATCCTCACATTACCCCTTAATCGGCCTCCCTCTAATCTCATGCTGTGTCCTCTTGTTCTGCTATTTTTATTATATTGAAATAAATTATACTCTTTCACCTTGTTAATGCCTTTAAGGTGCTTGAATGTTTCAATCATATCACCTCTCTCTCTCCTTTGCTCTAGGGTATACATATTGAGCTCTGTTAATCTGTCCTCATATGTTTTCTAATGCAGTCCCTACACCATTTTGGTTGCCCTTCTCTGGACTGCCTCAATTAGGTCAATGTCCTTGTGAAGGTGTGGCCTCTAGTACTGAATGCTGTACTCCAGGTGGGGCCTAACCAGTGTCTTGTAAAGAGGGATTATTACCTCCCTCTTCTGACTTGTGCTACTCCTACTAATACAACCTAACATCCCCCTAGCCTTACCTACTGCTTTAGTGGTCTGCTTGGATGATTTCAGGTCATTGGTGATGATGATGCCCAAGTCTCTTTCTTCCCTTGTGACTGCCAGCAACTTCCCTCCCAGACTATAGGTGGCTTCAGGGTTTCTCTTCCCTATGTGCATGATCTTGCACTTTTTTGCATTAAACCCAAGTTGCCACTCTTCCAACCATTTTGCTCATTTCTCCAGATCTCTTCTCATTCTGCCCACCCCATCAGGATCATCTACTCTGTTGCAGATCTTGGTGTCATCTGCAAACAGACAAACCTTACCCTCCAGTCCATCTGCAATGTCACTGTAACATGCACTGCTGTCACTGTACCACATGTGCTGCCTTCACTGCACTGTGCCATGTATGCTTCTGTCACTGCACTCTGCCATATGTTCTGCAGGAACTGGACTGTGCCATTTTTAATGTCATCACTGTGCCACATGCACTGCCATCACTATCAGCTGCTTCCTGTTTCCTGCTTGGGGAGTATCGGAGAATGGGAGGCAGCTTTACAAAGAAAACAATGTCTTTTAAAACTTTCCTGGTTTGGGATTCTGCTGCTACATGGACCGCAGTCACTAGTGCAAATGAATCATGCCCACTCAGATCATCTTCTATCATGTCCCCAGGTGGCACCTTAGTCACCTGTGGTAGCAGGACCTACTACTTCCTATACACCTACTTCCAGAAACTGCTACTGGCACAGCTGTTTCTATATTGGGTGTACGCTGTCTCCTATCAGTAAGAGGGCTGTGCTGGTGGCCATCTCTGGGAGTGGGCTGCTGCCCGGTCCTGCCACATGTTGTGAAGGATGTTCCACTGGGACTTACCATGCTCCCACTCTGGACCACCACTAGCATTTGCAAACTTTATTACTCATCAAAAAAGGAATATTAGTAACCCATCATGTTACATAAATCGAGTAATGCTTTGACTGAGAATGCTTGTGCATTTGTTAAGTTCATTACTGATTCACCCGTCACAAACTGCTTTGGACCTATACAAGAAAACTTTATTTTTCTGCTGGTCTGCCAATTGCCAGATAGGGATTTTAGGGGATGAATAATTTTTATTACACGCCTCCCCCCCCAATCCAGCTAAACTGCATGATCTGCTCTGGAGATGTGCTGGTTAGCGTGAGGAGAAGGGAAACCTTTTAGACACATATACACAACAAAGACCTAAAGAACAGAAACCCCACTACCAGCAAGAAGCTCTGACCATGAACTTCTACTCCTGCCTCACTCCTTGACACATTTGCAAAATCTGAATGAAAATCTTTGTTTATTTAGGTAGTTAATACCGAGAAGACTGAGTGCACCACCCAATACCATGTAGATGTCAGTGGGCTGCTTCCAGGTCTTGACATTCACAATATGGTGGTATGCTTCACATGCTCTGAGATGAGGTAATGCCATTCCAGTCTTTCCTAATAATTCTGTGACTGAGGACACAGAACAGAAGGAAAAACATGTAATGGCAGTGTCCCACACAGCCACCGAGCATGATCACGTAAAGTGCGTTGGGATATCGTGAATGTCAAGACACAGAAGTGGACCATCAATATCCACATGTTTTGGGTGACCTGCTCACTCCTCATGGCATTTTTAACTTAAATACATAAAACAAATAAAAAAAACTGCCAGTTTCATGGCTGTCAGCAGAGCATACATGGTCCTGCATCAAGAACTCTGTGAGTCAGGGCAGGGGTCATGTCTGCCAGTCATCAGGCTCTGGGCAGCACCAATTCACTGCCTGGGGATATCAGCTGCATGGGGTTGCTAGTCTTTGGAATGGGGGGTCCAGCTATGGGATGGCTGCTGGTCAGTGAAAAGAGGTGTTCCAAGCCCTAGCTGTGTGTATGTGGGGTCACTGCTGGTCTGTTCCTAGGAGACCCATAAGGAAGCTTCAGCTGAGCAAAGCATAAGGATGTCTGGACTGTTGTCCCCCACTCTGTACATGTTTCCTACCCTTTTTTCTGTATTAGCACCAGAAATATATAGAATAGTGTATGGGTGACTATACACAACAAGGAATAGTTTCCATTGAGGGGATTTGATTACATCATTTAGACATCAAGAGAAAAGCTCCAGAGATTTGTATGATGGCATCACATCCCTGAGATGGAAATATAGCCTTGTTGTTTATGGTCATTCATACACTGTTTTTGAAAGGCTTAAGCCTGTGGTTCAACGGCTGAGGCAGCAGGCACTCCCCCCCCCCCATTAATTATATAAACTCTTCCTTCCTGCTTCATTCAGAAGCATATTTTACTTTCCCCACCATCCTCCCCTCCTCCTCCAGCAACTAGCTTTTCTCCTTGAGGGCTTTTCTTAAGCTATCTTTAGCCTAAGGGAATGCTTTCAGTGATATCTGTAGGAGTGGAACCTTCCTCCATGGTTTCTTGCCTTTGGCATCCCTACTAGGTGGTATTCCCAAGGCACAGAGAGGTGAACAACCACAACAAGGTTTATTCAGCAGGTTGCATAAGCACAACATCACATTAAGTTGTGAAAGCACATTGAAATATAATATATGGTCCTCCAAAATTTTAAAAATGTAATTTCTCAAGGTTTCATACCTTGTGTTCACACTCCCAGTCCGCACTGCAGTCCCCTCTGCTCCTGACCCCAAAGATCCTTTTCCTTGCTGCAGTCTCACTCTGCTCCCAACCCTGAAGATTATTAGTGGGAGTGATTAAAAAAAAAAGAAAATGAAATACAGTGCTGAGTATGGCAGTCCATGTCCAAACTATCTTTGAAGCACTTGCCCGACTGCTTGCTAAGCGGTGCTGCCTTGTTAGTCTGCATTTTTTTTGAAGAATGCTGTTTCAGCCAATCGGGTAGCAGATCAAAGGGAGAAGTTGTTGCAGTATCATTGTGACATCAGAACGATACTACAACAACTTTTATTGACCTTTGAACTGTCCTATGACAAGATTTTGAAAGCCACTATTTTCTATACACAATAAGCCCTAACCATATACTGTAAACTTCTTTCACACCTGGAGAGATTATAATAATAAAAAAAAAAACTTTATTTATTAAGCGCCTTTCAAGCAACAAGGTGCTGTACAAATTGAACAATAAAATCACAAAAATAAATACATATATAAAAATCAGAATGATACAAACATCAACCCATAAAAACTTGTCTCCACAGATGGGCCTTAAGTTCCCGCTTAAAACTCCTCACCGTCGTGCATTCCCGAAGCTGACGGGGCAGAGCATTCCAGAGGGTTGGGTCTACAAACATAAAAGGCCGAGCCTCAGAAGATTTTAAAATATCCCTCGGAACCTCCAGCAACCCCTTGTCAGCTGAACGGAGCTGTTGTACAGGGCTGTAGGGAATCAGAAGCTCTTTCAAGTATTATGGATTACCTATTTTTCTTTGTCTGGTTCTGTACACATTTTTACTATGTGAATGCTTTTAAGCTTGGCTCTGCTGTTCTGAGGAGTCAACTGCAAGGGGGGTATGTGGATAGGTGTTCCTGCTGTGTGGGGGGCACAGAGATAGTTTGTTCTGGGAGGTTTTCTTTAAGGGGAGTGACAGATCAGTGGAAATGAGGATACCTGCTGGGGGATACACAGTCAGTCAATAAAGGGTATCTATGGGAAAAGGGATTCCAGATATGCAGGTGTGTGGCTGGTCCTCTATCCCCTAACCCTTGACATAAACTCCCTGTACACCCCACCAAACCCCTCTGTGGAAAGGGGGGGTCCAGATGTGGGGTGGAGGCACAAAGTCAGTATATTCTTGAGGGAGTCCAGCTGCTAGTGATGACTGGTCTGTGGGAAGGGGATTCCAGCTGTGGGGACTACACTTGTCCATTACCCCAACACTTGATATTCTCTCTCTAACAGCCCACCAACCCCCTTTCTCATGTCACCTGAACTCCTTTCACAGCCCCCATCACTTTCCCAACAGCCTCTCATCTGACCACTAAGACACATATCAGCCAGAGCAACCTTGACATCCCTGCCCCTCCCTATGCCGTTGAGACTCCCCCATATGCTTGACATGCACCCTCCCTTCATGGACCCCACTGACAACACCTCCCAGACCCATGATACATCTACCCACCCACCCCACATAGGCTGTCCAGACACTTTCCCTCCACTGGCCTCACAGCCCCAGACACTAATCCCCATCCTTCCCTTCCCTTCCCTTCCTTCCCTTCCCTTCCCTTCCCTTCCTTCCTTCCTTCCCTTCCTTCCCTTCCTTCCTTTCCTTCCATTTGTTGTATAACACAAGCTAATCATTCTTACACAGCCCCAGATATTATCCTCACTTCCATTCATGGCCCCTTGTCACTGCCCACACTCCCTCCACATCCTCCCACACCTCCCTCCACAGTAACCCTTCCATCCACAACCCAATATTAACTCCCCATACCACCTCCTTTCTCCAGGTCCCCTCACCCCACAGTTCCCCCAAAACACTGATTCCCTCCACAGCCCCCTTCAACACCCTTGCTCTTGCCACAATCTCCAACCACTTCCACTACCAGCTCACAGTCTACCACCAGTGATACCAGCTGAGAGAGGTCTGAGCGAGGAGCCTGGTTAGGAGTCTGGAAGGGGAATGCAGTGGCATGGAGGGTAGTCAGCCAGGAGGGGAGGTTTCCAGTTATGGAGAGAGTGGTCAGTGGGGGGATGCTGGACTTGAGTATGGTTCAGTTGCAGGGAGTTTTGGGGGGTGGAGGGCAGTCGAGGTTTAGGGTGGTGGTTCAGCTACAGTGAGTATCATAAGGAGGCTGGTCCTGTGGTAGTTGGCTAAGGAGGAGAGGGTGGTGTTGTGGGGTGGGGTAGAGCATGCAGAATGAAAAAGAACTCACTAAGACTCATTAGCCGTTGCCATGGCAACCACCATAGAAACAATGTCTTCGTCCCTCTCCAATGCTCTTAATGCAACTGTACCCTTGGTGATTACATGTTTACTCAGTCACTGTTATCATGGCAATAGTGAAATTTACAGCTCAATATTTACATCTAAATCATTAATCTTAAGCACACATTCACACTAAACTGCCATTTTTTTTTATTTTCCTAGTTGGGCAAACTTGCTGGCTATCCAGTACTGAGGTCAGCATGATGTCATGAGCTGACATACATTTTTGTCAACTGCGCAGCCTTCTTGATGTGCTCTTATTGCTTTGCAGCAGCACAGATGTCTTTGAACAAGCAGAACTGGAACATAAACTGACTGTGGACCGATGACCAGAAGGTGGAAGGACTATTTGACTTTAAAATCAGGTCTAATTAACAAAAAAAAATGTGAACAGCTAGTTTGAATAATTTTATTTATTCACATTGCTAAAAAAGCAATAAGGTACTCCCAGGGGTTGCATTATCAATATGTTAATCACACCCTAGGGGCCTGTGGCACTTGGCTTCATCTTGTGGGCAGAATATACCCCAAGTGTGTGATTTACATATAGGTAATGCAACGCCATGTCATTCCTTATTGCTTAAGTATTTCAGGAATGCCACAGCAGCTTCTTGTTAATCTGTGACCATATTTGATCTCTCTAGGCTCTATTCAACGGTTCTGTGTGATAATGGCGAAAGCCTAAAGACAATCGCTGTTATTGTGCAGTCAGAGTGTTGAAAACATTTTCGGCACTCTGATGTCCCTGGTGCACAGGACAACAGGGCCAGGGACATAACTTTCAATGCTTTCTGTGGATGGGGACTGTGTCCCCCATACCCCCACACTCCACTACTAAAGGATTCTCAACTCCAGGGGTGGCTGCATGTTGTGGGGGTGAAAGCATGTAAAATTAAAGGTTTGGGCCGGGTGCAATAAAATTGCACCAGCGCATGGACCCGAACCCGGTCCCTCACCCACCCCAACCACAGGCCAACTCCTGACACCACGACATAGTTCGGCTACCCACCACAGTGCTACCCCTACAGCTCCTCCGCCCCCTCCCAGCCCACACTACACGTGCTCACCCCCCCATGCATACATATAGCAATATCCTGTTGCCCATTTCACTCACTCCCCTATCCGGTCACCCTACCCTCCCATTGCCTTGAGGGATTTTGCCTAGAATGAGTCACCGTTATGGATGGCACTCTTCCCCATGTGCCCTCCTCACGGGCTACCCTATTCAACTTTCGAAAAATTGAGCAGAAAAAGAAGGACTTCACTGAAAATGAAATCCTTCATCTTCATTTGAAAACCCTTGGTAAGTAAATGGTCAAATAAAGCAAGTCCTCTAAGATACACCCTTGTGTAATCGTCTGAATGATCCCCATTTTTTTTTGTATAAATGATTTGGCACATCTTGAAAAACTGACAGATTGCATTTGTCTGTTGCCTTAAAATCTTCTCAGAAAAAAACTTAATTTCCCATAACCCCTTGACTTTTTGGCAGGATGTGATGCTGCTAGAGTGGTGCACTTCCTAGTCAGAGATGGGCACTACAGCATGTGTTTGTATATGGGAGGGAAGGGGCACCTGATGTTTTCTCCTACAGGTTTTGAATTCAAATATAGTATTTGTAATGCTGCTGTGTGTATACAGTATGTTGCAAGCTTGGGATCTGTTATTAGATAATTTAGTTTCTCAAACCCATGTGACTTAAACTAAAAAGAAATCTGATACAAATGGCCAAAATAAGGATCATATCTTAAAATATTACAGTTAGATGAAGAAATTGTGGCTGTGTGTGAATAGCATTTTGTGAATGAGAACTAATCCACGCCACTAATGTCTGACATGGATTTTATTTTTTGTATACTGTTAATTTTATAGTGTTGTTTTTAAACTGTTTTTATGTTGTGTGACCTTCATCCAATCATTTAACCTGTATTTCACCCAGCTGTAGAAATGAATGTTTAGAAGCAGGATCACATTAGAAATGAGATCTACTGTATCCTGGGTAAACACATTACAGTATAAAATAAAAACCTGTAAGAATAAATAATATTCTGTAGGATGGAATGCAGATTTTTTTTTCTTTAAATCTGTGCTTTGCACCCCCACAATGGCCTGACCACTGTCTACCCCTGGAAACAGCACAGCCCCAACACCTTGGCCTAGGGCATCTTACAACTACTTAGCCTAAGCTGCGGATGAAGTACAGCACATCTCCCAGGATCACCTGCAGGAGATGGGGTATAGTGACCAAGTGGGAGCTCGAATGTAGCTGGTGTTATCCTCATGGCTGTGATAATGTTTCCGCTGTTCCCCCCTCCGGATGGTGACGACTAGGATATAACTGCATATCCAGTTTCCTTGCTGTCTGAAATCTTTCTTCTCTCTTTTTTTAACAAGTTTACTGAGCCCCCTACAAACTATCACATAAGTATTATTTACCTTTTCACCTGTCCGATCGGTCTTATCTTTCTCAAGAACTATGGATCCTTTTTTTTTCTCTATTTTATTTTTCCTCCTCCCCTGGTGGCTTTCCTTCCCGGTCGGCCCCCCCAGCCCTGTCACCCAGCTCCTACAGGTGGTCTTACCTTCCAGTGTCCCTGGCTTGTAGGATCAACTCCCGACCACTGGTGTGGAGAAGTGAAGGGCTGACTATTCATCCTGCTGTCGCTGGCCATTTTCTGTTTTTTCGCCCCTTCCTCCCCATTGCTGGGGTGTGTATATTGCCATGCAAGCATGGAAGCGCTCACATGTATGTGGTCCCTCTGCACTCTCACATATATTGGAGTCCTCACTGCACCAGCCCTTGACCTCCACCTGCAGGTGGTCATTCGGTGGTACTTCCAAGCTGGTCTCTCTGGGAGAGAAGAGCTATCCTCCAGATGCTCAATCCTCTCCCACCCCAGCTGGTGCCTGATGACCCACTTGTACCGGGAACACGAGTCGCCGGTGTGGCAGAAGGTAAGGCATTGCTGCCTCAGCCCTCCACACCACTGTGCCCCCTATGGATCCTTTTTGATTACTCTCTTTATTCTTATTTTACAGGTGCCCCATATGCAGTATGTTTTCCAGATCCCTTGCTTATGTTCCCCTTGAAGCAGGTAAGCCCTGCCTTTAATTACTACCTTTTCTAAACTGGGGTGAAATGTAATGTGTTTTTTCCCTTTAGGCATTATATCTGCTGCTTTTATTGATCTTCAAAACATTCTGTTCATACAAAGGGTAACCCTTTGCAGGTCTGGACAGACAGTTAGCCCTATGCACTATGCCAAAATGCCACGTAACCCAGGCTCATTGGCATAGCTAAGTCTAAATGCCTCATAGTGGTGTCCCATGGGCCCTGTGCAGCATTCTGTGGGGGGGCAGAGGACAGGTACACACTGATGCCCCAGCCATGTGGACAGCAGCATGCATGGGGCATGTCAAGGGTGTCCCCACACTCTGCACCATTCAGAAATGTGCAGAGTGCTGGGCACAGGGGGCACACCATACACCAGGCAGATCCCAACCGTATGGATTACGCGCCCCCCCAGGATGCCACTGTGGGTTGCAGTGAGTATGTCAGGGCACTCCATACACCAGCAACATGCTGCCCCAGCCAATGGGGGCCATGGGGAGCACCTGGGGTGGCCAAATCAGCTCCCACCACCTGTGTGCCACTGGCTTGCAGTGTGCCATCAGCTGACATCCACACTCTTTGGGTGCAAGGGATCCACTCACAGACTGGGTCTGAGCATCCCATTGAAGGTGCACCCAGTCTGTGGAACACTCTACAGTGCACCTGCATGCCAGAGGGGAGTAGCCATGGACAGGTGGGTGCCAGTTGTGCATACTGGCATGTGCACACCTGTATGCGGGTGCAGAGCTCCATGGACAGGGTACATGTGTTTTCTGCATACCCCCACCCACATAGTGCAAAGGCCCCATAATGCCTTACCTATTAGATAAGTAGAGCTTGTGAACATACGAACATATGAAAATGCCAGCAGAAACAGGCCTCATGGTCTATCGAGTCTGCATGAGTGTGCAGCTAGCTCCTTATAATGATGCTGCCCCTTCCTTCTCCTCATCCTATTTCCCCATCCCCTTTCCCAAACCCTCTTGAAGCTTTCTACTGTCTTGCAGGCCTCTACCTCACCCAGCAAGGAGTTCCATTTGTCCACCACTCTTTTTGTGAAAAAATGTCTCCTCATCTCTCTCCTGAATTCCCCCCCTCCAATCTCAGTTGGTGTCCTCTCATGTCCCTCCCCTTTCTCCATTGGAAAATCCTCTCTGTATTAGTCTTGTTTATTCCCTTCAGGTACTTAAAGGTCTCAGTCTTATCTCCCCCGTCCCGCCTCTCTTCCAGAGAGTACATATTGAACTCCCCCAGCCTTTCCTCATATGGCTTGCCCTCCAATCCCTGGATCATCTTTGTAGTTCTATGCTGTACCCCCTCCAACAATTTGATGTCCTTCTTCAGGAACGAGTGCCAGTATTGCACACAGTACTCCAGGTGGGGCCTGACCAGAGACCTATACAGGGGCAGGATAACCTCCCTATTACTGTAGGAGATCCCTCTAGCTTTACACCCCAGCATTTTGTTGGCTTTTTCTGCCTCCCTTCTGCATTGAACAGAGTTGTTCATGTTCTCTGTTATGATCTCCCCTAAGTCCTTCTGTACTGTGGAGCAATTCAACTGAACCCCATTTAAGTGATAATCCCTCACCTGATTCTGGGATCAGAAGTGCAGAACCTTGCATTTCTTGGTGTTGAAACCCAGCTTCCATTTATCTGCCCACTACTGCAGCTTATCTAAGTCCTTCTGCAACTCCTTCCCCCCTCCATGTCATCTACCACAGCTCCCATCTTCATATCATCTGTGAGCAGACTGATTTTGCTCTGGATCCCATTCGAGATAACTGCAATGAAAATCTCAAACAGTACTGGTCCCAGCATGGATTCTAGTGGTACCCTGCTCATCACCGCTCAGGGTGATTAGAGTTCCCACCACCACCGCCACCCTTTGCTGTCTCCTCTTCAGCCAGATCCTGATCCAGGTCACCATTTTTGGTCCTGCTCCAAATTCTCCAGCATCCCCCCAATGTCTCATGTGGCACTGAATCAAAGGCCTTACTAAAGTCCAAGAACAGGATGTCCACAGCATGGCCCTTGTCCAGTTCCCGTGACACCCAGTCATAGAACTCTACCACGTTTGTCTGGCATGATCTGCCCAGGACAAACCCATGTTGATGGTCATCCTGGATACTGTTTGCCTCCAAGAAACTCACATGCTTCTCCTTAAGGATGGTCTCCATGAGTTTGTCCAAGATGAAGGTGAGGCTCACTGGCCTGTAGTTCCCTGGTTCATCCTTTGGCCCACTTTTGTGGATGGGCACCACATGGGTCATCCTCCAGTCCTGTGTCCAGGGAGGTATAGAACAGGTCTGCCAGCAGCTCTGCAAGGACCTCTGCCAGCTCTCTCAGTACTCTAGGGTGAATGCCATCTGCCCAGGCACTTTGTCCACTCTTAATGTCCTCAACCCCTCCAGCACCCTGTCCTCTATAATCTCTACATCTGTCATCCTCTCACCCCCAGACCCACCCCCCACTTGCCTGAGGTATTTACCCTCTTCTCCTGCATGAACACAGAGCAGAAGTACTTGTTCAGTGCCTCGCCTGCTCTTTCCCCTTCTTCCCCCACCCTTATCTTTCTTGAGCCTCACAAGCTGGTCTTTGCTTCTCCTTTTCTTGCCTATGTAATGGAAGAAGTCTTTTTCTCCTCTTTTGATCCCCTGCACCAGTCTCAGCTCTCTAATTTGAGTTGGGTGTATCAGTTATATGTGTTTCACCATAAATTAAAACCTCCCCCCCACAGTAACTCTCACAAAACCCCTCAACCCACCCTTTGCCACCCTCCTCATACTAGCTGGCTGTGGTGCCTGGGGGCTGAGGTGGCACAGAGGTTGTTTGGCCAGCGGTCCACTCTGTGCACTCCAGTCCTATTTTTTGTCCAAATCCATCAATGCCATAGCCAACTAGCAGCTAGTTCATAAAGGAAGACCCCTTAAGTCCTCAGCCTTTAAGGTGGCCACAGTCCCAAAGCTCCTCCACCAATATCACAAAGGCTGCCCTGTCTGGCACTCAGCAGCACTAGCTGTATAAGGTATGAGTAAGAGGCAGTTTTTTACAGAACTACATTCAGATGCAAAAAATCAGATTCAGATTCGGCTTCTGAAAATGGTTTCTGGATTTTTTTTTTTTTGGGTGGGGGGCATAAAACCAAAGTCCTAAAAATGGATTGGAATCCAATGATTCTGTATTTGTCATCAGAAATCTGAACTACCCTACAACACACAGTACCCTGTAATTCAGTCAGAAAAGTGAAATTTCTTCAGGCTTATAGTACCATGAAGGCCTGCATTGTCTTCATACCTATTGTCTACACTTTTCTTGCTGTTAATTGTTACTGAAGTTTAGAAAGAAACAAAACAAAATTCATCACAGGATTGTGAGAGGGCTGAATAGGATTCTGTCCCAGTTATTATGGAGAGCTTGAATGCAGGGATCTGGTCTGTTCTTTCCTTACCTGTCTCTTGTCTGTCTGGTTGCACAACCACATTTTCTCATGAGACCTGGGACTTGATCACCCAAACAGTCTTGCAGTTCTCTTCCTCTCATTATTTCTCTACCCTCACTTGCTGTTTCTGTCATTTCCTCCCTTGCATATTCTGCTGGTATAAAAATATATACAAATCATTATATGGAAATGTAACTGATATTGGGATCCCTTTGTTTAGAAATTATATAGTGTTACTATTGAAATGTATATAATTATAGTTGAGATGATTGCAAAAAACTATTGGGAACTCAAGGGGTTAACCTGAGAGCAGTTTGTAAGCCATTTTTCAGAAGCTGTATAGAAGGGGCCTCAGTTCTGGGACATTGTGTTCTTATTTCACCCGCCTGAAACTTACAACAACATTTTAGAAAAAAATAGGATGCTTGTTAAGGAGGGCGGTTGTGAAGACTTATAAGAGAGAGCTGCAATGCTTTGGGAGACACACAGAAATTGAAGGAAAACTCAGATGGATCTTCTCTGTTTATTCTGCCTTTGTAAATAGTTATACTGAACAAGTTTATTTTTTATGTTACTGCTAGTACTAATAAACACTTTTTGTGAATTCTACAACTGCTCCTGGTTTTTCCTATGCTTGCTGATCTGTGCCTCAATGACAGATGGTATCAGCCTAAGTGGGATTCACGCCGTGCAAACTCTAAGCCAGGTGTTTTGTGCATGGGTGCTAGACCTAGTACCACGGAAGCATAGAGAAAGGTATGGATTCTGCAGCAGCAAGTCCAGGAGTGGTTACCAGGAGAATGGCAGCCAAAGTAGCAGAGACAGAAGTCCAAGCTGAGATTGTACAGCCAGCACAAGTTATGGAAAAAGAACAGGCAGTGACAGAACCTGAAAGCCTGATGGACTTTTTCAAATGGTGGACAATACAACAAAAAGAGACAGAGAAGCAGAGAAGACAACAGATGCAATGACAGGAGCAGTGCTGGCTGGATGTCTTACAAGCTATCAAAGCAGGAGGATCTGGCACTGGTCCAGCAGAGCAACAAGGTGCAAGCAACTTAAAAAACATTAAGCTTACAAAGTTGTGTCCCTCAGATGATATGAGGCATACCTGACAACTTTTGAAAGAGTTGCCACAGCCTGCCAATGGCCAAAACAGCAATGGACAATCAGACTAGAACCCTACCTGACAGGTAAAGCCCAACTTACCTACAGCAGTATGGACACAGCAGAGTCAGAAAACTGTGACCTTATGAAAAAAGAAATCCTGAAAAGATATGGCATCTCAGGAGAGACCTACAGCCAAAGATTCCGGTTCCTGAAATACAAGGCATTTGACAATCCTCGAGAAGTCTTCACCTGACTCAGAGAGTTCCTTATTAAATGGCTCAAACCAGAGGGCAAAACAGTCCAGCAGATTATCAATACATTTGCAATGGAGCAATTTATCAACATCCTGCCTACAAATGTACAGCTTTAGGAGAAAGAACATCAACCAGAAAGTGGCGAAAAGGCTGTCTCTTTGGCAGAGGACTACCAAAGGGCCAGACAGATGCCACAGCAGCGAGATAACAGTCAAGCACTGGTAAGACCCTCTTTTTCCCATTTAAAATCAAAGTCTGATAAGAACTCTGGTGGGGGTAACAAATATGCCCCCAAAAGACTTTCTTTAGAAACATAGAAACATAGAATTTGATGGCAGATAAGGACCACTTGGCCGACCCAGTCTGCCCATTTTCCTACCTAATGGATAAGCTGCAGATCCTAGTTAACCAGCAGCCTACTTCCTCCTACCCCCATTAGGACTGCCTTATGTCTGTCCCATGCATTCTTAAATCCCCACTGTTCATGACTCCACAACCTCCTCAGGAAGGCTGTTCCATGCATCCAAACCCTCTCCATGAAAAATACTTCCTCACATTACCTCTGAGCCATCCCCTCTATCTTCAAATTGTGCCCCTTGTTCTTGCACATCTCTTTTCTGAAAGATACTACCCTCTTGGACTTTGTTGATTCCCTTGAGGTACTTGAAAGTTTCTATCATGTCCCCCTCTTCCTTCTTTCCTCAAGGATATACATATTAAGCTCCTTTAGTCTTTCTTTGAATGTCTTCTGGTGCAGACCCTGCACCATTTAGGTTGCCCTCCTCTGGACAGCCTCCACTCTGTCAATGCCTTTGTGGAGATGGGGTCTCCAGAACTGCATACAGTACTCCAGATGGGGTCTCACCAACTATCTATACAGAGGGATAACAACTTCCTGTTTTCTACTGTTGATGCCTCTCCCTATGCATCCCAGTATACCCTCAACCTTCCTTACTGCCTTCTCACATTGCTTGCCCACCTTTAGGTCATCTGATGTAATTAACCCCAGGTCCCTTTCCAGTTTTATTGTTGTCAGTATTTCACCCCCATTGTGTACTCTTCCACTGGGTTTTTGTTTCCCAGGTGCTTTACCTTGCACTTCTTTGCATTGAGTCTAAGCTGCCATACATTTGACCATTCCTTAAACCTTGCCAAGTCCCTTCTCATCCTTTCCACTCCATCTTGTGTATCAACCCTGTTGCAGATCTTTGTGTCATCTGCAAAGAGACATACTTTTCCTTGTCATAATTGTAACAAGCCAGGCCATATTGCAAGAAACTGCTGTTTTAAGGAGAGTGGCACGGGAGCAGATTTGTCCTTAGCAAATTGGGGCAAGTACTTAGCAGATGTGAAGGTGGGTGATAAGACTGTAAAGGGATTCATCGATTCAGGAAGCAGACAGATCCTAGTGCATGTTGAAGTGCTGGGAAAACACTGTGTAAAAGGACAACATACTGGTGTCATCTGCACCCATGGCAACACTCGATCCTATCCCACCACCCAAGTGACTCTGACAATTAAGGGTGTGTTGCACCAAATGAAAGTGGGAGTAGTACCTAAGTTACCTGAACCCATGATTATTGGAAATGGCTTTCCAGGATTTTCTGAGTTAATCTCTGAGAAACTGAACCCTGCAGTTTCAGCAGCAGTGGTAACAAGAGCTCAGGCAAAAAAATCTCGAATCGTGGGGACACTTTTCTTTCAGTGACTTTAATTCAGACTTGTTTGAGAACAGCTCCAAGATCCAGAAGTCCAGGGGGAAAAAAAGACATCTGAAGCAACAGTGGCAACAAAAGACTGATGGTCATAAAGAGTTAAAATATGAAAATGTTGAAGCTAAACTGCTAACTGATTATGATTTTGTTTCAGAGCAAGCTAACAATATTTCTCTCCAGAGTTATTTTAAGCAACTGGGGGTGAAACCAAAACAGGGTAAACCAATGTTTAAAAAATGTAATGGGTTACTGTACAGAGTTTGGGTTAAACTTCAGACACAGGAACAGACAGAACAATTGGTTATACCACAGAAGTATAGAACACAGTTGTTATAGATAGTACATGATAGTCCTATGGCTAGTCACTCAGGAAGGGATCGCGCCCTTGCCAAATTGTTGTATAGATTTTACTGGCCTGGAATTCATGAAGATGTTGTTACCTATTGTAAGTCCTGTACTGAGTGTCAGAAAATAGCCCCAATCACTAGAAAAGACAAGGTGCCCCTACCCTTGATAGATGTGTCTTTTGGGAGAATTGCAACAGATGTGATTGGTCCTTTAGATAAAAATAAAAAGGGTAATAGATTTATCCTGGTAGTATGTGACTATGACACTCGATATCCAGAAGCAGTTCCAATGCATACTGTCACAGCTTTAAAAGTGGCAGCAGAGCTTGCAAAAATTTTTAGCAGAGTGTGCATACGTAAAGAAATTATTACTGATCAGGGTAGTCATTTTGGTGCTGCATTACTTAA
Source organism: Neoceratodus forsteri (assembly GCA_016271365.2). Classification (NCBI taxonomy): domain Eukaryota; kingdom Metazoa; phylum Chordata; order Ceratodontiformes; family Ceratodontidae; genus Neoceratodus; species Neoceratodus forsteri. The sequence goes on from CM028131.1 coordinate 1,164,360,733, forward strand.
AGAGCTGTACAGACTGCTGGGTATCACTGCCCTACGATCCTCCCCCTATCACCCTCAGACAGACGTTCTAGTTGAGTGTTTTAACTAAACCCTAAAACGCATGTTAAAAAGGTTTGTAAAAGGGGAAGGGAAAGATTGGGACCAATACTTGCCTTACCTACTTTTTGCTTACAGAGAAGTGCCACAGGCGTCAACAGGATTTTCACCATCTGAAATGCTGTATGGTAGGCAGCCAAGAGGGCACTGGATGTGATAAAAGAAATGTGGGAAGATAACACCACTCAGAAACAATCTATAAAGTCTTGTATGTGTGCCTTAAGAAAGAAGCTGGCAAAATATGTTGAAATTGCTCATAGTAATCAGGAAGGGGCCCAAAACCAGCAGAAGGTATATTAATGACCATGGGGTAAAAGAAAAAGTTCTTCAGTCAGGTGAAAAGGTTTTGATACTGTTACCCACAGCAGCAAATAAACTGTTAATGTAGTGGGAAGGGCCTTATATAGTGCGCAGACATACTGGCACCATTAACTACGAGACTGAGACCCCTGACAGGTAAAATCCTACTAAGTTACAATATGCTAACCTCCTCAAGAAGTGGGTTGAAAAACACCAAAAGCGGCTTTGCTAGTTTTACCAGTAACTGATAAAGAAGATATAGATGTAGCTAATACACACACATATATATATATATATATATATATATATATATATATATACATAGCTACATATATAGACAGAAACAAACTGTAAATGCTGATGCTGTAAAGGTGAATGTTTCCTTAACCTCAAAAAAAACTGCAGAAATTTGTAATTTGCTAGACATTTAACAGTACTTTTACCACAGTGCTAGGCCGAGCAAAAGGAGTTGAGCATGTTATAGTAACAAGGAATGCTCGCCCTTTTAGACAAAAAACATACAGGATACCAGAGTGGTTAAGAACTGACGTGGTCAAGGAAACACAAAAAATGAAAAAACTGGGTATCATAGAACAGTCGAAGAGTGCTGTGTCATCTCCAATGGTAATTGTAAACAAAAAAGAAGGGGATGTTAGAACCTGCCTTGATTTTAGGAAACAGTCAAGTGTCAGAATTTGACAGTCATCCTATGCCCAGAATAGATGATTTGGTGGACAGACTAGGGAGTGTAAAGTATATCAGTACCCTCGATCTCACCAGGGTTACTGGCAAATCCCATTAGCTAAAGAATCCAGAGACAAAACTGCATTTGCCACTCCTGTTGGATCCTATCAGTTCACCACCATGCCATTTGGTTTACATGGTGAGCCAGCTACATTCCAGTGGTACGTAGATGCAGTTTTATCACATCATACTAGTTTTTGTGCTGCATACCTGGATGATGTCGTGGTGTACAATCTAGACTGGAAAAGCCACCTGGAACACCTATGAGAAGTTACCCAAGCTATCAAAAATGCAGGTCTGACTATTAATCCTACCAAATGTGCATTGGGCATGCAGTAAACCAGATTCTGGGGCTAAGTGTTGGGAAATATAGATGTTACGTCAGAAATTTATAAAATAGAAGCTGTAGCTAACAGCCCTGTCCCTAAAACAAAGAAACATGTCAGGTCATTTTTAGGGCTGGCTGGTTATTATTGGAGGTTTGTTCCCAACTTTGTGGAGTTAGCTAATCCCCTTGCTGAACTCACAAAAAAAGGTACCCAAATAATATAAAATGGTCCCCAGAGTGTGATAAAGCTTTTCAAGCCATTAAGTCTGCATTATGTCTAGCCCCTGTTTTATGAAGCTATGATTTGGGGAAACCATTTTTGTTACAAACAGATGCATCAGAGGCAGGCCTGGGTGCAGTCCTGAGTCAAAATATAGATGGGACGGAACATCCTAGTCCGTACATAAGTAGGAAGTTGCATGACAGAGAGAAAAGGTACTCCACCATTGAAAAGGAATCTTTAGCAGAAAAGTGGGCCATGGAGTCCCTTAACTTTTATTTACTAGGAACTAACTTTGTACTTATAACAGATCACAGTTCTCTCTGTCAGCTTAACCAAATGAAAGATAAAAAATTCCAGAATCACAAGGCGGTACCTGGCACTACAGCCATTTAAATTCAAGGTGATATGCAAATCTGGTGAAGGGACTAGCAATGCTGATTTTCTGTCAAGATACACATCAGAAACTGAGGGTTCTGAATTTTGAAAAACAAATGTACAAGTTTTAACTTTACTGTTTGCTGTAGTGTTATAGAAAAAAGGGTACAGCACACGTGCTTATTTTCTGAAAGTTATAATTTAATGTTAGTAGAGAATTTCTAGAAAGTTTTGGAAACCTGTTTGATAAAACAGGTTCCCTCTTTAGGAGGGGGGTATGTGACAGGGCTGACTAGGACCCTGACCCAGTTGTTATGGAGAGTTTGAATGTAGGGATCCGTTCTGTTCTTTCCTTTCCTGTCTCTTGACTGTCTGGTTGTGCAACCAGATTTTCTCATGAGACCTGGGTCTTGATTACCCCAACAGTCTCGCAATTCTCTGCCTCTCACTATTTCTCTACCCTCACTTGCTGTTTCTTTTTTTCCTCCTTGCATATCTGCTGGTATAACAATATATGCAAATCAATATGAGGAAATGTAACTGATATTGTGATCCCTTTGTTTAGGAATTATATAGTATTACTGTTGAAATGTATATAATTATAGTTTCAAATGATTGAAAAAGCTATTGGGAACTCAAGGGGTTTTTAAGCCATTTTTCAGAAGCTGCTGAGAAGGGGCCTCAGTTCTGGGACATTGTGTTCTTGCTGCACCTGCCTAAAGCTTACAAGAACATTTTAGAAAAAAACAGGATGTTTGTTAAGGAGGAGGGGTTTGCAAAGACTTATAAGAGAGCTGCAATGTTTTGGGAGACACACAGAGATTGAAGGAAAACTCAAATGGATCTTCTCCGTTTATTCTGACTTTGTAAATAGTTGTACTGAACAAGTTTATTTTTTTTTATATTACTGCTATTACTAATAAACACTTTCTGTGAATTCTACAACTGCTCCTGGTTTTTCCCATGCTTCCTAACCTGTGCGTCAATGGCAAGGATAATCATTACACTCTATGAAAGAATACAAACATAGATACAGTCATACAGTATTGCACAGTGGGAATGCATATGAGTTCAGATAAATCAGTACATATTCATGAGTAGTTTCTACACTTTTAGGCTGTTCCTCAGCTTGTTCACCCTCTGAGAGAAGTACTAGGTTTTATTTCTAGTAGCAGCCTTCACCGGAGGCCTAGGGTGCTTTACAGGTGCAGAAAGTACAATCAGTCAATAAACAGGCATGTAATTATAATATGTCAGCAGTTAATACACATAAAGTTTATGAAAACTGTGCTGGAAGGGACATAAAGGAGAAGATATATTGATCCCCAAAGTTCTGATTGAATTAAAAGGTCCTCAGATGCATCTTTAAAGGCTGCCACCATTGGGGCCTGAGTGAGGACACTCAGGAGCTAATTCTATAAGATTGGGCCTGCTATCTCAAAGGCCCAGGTCTCTCAAGGTACAGCTAAGAGGCCCACCTTGGTGGAGTTAAGAAAGGGTGACAGCATACAAGGGTGCAGGATACCTAACAGGTAACCAGGACACAACCCTTTGAGGGCCTGCATAAGTTAGCAAAGCAACTTTAAAGGGGGATGTCTCCCCTCCCCTGCAGTAACGCATCAGGACCTTTGGGTCCAAATTAAGAACAAGCTTTTGTCAATGACGAATGTTGATTGCTTTGCTCCGTTGAGCTTGCTCAGTCCCCCTTCCTCACCCGCTCTTTCTGTTTCTCCCGGCGCTGCATACTGCCCTTATGTACTGGGCTCCTGCCTGCACTGGCACCTTTTTCCACCCATAAAGAAATCCACAGCAGACCCGACAGAGCTCAATTGAGCTTGGTCACTCCCGGTCTCTCACTCGCTCGATCCTAATCTGTCCCAAACACTGATTTCCAAAAGCCACTGCAGTATTCTGCACCAAAAAATGTGAAAACAGATTTTGGCCAGGATGTGAAAAATGACAGCTGTACTGTTCATAAGGAGGAGTGAAAAAATGCCAGTGTTGAAAATCTGTAGTGAAAATATTACTAATTTGCGAAGCTATGAGGGTGCGTGGAAACTGTGCAACGCATGCTCGTAATACAGTCATTTTATGGACTTTCGTCACCAAATTTTCAACATAGGCATTTTAGGACCTCTGCTAAAGAACAGTGTCACTGTGATTTTCTTACTGTGTCCCAAACACTGATTTCCCACAGCGACTGCACAATTCTGCACTGAAAGTGTGAAAACACATTTTGGCCAGGATGTGGAAAATGACAGCCATACTGTTCATAAGGAGGTGCAGGAAAATGCAAATTGAAAATCTGGAGTGAAAACAAACATTGCAAATTTGTGAAGTTACGAACGTGCATAGCAACTGCTCAACTCATGCTCGTAAAAGTAATTTCTTGGATTTTTTACACTAAATTTGCAACATAGACTTTTTGAGAGCCCACCTCATGCACACTGGCACTGTTGTTTCGCTAATCAATCCCAAAAGGTGATTCCACGCAGTGACCGCAAAATCACAATTCTGGGCTGAATAACACCATGACAGTGGCTGAATTCATGAGGAGGGATCCAAAAATCCCCATGTTGAAAATTTGGTGCCAAAATTCCAAAAAATGCCTGAGATATAAATCAAAGTTGGAAAAAAACCCTATTTATGCCCTTATACAGCATTCCAGCATTTCCTCAGTTCATGGTCAGCTTTGAAGAGTGCAGACATGTTCCTAGTTCACCAAAGATCATCCCTCCAGACTCTGCAGGTAAGTATGGGGTGAGGGGGGTGTGAGAAGACAGGGTGCGCAGAGGGTGGGCATGGGTTGTGGGAGAGGGCAGGGAGATGACGAGGGACTGTTTTCTTTTTTTACAGGTTACAAAATACAACAAAAACCATCGTGGGATGTTTTTTCCTTTTTACAGAACCATTTGGCACGCTGGAGTGGGCTCCCAGCATGCCAACACAGTGTTTTTCTTGGGGGGGCAGCTCTACCCGATGGGGGATTGGGCACCCCCATTGGCACAAAAGGGGGGCACAAGAGCTGAGGGGGATTGGGCATCCTCTCGGCACAACTGCACTGCATGTTGGGGGGAATTATGCCGACTGGGAGTGGGCTCCCCCGTTGGCAAATGAAACTTTGCAGGGAGGACATAATGCCAATGGGGAGTGGGCTCCCCCGTTGGCAACATGGACTTTATTGTTATGGGCACTGAAGTCGATGGGGATTGCGGCCCCCATCAGCACACAAACACTGTAGTGGGGGGGCACATGCTGCCGAGGGGGATTGGGTACCTCCTTGGCATGGGGAGCTCACTAATATTGTTTGTGAACATGGTGGTAAGCTGCCACCATATTCACAAACAATATCACAGTACCAAGGTTCCGACCAACAATGACGGGTTGCTCCATCATTGCAGCGGAATGGCTTACACTGCAATGACGAGGTGGCCCTTGATTTCAGCTGCTGAAACCTTACAAGGTTGTGGCATGCTGGCTGAACTAGAGTCAGCAGCAGCATGCCACCCTATTGGCAAAAGTGGACCAAGCCTCCAAAGGCTGTGGAGGCATTGGCCACAACAGTGCCATGCCTCCACAACCTGCGTCTGCAGCAAGCTGCCACAATATGTTTCTTGCGCATGTGCACAATCAACATAAAAATGCAGTGAAATGAAATTTTTTTAAGGTATTTACTATTTGTAATTTAATTTTTTTTATCTGGTTGATTCTGTGACCCTCTGTCTGCCATGTTTACCTACTATAAGTTCAAGTGTTCCCTGCCATCAGCCCTCTGATGACACAGCTGATGGGCTGAGCCACAGGGGACATCTGTGTGCCAACAGGTTACTTAGATGGTACTACTGTGAAGGAGCACATAATAATGCTTATTTTACAGGTACTGACCCCGCTAAGCTTCTGGGTGAATCCCTGAGTTTTGCTAGAGGACACCAGATGAGGGGCCAGATATTCAAAAATTAGCATGGGTGCTAAGGGGTGTTAGCCTGTGCTGACCAGGTTCTGCACCCATTTTTTGGATGGGGTCAATATTCAGAGACCCTTGAAACTCCGGGTATACCCCTTAGTGCCGGAGCGCTAACATAACATGGCACCCGTGCAAATGAAAGGGTCTCCATGAATATGGGAGCAGCTGCAATTTTAGAGGTTTGTGTCAGTGGTAAATGGCACCTAAAGAGGCACTATTTACCACTTTTGCAAACTTAGTCTTAACTGGGCAGAAATGCCTGGTGGCAACATGGCTGTACTGTTGCCACCTGCCCATCAACCTCTGAACCCCTGTCCTGGGAAAACAAATGATACCATTTTGTCTAGTGGCACCCCCACTCTCCAGGCCCCCATCCTGTGTCTTGTATATGATGCCCTGGTGTCCATTGTCACCCCTTCCCTGACTGCAAATCCCCAGAAATGCAATATTGACCCTTGTGTCTAGTGCACCAATCCCCTGATCACTTGTCCTAGTAAGCATCACCCTAGTCCTGGTGTATGGAGGCTCCCCTCCATCCTGATCACCTGTCTGGGTGAGCATCACCATAACCCTGGGTTTAGTGGCACCCCAACCCTCTGATTCCTTCATAATCACCGGGGGTACATCCTACCATCATTGGGATGGACGTGCAGGAGGGCACTTGTCAACAGTGACTTCTTAGCAAAAGGATGGTCATGGGGGAGGTGCCACTAGCCACCAATGATCAGTGTTATCTACAGGATGCAGGCTCTGCAGGTGGGGGTGAAACTAGACACAAGGGAATCTGTCACACTACCCATGGTGGGGGATCAGAGGATGGGTGATGCCACTAGCTTCTAGGGATGAGGTAAGGATGGGCACAAAGAGGTGGCTGCTTCCAATGCAAGTGGAACCATAATGGGCATGCTAATGATTCCTTAGCACCATTCATGTCCAATGGGCTAATTTGAATTTTGCAGCTGAATATCATGCCACAGCTCTAGTACTATTTGGTCTGGGAGCAAAATTCCTTATGAGCTGGCTGCAGTCCAGGTCCATGTTGGAACAGTGCAACTTGGCTTAACCGCTATGCCAACAGGGGTGAATTTTCAGTTGGATAATGCCAGTGCACTATCTGACTGAATATATTGTCCTCTAGGTTGGGCACAACTGCAGTACAAACCTTTGCGCTCTGCTTTTGTGCTTTTTTTTTAATATCTTATCCAAGGCATTTCTGTTTTTGTTAGGACCATTTTTTTTATCAATATTTCTTTATTTTCTAATATATATGACAAAATCATTTACACAAGCAAAAAAAAGGAAAAAGGTAATCAAACAAATATAGACTACATACATTTATCACCATGTGAAAATTTCTCTCCAGTTAACTTAGAACATCAATTTAAAATATCAATTTTCCAAATCTTCCATCTAATCTTAAAACAGGTGGAAGGATACGAGTAATTTCAGCCCAATTAATATAACATTCCTCTGAATTATTTTCCACTTCTTTAATTTCTAAACTTATTTTCTCCAATCTTAAATTCTCCTTAAATGTATAAATCCATTGGTTATCATTCCAATCCCCTATTTCTGCCAATTTCCATTCCTCTAAAATCTGTCTTTTAAGTACCATAGCAGCCAGGGCACATATCTTCATCTCCTCTCTAGATAAAGTATATAGATTATATTTATTTAAGATATAGAAATCTGGGGAAAACAACAATTTTTCTTTTTAAGAATGCCTTCTAATTCCCCATGTAATTGTTGACACCATTTCAAAATTTTTGGGCAAAACCAAAACATATGCCCATGGCAACCAATGCCCCCACATAAACATTAACAAGAGCCAAATGCCCTTCCCTGGATAGCAGAAATCCTTGATGGTGTAAAATATGCCCTTTCTATTATTTTGTATTGAATACTCTTATTCTTGGCATATGTATATTTTTTATTAGTGTCCATTCTAATTTTAAGCCATTCTCTATACGAAAAAATTTGTTTTAAATCTAATTGCCATTTATCTTGTATCAAAATTATTCTTCTTTTAATACCCATCTTATTTCCAAATCAAAAAAATATCTATCTATTTGGGAAATAATACTATTCTGTTTATTCAATCCATAATTTAAATATAAATCTGTGTTATAAGCCAGATCCAAATTCTTTTTTTGGCCCATAAATTGCGTTTTCAGTAAGGAATTTAACCAACAATTATCTTTTAAATACTGAATATAAAATAATTGTTTGAATAACTCATAAGAAATACACTAATTATCTTCCAATAAATCTGACCAATTAATAATTTTTTGTTTTATTAATGCTTGTCTCCATTTATTTTTTAAAGAGACAGTGCTATTATTTGCTATAGAGCTATGTAATAACATTTTTTTAACTTTACACTTTTTAACCATTCTTTGCATGCTAAAGCTACTCCTCTAATTATCAGATTTGTTTCTTACCCAATAAACTGATTATTCCTTCTTATTCTATCATGAATCCCCAAATTTTAATGTTCTTTATCTAGTATTTCTTGAACCGCAGTAATATAATTACCTTTCTCATCAATCTCTTTTTGATTATTATCTGTCCAGGCAAGGGCAGTTTTAATCCTAGTTGCTATATAATAACAAAATGGATCTGGACAGCCCATAACAGTATTCAGTCTTGGTAAAGTTAACTTAGACCATGCTATTCTGGGGGAGGCCCCTCTCCAAAGAAAGTTGATGAGAACAATTTTAACCTTTAAAAACCATTGTTCTGGAATTTCCCTCTGAAGTGCTTGAAACAGAAACATCATATGTGGAAGTATAGCCATTTTAAATGTTTCAATTTTACTCCAAAGTGAAAAGGCCACATTTTTCCATTTTTCAAGTAGTGTCTTAATTTTACAATATGTATTATTAGTGTTAATTTTAATCATATCATCTATATCATTTGTAAGAATTATACCCAAATATTTCATAATATTTACAGTATTAATAGGAAATAAACATTATTTGGTTTTCTCACTTAGTGCTGTTATAGAAACAGCTACTGATTTCTCTTGATTCAATTCATATCCAGAGTGTATTGCAAATTTCTTAATCTCCTTCAGTGCGTTTGGCCATGAGATAATTGGATTAGACAAAATAAGTAACATGTCATCAGCATAGACATTCATTTTAACTCTACCTTTCTTAGTATTAATACATTTAATTATTTTATTGATCCTAATATCCTTTAATAAGGGTTCCAAACATAGTATAAACAAAATAGATGAAAGAAGACATCCTTGTCTAACTCCATTTGAGAGCTTAATTGGTTCCGAAAAGGAAGAGTTAATTTTAAGTTTAGCAGTGGCCTTAGCATAAATTTTATGCAACACCTGGATAATTAGTTTCAGAAAGCCCCATTCCTTCAAAGTTACAAACATATATTCTCTTGGAATTAAATCAAATGCTTTAGTTGGGTCCAAAGCAATCATCACTTTTTCATCTTCTAACTCTACTGTTTTATTTTTAGTCTCCATAGTTATTAATGTCTGAATTTGTTCAAGGCCTTGAAAAATATTAATTCCTTTAATAAATCCCCTTTGTTCTTCTCCAATAAGTGTGCCAATTTGGTCTTCTAATCGATTAACAATTAATTTCATAATAATTTTATAATCCAAGTTCAATAACGAAATTGGATGATAACTGCACACTTTTTTGGGATCTTTATTATCCTTTAATAATAATATTATTGTACATTCATTTAAAGAGGATTGTAAATTATCTGGTATACTAATCTCATCAATCAATATTTTAAGCCAAGGTTTTAGTTGTTCCTTAAACATAAAATAAAATTCAGTGGTATAGCCATCTGGCCCAGGTGATGAGCCTTTTTTTGTTGTGTTATAGCTATGTCTATTTCACTTACAGAAAAAAATCTCCTTACTTATATTAAATTTATTTATTAAGTTCTTAACATATCTCCCCATTTCATCTAGATTTACATCATACTCTTTATTATATACACTGGAAAAATAAGATACAAATTATTCCATTATTAATTTATCTGTATACACTTCTTGGACATTATATATACTTACAATAACGTTACATTCTCTTTGCTTTTTAAGTGCATATGCCAATAACCTACCTGTTTTGTCACCTTGAAATTATAGTTTATTTTTCACTTTCCAGATATCTTTTTCCATTTGAAGAAGTATTAGTTCATTTTTTTTACTTACATTCATTAAGTGTAATTAAATCGTCTGCATGATTTGTTCCTCTTACTTTCTTTTCTAACTTTTTGATTTCTTCTTCTAATTTCTGAAGTTGAATCATCTTATTCTTTTTATTTTTAATCTCAAATGATATTATATAACCTCTTATCACTACTTTCCATGCATCCCACACAATGGCCATTGAAATGTCCATATTATTATTTAACCTCCAATATTCCTCTAAGTGAAGTTTTTATATAAGCCACAAATTCAGAGATATTTAATAAAGTATTATTAAATCTCCATTGAGGAACAAAAACCTTATCATATGTCAGGATATACTGTAAAGAAATCATGGCATGGTCGGAGACCAGAATGCTATGAATATAAGCAGATTTAATTCTGCTTACCAAGCTCCTATTTACCAGAAAAACATCCAATCTGCTTTACATATTTAATGGAATAGATTTATAGGTACATTCTAATTCTAAAGAATTCCTCTCTCTCCGAATATCAACTATATAATTTATTTTAATAAACTCATTTAATACTTTAGAATTACACACATCATTATTCAAAGGTCTAGTAGTTTTATCAAGATTTGGATTTAATAAAGCATTCCAGTCTCCTACCAGAATATTGTCTTGGCAGGCAAGAGTGATTAAGCTCTGTTCTAGTTCCTGTAAGAAACCACCATAATTAAGGAACGGTCCATAAATTGAAGCAATAACAACATCTGTCCCCAGGAGCCTACCCTTAATTAATAATAGGGGCCTTCTAAATCCTTAATTACTTGGGTACTCTTAAAAACTACGTCTTTGGATATGAGGATTGTCACTTCTTTACTATTGTTTATATGAGCGAAGTGAAAAACCTGACCAACCCAAGATTTTTTCAATCTATTTATTCTATTAACCAATAAGTGTGTTTCCTGTAAACAAAAAATCTTTATATCATGCAGTTTTGCATATTGTAAAATGTTATTCCTTTTATTATAACTATTTAAGCCATTACCATTTAAAGAAGCAATCCTCATATCTACATGAACATAAGACAAATCTATATCCTTCTTTTCCTGTTAACCAACACTGGAGAGAACCATAACTTCTTGTGCTATACCCATAACATAATATCTTAAATAAAACACAAAAAAATCTGGTATCCATTCCTCTACGGAAACCTAGCGTTCACTTTTATCCAAGAGCAGTCCATTCCCCCCCAGCACATCATTCACCTTCCATCTTGTTTCAAACTAAAAGAACAGGTATAAGTTTAGGTAGCTCTTCAGTGGCCTGATTACTAGAAGTAAAAAAGTAAGGTGTATAGTTAATAATTTCCCTTTATTTTGCTGTTATTATCAATGCTGTTTTATGTCTTTTCTGTCATAAAACCTTCCTTAAAGAAGCAACTTTTTTTTCTTTCTTCTATAATATCATAAGGCAAATCTTGATAAATAGCTGTATTAACCTCTTCAATCATAACCCTTTTTTTGGTAAACCATATTCATATTTCTATTTTTATCTTCAGACCTAAGTAATTAAACAATAACAGAATGTGTTGGTAAACCATCTTCTGGTCTTGTCTTTAAAGATCGATGTATTCTGTCAATTTCAATTTTACAGTCCTCCACAGAAGTATCCAAATAATTAGAAAATATTTTCAAGACAATTTCTTTTAATGATTGTGACTGTTCCCAAATTTCAGGAATACCATTTAGATGCAAATTTTTCCTTCTTGATCTTAATTCCATATCTGTCATCTTTGTTGCCATATCTGATAATTGTCTCTCATGATCACTTAATTGCTGCTCCATCAGTAAATTTTTATCTTCAGATTCTTAAATTCTGTTTTCAATTTGTGGTATTTTGTTATTGATATATGTAACAGAGTCCTCTAGTTGCTGCATTGTAGACCTGATTCCTTCCACTTCTGATATTAATTTGTCCATATTTTCCGCTTTAACCTTAAGAAACTCATATCTTCTTTTATTTTGTTACTATTTCCCATCAATGACATAAACCAGGAAGGAGTGGTTTCCTTCCCTCTTATATCCTGTGAGTCATGAAGATTTTTTTTGGAAGACCATTTCCCCTCTGAATTATGGTCTCATTTATTTCATTTGATGTTGAGTGTTTCCCATCTTCCCCATTTATGGAGTCCACATCTGATTCTGCTGACAGATAGATATTTTCTTGGCTATTTGAGGCCATAGCCTCCAGTTCTAGTTCTTTCCCTTTTTTAACTGAGGGCTTACTCTGGGAAATTAAGGTTGTATTTTCTATAACTTTTCCCCCCATCCATTGTTTCTTTTGTTAAATTTTGAGTCTCAAGAGGGGATGTAATTGGACTTAAAGGATTAATAAAATTTAAGGTGGGTAAATTACCAAAATAATTCAAAAGGTCCTGTTCAGGGGTAATTTAGCTTGTAATTTCTCTTTAATTTTGGTTCCTCTATGTATTTTGTCTTGTTTTATTTCAGGAAAGTCTGTTGAGTCTTTTCCCCTTCTTTCCTTTCTAGTAGACATATCAAGTTACATGATGTGCTTTAGGCAATAAAATGCTCCTTTAATTTGAACGCACTATGGGCCAGATATTCAAAACCTAGCGCAGTGCGCTAACCGTTTGCACAGGATTAGCACAGGATTAGCGTGGGACAGCCATATTCAAAAAGGGAGATAGCGCGCGCTAAATGCAATAGCGCCAGGCTAAAATATAATGTATGCAAGGGGCAAAGTGGAGGGGCGTGAACCTGCATATGGTTGCAAAAGGATATTCAGAGATCTAGCACTGCGCTATGCACCATTGCGTGGCACATAGCGCAGCGCTACATACCGCCTATAAAAGGGAGATCTAAACACAGGGCAATCCAATGAGGAGGGAGTGGCCAGAATAGGAAGTGCATTACATGTCTTTCTTCAGCAATGCTGTAGTGCTGCACCTGATGGAGCAGGCTGTGGAGGAGGATGAAAGACAGCAGGCTCAACAAGGCCCATTACTGAGATGAAGGAGGAGATATGCTGCACACAGATGGTACCAGCCAAGAGTCTCCTTTGAGACCCTGCCTGATGAACACATCGTTGGCCAGTATAGGTTGGACAGGGGAATGTTGAGGCAGCTATGCGAACTCCTGCATGAGGAGCTGCAGCCGAACACTAGGTGCAGCCACTCCATGTCAGTTGAGAAAAAGGTGACGGCAGCGATGTGCATCCTAGCCACTGGGACATTTCAGCACCCAACGGGGGACACCATTGGGATATCACAGTCTGCCACATCATGCCTCCTGACCCAGTTCCTTGATGCTCTCCTGCCACATGCTGGTGAGTTCATTGTATTCCCCAGCATGGCAGCAGAGCGCACAGCAACCATGCAGCAATTCCATCGAGTTGTGCACCTACCCGCTGTACTTGGTGCCATTGACTGCACCCATGTCCCCATCCGTGCACCACCTGGTGATGTTAGTGACCTGTATGTGAACAGGAAGGGCTTCCACTCTATTAATTGCCAGGTGGTGTGTGATGCGACAGGGTGCATTAGCAATGTCTTTGCACAGTACCCTGGCAGTGCCCACGATGCCTTCATCTGGCACCAGTCCCGACTGTGTCGGGCATTTGAGGAGGGCAGGATTCCATGTGGGCATCTAGTTGGTGAGTATGGGCAGCTAAAACAGGGTGATAGCAGTGGGGAGAGGGGATAGGCCAGGGTAGCTGTGGGAGGGGGCAGGGAGCAATGGTTCAGAGCAGCAGCGGGCACTGTGAGGACACCAACAGTAACACCTGATTTATCTCCACAGGGGACAGTGCCTATTCCCTATGACCCTGGCTGCTGACACAGTACCTCAGCCAGCAACAGGGGCTGAGGACCTGTACAATGAGGCACATGCTGCTACAAGGAACATCATAGAAAGGGTCTTTGGGATGCTCAAGATGCGGTACTGTTGCATAGACCAGTCAGGCGGTGCCTTACAGTACAGCCCTCAGAAGGTATGCCGTATCTTCCTGGCCTGTTGTATGCAACACAACATGGCCCTGAACCGTGGGATACATGCACCTGAACCTGAGGTACATTCTGACAGTGAGCCAGAGCCAGGGGTAAGGGGGATAGTAGAGCAACTCGAGCGGTGGGATCCACGCATGGCCCACCAGGCCATAGAGCACAGGAGCTGCATCATTCAGACACTGAACCAGGATGTACGATGAGTACAGAAAACACAGACAAATGAAATGTTGTGAACAGTGCATTTAATGGTAGTGTATATACAGTACAGTGAAATCTGTGTGATAGATAGATGCTGTACACGTTGCCAGTGGTGCAGTGCGTGTGATGTGTGTGGCCCACCACCTTACCCCTCAACTGTAACATGGTATGAGAAACAGTACTACAGTTACATCACTGCAGCTACCTAGTCCACAGTGTGAGGACCTGTCCCACACTCAGTGGCACAACTGTAAAGAAATCCCCATTGTAGACGATGCAAACAATAACAGACAATTAAAAAAGTGGCCTGAACAGATAAGCCAACAATGTAACAGGTCAGTCAGTTGCTCAGGGACTGCACTGAGAATGAGGTCCACATCCTGTTCAGTAGTATCACATCCTGAGAGGCACTGTTGTATGGTCGGGGGACACAAGGGTGAAGGGTATGGCCACCACCCAGGTGTCACAAGAAACAGCACTGTATATATGAGATGGCAGGGGCTGTGGCATGGGACTGAACAAGGGCCATGGAGGACTGTGTCTGTGCAGAGGACATGGGAAGTGGCAGTGTGCATAGGCATGCAGGTGAGGGAGACTGGGCCACAGCATGCATGTGGTGGAGCACATCAGCTATGCCTGCCGCTGCGCACACGATGCACACCCTGTGGACAGGGCAAACTGGTGGGCGTGCTACGTGCCGAGGACATTGTTGAGGTGGAATGCGGTGAGGCTGTGAGGGCAGCCTGTCCATGGCCATGCCTTGAGGCCTGCACAGGAGTGGAGGGAGGGGCGGCCACGACACCGTGCATGCCCTGTGGATGAACGGGAGGTAGAGGTTGAGGAGGTTGCACCCACCCTGCGCAAACCTCTACCACACTGCTGCCCATGTGAGGCATGGCTGCGCTGGAGTCTGGGTGCACCCTGCAGTACTGTGGTGATAGTGTCCTGCAGCACCATAGCATGGGCCTGCACAGCAGCAGTTAGGTCACCAAAGCCATGCCCAATGGTGCTGATAACACGGGTCATCCTCTCCTCCGACCTCTGTTCAGCACGGGCAAGACCAGTGCTCACTGTCTCCCCGCAGCTGTGACAACTCATACTGCAGCTCCCTACGGAGATCATGCAGGTCCTGCTGGGCTGCATGCTGTGAGGCCAAGGCCTCCTGAAGCATGGGCCGTGCACCCTGCCCATCTTGTGCAGGTGCATCCTGAACCTGTGGCAGGGGTTGTGGATGGCACTGGGCAGTGTGTTGGGGATGTGAACGGACCTGTGGTGGTGGCTGGCGGGGCATTTGCTGTTGCAAATGTGGCCTCACAGGTGACTGAGCATGCTGCTGGACTGGCCCTGCGATCAGTGCCCTGTGGGACATGTCCAGTGGGCAAGACTGTTCTGGCAGGGGAATAGCAGCTGTGGGCAGATAGGTGTCATGTGCCTGAGTACCCCTTGTCCCCAAGTTAGGCTTGGTGCCATCCCCCAATGCACCAAAACCTCTGGTGTCACTAGCTGCACACATAACTGGCATGTCGGGCCCCTCCGTTGCATCATCCAAGCCGTGGTCACTTGTGACAGTCAGGATCAACACCTGCTCCCCACTAAGATCCTCCGCCTGGGCATACTGAGGTGGATTCAGGGACTCCAGGAAGGCTGCATCCTCATCATCTGATGATCCAGCATATGTCAGTGCCTCATGACGTCTGTGAGTGGACATAGTGCTGACTGGCATGGCCACTGACTCTCTAGATGTGGCTGCCATGCCTGATGTGGTAGGGCGCACCTCTGCTGCGTACGAATCCTCCACCTCCTATACAACTGTGCCTGGCCCAACCTGGGACATCATCTGCTGCGCATGTAATGCTGAAATGGAAGAGACATATGTCAGTCGCTGCTACAGTGACCAGCTCACCCACCCCCACACCACTCCCAACAATGTCACATGCACCCCCACCAATGTGTGCCCTCCAGCATGCCCATGCAGACACCAGTTTGCATCCCATGCAATTGCAGCCTGTGCCCTATGAGCAGAGCCCCGATTTTTCTGCGGCACATAAGAGCAAAGTTCTGCAGCAGGGTTCTCATTTGCCGCAGAACTTCTGCGGCACTCAACATCAATTTCTGCCAATTCTAGGCACATTTTACCCATAATTTTTCCTTTTTTTTTTGCCCAATCCGACACAATGCACGCTTGTAACACAGTCATTTTAAGGGCGTTTGTCACCAAATTTTCAACATAGCCAGTTTAAGACCTCTGCTCATGAACAGTATCACTGAGATTTTATTACTCTGTCCGGAACATTGATTTCGCACACCGACCGCACCATTGTGCGCTACATGTGTAAAAACACATTTTGGGTGAGATGTGAAAAATGACAGTTGTACTGTTCATAAGGAGATGTGGTAAAATGGCAATACTGAAAATCTGGAGTGAAAATATTAAAAATACTCGAAGTTACGAGCGTGCTAGGAACAGTGCAACGCACGCTGGTAACACAGTCATTTTATGGGCGTTTGTCACCAAATTTTCAACATAGCCAGTGTAAGACCTCTACTCATGAACAGTATCACTGTGATTTTATTAATCTGTCCAGAACATTGATTTCGCACACCGATGGTGCCATTGTGCGCTACATGTGCGAAAACACATTTCGGGTGAGATGTGAAAAATGACAGTTGTACTGTTCATAAGGAGGTGTGGTAAAATGGCAATACTGAAAATCTGGTGTGAAAATATTAAAAATGCTCAAAGTTACGAGCATGCGTAGGAACTGCGCAACGCTCGCTCGTAAAACAGTCGTTTTGGGGAATATTTTCACCAAATTTTCAACATAGGGTTTTTAGGAGCCTACCTCATGAACTGTGACACTGTCATTTTGTTAATCATTCTGGAAAGGTGGTTCCGCGCAGTCACTGTGGAAACCACCTTTCGGGACCGATGTAAGAGGCAGTGTCACAGTTCTAGTGAAACTAAAACAGGTTGAAATTTGGTGGAAATTGAAATGGCTGAGATATGCACTAAAGTTGAAAAATCCATTTAGTCCATTATACAGCTTACCGCATTTCTTCAGTTTGCGGTCGGCTTTGAAGAGTGCAGACGTGTTCCCGGTCCACAGAAGATCATCGCGCTGGGTTCCGGAGGTAAGTATGGGTTGAGGTGGTGGTGAGGTGGGGGTGTGTGGAGGTGGGTACGCAGAGGGTGGGTGCGGGTTGGGAGAGGGGGGCAAAAGAAGCAACGAAGAAAGGTTTTTTTACTAACATATTAATATACTATTTGCCAGCAGATTAGGCCTTACTGTATCGAGTCTGCTCGAACTTTAGATCTTTAGTTGGGTGCTGAGACCCTCCCATCCCTTGTGCTCCAGAAACCCGTATCATCCATCCCCACCCCCCTGGGACAGGACATCATCTGATACATCCACTTTCTGTGTCTGTCCCATCCTCTCTTGAAGCCCTCCACTGTGGATCTCTGAACTAGCTCACCAGGCAGTACATTCCAAGGGTCCACCACCCTCTCAGTGAAAAACCTCCTCCTCTTTTCCCCTTACCCTTCACCTTCCAACTTCAAACCATGCCCTCTGGTGATACCTCCTGCTTTAGTCTAAAGATCCCTCCATGTTTACCCTATTTATTCCTTGAGGTGCTTGAAGACCTCAATCATGTCCCCCTGTCTCCTCTCCTCCAGTGAAAACAGGCAGAGCTCCTTAAGTCTGTCCTCATCGCCAAATCCCCTAGCCCTCGTATCATCTTTTTTGCCCTCCTCTGTACCCTCTCTAGGAGCTGTATGTCCCTCTTTAAGTGTGGTCTCCAGTACTGTACACAGTACTCAAAGTGTGGTCTAACCAGTCCATTGTACAGCGGCAGAATCACTTCCTTGCTCCAAGAAGTGATCCCCCTTACAATGCATCCCAACATCCTGTTTGCCTTGCTAGCCGCTCTCCTGCACTGCTCAGAGTTATTCATACATGCATCCACCACGACCCCTAGGTCTTTTTCCCCTATTGAGGCCTCCAGCGCCTCCCCTCCCAGGGTGTACCTGTGTTTAGGGTGTCCCCGACCAAGATGCAACACCTTGCACTTGGTGATATTGAAATTTAATTTCCATGTGTGAGCCCAGCTTTCCAGGTGTCCAGGTCCTTGCAGGCCAACCTCCCTCTTCTCCCTCAACTACTGCTCCCATCTTGGAGTCATCCACAAGTGACTCATTTCACACCCTTTACCCTCTGATGTCGATATGTATGCATTAAACAGGATCGGGACCCAGAACTGAGCCCCTACCGGTACTACCAACCTCTCTAGGGTTCGAGCTCCCCACAGACCACTACTCTCTGGTGTGTCCAGCTAGCCAGTTTTCAATCCATCTGACCATCAAAGGGCCTACTCCTAACCCCATCAGTTTCTCCACCAGACCATTGTGGGGGACAGAGTCAAATGCCTTGCTGAAGTCCAAGAATAATACATCCACAGGCTTTACCCTGTCCAGTTCTGATGTTACCCATTCATAGAACTCCACAAGGTTGGTTTGACATGATCTACCTGGCACAAACCCATGTTGCTGACTATCCAGACCTCCCACCTCCTCCGAGTACACCCCCAATCGTTCCTTTAGTATACTCTCCATTAATTTTCCCACCACCGAGGTCAAACTGATGGGTCTATAGTTACCTGGTACTTCCCTTGACCCCCCTTTATGGATTGGTACCACATGTGCCTCTCGCCAATCCCTAGGTACCCTCCCTGTCTCAAGTGACCTGCTGAAAAGCTCTGCCAGGGGTGCAGCCAGTATGTCCGCCAATTCCCATAGTACTCTCGGATGAATGCCATCCGTCCCAGGAGATTTGTCTTTCTTTAGGGCCTTGAGGGCTAACCACACCTTTTTGGTGGAGATAGCATCATCCGTCCCCTCCACCTTACTGGCCTTTTTATCTTTACCCAGATGTGACACCCTGGGTACATCTCTCTCCCTCTTGCTCCAGTTTTGTTGCTCCCCTGATCCCACTTACTGATGTTTCTATCCCCTTCGTGCCTTGCTTTGTAGATATCCCATCCCCCTCCCTAGTGAACACAGAGGCAAAGTACTCGTTAAATACCTCTGCCTGGTCCTCTTGCTTTTCCACCCACCCTCCTTTGATCCCAATCTGCTGAGATGGCCCTTAGTTTCTCCGCTCCCCAATGTACCGAAGAACCCTTTTTCCTCCATGTATCCCCTGTGCCAGCCGCTGCTCTTTATTGACTTTGCTCCCTCACCATACTGGGTGACTTTTTAGATGCAAGCTGGTACATTTCCTTATCCCTATCACCTCTTGTTGTTTTATATTTTTGTAGGCTGCCTTCTTTTCTCTGACTGCTACCTGCACCTCACTGGACCACCAGCATGGTTTATGTGACCTTGCTCCCTTATGTTTCAACTTAGTGCAGATCCTGACTGCCTCATGTAGTCCCCGTTTTATGACCTCCCATCTCCTTTCCACACTTGTCATTGAGGTAATCCCCGTCAAGTGATCCTTGAGAATATTTCCCATGCCCATGAAGTCTGCCCCCCTGAAGTCCACTGCCAGTGTCCTAGGTCTCACCCCCCCATGCTTATTTGAAACCAGACAGTATTGTGGTCACTGCCAGTCAGGGGGTCTTGTACAACCATGTCCCTTACCAGATCCCCATCTGCCAGAACCACATCCAGGACATGTCCCTCCCTTGTGGGCTCCATCACATGCTGTGTTAAGAAAACATCCTGGAAGCCATCCAGCAGCCTCTGCTCCTTGGCAACCTTAGAGGACATGGTTCCCCAGTTTGTACCTGGCATATTAAGGTCCCCCATCAACACCACTCCTTCCACTTTTGGTCCACACTGGGCAATGATGTTGTCCAGCAAACCATCCTCTAGAACCTCACTCATCCCGGGGGGCCTATATGCTACACCCAGCTTGACCTTATTTCCTGCTGAGGATCATAAAGTGACCCATAAGGCCTCCACGTTTCCCTCTGCCTCTTCTACCCTAGCAATTTCTATGTCATCTCTAATGAACATAGCCACTCCACCCTCTGCCTCCTTTCTATCCTTCCTGAGCATAGTGTACCCCGTACGTTAGGTCCCAGTCATGGTTTTTGTTGGCCCACGTTTCCGTGACCGCCGCCACATCCACCCCCCTCGAACAGCATGGCCTGGAACTCTGGCAACTTGTTTCCCAAGCTCCTGGCATTTACTAACACCAACCCCCACCCCTTATCCCTGATTCTCTTTGTCGAACCCCACCCAGATTCCTTATACTTCCATCCTCCCTTTGCTCCTCCTGAAATCTCCATCCCCAATCTGTTTCCTCCCTTCCCCCTTGGGTGTGAAGGCTACTCCCCTCATCTGGAGGAGAGGGCTTCTGGTCAGCCCCTTCCTTATCCCTTCCCCCCTCACAAGTTTAAACCCCACCTTTCTTGTATGTAGTCAGCCATCCCCTGTTTAAGGACTTCCTTTCCTAATGGGGCAAGATGAAACCTGTCCTTGGCATATAGTCCCTTATCCTCCCAAACTCCATTCCAGTTCCCTAACACCCCAACCCACTCTCTTCACCCCACTTCCTGAGCCAGTCATTAACCTCTGTGAGCTTCATTTTTTTCTCCACTGAGGCCTTTGGTACTGGCAATATCTCCGAAAAGGAAATGTTGCATCCATTATCCCGACAGACTCTGGCAAGTTCTTGGAACCTTGCTTGGATTTCCAAAATGCTATTTCCCTCTAGATCATTAGTTCCCAAATGCACCAGGAAATCCAGTTTCCCTCCACAATCCCTAATCATTTCATACACCATGAACTTTGCTCTGTGCAGTGTCAGCCCAGAGATACACACTACCTTCACCTGGCTATGGCATCCACCCCCCTGTCCCTCCCACTGGATACCCCTAATCATCGAGTCTCCCACTAACAGAACCTTAACACCACCATCATCCTTATGGTTACCTCCACTATGCCCTCTCAGCCCCCTTCCCCTTATTCATGATCTCAATTTTGTGGGAGTCTTCCTGCCTTACTAGAGACCCCCTTGTCACCCTCCCCTTTCTGCCTCCCTTGCTATTTTGCCCACTTAACTCAAACTCCCTCTGAATAGGTGTCCTCTTTAACCCTCTCTTATCCGAACCATTTATCCTGGCCCTGATGGTTTCTCCTTCCCCCACACCGCCATCCTCCCCCCTTGTAATAGTACCCCTGCCTCCAGAGGCTCTCTGTGGGTCCCCTTTAGCTAGGGCCCCATCCTTGGTACTGACCCACCCTGCTGAAAGGGGGCTCCTCTCCCACCTCCTTGTCTCCCAGTTTCTCTCCAATCATGCTCTCCTCTCTCATGTCTGGAATATGTTGCATCTCCATTTGCTTAACATATATGCTTCCCCTTCTCCCTCTGGGACTATTTCTATCCTTTCCATTGCCGGTCTGTGATGCCCTGTGGGTATCAGACATCCCTCTCCCCGGCCTCTGTATAAGTTTTCTCATTTCCACCAACCCCTTCCTCCCCTCTAGGTTGCTTAGTAGCTCAAATTTATTTGGCGACATTCTATGTCAGCCTCCATCAAGTAACCCGAGATTCCCCTGACTGCACCTCTAAACTGCCCCTCTTCTTCCCCTCTTGCTCTGTTCACCTTAGGAGCTCCCTTCCCACAGTCTGCTGTTTTAGGCTTCCGCACAATAGCCCCTCCTGACTCTTCCCCCTCCACTATCTTTGTATTCAGAATGTTCACCCTGTACGCTTTCCCCTTAGCATCAACTTCCCTATCTAAGGGTCCTCTGTCCCTAATATCCCCCCTCTTGCTTGCTGTAACATAATGTCCTGTAATTTCAGAGCGTTGCCCCAGCCTCCCCTCAGCCCCACCCTTCTGCTGTCCATATCCACACCCCTTATCCTTGGACACCCCCCCAGCTCCCCCAGCTTACTCCTTAACCAATATACCTCACTCCTGATACAAGATAATTGTCTACAGAGTGGGCAGCCTCCCTCTCTCTAGGCCCAATTTAGAATTATTGCCATCCCACAGCCTGTACAGCCTACAACCCTTCCAAAGATGTTTGTTTCAGTTTTTTTTTTTATTTGGATTCCCACACAAGGAGGGACTTTTGCCACGCTGGGGTGGGCTCCAGCGTGACACCAGGCAGCTTAGAGGCAGTGAAACGCCGGCGAGTTGGGCACCCCGTCGTCAAGAAGCTTTTGCCATGCTGGGTGGGCTCCCAGCGTGGCATTGAAACCTTTTTTTGGGGGGGCAGTGAAACCGACGGGGATTGGGCACCTCCATTGGCAAACAAAGCTTTTGCCACGCTGGGGTGGGCTCCCAGCATGGCATACTAACATGTGAGAGGGGGCACGTTTGTTCTGTGGGCGGCCGCAAATTCTGCAGGTGACGGAAAATTCTGTGGATATTTCCGCGGTTTGCCGCACCTGCGGAATCGCGGAAAACTCGGGGCCCTGCCTATGAGCCCCTGCACCATGGCACACATGCACTCACATGTGCCTGCTGGCAGATGTCCACCACTGTGCAGCCCCAACACCACCCTTGCAATGGAACATACCCATGTGGGCCCTATGCATGCACAATGACAGTAGTGATGTGTGAATGTGTGACTCTGTCCCCAAGGTGTTGCTGTCTACTGAGTGGTGGATACATGCCACAAACGTACCTGCTCTGGTTGGTGTAAGTGGTGTCTCACACCCACCGCCTTCGACCCCACTGACTGCCACTGGCCGCAGAGTAGAGGCTACTATGGCCATCAATGGGTCCCAGTCCCGCTGTTCAAGTGGTTGTGTCCCCCACTGGTCCACAGCCTGTTCCGGATCTGCTGTGCCTCCTCCTCCTTCACCCTGCGCTGCAGGTCATTCCACCTTTTCCGGACGGCATCAGTGCTACGGCCACGACCACCTATGGCGTTTACTGCTGTGGCAATCTCCTCCCACATCAGATCAACAGTGGCGTCCGTCGACTTGTTCCTGCATAGGACCATCTCCCTGTCCTTCACTGCATGTACCAGGGCATGCAGCTCATCACCAGAAAATTTGTGGGCCCTGAGCTGCTCCTGTCCTGCAGCCGCACCTGTGTGGGACAGAAGGAAGGAAAAGGGTTAAACAGACTTGTGAATAAACATTGCATGGCTGTAACAGTAACATATGGTCATGATGCAACACACAGCCGCTATACATGCACCCACTCACTAAGGAATGGCAACAGGGCATGCACGTTGCACCTCAGTGCTGTGGAGTCCTGCAGGCCAGCACATGTGGAAGCCAGCTGTGTGTGTGTGTGTGTGTGTGTGTGTGTGTGTGCAGCACACAGTTGTGCTGGCCATGTTGCTGCCTGTGGCATGTGAGAGGTGGCCTGGCTTAACATGTTGGCATGATCATGGGTGCACTGCAAGGTAATCACAAGGCCTACAGCCACAGACGGTGCCTAATGTGCACATGTGTGGGACTGTGCAGCCATGGCTGTGAATGGCTGGCTCATGGTGCCCCACTGGCACATCCAGTGCCATGATGGGCCTCTGCACACCCAGCACCATGGAACACATGATGTGGAAGCATGGGTGTCTCCCAGTAACAGGGCTAGATGGCCGACCAGGACACACGTTCCACTAGGGGTGCAGCCTAGGCACCATTGCATGTGCCAGAGTATGTATCAGTGCTGCCACATTATACACACATATACAGGCGTGGTGTGTGTATGGGTGATCCTGGCACAGCTGTGCACAAGGCCTGTGTGTGACCCACCATGTGTTGCAGTTGTGTGTACTGTACAACAATAAAACTGGGATACTGCACTCCCAGCATGTGTGTCAACGTCTGTCACACAATGGCCTGGATGTGCACACTGTAGATGGACCTGCCTGTCTTGGAGGTAGACACCGTGGACCACAGCAACGTTGGTAATGCCCCTGCTCCTGGCTGCACAGTGCTGTGCACAGTCAGCAGCCAGGACCACAGTGTACAAACACTATCAACTGCATGAGTACTGTCTGCCGTGCGCACATGCACACATCACACAGCACAACACAGGGGTTGGGGGTTGACTGTCTGTGATGCAGATGCCAGTTGGTGACAAGGGTGACAGCATGGGTACCTGTGGCAGTTGTCACACTGGAGTACATGCACCCCACAGTCACAGTGGACTAATGATCCACTCCAGAGTGCATCCTCCACACTGCTGATCACATCCCACTGTCATCTGCATCACCACAGCATGCAGTCAGTCAAGCACGGCCTGCACAATGGGCGTTGGACAGTGCATGGCACTGGTGGGGCAACACTACCCACACAGGGGCAGTCAACAGGGTCAAAGGGCCACCCAGCTCCCACCAGCACCACCGCATACACGCCCAGCCACACTGCACTGGTCAAGCATCAGCTGCAGTCCCAAGCCCATTAACAGTACTGCACTGTAAGATGGTTCACAGATACCATAGCCTGCCACATAAAAACAATACAGGAGCAATGTGTGTGTGGCAGGGATGATACAGCCACACATGTGGTACTGCTACCCCTGGAATCGGGTCCTTTCCTGCCAGACAGGCAGGTGGCTAGCATCGTCTGGGTCAACCTATCCATGCAGAACAGGTCTTTAAAGTATGTGTAGGCCTGATTACCCACTGATATCCAACAGATTACAGGCCTGGCATCCCAGTGGTGTGATGTTAGGACCATATGAACTCACCTCAGCCATGTCTTAGCAGTGGGTCAACTAGACAGACTGCCACTGTTAGTCGGTATTATACACACCTGGGATGTGCTGAAAGCCCAGCACAGTAGTCCTATAACATTCCAGTTGTCACAGTGTACTGTCACTGAGGCTAACGATCTCCATGGCTGATAGGGGTTAACACTGGTACTATGCTGGCCCACAGTCATGTGTTCCATGTATCCCTATAGTGTGTGTACAGTACCTACACATACGTTTGGCTGTACCACAGAGTCAATGCTGGGGTAAGGCCCACTGACACGTGAGGGGGAGTTCCCATGTCTAGTCCCATCCACTATACCCAAGGCCCCGAGTTTTCCGCGATTCCACGGGTGCGGCAAACTGCGGAAATATCCGTGGAATTTTCTGTCGCCCGCAGAATTCGTGGCTGCCCGCGGAACAAACGTGCCCCCTCTCAAATGTTAGTATGCCACGCTGGGAGCCCACCCCAGCGTGGCAAAAGCTTAATTTGCCAACGGGGTGCCCAATCCCCGTCGGCTTCACTGTCCTCCTCCCCTGTTGCCTGCCACGCTGGGAGCCCACCCCAGCGTGGCAAAAGCTTAATTCTACGCACGGGGTGCCCAACTTCCGCCGGGTTTCACTGGCCCCCCAATGTCTCTATGCCACTCTGGGAGCCCACCCCAGCGTGGCAAAAACTTCCTTTGCAGGTAGCACAGATGCCATGCGGCCGGGAGATCTCCTGGCTGTGGGTTCTAGTCCCACCCAAGGCTTCCGGGTTAACATCCCATAAGTGACACTGCAGTGCAGCATGGGGGGTGCTGCACTCCTGAGGTGCCATCATTTGGATGAGATGTTACACCAAAGTGCCATCTGCCTGCTCTGGAGGTAGGTCAGGTGGACGTTCATGACCCCATGGCACATACCAACATGTGTAGGTGAAGATCTACGGTGCCATAGCCATGTATCCCCTATCCACAAGAATACCACAAGCAGCATGATCTGTTTCAAAGACATTTGGCATTCACCTGTATCCCCTTCCCCCTGGGTTGTGTCCTACAGAGGCAGAATTTGTCTACAGCACGTACCCTGTCAGCACACACTACAATAAGCAATTCACATGACAGGCAGAGCAGCGCTATGAGCAACCAGCGTCCCCTGTCGGGTCTGTGTTCTGATTCCCATGGCCCTCACAAGCTATGCTCTCGGTGTCATTGGGCCTCAGAATCCTGCTGTGGCAGAACACACTGGTACTGCAGAGTTGCCCATCCAGTATCCCCTGTGTGCTGCTGCAGTAGTGCTGTCATGATGATGTTGAAACATCACATGTTGGTGTCAGTACAGAACACAGTGCAGAGTAACACACTGCACACATGTGACATACGACAGCTATACAAAACATCACATACATGATGCCACAGTTGTACACAACCTGTGTTCGGTCACCTCGGCATGTGTGCTCCCAAGGTCACAGGGACTGAGAACCCTCTGTGGCAGTGCATACACCTTGAGCAGGTCCGGACCATCCAACAGACAGAGTGGACATGTTTACAGCCCTGACCTGGATGTCTGCCATCGGCCAGTGGTATCAAGCCATGCACACATGACATGGGGACGCCCAACTGTTATCAGCATGGTGACTACACAGGACATTCATGAACAGCAGCCTTATCCAGGACACAGTCAGTTAGCAGTCCTCTGTATCCCCCTCCCCCTGGTCCATACCTCTGCAGTGTACCGCAATACGAGGAATAGCCCACATGATATGGCACAACAGCACGCTGTTAAACATTGTGAGGGGTAGTCCCACATTCAGTGGTATCACTTTAAGGCACTATTCCACAGTGAGTGCTGCAGAACATATATTGCTCAGTTACTAGCTGACCTCCTGTTAGGATTGCAAATTGTTTTACAGTGTTCTGGGCCTCTGCGGTGTACTTTGTAAACGTGTTCCACATTTTGCTCATGTGTTTCACATATTGAGATGCAGTGTTCCACATTTGAGGGACATAAGGTTGGGAGGTATGGCCAGGTTGTGCTTGGCACTAGGCACCCAGTCATATCTCTCAACTGTCCCTGATTGTGAGGGATGTCCCTGATTTAGCCTCAAACTTTTCCTCTGTCCCGTGTAATATTTGGATATTTGTGACAGAACACTGGGGATTAAAAGTACAAAATAATGTCAAACATTAGAGTAACAAACTTCTTCTTCTTCAGTAAATGCATCTTAACACAAATCCCTTTACTCTGTCAGCTTTCTGACTGAATAGTACCAGTTTTTAAGATGTGTCACTGTTTGGGGTCTTTGTCCCCGATTGTTTAAAGCCTTGTCCCTGATTCACAAGGCAAGAGGTTGAGAGGTATGCACCCAGTCAACATAAACCACATCACAAACCTACTGATGTGTCCCTTGAATATTACCTCTTCCCTCCCACATGCAGTACATACCTGGCTGACTCTCTGTGTGTTCCATTGACATCCTGTGCTGCAGCAGTACTCACACAACAACATGTATTACCGATTAGCAACACAGGGGGCACTCAATTAGCCCTTATATAGCACAGCCGGGCAAACAAGCCTGTTAAGAATGCTAATGGACCGAAAATGATATGCTAATGTCCTTGTTAGCAACATGCATACACAATGACCATCATTTGCATATTCTGTTTGAATATGGCAGATGCTAGCGCCGGGCAAAGTGTTTAGCACAGGGCAAACCATATAGCGCCGGGCTATCTCGGCTATGCTCAGCGCCGCACTGTAGCGATAGCGCCGCGCTACTGTGACTTAGCGCAGGTATGGCGCATGCGTGGGGTGGGGCATTCTGCGCTAAGTGGTCCGCGCTATTGAGCCTTAGCGCTGCGCTAACCATGTTAGCGTGCTGACACTGTGCATGCCTGGAACGTCTGTATGTGGGCATGGCAGGGTCGTGCATGCGGATTGCGCACACTTCCAGTTGGCGCGGCGCTACGACATACTTCTGCACAGCGCTAGCCTGAAGTGCTTGGGAGTGACAGGGTGTGTGGCCAGTCAGTCACCAGTGGAGCAGTATCTTCCCCCCCTCTCATATTAGCCATGTCTGGGAGACGTAGGCAAAGAGCAGTGGTGGGCCGTGACAGGCGTTGGGATGTGGTGGAGACGGCCAACCTAGTTCAGCTAACTGAACAGCACCATCGGTGCCTATTTGGACCGGTCCAGGAGGGTGACCGTCCCCGTAGCCAGATCTGGGCTTCAATTGCCCATTGCCTCACAGCAATCACGGGTATACCCCGTGATGGTGAGAAGTGGCGCCACCGATATGTGGACATCAGGCGCAGGCAGCGCCCACTGCTGGAATGATGCAGGACAATGGTTCGGGAGGGGACTGTGCCTGTGCCAGGTAAGTGATGATTCTCACCATGGTGCTGTAATGGGTGGTGAGGATGTGTGTTGGGTGGTGTGCTTGTGTGTGTGTGTGTGTGTGTGTGTGTGTCATGCCCCATTAACATACCATCAAGGGGACTGTGTTGCTGTGCTGGTGGGGTCCAGCTAGAATCTACCATGAATCAACTGTTGTGCACCTTGTGTAATAATATGTGGCTTGGGTCACTCTTGGACATGGGTTCAAATCCCACTGCCATGTTACCAGTCGCTACCTGTTCAAGAGTACACTTTAAATAGTACTCCGATATGTTGGTCTTATGCCATGAGGACCTCCAATCAGTTGTGTGTGTGTGTGTGTACTGTGTGGGCCAGGGGGACAAAGCATCTTGGGAGTGTTGTCTGCAATGTCCTGCACTGTGGTGGCACACTGCCCCTTACCAACTATTGTGGTGGCATGGACACACAACACCTGGCCCCCTGCCACATCCAATGTGTTCAGCCATGCTGCCAGGGGGCAGCGTGCAGCTGTGCCTACTCTGCACATCCACAGTGTGTGGTTGGGTGTGTTGTCTGGGCCAACATCCCAACCATATCACACCCACTTGTGCTACATTGGCTCTCACTATGCGGCAGGTGTGGGACAACTGTGGATCACTGACACATAGCTACACCTAGGCTGCTCCAAACACTGTCACCATGTTTGCACTTATGTTCCCGGGGTCTGTTATTCCATTGTATGGTATATGGTTTGCACCATTTACTATGGCTCTGTGCTTTCGTATGTGTCCACTGCATGTGTGTCGAGTCCGCACAATGTGGTACAGGGTGCTTCTGTGCCGTACACTGAGGAGCATTCCTCAGAATGTGGTACTGTTGAGGGGTATGTGTCTGGGTGTGGTTCACTCCACCATCACTACTGTGTCTGTGCCATGTCACTGGCCAGTGGCTCGGGAAACAGGTTCTTGGCATTGGTGCCCTACTCTGCTGCAGACTCACATGTACTGTACTTGGTTGTGTGCAGTAATGCTGTGTGCATGTCACATGCCATATGCCTTCCTGTCATCATTGTCATTCTATCTGTAGCCTTTGGGATGTTGTATGTCACTGGGTTGTTTCTGTGTGTCCACATCTCTTGTTGAGGGATTCAATACTTGTGTTCCCCCATTACGGGTTGGGGACTCCTCTGCTTACAGTCTGCCTTGTGTGTGAGGGTGTACCATCCAGAGAGGCTGTATACATGTGATGGAAGGGGAGCTGTTGCAGATTGTGTGTACAGGATGGCATTGTCAGGCACACATTGCCCATGCACTGTGCAGTCTGCACTGACCTGTGTCATGCTTGGCATGGCTTTGGTGGT
The DNA here is from genome assembly GCA_016271365.2 of Neoceratodus forsteri. Taxonomy (NCBI): domain Eukaryota; kingdom Metazoa; phylum Chordata; order Ceratodontiformes; family Ceratodontidae; genus Neoceratodus; species Neoceratodus forsteri. The sequence continues at coordinate 1,164,390,492 of CM028131.1, forward strand.
GCACTGGGCCTGTGTGCCAGTTATGCAGGTGCTGTGCTACGCCACCAGGGTCCAGGGTGGTCTTTAGCGTACTGTGGTGGATGACATTGTAGTAATGCTGCTGTACAATCTTCCCACTGCAAAGCACAGGAACCACACCAGAGACGCAAGAGGCAAGCCCGGGTCGGACCAGAGGCCATCCACAGACATGCTTAGGTGCCCCAATGGCGAAAGCGACAGCGGAGAGCAGTGATGGTACCGGGAGTGGCTGGCGGAGTACTGTGTGCCATTGTGCTTTTCTACTATGTGTCTGAATTGCCACTGCAGGCATTGGAGTGCTGTGTCTGGTGTCGTGGCACAGTTGGCTGGGTAATGCAGGCCTGATGTGGTTTAGCTGTGTTGCATTTGGATTCCAGTGTGCTCACTTGAAGGGAACCCTTGGCTATTGTGGCTAGAATATCTACATCCACCAGGGGCTACAGTGTTCACACTTAACTTTGTGCTGGGGGGGCACTGGATGCTTGACACCAGTGGCACCATGCAGTGCACCCATGACCGTTACATCAGTGGGGACTGCTATGCTGGCTGCGTGCATTTGTGTTGTCTTCCGTGCCTCCAGTGCCTTGCCTTCTGCTTTGAAGCCTGTGACATGACTGGCTCTATGTCTGATATATTGTTGCCATTACTGCCACATGCACTGCTATCTGCCTTGTACTGTCATGTGCAACATGTTGCTCTCATGTCCACCATTGTGGCAGGATGCAGTAGGTCTGTGCATGGCTGTAGGCCAATCATCATGCCTGGGGGTGGGGGATTACTGGGGTCAGCCTGTTGTGCTAGCTGTTTCTGCTGCTGCTGTTGTCCTGTCTACCATGGCAATGCTGTTCTCCACTTCTCATGGCATGTCTCATTCGCAGTACCATGTATAGTGTGTCAGTATCTATGCAGGACATGTTGTTAGTGCCTGCCAGGGCTATTCACACTATGGCGAAAAGGTGGCCATAGTGTCATGTGGTGCCTGTATCTACCAACCAGTGTAATGCCATTAGTGTGGACACTGGTATGTTACTGTGTGCCCTTGTCTGACCTCCGTGGCATACATGCACAGGGCTGTTGGTGGGGAGCCTCGGCCTATGGTGCCACATAGGCCTGTGTGGCTGTGCATGTCATGTGTGCCTGTTGTGGCATGTGCTGTTTTATTTCTGGGGGGTAGCAAATAGGCACTGACCTGCTTCCTTTTTCCATGACGCCTAACAAAGACACTGTTGTACCTTTCTGTGGTTTCATTCATTGGGGTCTACACTACGGGTACTGGTCACTATGACTGTCTTTGTCTCCCATGGACAATACAACTGTACAGGTTGTGGGCTGGTCTGTGAGTGTCTTGGGGTGCTATGCATGGCTTTGTAATTACCCATGCAGGGCAGCGCCCATTGTCATGTGTTTCATGGGTTGTATTTCTTATGCCACTGGTGGCAACATACACAGTCCTGATGTACATTTGTATAGTATCTGGCTACACTCCAGGGTGGGGTAGCTCATCCTAATGATGGCAAGTGAGATAGCAGTGTGTCCACATGGTGTGCAGCTGTGACCACCCTGGCTACACCCCTGCTTGTTGGCTCCAGCTCTGTTGTGGGGTCCATTGTCCCCTACAGGGTGCTGTCCCTCAGTCCCTGCAGTGCATGGTACTTGTGTATAGGTTATTCAGGTGTGCTGCAGGGGTTGTTCTGTGGTAGCATGGTGTGCTGGGTGTCAGACTCTATGGCAAAAGCTGCTCCCACAAGTGTGGGTGTGTGCCTCGCCATGCCTTGGCCACCAGGGTGACATTGTCCTGTGCATATCATTGGCCTACCACTGCCCTGCCACTGGTGGACTATGGCCTGTGTCCCTGTTTCACAAGTGTGTGTCTTCTTGCTTATGCACCTTTAAGGTGCTACCACTTTGGGTGGTGGCACAGCCCCATGCCATGCTCTTCACCAGTGTGAGCTCATCATCCTTCTGTTATAGCCATGGGTGTGGGTGGGCATTGGCACTTTCCCTGTCTATGTACTGCTTGCTTACCTGTCCTGCAGTCCATACTGTACTGTTGCCAGTGTCGTTGTCCTCTGGTCATGTGCTCTCTGTGGTCCATGTCGAGTCTCTATCTGTGTCACTTGCCACTGTTCCACACTTATGTCAGTCACCCACCTGTTCAGGGCTTCCTGACATCATTTGTACAGCTGCTGTGTTATAGCATTGTGGGTGGCGTTTTGGCTGGGTCTCTACAGTTGTTGGGGAGCACCAGTGAGGGTGGGCCACTGTTGGGGGGTATGGGATAGGCATGTCTGTTTACACAGCTGGGTGGGGCTGTGGCACCTTCTCCAGGGGGTGTAATATGTGTTGTGTATCATAGCAGTTTGACTATGGGCAGCATGTCCCACCATGTGTCATCTCATGTGCATGTAATTCAGTGTCCACTTGTCGTTCGCATCTCAGGGGGTGGCTGTCTGTTTGCACTGTTGCAGTCTGCACACCGCTGTGCTGGCTGGATTCCACTGTATTAGCCTTCTCAGCATCCATCTATGCATATCCATGTACATTGGGGTGTTGCATGCTGCCTGTTACATACTGCCTTGTCCTGCAGGCACATGTTAGTGTGCGTTGTGGTTTGTTCTGTACTGGCACATGGGCATGGTTGTTGGGGCATGCTGTCCACCATGTGGTGGTACATGGTGCCTTTGTGTCATCATCATGTCCTGATATGGTCCCTCTGTCTCCTGTAGGTCCACGTTGGGTGTCACTGTGGGCCACCCGTCCAGAGGAGGATGAGAGCCGGGATCAGCTGCTGAGGAGGGTGGTGCGCCAACAGCGGACACTAATAGAACAGCAGGCTGTTATGATAGCAGAAATAAGATGGGTGGCAGCCATCCTAGAAGAACGTCTGCCAGCACCTGCCCGCCCCTAAGTCCTACCTCCTACTGTTATCCTCCTTCCTGTCCCAGGCCCACTGTCCCTAGCCCTATGTCTGCCATCCTGTTTCCCTCCATTCCTTCCTTCCTATGTCCACATCCCTCTCCCCATTGCATTGTACATATGTTTCACGATAACCTTTTTCTACTGTTCCTAATTTCCCCATTGTTTTCAGTCCCTTTGTTAGGCCTGCCCTTTTCCCTTTCATTGTGTTTTTCTTGTACCCCACTTTTGCATACTGTATTCTGCTGTGTTTTGCTTTGTTTTACTGTGTATTTGTTCTTGTTGCCTTTGTGCCTTACCTGTTCCCATTTTTAATTATACTATGTTATGCTTGACATTCCTGTGTCCTGTGTTTTTTTGGGGGGAGTCAGGATTTGACAGTGTTCTGTGGTATTCTGGTTTCACTTGTGGGTCCAGGTTATTCCATGCCTTTCACTAGTACTGCAGTTATGTCTAGCAGGGCTGATTTGCTTTCCTGTGTTCGCTGCTTACACCTCTCACACTTTATTTCTGTGGGTGTTTGCACTGCCTCTGTTTGATTGCAATTTTCAGTGCTGTCTTATCTGCTATATTCAGTGCTGTCTTATCTGTTATATTCAGTGCTGTCTTATCTGCTATATTCAGTGCTGTCATAATCCCAGGCAATGTTTGCCCTGCACTCCTCGGCCTATTTGCCCGGCTTCCTTAGCTTGCTATATTCAGCTGGTTTTGCACCAGGCTATTTCCCTTTGAATATAGCTATGATTTTGCTCTGGTCAAATTTTGCCCGCCGGGCAGTGCTAATTTAGCCCGGGGGCAAACTTTTAAATATCTGGCCCTATATCTTTAAAACCTGATGGAGGAGCTAAATAGAAAAATAAATCAACAATTTCTTCTTGGCAGTAAAGAGATATTAATGATTTTTGATTTGTCACTTCAGAATTCAACCTTCATTTCATTCAGACATGTTGATTTAATAGAATGCAACTTTCACTTTTACTGCATCTCAACATTAAAAAGAGAAATAATTAACAGTGAATAACACTGGTACATATTTCATCTTCCATTTAATCATGGAATAGTGTGGAAGAAAGAAAGAAATGATAACAACGCTGAAGACACAAATGGAAAAAGTTGCTGACACAAACCACTACACGTGGTATTTTTGAAGCATATCAAAGCTCCATTTCGATTCACTTCATCTCTTACTCCCTTAATTTTTCAGCAGCTGTAGTGCTTTAGCCCTTTGAATTTCAAACAACTCATCAGACATATAACCATTAGCTTTGAGCCCTGATATAACAGAAATAGCTTAACCATGACGTCTTCAGCTTAACTCAGTCCCCCTTCAGGCCTCCATTAATTACGTTAACAGCCATTCACTCTAGCACATTTTCAAAGTGCAAAAACAAAACACCAGTCCACCACACCAGTACATCAGCTTCTCTATAAAACAGTTCTTAAAGTTGTTGGCAGATTGCTTTGCAAGAATTCAAAGTTCATTTATTCCGTAGGAGCAAATGAAAATTCAGCATTACTACATACATGGTCTCTACTCCATCTGCAGGTATAGTCCCTCACTCTTTTCACAATTAAGGGGCATTATCTTTATAATATAGAGAAACAACGCTGAATATATTTAAATGGAGAAATTTACTAAAAGAGATCAATGTACACGGCGTCTTCGGAGCTATTCACTGCTCCCTTTCAGACCTCCATCCCTCCATCTTTTTAAGTTGCTGCAGCTGTAATTCTTTACCCCTTTGCATCTCAGATATTCTCACGTTTTATCATAGAACCTTTTAAAATCTGAAATAATAGCAAAGAGTATAATAAAGCGCTAGCTTGTCAGAAAGCATGTTCAGGTTTACTCACAGATCCCTTCAAACATTATTAATCACATTAACAGCAGCTGCTCCTATGTAGTCTCTCAGAGACATTTCATACTGCAGCGAGATCGCCGACATTTAAACCGCAAAGACACCTTCCAGGTTCAACTTCTTGCTCTGCAAAACTCCACCAGTATTAAAAGAAAGACAGCCGCCCACTGTAAATGAAAAACTCTTAGAGTCCATTAAGCATTAGCGTGCTGTCTCAGTGGGGGATTGACTGTGACTGCCTTGCGCCACTCTCAGAACGCTATTCCATGCATGCTCTGCTCCCCCCTTATGTCTCCGCTCAGCCTTGATGTTTTGTAAAGCAGCATATCACTTACTTTGTTTGCTCTATTCCCAGATGTCCAGTAATCCTCTCTACACACTTTAGTTGTATATTTCTTTGTCCCAAAAGTAATATTGAGCCACACAGTTTGTCGATGGCACAGCACTCCACTCTCCTCCTCAGCTGGCTGCCTCACCACATTTTTCACATTATCGCTTTGTTTTTTAAAACATATTATTACTTACTTTGTTTGCTCTGTTCCTTAGAGCCCAGTAGTCCCCTTAAACCCTTTAGTTGAGTATTTTATTATCCCAAATGTAATACTTAGTCACATAGTTCGGTGATGGCACAGCCCTCCTCTCTCATCCTTGGTTTACCACCAACTAACAAATGCAAACTGCAAAGCATATCTTTGCAGTTTGCATTTGCTACTTAGTGGCCAGCTGTGGAGGAGAGAGTAGGGTTGTGCCAGTCATTGACCTGTATGGCTCAATATTACTTTTGGGAAGATGAAATATACAAATAAAGAGTGTATGAGGAGTCACTGGACAGCAAGGAATATAGCAAACAAAGTAAGTAATAATACTATATGTTTTACTAAACAAAAAAGACAGTGTGAAAGACATGGCAAGGCAGCCGGACATGGACGGCAGGGTTGTGCTAGTTAACCAAGATGTAGGAGAAAGTTACTGTTTTTTTTTTGTTTTGTTTTGTTTGTTTATTAAATTAATGCAATAAAGGCAGAGGGAGTTCCCACTGGGCATTACATCTACTACTACTGATCATATCAGCTCACTCCCCAGCACTGTATTTTCCTTCTCTGGATCTTAAACTCCAGGCAGTCCAGACAGTGCAGCCTAGACATTAACTCGGGAGTCAGTGATGTGAGCGTTTCAAACCTTGATACACACTGACTCCAAATTTATGATTAATAAATAAATAAACTGTCAAGTCTATCTAGTTCAACATTAGAAGAAGCACACATATTTTCATTTAAAACATGCAGACACTCCAGACACATACAGGCCAATGTTTTGTATATATTACTTATTTAACATTAAATAACATCAAATCTTTTCCTATCTCCTTTATGTCCTAATCTTTTGTTATGATGTCCCATTATGTTGTCATTGGAATGGCTGTGATGTCACAAGAGGAATATATGCCATTAGGTAGTGAATAAGCAGAAGCAGCTGACTATTTCTAAAGGAATAAAGATCCTGTTTTCAGAAAGGTGACAGTAATAAATAAAGGGACAGGAAATACAGAATTAATATGAAACAAACCAGCAAGCTGAACTGTGTCAAAATATTAAGTTTCTCACAGTTATCATGGATGTATTGGACAAACTGTAAACAAGCAATGCATGTTACAGTGAAAGTTTGGAGTACATTTATATGTCATTTGGGTTACTGTCATTATTGCAATGAATTTCAATGTTGACTCTGCTGTTACTGAGAAACCTCCTGTAGATCAAGCAATTGTCTGCTAACTCAAACTCAAAAAGGGCACTAGCTACACTCATTCAATATGGCCCAGTTTCTTATAAGCCCTAAGGCTGTGAATCCACATGTAGTCATGTCTGAGCAGGAAGTTTTAAAGATTTCCTCCCCTTTAACACAATCAAACCCTTTAAATACCTGTAAAGGTGAAGGTGTGTCACATACCCTGTAGATCAAATATTTAGATAAAGTAGAGTTTGTGATGAGAATGTAGGTAGGAAAAAATGGACAGATTGGTTGAGCCAAGCGGCCCTTATCTAACTTCAGCTATGTTTTTGTTTTCTGCATGGCGGGCTGGAACATTTCTCATTACACCCCTATTAATCTTGTTGAAGTGTTCCCCCACCCTTACTTTAAGCCTCTGTGCCATCTTGCAGAAATATGCCTGGCAACTGCATTGTGCCAGGCAGATGATACTAGTGGTCAAGCAAGTAATAAAGGGTCTAGCAGTAAACACTTTAAAGAAACTGGGGACCCTGAATGTGCTTGTATTGCAAATCAAGGGGGCAATGAACAGTTTCTGCATTAATCTGTACCTGTGGGTGATATGGGAAGCCAGGTATCACCCCCAGCCATAGGGTGCACACTCTTCACTAATCTGTCCCCTAGATTTTTGCTCTTTTTAAAAACAAATCTTAGTGTGTGTGTGTGGGGGGGGGAGTGACACTGGCGTGTTTGCACAATGGTGGATCAGTCAGCAAAACAACCCAATTATGCTTGATTATTTCTACTATTATTTTACTGTGCAGAATATATCACAATGAAATCTGGCTATTCTTTATATTGTAAATGTTATCTCTAGCTAAATCTAAACAGAATATCTCTCTCCCTTCTGTCTGGCTGGCTTCATTTAACAGAGATCCTGAACAGACTCTCTCTAGGAAGCAGTCATTCATTTCCACAACCCACTGTTGATAATCCTCCTCTTCATGTTGACAGTTTTCTGATTCCTGATTGGTCAGGACCCATGTCCCCATAGGACAACAACCCTGAAGGTGGCACATTTTTAGGCAAAGTGGACATAATGCAGCCCATATATGCATGCCTGCCAAGGACTTGAGAATTTAAAAAGTCCATCAGTAATATAAGTAAATACACAAGTTTTACAGCCACTCCTTGACCTCATAGCCAGGATACATTTTAAATGTCAGAATAACTCCCACCCCGACAGCAAAAATAAAATGTATTTCACTGCATAATTTAAACCATCACCTGAAGTTTTTTCTTTCTTTTTGAATTTGTTTATTTTAGGCCTCTCATCTATGACCACAGAGTCGGTCTGCTTCCATGTTGACTGCCAGTCATGCCATATTCACTCCAGACCATGCCCCTCCCCCTTGCTTTGGCCTTGCTGCTCAATGACTTACTCTCTGCTGGTCCCTAAAAACAGCAGAACAATGCACATGCTGGCAAGAATCAAGTCAGTAAAAAGAAAAAGAACCATCAAGCTGGAGCAACAAGCACCACTGTGTCACCTAGTAAATTGGAATTCTAAAGTAAATGCTAAAATGAGTGGCAAGGGTGATCCGTCATTACAAGTAAGAACCCATACCTATCCTGAGCTGCAGGAAGTACACACCAGCATTACAGCAATGAAAAGAGTTTGAGGAGGAGGGGTTGGTACCAGCATTGCAACTGAGAGCTCATAACCTGAGCAACGTGTGGCATGGTGGCATTAAATACAGTTTTAAATTCTTTACATCTTCATTTAATTGCATTATTTAAGTTATTTAAGTGATGTTTATGTTAAACAGTCTCTGTTAAACTCTATCTTGGCTGTAGATTCAGGGGTCCTGCAAAATAATTTCTGATTTTAAATGCTGACTTGTGATAGATGGGTAATGAGAAAAAGAAATTTAAGCAATAAAAAAAGAAGGAAGTTATATAACACGTGGATCAAATTCTGAATGGCAATGTGATTACCAGTACAATTTGGTAGGTTAACCATTACTTTTAAGTGGAAATTAAGGGACTGACAATTTTAAATCTAATCAGATGAAGTACTAAAATGTATTTTATTTTAGGGATTAAGATTAAGGGAATAGATCCACATTGTGCAAACCAAAGTAAACAAGAATTAAAGAAATTGTAAGGTTTAAATTATTTATTTACCTGTTATGCACTGATCAGTTGAGGCATATTTCAGATTCAGAATTAAGTGGAATTTAAGGATTTAGTTTCAGTAAATTAAGTATAAGAATAAGTATTTAAATATATTTATTTTTAGTTATTAAGGGATTTCAATTAAGTGTCAAATTAAGTACTAAACTTTGTTTTATTTTAGGTGTTAAGGGATTACAATTAATTATTAAATTAAGAGATTAAACATATTTCTTTTTTTTAATGGATTAAGATTAATTGTTAAATTACTGTAAGTGAAAAAAGTATTTTTAATTTTCATATTAAGAGATTAAAATTAAGTGTTAAATTAAGAATTTACATATATATAATTTTAAGTGCTAAGGGCTGCAGATTAAGTATACAATCAATTAGAAATTCTTGCTTACTTTGAGGAGTTAAGGGGTACAGATTAAGCATAGGGTTAAGAAGAGAAATGTCATTAATCTTAAAAAAAAGCAGAAAACAAGGTTTAAATTGTGCACTCTAATTAGAGATGAATTAAGCAGAATATAAGGATGAAAACCACCTAATTATTCCCTTAAAGTCTTAAGTCATTGAAGACTTGTATGGTAAAATTAAGGGGAATTTTAAGGTTTAACATTAAGGGATTCCTGTTTCATAGCACTATCAGGAGGAAATCAATTTTAAAGTGCTGCTGACTGTCTGGGGAATAATTTTTTTAAGCCCCCCCCCAAAAAAAATAGATAGCGATAGTTAAGTACTTGATTCATTTTGAGGATTTGTTTCAATTCATAGTCAGCAGTGTTGGGGGAGATGGTGTAGCATCACTTGCTCATTGTCTATCTCTTTTTATTTTACTTATTCTGTAATTCAGTTAGTTCTTGTGGAGGCATGAACGGGACACATAATGGCAGATGTAAAACAAATCATGATACATTGCTACTTCAGTACTCCTTATTATATCACCTGGCTGTGACACATGATTTGTTCTTGAAATGCACCCACAGCTCATAGGTTGCTATAACAAGTTACAAGGAAAACAAAGAGCAGATATGTATTTATTTAGTTAGTTTTTGTTTACTTTTTGTTTACCAGGTAAGGTGCCCTAGACATACATTTGCCTATTTTCAGGCATGACCTGGGAGAGAACAATCAGTGGACCTTTACAATGCACAAAGAGATAACACAAAGCATTATCATAAAAAACAGAGGTTTACACAAGTAGGATAACACAAAGCATTAGCATAGGAACCAAGGTATACAATATACAAGATGGTGATTCAATGGAATGGAAATACATTATAGCTTCATACAGTGAGATGAGAATTTTATGGCAAAACTGTAATAAGGAGTGGTGAGTAAAGAAAACACAAGGCACTAGTCTAACAAAAAAGCAGGGGAACATTAGCATAGAGGGGATATGTTGAAGCAAGCAGGAAAGTGCAGATAATGGAGCAACTGACAAATGAAGGAAGGAGGAATAGCACTGTTGGTAGTTATTAGAAGCAAGCATATATTAAGCATTGAAGCAGGTAAGATTGGAGTTGGCACCAGAAGGTGGAGGAGACTGTGCATTGATGTATATGGGCTTGGATGCTGTTCCATAGTTTAGAAGCAGTAACAACACATGCTATCTCACCATGCTTAGTTCTTGTCATTGGGATGAACAGCAGGTCAAGGTCAGAGGATCTGAATGAGTAGGTATTGTTACAAGGCACCAGGAGGGAGACTAAAGAGTGGGGTACTTGGTTCTGCAGAGTACTATGGATAAGTCTTCCAAGTTAGAGGTCCCAAAGAGCAGAAGGGGAGGGTCAACCTAGCTTGCTGTGTAGTGTGCAGTGAAGGGGTGAATCAGTTGCATGCATAGGCAAAATGACATGCATTATTGTATGCCATATCCCACTTACACAGTATTGAGCTAGGATTGGCCATAGGTTAGTCTGGCCAGTAGTAAGCCACATGCCACTGCAATTCAAGCAGATTGAGAAAGATTTGGACTGGCTCTATAGGCTAGTCCAAGACTGATAGTAACAGCTTTATGTACAGAAGATATATGTAAAGAGAAGTCAAGGGAGTGATTAGGTGTCATGCTGAGGTAATTAAAGGAGTTTACAAAGTACAGGCGGGAGCCATTGTCACAGTCTACTCTTAGCCGGGTGCTAATGTTTTTTTAGTCGATGGGTGGAACTAAAGAGCATGATATGGAATTTAGAGGGATTCATTAGTAGTCTGTTATCCTTGAACCAGGTTTGGACAGCCTTCAGGTCCTCATTTAGGACACTATTAATGTCAGCTATGTCCTGTGCACTGGTAAAGAAAACCAAATCATCAGCATATAGTAGAAGGGTACTGTTTGCAAAGCAGTGGTGGATTGAGTTGATATATAAGGATAAGAGTTGAGGCCCAAGTATAGAGTCCTGAGGGACACCAATGGTGGAGGCAAGGCAGTCTAAGAGAGAGGAGCTGACCCTGATATGCTGCCATCTATTAGTGAAGTAGTTGATGAACCAGGGTAGGGCGTGCTCAGGTATCCCCAAGGCACTTAGTCTACTGCTACGGAGAGAGTGATTTACCATGTAAAAAGCCTTTGTGAGGTCAATGAGAATGGCTCCAGTGAGCTCACCCTTGTCAAGAGAGGTGAAGACACTGCTGGTGAGAGTGAGCAGTGCAATATTAGTGCTATGGCTTTGTTGAAATCTGTACTGAGCAGTGCAAAGGATATAATGGCTTTCTAGATAGGAGGTGAGTTGGGCAGTTACTATTTTCTCAAGTACCTTTCCATTAACTTATAGGATGGTGATAGGGCTATAATTATTAATTCTTTTTGCTGTTACCTTTTTTGAACACTGGCACTTTGCCATTTTCCAGACTATCGGTATTGCGTTCGAGGTAACAGAAAGGTTGAAGATTCTTGAAAGGGAGACATCAGTTCACAAGCAGTGAGTTTAAGGGGTATCATCAGATCCAGTAGATTTGGACACAGGGATCTGCCTCAGGACTCAGACTATTCAAGTGTGTATCAAAGACTTCAGTGTACGCTGAGAGATCAGAGAAAAACTTGTTAAAAGCATTGGAGAGAGTATGGTGGCTATTACAGTTGACACCCCAATCTCAAATTCCAGGGGGAGGGGAGGGGGTAGTGGTGTTGTAATGGCTAAGTGATCGTTGAGGCAATTCCAAAATTGTAAAAGATATTTGTAAGAGTAGACTAGCTGGGTTTGGTAAATGTGACTATTACTGTGCTGGATGGCTTGTTTACATTTGTTTCTGAGGGTTCTGTAAGTAGACTAGTCAGAACTGGAATTGGAGGCATTGAAAGCAGCCCAACATCTGTGTCTGTCCTTTAGAAGAGACAAGAATGGGCATTTTCATAAATTCATAGATTCTGTCAGCAGATAAGAACCTCCTGGCTCACCTATTGTGCCTGTAAAATCCCCCCTAATAGTTCTATCCAAACCACTACAGGGGGATCGTCATCCACCCCCTCCTTTATCCAAGATACCCATGTTTTTATCCCATACAAACTTAAAACTTGTGACTGTATCCGTCCCTACCATCTCCACTGGGAGGCTGTTCCAGTCATCCACCATCCATTCCATGAAGAAGAACTTTCTTACATTACCCCTGAACCTACCCCCCTCCAACTTCATACTGTGACCCCTAGTCCAAGAACATCTTTTTTTCTGGAAAATACTCTCCCCCTGCACCTTGCTTATTCCCCTGAGATATTTGAATGTCTCAACCATATGCCACTGCTTCCTCCTGTCCTCCAGGTAGAATGTGTTTAATTAATTAAGCCTCTCCTCATAGGTCTTCTAATGCAGGCCCTGCACCATATGGTTGCCCTCCTCTGCACCATCTCAGCCCTGTCCCCGTCTTTTCAAAGATGGGGCCTCCAGAACTGCACACAGTACTTGAGATGCAACTTTAGTCATGAACTAAGTATACAGGGGTAATATTACTTCCATCCTTCTGCTGGTGATTCTCCTCCCTATGCATCCAAGCATTTGGTTAGCCCTTGCCACTGTCTTCTCACACTGCTTCATCACTTTAGGGTCATCAGTGATGACAATTCCCAGGTCTCTCTCCTGCCTTGTAACCTCTAGTACCTCTCCCCACAGAGTGTACTCCACCCAGAGTTCCTGTGCCCTAAGTGCATAACTTTCCACTGCTTAGCATTGAATCATAGCTGCCACCTTGTTGCTCACTCTTCTAGCTTTTCTCCCCATGTGCCCATCCTGTTGCAGATTTTTGTGTCATTGCAAACAGGCATACCCTCCCTCCCAGTCCCTCTGTTATGTCACTAACATAGATATTGAAGAGCACAGGGCCCAACATGGACCCCTGTGGTACCCCTCTAGTCACCCTCCCCTCCCCAGGGTGTACCCCATTTACCACCACTCTTTCACTCCTATCCCTGAGCCAGTTCTCCACCCAATTCATGATTTTAGGCCTGAACCCCAGGCTGCTCCATTCATTACCAACCTTTTATGTTAGACAGTGTTGAAGGCCTTGCTGAACTCTAGATAGACCATGTCTACTGCCCCACCCTGGTCCACCATCTTGGACATCTCATCAAAGAATTCTATCAGGTTGGTCTGACAGGAACTCCCCCCCCCCATGAACCCATGCAGTCTTTGGTCCTGCAGTCTTCTGGTCTCAAGGTATTCTCCAGTTCTTTCCTTTAGGAGCGATTCTATTACCTTGCCAACTACTGACATCAAGCTGACCAGCCTATAATTTCCTGGCTCCTCCCTACCACTCCCTTTGTGGAGTGGGACTACATCAGTTCTCCTCCAGTCCCCTGGAACCTCTCCAGTCTTGAGAGACCAGTTGAGCAGGGCTGCCAGGGGCTAAGCCAGTAACTCTATGCATGCCCTCAGCAGCCTGTGGTGCACTGCATCAGGGTCCATGGTCTTGTCCACTCTTAACTTGGACAATTCTCTTAGAACCCTATCCACAGTGAAGGAGCTAGTGTATACTTCCCTACCATTCCTGCCCTTGCTGTGCAATTCAGGCCAATTTCCTACCTCCTCCTCCGTGAAGACAGAAAGGAAGTATTTGTTCAAAATGTTGACTATTTGGCTGTCCTCCTCCATGGAGGCCCCTCCTTCACTCCATAGCCTGATTACCCCTCCCTTGGTCTTTCTCCTTTCCCCAGTGTATCTGAAAAATATTTTTTCCTCCCTTGAATGACTTTGCTATCTTTTCCTCTGTTACCACTTTTGCCCTTCTTCCTTCCTTGTTCACCTCCCTTTGCCTCTCCAGGTAAGTTCTCCTGTCTTCCTCCTTTTATGTTTTTAGCACTGTCTAAAGGCTGTTTTCTTTGCCCTCACTCTTTCCACTACCTTCCGAGTGAACTAAAGTTATCTCTTCCTTCTCCTGACTTTGCTGACTTGTCTGGCACAAATTCTTGTAGCCTTTTAAATCCCTCCCTCCTTATTGCCTCCAATTGTTCTTCTTTGCCTCCTAGTTCATGTAACCCTGCCAGGGCTTCGATGAGGCATACTGTCATTCTTCCGAGGTTGACCCTCCTGAAGTCCAAAACCCTCATTCTCATGTGGCTTGACTCTGCCCCAATCTTCATACTAAACCACACTGACTGATGGTTGCTGGTCCCCAGGTGGTCCACCACAGTGACATTGGTCACACTGTCCCCATTTGTCAAAACTAGGTCCAGCATCACTCCTCCTGAGTGGGCTCCCTTATCAGTTGTTTAAGTAGCATCCCCTGCAGGAAGTCCAGGATGTCCCTGCTCCTAGTTGATGTTGCAGCTGGGATACTCTAATCCACATCTGGTAGACTGAAGTCACCCATCATCATCAACTCCCCCTTTTGAGACATTCTTTGGATAGTTTTAACTATTCAGTTTTGGGACCACAGACTCTTCTAGTAGTAAGAGGAAGATATTCATCCTGCAGGCTAGAGTAGACAGTCTTGAAATAAAAGACAACCTAATTTACATCAGAGTTAGCCCACAAGTAGGATCAATCTAGGTTGGCTAGCTCAGTTTTAAGTTAAGAAGGTTCCATCTGGAAGAAGTCACCAAAGTGAATTTACATGGGGTGGGATTTTAGGGACTTCAGTATGCCACACACAGAAGACTGGGGAATAACCACATACTGGGTCAGAGAGGACAACAGAGCAAGTAATTCTGTCAACAAAGGGGACTAGTACCCACTCAAAAAAGGTGGTGATTTGTTTGTTCTTTGAAAGTCTGGTTGGGTAAGTGGTTATTTGGGTAAGGAGCATCTTATTTATTTACTACATTTGAGCCAGTCTATCTTGAAATCTCCAAGGATAACAAAGTCATTATTATTCACACTGGGGCTAATGACTTCAATAAGTGTGGTGAGGCCTTGCTGGCTGATAACTGGAGGAAGGTATACACAAAAGATGTCAAGCTTCTTAGAATTTCCCAAGGTTAAAATACCATGACACAGTTCAAGTGATGTACCAGAGGGATGTGAGGGGAGGTAGGAGCTGTGAAATTGAGGTGGGACTTAAAGTAAATCATAGTGCCCCCACCACATTTTAGGGGAGAACCTGTCATGTCTGATAAATCCATACCCTGCAATGTCTCAGAGACTGTTTGGTGTTGAGGGCTTGAGCCATGTCTCAGAAACATAGAGAATGTCAGACTGATAGTGGGAAGCCCAGGCTGTAAATTCATTAATGTTATGCAGGAGGCTTCTGACATTAAAATGGTCCAATCTGAGTCCCTGCTGTCTTTGTCAGGCATGAGCGAGAGGGTGGGAGATGTAAGACTGGGAGGCCCAGGACTAGGTTCAATGTCTTCCGCAGCCAGTAACAATAGATACATCAGAAGGACAGTGGCTGTAAATATTGGGTGATTGATTGAAGGAGGGACACACCAACAGATGTTAATGAGGTAACATGATATGAGGTACCAATGTTTTGGGGTGCAGAAGCCAAGTGTATAAGTGATCAGCCATGTGCAGCCTAGGATGTTGAACATGGCAAAGTCAGAGACAGGAGAGGAGTTACTATTGGAAGGCACTGAGGCAGGCATTGTGTCTCTGATGAAGAGGAGGACAGAGCGGGCTAATTGGGAGACTAGCAGGCAGTATACCTGAGCCATTGGTATCAGGTGTAGAGGACTCAGAGCGGGATGAGGTTGAGAAGAAATTTCTCTTGTAGTAGCTATGCATCTTAGATAATAAGGAGTAGCAGATTATAGCAACAAGAACCAAAATATAAAGTTATAGAATGGGCCTTCCCTAAGAAAAGGGTGTGAAGGTAAATGCTAAAGAGTTGGTTATTTCAAGGTCAGGTTATGCTAGTGTTAGGAGCCAGAAATTAGGTTTGCTATCCTAGACGGGGTATATTGCTAATTGTAGGAGAACAGGCAGTTGCTTAGTTACAGGCTACAATAACAATATAAGGCAGCTGTAGCAATCAAAGGTAACAGACTACAGGATAGGTCTTCTCTAGGTTGGCTGATGTTTAAATCCTTGATAATAATAATAATAATAACTTTATTTTTAGGGCACCTTTCAAAGTATCAAGGCACTTAACAAATTTAAAAGAACACATCAGACATCCCGATCATTAAAATAATATAAACAGATATTCCAAATACAGAATGATTTATTCACTGAAAGCTTGAACCCACAGGTGTGTTTTTAAAGTTTGCTTAAATCCCTCCACGGTCGTGCACTCCTGTAACCAATGGGGTAGAGAACAATCGTCCAGGACAGAAGGAGACCAGAAGCTCTTTCAGGTGGTCTGGGCCTAGTCCTTGTAGGGCTTTAAAAGTCAGAAGACCAACTTTGAAGGTGATCCACCACTGTACTGGCAGCCAGTGCAGTCCACGCAGCACTGGCATAATATGACAGGATCTGGAAGTTCTCATCAAAAGCCGGGACACAGCATTCTGCGCTAGCTGGAAGCGGCGGAGTTCCACCCCAGGTAGCCCTAGGTAAAGGGAGTTGCAGTAATCAAGGTGCGTGGACCAGCATAGGAAGATCACTGGATGGAACAAGGCACTTAATCCTGGAGATATTCCTAAAATGGTAAAAAGAATTGATGACGGCTGGTACCTGCAAATGCAGAGTCAGCCCTTCGTCAAGGATTACCCACAGGTTTCATATCCATTCAGAGGTCGGGAGTGATACACCCCTAAGAAAAAGTCCTGAGGGTGAACCCACCCCTGACCCCCCCATCCGGCATGCCGGATCCACAACCAACACCTCAGTCTTTTCCGAGTTCAACTTTAGCCAACTGGAATCCATCCACTCCTGTATTTCTATGAAGCAGCTATTAAAGACTGAGAGAGCTCCATCTTGGTCAGGTGCAAAAGAAAGGTAGAGATGGGTATCATCAGCATAGCAGTAAAACCTCAGCCCATACCTTCTTACAATGTCTCTGAGGGGCCCCATGTACACTGAGAACACATCGGGGACAGCACTGAACTCTGAGGAACCCCACAAGACAGAGAAGCTGGGTCCGAAGAATAAACCCCAGACACCATTCTCTGAGTTCTTACAGTGAGGAAAGATGTAAACCACCTGAAGACTGTACCTGACAATCCACAGATGAACTTCAGGGAGTCAAGCAGAACCCCATGGTCCACAGTGTTAAATGCTGATGAGAGGTCTAGAAGAACCAAGATGGAATGGTTTTTCCGATCTCTAGCCATCAGGAGATCATTGAGCACCCAAACCAACACTGTCTCAGTGCTATGTCTCTTTTGAAATCTGGACTGGAGGGTTCATAGATGTCATGGATGGTCAAGTTTAACTTCAAGTTCAAGTTTATTGCAGGAAAACTCCATTGAGCAAGCTCATTCACAAGGAGGTAATGAAGCATTTACACAGATATGGGGACATTACATAAAAGGCATCATTGATTATAAGTAAACAAAGTGCAGACATCGTTCACGAAAGGCATTTCATAATAAGATACATTCTAGTAAAGTAATGTACAGTTAAGGAGAATTTGCTTCTTTGAGTACAAGCTATACAAGGAAGGATTTGTAAACACAACTCTGTTAATAGGCAATAAATATGGTTAGTGTGCAGTGACGAGAGAGGATAGTTAGGATGGCAGGGTTGAAGATTAAAAGAAAGTAGGGATGGCTGGGGGTTAGGAAGAGTAGGGGGGAGTAAGATGTGGGTAGGAGGTCAGGTGGAAGAGGGCAGTAAGAGCAAGTAGAAAAATCATATAATTTAGCCACTATAAACCTTTTGCAGGCTAAGCAGTTTCAGTCCTGACTTGGACAGGTCCAAGGGAGTCGAAGCACATGAAACAGACATACCCAACTAAATGCAAACAATTGTACTACCTCTGACCCACTCACCATTGCTAACGGCCTAAATGCAGCTTTCTCAGATCTAAGCGCAGTTTTGCCTAACGACTTCTTCAAACCTACCCCCAAAACCCCTGAACCCAGCAATACAAACCCCCCCCCTTCTACCTTAGGGTTGTTACTATGAATGAAGTGAGTTCTTGCCTTAAAAAAGCCCTAGGGGGTTCAAACTATTGCAAAGACTCATTTGACTTGAAAATCCTTACTATGGTAACTGGACTCAGTGCTCTCCCCCCCGACTGATCTCTTTAACCTCTCCCTATGTCTAGAGCAATTCCCAAATGACAGGAAGGTGGCCACCATCACACATATACTAAAGAGTGGGGACCCCACACTACCTAACAACTACAGGCCTATCTCTGTACTCCCTCCCCCTCTCGAAAGCTATGGAAAAAATTGGCGCCACCCAACTCACAGACTACCCAATTATGCACAACATCCTATGTAGGGAACAACATGGTTTTAGAGCCGGACACAGCACAACCACTGCCCTCTTAGAGTTCTCCAACTGGCTGCACGATGCCCTAGATAAAAATCTGCTTGCAGGAGCCGTTTTCATTGACCTTTCTAAAACGTTCGACACAGTCTCCCACACCCTGCTCCTAAATACTCTTCACCACTCTGGCCTGTCCCCTGGATCCGTTGCCTGGTTCACAAGTTACATCAAGGATAGATCCCAATGTGTGAAGATTCACAGCACCCTCTCACCCACTCTACCAGTCCGCTCAGGGGTACCCCAAGGCTCCATCCTTGGCCAACTGCTATTTAGCATCTTCCTGAATTCCCTGCCCAAATCCTGTCCATATAACCTTCTGCTCTACGCAGATGATGCAGTAATGTATGCCTCCCACTCGGATCCCACTATCCTTTGTCTTCCCTACAACTTGCCTTCAATCAAGTTGAAAACTGGTTCGCTGACCAGAGACTTGTGGTCAATGTAAAAAAGACTAAATCTATGCTCTTTTCACACCAGCAGAACAAGGACCACAAGGCTCAGATAACAATCCTTTCCAATGCCCTCCTCCCACTGGAACAGGTCTACACATATAAATACCTGGGCATTACCTTCGATCCTAACCTTCATTCCACCCGCATATTAGTAATCTTTCCACCGCCATAAATATACGCACAGGGCTACTGTTTCAACACAAAACCTGCCTACCCCCAGAGGCCCTAAATATTGCAATTACCTCCTCTGTTCTCTCCCTTGTAGACTATGGGCTAACCATCTACTCGGCTGCTGACCACACGACTCTAGATGAAATATATCTATCCATTAATAAAGCCTATAGGCTCCTCCCTGGAGTGGATAGGCATACCCACAGCTGCACATTATATGACCTAACAAAAATCCTCACCCTAGACGAAAGAGTGTGCTACCACACATGTCTCCTTGCTAAGAAAATCCAGCTAGGCCTCACTCCCACAGGAATCTCAGCCTCCCTCCGCACAACACATACCTCTGCAAACATCCGTGTGGCAGATAAATTAATGTGGGCTGTTCCCAGGGTCACTACCACCCTAACACAATGGTCCTTTCCCTATAGAGTGCCATCCTGGTACAATGCTCTCCCCCAGGCCATCACCTCTATCCCCAGGCTAGGCCTCTTTAAGACACCCCTCAAAAAACACATTATCTCTGCCCGCCACTGCCATTGTTCCTACTAGAACCGGCCTATGGGCAGCGTGATACTGAGTTAAATATACACTTATCCCACTGCTATTACTATGTACTAATGACAAAGTTGGTAACCCAACTGCTCACTCCTCCTGCTAGTGCATATGCTATACCATTTTCTGACTAGACGGTTCACAGAAGTTCACAAGCTCCCATCAGGACTTGTCTAGCTACCCAACTGTATAGGACTAGAAACTTTACATACCTTCTGTGTACCTTGTACCTTGTCTCCTACTTTCGCTGTAATATTGTATACTGCCTACTACTTGAAACACGCTGTTAACCCTGTTGTTATTTCTTTCCCTACCCCATTGTAATTTTTGTTTAAAATGTCTGCCTCCTATTATGATGGGTACCCTGACATGGAGCCTTTGGAAATGAGTCTTTGACTCAAAGGTTGTATCCGATATTCTCAATAAATAAATAAATAGGGGTAGGGGAGTCTTAATAGCAGCTACAAATATCTTTGATTTTTGATGCAGCTAATGCTTTGTAGAGATTAATTGAGATGATGCTAGTTAATTTCAGTATGGATTGGAGTTGGTTCCAAAGAGTAGGAAGGGCATACAAAATAGCTCATTGGCCAAAGGTGGTGTGAGTCCTAGAAACAACAAGCAGGATGAAGTCTGATTTTCTAAGGGAGTATGCACTGTGGGAAATGCAGATAAGAGACGTTAGGTAGCTTGGGAGTTTGTGCAGGAGTATCTTGAGGGTCCAGATACCAGCATGGAGCAAGCATCTAGTGGCAAGTGATGTCCAACCAATAGCTGCGTACCGATCACAATGATGAGTTCGGTATGGGAATCTAGTGATAAACCGTAGAGCATGGTGATAGAGGACATCCAGCTTACTTAGGCTTGAGATTGCAGAAGAGGTGTAGATTAAATCTCCTTAATCAAGTAAGGGAAGAAATGTGGCTTGAACAAGCCTGGTTTGGGTCCCAAGAAGGAAGAGAGACCTGTTTCTAAATAAGAATCCTAGCCTGGCTTTGATCCTCCTAGATAAGTCCTCAATAAGTCCAGGGATCCTTAGGCAGGGAGTTGGCTGATGATCCTAGGGTGCCCCTAGACCCCCGGGAATGGCTACTTTGTGGCCTTGATCCGGGTGTTGTGGTGGTGCTGTGGAATATTTCTGGTCGGGGTCCTTTAGGTGCAGAGTTGGTAGACCTGTGCTGCTATTGATTGTTGGCTGGCTTCTTTTGGCTGAACCCTATCCTGATTTTGATTTATTTGCTGGTTGTATTGCATGTTTTGGATGTTCCTGACTTTATCGGCTGGATTTATTTTGACTGGATTTACCCATTGGATCTACCGGCACCTTTGGATGATTTCTCTTCTGGATCTGTTATATTTTCGTTTAACTGTTTTGTGGTCTCCCCGGTGGTCAGAGGACCTGGGCGTCCGCATTTTATTTGTTTTTTGTTCTTTGAATGTTATGTTTATTTTTAATTTTTGATTTATTTATTTTATTCTAGGCAGGGAGAGTGCCTGGAACTTCCCTTCTCCTTGGCTGTGAGAGGGCTTGGGGAGTGAATTTATATGTGTTTATGTATGTTCTGTATCCTGTGAGAGGGGATTGCAATAGTTTTTGGGATTGAAATAGCCCAAAGTGTGGGTAGTAGGGTGGTATTTTATGTATATTTTTAGTGAGTGGGTTTTGCTTTTAATTTAATTTTTTTTTCTCTGGAGTTTTTGTGGTTGAGTGCCTGAACATTGAGTACATTGATTTTAATTTTATTGTTAGATGTGTAGGTTGTCCCCCCCCCAGTTGTGCGCTATTCGTCCTCCATTCTCTGCACTCTCCACCCCTTCCCCCCCTCCTTTGTTGTTGTTAACTTACTAGCACTGTCGTATCGCTGGGTATTGTCTTTAGGAGGGGGGTAGGGTGGGGATATGTGGACACTGGAGGGCAAATGATCACACCTTTTGCATTGGTTTAGTTAGGCCTAGAAGACACCCAGGGGTGAAATGGAGTCTGGAATGGGGTGCACCTTGTCTAGTCCCCATACCCAAGAGCACTGCCTTATGTGGCAGACAAGTAGCTGGGGTGGTCCTTGAAGCCCATCCTACTCAAGTGGTGTTATGCAATGCCAGATCTATTAAAAATAAGACTGCAATTATTGCAGATCTTATTGAAACAACTAATCTGGCTTGCATCACTGAGACCTGGTTGGTTGAAAATGTGGGCCCCATTTTGGATGCTACAATTCCAACCGGGTACTCAGTGATACACCGCTCAAGATTGGATCGTGGGGGGGGTAGCAGTCTGTTTTAAGACCGAGTTGGGCCTCACGAATGTACCAGTTGAGAAGGCTGAATCATTTGAGTGTACTGTGATGGCTGGTGTAGGTTGCAGGTTAGCCCTTGTCTACTGCCCACCCAGGGACGAGATGCGATTCCTGCAGGAAGTACCGGACTTCGTCGCCGACAAGACATTGGAGTCCCCCAGGCTGATGGTACTTGGAGACTTCAATGCCTGGGTCAACGATGATCTCTCACAGTTTGGAAAACACTTCCTCCAGCTTATGACATCTCTGGGCTTTATACAGGTTGTTACCTCTGCCACCCATAAATTTGGTCACTCTCTTGATCTGGTCTTCCTCCTGGGGATCGAGGCCTCTGACTTGGAGGTGAAACCAGTCGGCTGGTCTGATCACTACACCGTGAGGTTTAACTTTTGTGCCCCCTTCAAAGGCCTGCCCCTATGGAGATGG
The DNA here is from genome assembly GCA_016271365.2 of Neoceratodus forsteri. Taxonomy (NCBI): domain Eukaryota; kingdom Metazoa; phylum Chordata; order Ceratodontiformes; family Ceratodontidae; genus Neoceratodus; species Neoceratodus forsteri. Next base: position 1,164,412,871 of record CM028131.1, read on the forward strand.
TCAGTTACTGCCTTTTACGGGAAGTGAGTCCTGAAGGCCTAACAGTGGTGATTGACCTCTCAGAGTTTCCTGTGACCAGCTTGAGTCCAGAGACTTTAGTGGTGGCCTATAATAGGGCCATCTCATCAGCCCTGGACTTGATTGCTCCTGTCCACATTCATCCTCTCCCACTTCGCTCTTGGGTCCCTTGGTTTGATGGGCATTTGAGGGAGTTGCGGCAAGTTGGACGTAGGTTGGAGTGGCATTGGCGGAAGTCCACCCTGGCTGCTGACCATCTTAGATTGGTTGAACATTATAAGATTTACCAATCAACGATCTCCCATAAGAAGGCAGCATTCCTGTTTGGGGAGGTTGCTGCTGCTCAGATCTGACCAGCCCAGCTCTTCCAAACTGTCGGCAGGTTGTGCAACCAAACCTGTCTGCAGCTCCGAAGACCTTTTTTGCAAGTAGAGTGTGATGAGCATGCTCGGTTCTTTGCAGATAAGGTGGCAGACAACAGTTCGGAAGTTCGTTTAACTCACTCTGTGGGGGTTACTGATTATTGGTGCTTGGTCATCTCACCCTGAGCTACTGGTCTACCTTTGCCTTGCCCGAGCTCGTGGCTGTCATGCAGATCAGCCAGGGTATGCACCCTATGTGTTGTAGTTTGGATCCGGGCCCAACTTCCTTGATTATGGGTTGTTGGGATAAGATCGGCCTGGTCCTGGCTCAGATAGTATGGTGATCCTTGAAATCTGGTGAGTTTCCAAGCTCCCTGAAGGAGGCGGTGGTAATTACCCTCCTGAAGAAAGCTTCTTTGGACCCAGACTATCTGGCAAACTATAGACCGATCTCAAACCTTCCCTTTATAGGGAAGGTGATTGAGAAAGTACTGATGATACAGCCGGATGACCATTTGACCATCCATGACCTCTACAAACCTCTCCAGTCTGGTTTTCATAAGAACCATAGTACTGAGATGGCGCTGGTTCAGGTGCTCAATGATCTCCTGATGGCGAGGGATCAGAGGAACCATTATATCTTGGTGCTCCTTGAGCTCTCTTTAGCTTTTGACACTGTAGACCATGGGGTGCTGCTTGGACATATGAGGTCCATCTGTGGACTGTCAGGCATAGTCCTTAGGTGGTTTACATCTTTTCTCACTGGCTGGAGTCAGAGAGTGGTGTCAGGGATTTTTTCCCGGGACCCTTTCTCCCTGCCGTGTGGGGTTCCTCAGGGCTCAGTGCTGTCCCCCATGTTGTTTGCAGTGTATATGCTGCCTCTAGGAGACATTGTAAGATGGTGTGGGCTTAGGTTTCACTGCTATGCAGATGATACCCAGCTCTACCTGTCTTTTGCCCCGACCAGGATAGAGTTGTCTTGGTATTTAATACCTGCCTCACTGAAATCCAGGACTGGATGAACTCAAGTTGGCTAAAGTTGAATGCCGGAAAGATGGAGGTGATGGTAGTGGACCCGGGTTACCAGATAAAGGGGTTTAGGGCTGACCAGCCCTCTGGAATTTTTCTTGGGGGCTCTCAGCTCCTATCCTCTGAATGGGTGGGAAACCTCGGGGTAGTGCTTGACGATGGGCTGACTTTGCAATCTCAGGTGTCGGCTGTCAGGTCTTCCTTTTATCATTTTAGGAATATCTCCAGGATTAAGCACCTGGTTCCGTCTGGGGACCTGCCTACATTAGTCCATGCCTTTGTGACTTTGCGCCTTAATTATTGTAACTTCCTGTACTTAGGGCTTTCTGGGGTTGAAATCTACTGCCTGCAGCTCGTGCAGAGCACAGCAGCATGATTGTTAACTGGGGCTTCTCAAGTATCTCATATTACCACCATGCTGCACAATCTGCACTGGCTGCTGATTAGGTGGCGGATCACCTTTAAAGTTGGTTTACTTACTTATAAAGCCCTACAAGGACTGGGCCCTGACTACTTGAAAGAGCTTCTTGTCCCTTACTATCTGGTGTGACAGTTAAGGTCAGCTGACGAGGGGTTGCTAGAGTTTCCGAGAGGGATTTTGAAATCTTCTGGGGTCCGTACATTTATGCACACGGCCCCAACCTTTTGGAATTCTCTACCACATCAGCTTCAGGAGTGTACAACTGTGGAGGGATTCAAACAGGTACTGAAAACCTTCTTATGGAGTCTTGTTTACTATAACTCCATCTAATCTTCATTCCTTGTTATTTATTATATGTTTATATTATTTATTTATTATTATTGTGTATTGTTTTTACATCATTGCTTTTATCTTTTTGTAAAGTGCCTTGATGGCCAGAAAGGCGCTTATGTGAAATAAATTTATTATTATTATTATTAATATGGTCATTAAAAGAGAGCTTATTAGCTATCCAAATGCCAAGATATTTAAATTTGGGAACGACTTCCAAGGGTTCTCCTAAGGAGGTAACAATAAAGTTTTTCAGTGGGATGGGGGGCCAGAGGAGGTACTATGAGAGAAAATCATTGTCTTAGTTTTCTTGCCATTTAGGAGAAGCTTGGCTTTTATTAGATTATTTTCAAGCTGAACAAAGTCAGCTTGTAACCCATCACTAACTTCTGATAGAGCTGAGCCAGAGGTATACAGTACTGCGTCATCCACAAAGAAGTGCAGGCTGGAGTTCATTATGTAAGATTCAAGATCGTTGAGATAAGGAGAAAAGAGGATTTGGCCTAGAATGGAGCTTTGTGGGATTCCCCTGGCAATCGGCAGAGAGGCTGAGAGTAGACCATCAGCTTTGACTTTCTGTGTCCTTCCAGAGAGATAACTGTTAAACCACTGAGCGGTGGATGGAGTGGCACCTAAATTAGTAAGGCATGTGATTAGAAGGTTTTGGTCAACAGTGTCAAATGCTTTACTAAGGTCTAAGAAGACTGCGCCAGTAATATTCTTGGCATCCACAGCAGAATCCCAGTCGTTAGTGATTTTAGTCAATGCTGTCCTAGTGCTGTGTTTAGACCTGAAACCAGATTGTGCTGGGTTTAGGAGTGAGCAGGCTTCAATAAGGTGTTTTAATTGGTTATTATAGATCAATTTTTTCAAAAACTTTAGAGAGGATAGGCAAGATGGAGATAGGCCTGTAGTTGTTTAGATCACAAGGGTCTCCTGATTTGAAAAGAGGAAGGATGTGGGTGGATTTCCAGCAGGACGGAACTGTGGCAGAAGTGATGGAGAGATTGAAAATATGTAAAATGGGGGCAGTGAGATGGGCATAGCCTAGTCTCAGAAAGAAAGGTTCAAGTCCATCGTCCCCTGCACTTTTTCTGGTATCTAGGTTAAGGAGTGAGTCTTCAACTTCTTTATAGTTGATTGTGCGCTGCTGAAAAAGATGAGATGGGATGCAGGTTGTGGAGATGGAGCTAGCACAACTATTCACATGGCCAGTATAAAATGAGGAGTCAAAAGATAGTCCAGCAGTGACAAATTGGGAGTTAAGTTCTTCAAGGATTTGAGAGTTGCTTTCCACCAACCTACCATTGGTGAGTATCTTGGTTGGAATAGACGGAGCAGAGGACCATTCTTCAATAGATTTAAGTGTCCTCCAGATTTTGTGAGAATTCCCATTTGCATGTTCCAGGGTGGAGATACAGAAGTTTGCTTTTGCATCATGAATGCTTTTTACACAGGCATTCCTAGCTGTTCTAAAGGCCTGCCCATCTCAGGGCTCTTTGAATACCTAGCCTGAGCCCAAATCTTGTCACGGTTAATAAGTGCTGCCTTGAGATCTGAGGTAAACCAGGGGTGAGAAATCTTATGCACCCTGACTTTGACAAAGGGGGCAGGCTTGTTTTCCAGAGTGGCAAGGTTGTTGTTAAGGACAGAGACAGCTTCATTGGCAGTTTTGGCAAGATAAAGATCTTGCCATCTGACCGTACCTAGGTCAGAAAGGAAATTTGATGGACTTCTGGCGTGATGGCTGCCTGAGCAGGCTCCCTCGCAACCAGCTCTGCTTCCCACCCCACCTAAATCGGGCTTTTTGGAAGTCCACATTGTCTCTGGTACTTCAAAAATAAGATCAGAACAAACGGAGAATAGTAATCCATCGGGATTCCAGAATAAAATTGGACTTAAGGGAGAATGGAGGTAGAAATGAAAAAAGCGGCCCTCAAACACACACCTCCTTCCACTCCTAGCAAGGAGAAGCTGCCTAAGTGACCTAAGGAGTAGACAGAAGAATCGAGTCTGCATAGCCAGCAATCAGAATTGCTTAGCGAAAGAAGATTTCTCGAGGAGCTTAAGCCGATGAAGGATACACTATTAGTACTAGCTTCCGAGTTAAAAGGAGTTAGGGCAGCTTTGGATTAGCTCACTATACGGACCTCGGATAACGAGGCCCGTATATCCTCTTTAGATGATTGGTGGCAACGTCTGGAGCCTGAGCTAGGGCTTATGAAGCAAAAACTTAAAAGAACCGAGGAAAAAATGGAAGACCTGGAAGGGAGATCACAACGGAACAACCTGGTAGTGTTGGGTTTGCCTGAGGGGGAAGAAGGTTCGGCACCTGTGGTATTTGCACAGAAACTGTGTGAGAAACTAGTGAGGCCTTCCCCCAATGGTCCCAATTACATAGTGGAGTGAGCACACCGTTCCCTAAGACCTACACCTCCTGCAGGCTCTCCCCCCAGACCCTTCCTGTTCAGACTGCTTAATTTCCTGGACAAACAGTACATTGTTACTAAACTGAAGGACTTACAGGAGATTAAATAGGAGGGTAGAAAGATCAGAGTGGCACAGGATCTTCCATGCTCGGTGCGACAGAAGAGGTCTGCCCTCCATCCTGTGGTTTTCAAACTTATCTCAGCAAGCATAAAATTCAGAGTTCGATACCCGGCAACTCTACAACTATAGTATGAGGGCACCTGGCATTCATTTGAAACTTTAGAGAAAGCATCTGAATTCTACAAGCTCAAGTGTCCAGACTTGTTCAAATAAGACTATAGTGACATCTAGTGGCTATTAGATGTAATTAGTAGTGTACAACTTGAGATGGGAGTGGTATAGAAAGCCTTCTTATTTTCCATATACAGTAAAATATTTTGTGTTAACCAAATTTATTTAAATGGTAAAAGAGAAGGGAAAGAAAAAGGAAAAGGAAAATGATGGATATGGCCTGTGATGCATAGATATGAAGGTGAGTAAATGGGTCATACATTAGATGTAATAATAAAAAGGGAAATACCTTCTACATAACCCATGGTGTTAATGGGTTGGAACCCTCCAGTATTAGGAGGTTGTTACATTGAGTTATAAAAAGGGTATTACTGGGAAGGGTTTACTTCTTTGTTTTTGTTTTCATTACCCGCCATGTAACTAATAAGTTAAAAAAGCAGATTGATTTTATACTCTTTGGCTCGGTGAATTTGGAGATACTCTGAAATACTGTTTGAAACTTACGATTTTGGAAAAGTTGAGAGACCATTGTTCGTGTTTATTGTTAGTGTCAATAGGTTGCTGGGGAAGCCCCTCAGTAACTATCTGGGTTGCAGATTTTTGGACTCCCAGATAGAAGTATTTACTTTTTACGAGACTGTAATTTGAGTCCTGGCAAGTACAGTGGCGAAATAGGATGTATGGGATTTGAGTGGGGGGGAAGCAAATATTAGCTGCGAGTGAACGCTTCGGGTGGCATGGTCATCATCAGGTCTGATAAAGTGGGAGGAGTGCAGTCATTTGGACTGGGGGATACATGTGGTGAACTTGTTGATTGGGTTGTTTATGAAGGGTTAGTTAAAGATAATGGGGGGAGGAGGGAGGTGAGGGTGGAAATGAAAGTTGTGGGGAAGAAAATGGGGGGATGGGTAGGTGGGGTAAGGGACGGGGGTGTGGAAGAGTAGGTAAGGGGGGAGAGATCAGAGCCAATTTTACTAAAACTCCTATAGGTGCCAATAGCATTAACTGCTATCCTAATAGTTTTTTTAGGTTATTCATTCCAGTACGAAAATTATATAGTGGAATGTCAAAGGGGCTAGGTCTAGGGTAAAGCGGCTTCAAATAATCAAGCAACTCATAGGGCTAGATAGTCGTGTTACCTTTTTGCAAGAAACTCACATGTTAGAGGCAGAGAACAACTTATTAAGAAGAGGTAATATTGGAATGGTGTATTCTGCAGGGGTATCCACAACCCAGTGTGGTGTGGCAATATTATTTACCAAGGGCACTCAGTTTCTTGAAATAGAGAAAGTGGTTGATCCCCAGGGCAGATTTATTTTCCTCCAGGGGATTTTAGAAAATAGGGAAGTACTCATAGGAACAATTTATGGGCCAAATAAAGACTCCCCAGAATTTTTTGCTAATTTATCGCTAGTTCTGGCTCCCTTTGCCGGTTTACCCATAATTTTGGTGGGAGACTGGAATGTGGTTATGGACCCGGCCTTAGATAGATCTTCTTCATTAAGAACTATTTTCTCTCCGGCCCAAAGATCTTTGTGAGAGTTTATAGAAGTTTATGGTTTAGTAGACCCCTGGAGAGCTCTGAATCTGGGTATGAAAGAGTATACCTTCTATTCCCTTGTGCATAAATCCTTTTCTTGAATAGATTTCTTTTTAGTTAATCAGAGAGTGATTGCGGGCCTGTGTGGCAGTGGGATAGCTCCCAGGGTACTATCTGATCACTTCCCAGTCTGGTTGGAGGCCAATTTAACTTCAGGCAGTCAAAAAGATACTATATGGAAATTAAAATCCCAGCTTCTTAATCAAGAAGACGTAGTAAATCGGATTAAAGATTTTATAAAAAAAACTTTATGGGTCAAAATGAAGGATCTATCCCTGATTTTGACAAAATATGTTGTTCCCTAAAATGTGCTCTTGGGGGGAATTTATTAGAATCTCGGCTACCAAAAAATGAAAACAGGACACAAGAACCAAAATGCTCTTACAGGAGATCAAGATTTTAGAAATGTCATTATCAAATCCTCCGCTTGAGGAGGAGATGTTGCGTTTAGTGATGATGCAGAATGAGTATGCGGAAATTCTGAGGGAAAGAGCTGAATATGCTCTTTTCCAAACCCAAGCTAAATATATTGAGCAAGGGGATAAAGCCAGCCATCTTTTGGTGATGAGGCTTAGAAAACAAGAGGAATCCCGCTTGGTCCCTTTTGTATTTTCCCAAGCGGAAAATGCGGTTTTAACTACCCCCAGGCAAATCGTAAAAGAATTTGAGCAATACTATAGGCAATTGTATAGCCCTCCTGAATCCAATCCCTCACCCAATGAAATTCGGGAGTACCTGTTAGCCTCAGCGCTCCCTTCGCTAGAGGCAACCCAGCAGGAATTCCTGGTATGTCCTATTTCTCAGCAAGAAATTAGGGAGGCTATTAAGTCACTAGTTAAAGACAAAGCCCCGGGCCCAGATGGGTTCCCATCTAATTTTTATAAAGTTTTTGAGGCAGATTGTGCCCTATTCTTTTGCAATTGTTTAATTTCATATGTTAGAAACGGATTACTGATACCACACTTTTGGAGGCTATTATTGTGGTACTGCCGAAACCAGGCAAGGAAAAGAATAGGGTTACAAATTTCCATCCTATCTCATTAATGAACTATGATATAAAAATTTTGGCCAAACTATTGGCAACAAGGGTGTCTAAAGTCTGGACAGAGCTTCTGAGCCCTGAGCAAATTGGATTTGTAAAGGGCAGAGTCGCGTCAAATCACATTCGTAAGCTGGCACATGTCTTCTCCGCATCCAGACAGGCAGATAAACCTATGGCATTGGTTTCCTTGGATGCAGAGAAGGCATTTTACAGGGTTAATTGGGCATACTTGTTTGATGCCTTGGTGGTAATGGGCTTTCCTACTTCCTTCATATACTGGATTAAAGCTTTATATTCCGACCCCAGTGCAAAAGTTTACTGCAATGGAGTTTTTTCAGCGGTTTTCCCTTTAAAATCAGGCACTAGGCAGGGTTTCCCACTCTCCTCATTATTATTCAACCTTTACCTGGAGCCGTTGATACAACAATTAAAGGATTCACCAAGCTTGCAGGGTATTAGGATAGGGAAGTTCCATTTGAAAATATCGGTTTATGCAGATGACATTCTTCTGCATGTCACTAATCCCAACAAATCTATTCAGGCTGCCCTCCAGATAATTCACAAGTTCAGTAAGGTTTCGAACTACAAATTAAATATTAGTAAGTCAGAAGTGATGCCTTTGAATCCCTTGCTTTTAAAGGAGGACATCACCTTGCTGGCAATGGCGTGGACTACTCGATTAAAATATTTGAGAATAGTTTTATCCACATCAGGTTCCCTGATGAAAAAGCTGAATTTGGATAAAATAGTGAAGGAAATTCAACTGGATTTAAACAGGTGGAATTCTATGCCCTTGTCCCTCCAAACAAGGATTAGTGTTGTTAAGATGAATTTGTTGCCAAGAGTTTATTATCCACTTAATATGTTAAATGTCTATCTTCCCATAAACGGTTCCGTAGATTCCATAGTGTAATCTCTCACTTTATATGGAGGGGCAAGCCTCCCCAGAGAGCATATAATCATTTAAGTGCTCCAAAACACTTGGGGGGGTCTAAAACTGCCTAATTTATGCCACTATTATTTAGCTAGTCATATGGCTAAATATACAGTATGAAGTGGAGGGACATTCCTTCGGGATCAGATAATGGTATTGAATCTCCTATATGGTTGCAGATCGAGCAGCATCTATTAGTGGGACTGTCCCCGGAGAGCCTTTTATTTATAGCCCCAAGTAAATTGCCCAGCAGCTTATGCAGCTCTGTTTTACATGTCTCTTTAAAGATCCATTTACAGTTTTGTAGGGCAGTGAAATATAACAACCAAATGGATCTGTCCCAACCAGTGTTTAACAATCTCAATTTTAAAGTAGTTGACAAATTAATTGTCCCCCCCAAGGGATGTCCTGGCTCCCGAATCAAAGTCAGTGATTTGGTTGTTGATGGTAAATTAGGGGGAACATATGAAATTTTAAAGATCCTTCAACTTCCCAATAAATACTCTTTTTTTGTGCTTCAAATTAGACATATGCTGATAAAATGGTTTGGCTCAGGAATGTGGTATATGCAATAGGTGCCCCCCTTTCAAGATGTTTTTGAATGTGTTAAGCAGCCACACGCAGTATCCCAGTTAGTATTATTGTTATATGGGAAGCTTAACCCGGAGGTATCAGGTCGTTCTACTTAATGGGAGCGCAATTTTCCACAAGATAACTTTTCATGGGGGAAAATTTGGGAGGGAGTCTGCTTATACATCACCAATGATCACTTGAGGCTAACACAGTTTTATATACTGCATAATATCTATTATACTCCAACTAGACTGCATGGAATGGGAAGGACTCAGAATTCAAGGTGTTTTAGATGTGATCAGGAAACTGGGACGTTACTACACATACTACGGGACTGTCCCAAGGTAGCCAGCCTTTGGAAAGCTATTCGGGAAAAGGATGACCATCTATTGGGGTTGCAAGAACACTTCTTACCACAGGTTTGTATAGTGGGAGACTATACTACTACTATCCCTTTCAAGGAGAAGAGATACCATATGGCCATTATATCTTTGTCGGTCAAAAGGCTTGTCCTTCGCTATTGGAAGGACCAGCACACAATCTTCTACCTTGAATGGGTAAGAGAACTCTTATATAATTTAAAAATGGAAAAGGCAATTGTGGGTCTAAGGGGTAAGCTCCCCCAGTATAAAGCTAGGTGGGAGAAGCTTTATACACTCTGGTCCCTCCCCCTGGCACCTTAGGAAACCATAGTAGTTGAGAGGACGTGAAGGTATACGGTAATGCCCACTAGGGATACCCTATAAGAGCCCACAGGAGGCCCTCTTTGGCTGGACCTACATGGAGGATGTCTCTATAGCAGGGGTTGTGGTGTTACCTAGACAAAAAATGGCACCATTGTGGAAAGTGTGCATGGCTCTGAGGGATGGGAGGTGGTTGGGGGGGGGAGTAGTCAACCGCTGGTTAGAGGGCGTGAGTAGGTTAATGTTTTTCTTATATGTATAATATACGACAAATGGCTGTTAAATCTTTTTTAGGTATTGTATTATGTCTTGTTTTGGACTCATGCCACTGTACCAATGTAATACTACTGGAGATGTGTATGCCTGTTAGAAACTGGTGTTATAGTATAAATCAATAAAGTGTATTTAATTTCAAAAAAAAAAGAAAGGAAATTTGCTGTGTTGAACTTACGAAAGGACCGTTTTGTTCTGAGTTTGGACTGTTGGCGGGCTTTAGTTTGAGATTTTATGCATACAACAACACCATGGTCACTCATGTCACTATGATAAACTGCTGAGTGTGAGATTTTATTAGGAAGAGTGGTTAATATAACATCTAAGAAGGAGCTATTGGTAATGTTCGAGGTATTGTTCTTGTGGGTTTAGTAACTGACTGTACAAGGCCAAGCTCGTCACAGAGAGATTTAAGGCAGTGTGATTTTGGGGTAAGCCAATCCATATTTAGAACACCTAAGATTATTGTTTCTGTTTTGGCAGCTATGGTTAGGGATTTCAATACGTTAAGGATTTCCGTGCCACCAGTAGGAGGCCTATAGCCACCTATAATAGTAATCCATTCCGTGGAAAGAAGGTGAAGCTTCAGTGAAACAATCTCAAATTCCTTAGGTTTAGATTTACAAAAGATATCACTAACTACATAATTGGTTTTGGCATAGATGACCCCCCCCAGTTTCCCTATCTGCCCTGATAGTTTGTAGCCCAGGAGAGTAATTTGATGGTCAGAATTAGCCTTTTTAAGACACGACTCAGTGATAATGATAAAATCCAGGTTAGCATGCGCAGCCCATGCTTGAAGTTGGTCAAATGTTTTGGTCAGGCTTAGTATGTTGACCAACATCATTTTAAGACCAGGTGCAGCTGCAAAATCTGAGGGAGAGGTAAGTTGTAATGGAGGGCCAGAATTTAACTCCATATTGCCTGACCAGAGGAGGAGCAGCAATCGCATTTTCTTTAGGGAATTCATCAAGAATGTAAAGTTTTTTTTCCTGTGGGACCACCCCTGGTATGTTGTCAAGGTTGTGAGTTTGGTGTAGGAGAAGGTAAAGCTGATTTGATAGTTTAAGATAGTGAGGGAGAGTGCTCAGATAGTCATGGGTGGTGGTGAAAGGTAGGGGACGGTGGAAGAAGGGGGGGATATGAGTGTGGGGAGGGTGGGTCAAAGAGAGAAGGGAGGTACAGTGTGAGGGGGCAACATAGGATGTGCTAAAGGGTTTGAGGACTGGATTAGCGCCTGGCACTTTGTGGTGCAGTATAGCATGTGGTACACTGTTGCCAAGAATTAGAAAGATAATAATGAAGCATGCCATAATTCCAAAGGGGTTGTGTCAAGATGTTAGTGAGGGTTTGATGCTTCTACTGGGTGGGTGACAGGATCCCAAACACGCACCCTTAAGACTCAAGGGAAGTAATACTAATAGTGAAGTATATAACAATACTCAGTCTAGTGAAGGGCTATGGAAAAGGGAAAAAAGTAAATAACAGGCTAGGTGCTAAAGTGCTGCTGCACATAGTATAGGCTAAATAGACTCAGCTCTAATAAGTAAAATGTCAATGAGAACCAGTCATATGGCAGAGAACCAGTGAGTGTGGAGCAGAACTGTATTTAAAGGAGGCCTGGGAGGGGGTGGGGGGGGCGCGAGAAAATTCAAGCAGGAGTTATCAGGAGAGAGGCAGTCAAAAGTACCACAGAATTCGCTATTTGAGTCTATGGCAGAGGGTGCACCAACTGGTGTGAAGTAGTATAGCAGGTGGACCAATCAGAATCAGCCTGCGAGCGTGCCACACCAATTGGCTTCAGCTCACCGGGATGGCTCCAAGGAAGATCAGCAGTTGTATCTGTAGGCTGGATCCACGTTCTAGGATCCAAAATCTGGCGAGGACTTGAGTAAGGGGTTGGGCGGCGGCCATGAAAATGGCTGGAGCTGACCGCCCGGAGCGAAAAGTGACGCTTAACGAATGCCTTAAAGGGAAAGGGGAGAGAGAGAGAGACACAATAAATATTCAGGCAACTGGGAGTTCGAGGGCGAGAAACAGGCGGCAGACCAACCGCGGGGGGGGGGGTGATTGAAAGTTAGACAAAATAAACAATTATAGGGGTAGGGTAGGGCAAGCCAAGGATAATGAGCAGAATAAGGAAAGAGACACCAGAGGAAATAGCAGTGGGGGAGGGCTTACACAGAGGTGATTATGAAAGAAGCTGTAGTGCAGCTCAGATAGCGAGGGGACTTCTAGAGAAAGAGGGAGACAAAAAATGGAGAAAAATAGCTAAAAGTTACAGAAAGACTGTTCCGATATTAGCAAGCAGTGCTAAATAAGTTAGTCAGTCATGGACTATCAAGCTCATTCACTAAAATGGTCAAACAGGCTAAAGTAATATTTGGTCTTAACAGTACAGGATAAGTCTATTCAAAGCATGCAAGTAAGTTTCATTACAGCACTTCAAATGACCACTTAAATTTTACACATTGAAAAGAACACAGTTAGATACAGATATTTGAAAATTCAAGCAGGAGTTATCAGGAGAGAGGCAGTCAAAAGTACCACATAATTTGCTGTTTGAGTCTATGGCAGAGGGCGCACCAGTGTGTAGTAGGATAGCAGGCGGACCAATCAGAATCCTCCTGCGAGCACGTCACACCAATCGGCTTCAGCCAAACGGGATGGCTCCAGGAAAGACCAGCGGTTGTACCTGTAGGCTGGATCCATGTTCCAGGATCCAAAATCATGCATGGGCCTGAGTAAGGGGTCGGGCGGCGGCCGTGGAGACGGCTGGAGCTGACTGCCTGGAGTGAAAGGCTCCGCTCAGGTGCGAATGCCTGTAGGCTGGATCTGCACTCCAGGATCCAAAATCCAGTGAGGGCTTGAGTAAGGGGTCAAGCAGCTGCCATGGAGACGGCTGGAGCTGACCACCTGGATTGAAGAGCACAGGTTCTCCAGCTGCACAGCCAATACTTTCTCAATCAGCTTCCCTAAAAAGGGAAGGTCGGAGATTGGTCTGTAGTTTGCATGGCAGTCTGGGTCCAAAGAAGCTTTCTTAAAGAGGGGTGTTACCACCACCTCCTTCAGGGAGCTAGGAAACTCACCTGTTTCCAAGAAACACCAGGCTATCCATGCTAGGACTGGACCAATGGAATCAATACAACCCAAAAGCAGGGAAGTTGGTCCTGGATCCAAACTATAGGACGTAGGGTGAGCATCCTGGACAATCCGCATGACATCCATGAACTCTGATCGGTCAAAGGTACTCCAGGAAAGCTGAGAAGTAATGGCCTCAAGCTGATCCAGAGCAACACCCATAGAGTGTGCAGGTTGAAGTACCGCCCTGATGTCAGCTACCTTAGACGCGAAGAATTGAGCAAGTTCATCGCACTTTATTTGTGAAAAGGCTTTTCAAACTTGTAGACAGGCTGGGTTGCACAGTCTGTCTACCATTCAAAAAAGCTGTGCTGATCGATTCTGAGAGGCTGAAATCACCCCAGACAGGAACTCTGCCTTCTTATGGGTGATTGCAGATTGATAGACTTGATAATGATCCATCAGTCTAAGGTAGTCGGCATCAAGGGCAGATTTCCACCAGCAACGCTCTTACCTTCATCCTAATTGCCGCATCTCTCTCAAAGTCCTATCAAACCATGGGTACTGAGGGTGAAGGGAGAGAGGACAAACACAGACAGGAGCAATGACATCCAGGGCCACCGAAACAGTCGAGTCATAGGCCGCCACGAGGGTCTCTGGATCACTGCTTGCCACTGGGTAGGATGATAGGTCAAGTACTGCTGCCATGCCTACACAGCTTACACCTCATAAAGGGTGGTACCTGACCATCTCCACATGGGCAGGCCTGCAAAGGGGGTCACTAAAACTAAACTCCACGGTGTAATGATCGGACCATCCGACTGGTTCCACCCCCAAATCAGAGGCCTTGATCCCCAGGAGGAAGATTAAGTGAAGGGAGTGACCATATTTATGGATAGCAGTGGTAACTATCTGTGGGAGTCCCAGTGATGTCATCAACTGGAGGAAGTGCTGTCCAAACTGTGAGAGTTCATCATCGACCCAGGCATTGAAGTCACCAAGGACCATCAGCCTGGGTGACTCAAACACCATGTTGATGATGAAGTCCGTGACTTCCTGAAGGAATAGCTTCTCATCTCCGGGCGGACGGTAGATGAGGGCAATCCTACAACCTACACCTGCTACCATGGTACACTCAAATGACTTAGCCTCCTCAACTGGTACATTCATGAGGTTGAGTTTGGTCTTAAAACAGACCGCAACCCCCTCCCCCCAGCGATCCAATTTCGGTCAGTGAATCACCGAGTAACCAGCTGGAGTTAAGGCCTCCAAAATGGGGCCAGAATTCTCATCCAGCCAGGTCTCGGTGATGCAAGCCAGATCCACCATTCCAACAAGATCTGCAATTATTGTAGTCTTATTTTTAGCTGACCTGGCATTGCAAAGCACTGCCCTAGTTGGATGAACCTCCCTGGCCACCCGAACCACCTGCCCACCAAAACTGGTAATGCCCTTGGGTATGGAAACCAGACATGGTGGACCATGGTCCTGGTTCCATTTTGCCCCAGGGCATCTTCTGGATCCTACAACCCCCAATACGATGGCCCCGCTCACTCACCCTCCACTGTTCGCATCCCCCCACCCTCCTCCTTCCCTTACGGACAATACCCAGTGCCCTACAGTGCTGGTAAATTGTAAACTGCTAACGGGGAGGAAAAAAGGGCAGAGGGCATGGAGTGCAGAGGGTGAGTAGTGCACAACTGTGGGGGCAGGGCTCCAGCACATTCTGGTGACTAAAATATCAAAACACTCCCTTAGCTAAGTCAATTACCTACCTAAAAACAACATACAAAATACCTTAAGGGCGGGCAACAGCTCTGTTTCAGGATACATTAACAGTAAGAATCTGCAAACTACATGCAATGGTACTAGTTTACAATATTACCTTACCCTAGGTAGGGTTTTGTCTGAATTTAGGAGAATAGGTGGTTTCTGATAGTCTAGTTACACTCACAATTGCTAAGTAACATTAAGAAGCAGCAAACTGCATGCAATGGTATTAATTTACGATACTGGCTAACCCAAGTAAGGTTTTGGCTTATTTGGGGGGATAGATAGCTTCAAAATGTCTCATTACACTCACAGTTGCTAAGCAACATTAAGAGGCAGCAAACTGCTTGCAGTGATATCAGTTTATAATGTTGGCCTACCCTAAATTGGGGTTTGGCTTATTCCAGGAGAATAGACAGTTGCAGAAAGTCTAATTACACTCACAATTGCTAAGCACCATTAGGAGGCAGCAAACTGCATACAATGGTACTAACTTTCAATATTGGCCTACCCAAGCAGGGTCTTGTCTTAGTTCAGGAGGTAGTTTCTGAAAGTATAGTTACACTCACAATTGCTAAGCAACATTAAGATGCAACAAACAAGTAATGCTATGTATTTTACATGGTCATTCGCATAGGGGCCACAGCATGGATCCCAGTTGCAATACCCCACTGAAATACAGAGGGAGAGCAACTCTTAGATTTAAACCTAGACTCTTAATTGGCTTATGGGAGAGAGCATGCCAAAATTCAAATGGTAGCTGTCTCAAAAAGTCCTGTTTTGCAAGGCCACAGTGACTGTTGGAGGGAGGGCTTGAAGACAACTTGCTGCCCTCTATATCACTTGTTGCAGCTCCTGCTGGTTAGTGACTGAAGTCTGCTATCTGTAAAACACAGATTTCACTGAAGATTAGGTGGAGGCACATTGTTACCTCCTAGATTAAAACCCAGCCACTTGATTGGCTGGTGCAAGAGAGTGTGCCAAAACTCAAATGGCAGCTGGCTCAAAAAGTCTTTTATTGCGGGGCTCCAGCAACCATTAGAGGGAAGATCTTGAAGACAGCCTGCTGCCCCCTCAACCCCATGCTGCAGTTCCTGCTGGTTAGGAATGAAGTCTGCTGTGTGTAAAACTCAGACTTCATTGAAGACTAGACAGAGTCATAGCGAAACCGCCCAGATTTAAAGCCAGCCTCTTGATTGGCTAGAGGGAAAGCGCGTGCCAAAATTCAAACAGCAGTTGGCTCAAAATGTCTTTTTCTTGCAGCAACACTCACAGTCAATCAGCCAAAAGTTACATCTCTTACTAATATTTTCTGAAAAATAATTGGAAAATGACACTATTATTCATTAACTGGAGAACCCAGCCTAACCTCATTTTAGAACCCATACCCTACATTGTTTCTTTTTGTACAGTTTTCCTTTAAATTTCAAAGGCATGTGCTTGATTCTTCCATACATTTTTATAATGATGTGAAAAATAGTTTTGTATATTTAATCAAATGATATATTTCATTTTTTTTCCATTTTAAAAATTATTACATTAAAGGTCATGTGGTGATGTACAGTGGTGTGAACCAGTAGATTTCAGATTCAGATCCCACCACACACTACAGTTGCATGTCATGCTATGCTACCACAGTTACAGCTTTTTTTTTACACTTGGCAACTTGATTGAAAAACAGTAACTGTACAGCATACAAGCATTTACATGCAGTCTATGATACTGTAGAAACAATGAAGGTGTGTGCCTTGAAGGATCTGGTGCAGTGATGACTGAAGTCCATTGCTGAAAAGAACAGAGCTAGCACAGTATGAGATGGGGAATGTAAAGACTGGGAAATTTTTGACTATCTAGTAACAATTACATTGTAAGTATTCTGAATTTTGGAGTCTGATTTAAGAAAAAAGAGCCCTCGAGCTGTGAACACTGAGATCACTAGCCTTTTTTTTTTTTTGCAGGGGTGAGGGGAGATGATTTGGATTTTTTTTCAGAAGGGCATCTGGTTGTTTGCCTAATGCTGCCATATAGTCTAAGGTCAGCCCTGCTCATTATGGCTGCATGGGCGGAGCTCTGCAGACGTAATATTGTCATTCATTTGAGAAGCGCTGTGGAAGCACGTGATTGGACTACAGTCCAGTGTTCTTCCAGAGGGCTCTGGCACAGTTCCACTTGTGGTCATTTAGTGGCCCTTCTCCTCTGCCTGCCACATAAACACACCCTATTCATGCGGCCCTATTTTTTCTTACAAATATGCAGAAGTGATGGTCACTGTGCCTAAGATAGCTGCCAATTCAAACTATGCATGCACGAGTGTCGCACATGTACAGGTCTGTCAGGGTCACCATCTTGGGTATAGCAGACTCTGGCATGGCGAGAGCTCCCAGTATTCTTTTACTCAGTCTTGTTGCTCTGAGCAAACATATTGGCTCTCACCAGAGTTTATTTTTAATTGCTGATCCACATTGTGCACTTTTTATTTTTTATAGACTGCTTCAAAGTCTTATATGATACAGTACATGGTCAGATCAGAGAAGTATGCAACCGGATCTGCAGTTATTGATTTATCCTTTCTTGCACATATTGTTACATATGTGATGCAAGAGCACATTATATTTGCAATTTTTACAGTATTGATTGTCTGCTTCCCTTTGAAGAAACTGTGCTTTATTTTTTTTCTATTTCATTCGTTGAGTGATGTGCTGCTGAGACACACTATATTGACTGACAATTTTGCAGGCACAAAGCTCCAGAAAAAAAGGCGAAGAATCATTGATATTTACAATATTATCTTCATGCATGTACTATGTAAATGCACAGATATTTTAAGAAAGGAATCCTTTTGCTGATGTTCTACCTTAGCCTGAGCATCATCTGACTGTAAAACACATCTTCTGTTATCAGCACAACTAGTTCAAATGATACAGACATACAGTTATAGCCAAAGTCATGGTCAGGTATTTAAGCAATAAGGCACAACAAGGTGTGGGTTGTTGTGAATTTACTTACGCCTTGTGTGGTGTGTCACAAGGTGCAACCAAGTGACTTAAAGACAAGAAGAGGGTAAATCACTCAATAACTCACACCCTGGAATGCCTTATTGAAATTATACAATGGACCCATGCATAAAATATATTTAAAATGTGCTTATATTTTTTATAAATGCCATTCCTATATGCCGTGAGATATGCAGGATTTACCCACAATCATGTGATATGTTTTGACCAATGAGGTTATGGGATTTTCACACACCATTGTATAATTCCAGATATTTTGCAACATTTCTAAAGAAAGTCTCTCTGCTGCCCCTACTGTGGAACTGCAGAAAGAATGTTTGTCTCTTAAAGGACAGACCCCATTGTTCTTGGCCTGGAACCTGGAAGGAGGGTCAGGAGGCAGGTAAGAGGGGGAGGGGTGGGAGGGTTTGCTGACATCAGAAGCAGGGAGGACCACAATGGAGGTAAGAAAAGGGGATTTGTCAAGGGTCATGACCTCAGAAAAGGGTGGGAGCTAGGAGTAGTAAGGAAGATAGCGGTTGGGAAAGGAAGAGAGTGGAGAATGAGAGAGCTAGGGTTGGGGTTAAAGGGGGTTATAAGGGGCTGCATGGAGGGGATCACCCTCTCTTTTGCTAAGCAGAAATTTTGTTTCCCACCCACCACCCAAAAAATCAGAAAGGAATTTAAAAGCACGACAAAATGGGTCCTAATTGAATGATGACATGGTTGACTGAGAAAAAGAGTCAGCAGGTGTAAAGGGCAGAAGAAAAGTTAAGGAAAAAATCTTTAGTAGGAGAGGGGGAGGAACCCAACTTTGATTTACATCAAGATGGAGGTATGAGAAGAGGATGTGGACATCCCAGATAAGGAAAATGGGGGGAGGGGGTAAGTAATAGACAAATGAAATGTTTGCTGCATTTTCTGCAAACATCCATTTACTAAGAAAGCAGTTTAGCCTACCTGTAAATCAAGCTAGCTCAAGAACAAGGGATGTTTGTAGAAAATGCAGCAAACATTTCCGTCAAAAGAGAAAGAGAAAATAAAATAGATATATATAATACAGGCAAGGGCAAATACTGTACATAGTGGACAAAATCAAAATTGCTGGAATTGTATAAATTAGAGCTTCAAGGAGATGTGGATAAAAGGGGTAAATTTGTTTTTTTCAGTTTGAGCATTTGGTGATGTTTTACAAGGTGAATTTTAAAATGAATCCAGAAAGACATGTACAGGGGAAGTGTTCATGGGGAAGCACTTATTAATGCAATGGTTTGTTGTAATAGGCAGCTGGGATTGCAGCTTTGGCTGCAGAAATGGAGGTTTTGTGGTTTCCTTGTAAGGGACTTGATTGGGAGCCTGGAAGACAGCAGAAGTGGGTGCCCAATTTAAATTGTGTAACCACATGGTTGAGAGCAGGAGAAGAATGTGGAATTTTGTTTTACTGGCAAGATGTGGGATGGGTGCCTGGAAGGCAGTAAGGCTAGGTGCCTGAAAAAATGTTTTGGATGTGAGAATTGTAAGAAAGGGGACAATTGCTGGTAGAAGAGTAGTGGATTTGGTCGGGCACCTGGAAAGAAGCAAGAGAGGCACCCGAACTGAATTAGGATATTGCATGGCCTACTGCCCCCTGGTTGGCTTGATTGGACTCCCATGAATTGCAAGGAGGGGCAGGGGGGAGAGAGAATGGAGCTGCTGACCCTGGTAGGGGATCTTTTGAGTTTGAATGAGGGTATTTGCTGGAAAGGAGGTCCCGGTCAAAACATAAGGGCATAAGGACTGTCTGGGACTCCAAAAGGATGAGACAGCAAGGAGGAGAGGCAGACGAGTGGTCAGAATCCACTGAGCAGCTGGATTAGCAGAGTGTGGACTGCATGGCAGCCGCCATCTTGGAAACTGGCAGAAAGCGTGGTGGCCACAATGTTAAGAATGGGCAGACCGCATGGTCGCCGCCACTTTTCGAATGCATGGACCGCGTGGCAGCTGCCATTTTGGGATTGGGTGAATGTTTAGGTTTCTGTGAGAAGTGACTGGCTGAGGTTATAACACTGGTGCTCTCCCAGCACCAGGTGACATGAGGAGAATGACACTCATGTAGTGCAGTGGATGTGTCTAGAGATCACATGCAAAGGGTCAGGGTTTTTTTTTAGAACCACAGGTAGTGTGTGGCTGGGGGATACTGATCCATATTAATATATATATATATATACTAAAAAGGAAAGGTAAAATGCTATGAAAACACAACACATTGGTAGAATAGTATGGGCAGGTAGGTGATGATTTAGGCAGCTGTGGGCCAATAGGATGATACAATGACGCAATCCCATGGTAAAAGTCTGAAGGAAATGAAGATACTCACATGTTTGTTTTGTTTATGTTTCAGAAGCCCCCTTTTAAAGTACCATGGACACCAGAGGGTCATGTGCATTGAAGGCAGATGCCATGAAATTAATTATGGACCTGGCGGACAGGACTCACTGGGTACTAGATACTGTGGATGGCTGAGAACCGGACAACCGGGCACTGGCAGGAAAGGGAAAAAAGAGGAAGGACAGGGCTGGTTCCAGGGGGAGAGGCAAAGGACAACCTAAGGGAGGGGCCCTGAGGGCACCTATACTGAAGGGTCCTAGGTCTGACCTTCCTAATCTGGAATGAGAGCCTGCTCCTAGGCCGTTTCCTCAGCTGGTGCCTCCTTTTCCATTCCCAGTGCTGGTCCTGGTGCCACCGCTGACTCCAGGGCCTAGTCCAGCACTAATTCCAGAACCAGTGCCAGAACTGCAACCAGTGCCGGTACTGACCCTGGCACCTTTCCTGATCCCAGTGCCATAGACCAGTCCACAGTCAGATCCACCGGCAGGACCAGTGTTGATTCCAGATCCAGTTCCAGAACCCATTCCAGTACCAATACTGGCCCCTCAACCACTGTGGCCAGGTCAGGCAGGGCCATTACTGCTACCAGCCCCAGTGCCAGAACTGCTGCCAGGACCATTGGGGTCCCCAAGGGCAATACAGGTGCAGATGAACCTACTGTGGAAAGTAGCATGAAAGAATACATAGAACAATTGTTGGTTGGTATGGGGGGTAATGGGATGGATATACTAAAGAAAGTATTGGGTGAATTGGAGAAAGGGAAGGATAGTGAAAAGTTGGTAGAGCCTAAGGACACAGTTAAAGGGACAGTTACGGGGGAGGTGGTGAAAATGGCTGAGGTACGGATAGGGGATCATGCACCACTAGCCACAAAAGAGAAGATATGGAAAAGGGAATTCATGGATATTTTTACCCTAATGGACAAGAAAACAGCAGAGCAATATGAAGAAAAGGATGGTTTTGGGAAACAGAAATTGGCGGCGGCCATAGTTTCAGTAAAGAAGGGGGAGGAACAGAAAGGGCCAAGTTATAAGGGCAAGACATGGGAATCCTGGGCTTTGTGGTTCACATATTATAGTGCCATTGTGCAGGAAAAGAAACTCAAAATGAGGATTCTGCTATTAGCCTATTCCTTGACAATTTGGAGTGCATACAAAATGATGGGGGGCACAAACTGGCTGCAGTATGATGAAAGATTTAGGTAGAGGATGGCTAATTATAGTTTGGATTGTAGCTGGGACTCCATACATAATGATCTATGGTGGGAGACTATGACAGTGGCTGGGGGATATGAGGGAGTGGACAAAAGGGTCCAGGAAATATCATAAATGCTGCTGGGGATATAATAGGGTGTATTTTTTTTCCCCCTGTTGTACTGTAGGTTTAGGCACGCATGCTTACAATGTGGAGGTACACACTCGGCACTGAAGTTTTAGTTATACAGGGACAATAATGCATGGTGGTCACATTCTAGACACTCCTTTTGGGGAGGCCAAGGGCGACAGAGGGGTGGACATTAGGAAAGTCGAGGATGAGGCAGAGGTTATTAGGGAGGTAGGAGTTATAATCAAGGAGAGAGTTAGTGTGGAGCAGGAGAGGATTTTTCTGCTAGCAAGAACCCCAATTAAGACAGAAGTAATGGAGGGCTGGATGGCAGGCTACCCAGACAAAAAAGCAGGATATGCACTGGTGGAGGGTTTTAACAATGATTTTAATCTATGTTATTGAGGGACAAGACAGAAAAAATCGGCCAAAAACCTTGGATTAGTTAAGGGGAAGAAAGACATATTAAAATGAAAGATTGACAAAGAAAGAGAAGCTGGGAGGGTGGAGGGTCCTTTCCATGGCCCACCTCTAGACTACCTAAGGTTTTCACCATTTGGACTTATACCCAAAAAACAAGCAAGGGAATACAGGGTGATTCATTATTTATTGTACCCAGAAGGGGATTCGGTCAATGACTATATTACTGAAGAAGACAGCAGGGTGTCATATGGGACATTAGAGGATGCAGTAGAACTAATCAGTTCCTCAAAAGAAACCCGGCTGGCTAAGACAGATATTGAATCGGCATTTAGATTACTTCTGGTTAGGAGGCAGAACTGGGAGTTGTTAGGTTTTCAGGTGGATGGAAAATATTCTGACAAGGCCATGCCCATGGGGTGTTCGATGGCATGTGTTACATTTGAAATGTTTAGCAAGTGGTTACAATGGGCCTTTAAAGAAAGATACAGACATGGGGTAGTAGTACATCACTTGGATGTTTTTTTGCTAATGGGGAAGGAAAGTTAGGGGTAGAGAAAATGTTGGAAGACTTTAAAGCTATGTACCAGATCTTTGGAGTCCTGCTGGCAGGGGATAAGACGGAAGGGCCTAGTCATTGTCTAGAATTCTTAGGAATAGAAATTGATGTAGAATTGGGGCTGTTTAGGCTACCAGAGAATAACATTGGGAAGTTTAGGGAGCTATTAAAGGGGATAACAAAAAAAAAAAGAAGGGTGACACTGCAGAAGGTGCCACAGGTATTGGACCATTTTAATTTTGCTTGTTGGGCCGTCAGGCTTGAGCACACATTTACATGTGACTTGGCCAGGTCTACAAGAGGAGCAAGGAGGCCCTATCACTGGGTATATTTGTGCAGGGCAGTCAGAGAGGATATGATGGTTTGTGAGCAGTTTTTGGAAACATATAATGGAATAACCTTCTTGCAGGAAGAAGGGTTGTTCAGTATGGATTTCGAACTTTACACTGATGTTTCAGGGAGGTTAGGGGTTGGGGCCTCTTTTAGGGGACAATGGTTTTTGGAATCATGGCCACAGGAGTGGATTAGGAGTGGGTTCACTAAAGATATCACCCTATTGCAGCTATTCCCAATATGGGTGGCAATGGAAGTGTGGGGGAAGCACTGCAGAACCAGAGGGTGATGTTTTGGTGTGACAACAGGGAGGTGGTAGAGTTGCCAAATAAGAAAGGGGCATCTGAAAGAACAGAGCACCAAAACTTCCACCTAGGATACTCACCGTCTGTGACTATTCAAAATTTACATCGGCAAAATTTAATGACTACCTAATTAACCTGGATTGGAGTCCTATCAGGCTCCTCCTGACCTTGGATGAGGCCTTGGAACACTTCCAAGACTCACTCTTCAAGGAAGCTTCCTTCTTTGCCCCTCTTAAGAAACTCAGATCAAAGGGAAGTTGCTACAAGTGGCTGTCCCACTCAGTAAAATCCATGATGAATAGACGGGACAAGGCTTGGAAGAATTTCCGGCTTTCTGCTCTTCTGGTAGATCTGGTGACTTACAAATCTTTAAGAAACAAATGTAAGAGATCGATCAAACATGAGAAAAAGGAGTATGTCACACACCTCCAATGAACCTATGTCACACACCTCCAATGAACCAACTTAGGCAACCCCCAAGCTTTTCTGATTTCATATCAATGAACTGCTTAGGGGCAACTCCAAGGAGGCACTGGGCCCAATAGAGGTAAATGGACAGCTAGTGAGTGATTGCCAGCTAATTGCCTCAGACATCACCCGCCACTTTACCAACCTTGATGAATACAAGATTGGACTACCTCCTTCTACACTGACATAGAACACGGACAAACCCCCCTGCCTTAATAGACTTCAATTTCACCTGAGACTTGTCAAGGCTAAAGACATCCTTATTCTTCTTAAGGCTCTTAGAATCAAAGGCTCAGGAGGCCCCAATGGTATCAGTCCTAGGTTACTAAAGGAAAGAGCCCAGTCCCTTGCCAGACCTTTGACCTGGCTCATCAATAGATCCCTGCTGGAAGGACCTGTTCCTCACCAGTGGAAGCAGGCTAATGTGGTCCCCATTCAGAAGAGTGGTACTAGGGAACATATTAGAAACTTCAGGCCCATCTCCCTGCTATGCACCCTTGCAAAATTGCAAGAAAGGCTAGTTTATGAGCAACTGAGGGACTACCTGGAGTTCCACCAGCTCCTAGCCCCCTCTCAGCATGGTTTCTGGACTAACCATGGCACTGACACAGCATTCACCATTCTAACAGTGGAGGTACTCAGTGCAATGGACACAGGTAAGCCGACAGGTGCATTCTTTATTGATCTGTCCAAGGCTTTCAACCTTGTGGACCACAACCTCCTACTAACAAAGCTTGATAAAATAGGTCTTGATCCCCTTGCCCTCAAGTGGTTCAAGAGCTACCTATCAGGCTGCTTTCAGAGGGTCATCTGGAAGGGAGAGCTGTCGGACCCTCTACCTACCAAGGAGGGAGTACCTCAGGGCTCAATTCTCTGTCCTTTCTTGTTCTCTCTCTTTTCACCAATGACCTCAACCTTCACAGCGGGGACAGCTCAGTTGTTCAGTATGCAGATGACACTGTCATCTTCCGCTCCATGGAAAATCTGCCGGAACTAGGCCCTCTCCACCAAGCTGACCTAATGACTCTTGAGGCCTGGCCAACATCTAATAGAATGGTCCTCAATGCAGGCAAAACAAAAGCCATGCTCTTTGGTCCTAGATCCATTGGACAGGACAGGACCAAATTCCTAAAGCTAAATTCTCTTGCTGGAAAAAGTATAGACATGGTGGACACTATAAAATACCTTGGTCTAAAAACTGACCAAGGTCTCACCTTCAAGTGCCATGTAGATCAAATAACCAGGACCATCCATGGTAAACTTGGCACCTTGTACCAACTAAAAGACCAGCTTATCCCATAGGCTAAGCTAGCAATTGCCTCCAGTGTCCTGCTCCCAACACTTACGTACACTGCCTAAGTAATTCAGGGAATGCCTAAGCAAGAGTTCAACCAGTTACAGGTACTGTATAACAAGGTTGTGTGGCTCATGACCCAGAATAACCAAGAAGCCGCCCCTGTGATACGCTTGCCAAGCTGCAGTGGCCTTCTTTCACTTCTTGACTTCAGTACCCCCTACTCTGCCGTGTGTGCAAATTACTGAGCCTGGCTGCTCCACCCAGCCTAAAAGGGACTATCACTCTCAAGCACAACTCTTGGATGCTCAGGACCTTAGGTCGGACTGTACTTTCAATCTCCAGAGTCAAGACAAATGCTGGTGGCAAATCCTTCTCCTATACAGCCCCCTACCTGTGGAATAATTGTTCATCCTCAGTACAGGAAGCCCCCTCTCTTCCAAACTTTCACACTAGCCTCAAGGCCCACATGATTGAGACCAGCACTTGCCACTGTCATGGCATAGGATAGTCTCCCCCTGTCCAACAAATAATACCTACCCTCTCCCTTTGTCACCCAAATAAACTACAAGGCTTTGCCTTGTCTCACACAATCACTGCTTGTATGTCTAATTGATTCTGAATTATTGCTTTCATTGTAACCTTGTTATCATCTGTACTCTCTCTGTAACCTGTTGTACCTGATTATCTGTTACTGTACTGTATCACAGGTCACCCCTGAAAAAGGGACCTTCGGGGCTCAGTGGGCCTACCTAGTCATCAAAATGTAATAAATAAATAAATAATTCACATGTGGTCTTGAGGGTGTGGCGGCAATGGGTTCTGCAAAGCTTAAAACTGAACATGAGTTTTAGGGCCAGACACATTGCAGGGATACAGAACACCATAGCTGACAGCCTCTCCCATCTACAGATAGACAAATGCTGGGCCATTTCTAAAAAGGCAGACAAGACACGGATGAAAAGTCCAGAGGGATTATGGGAGACTGGTTTGGAAGGAGTGGAGTTTCTTTTTTGGAACTCCTGGGCAGACAGCACTTTTAAGGCCTACTAGGGATCCTGGAGAGTGTTTCAGGCTTCTGAGCCTTGCACAGCATGGAGGTAAGTGGGACAGTCATTTAGGAGCAGTTGGCCAAGTTTGTAGTGTCTGGATGGCAAAAGGGAATGGCCCATGCCACAAGGAGAGTTCACTTGACCACTATAAGATGGATAGTACCCTGAAGGGCTGGGGGATCCCAGTAAGGGTTTAATCATAAAATGCATGTTGATGGGGTGGCAGAGGATAAAGGGGAAGGAGCAGGATAAGAAAAGGCCTATATTAAAATACCTGTTAGAAAAGTTGATAGGGGTGCTATCACAAGTATGCTACTTGGCCTATAAGGTGATTCTGTTTAAGACAATTTCCACAGTTTTGCATGGAGGGGCATTTAGCGATGGGGAGCTGTTAAGCCATGG
This sequence comes from Neoceratodus forsteri, assembly GCA_016271365.2. Lineage (NCBI taxonomy): Eukaryota > Metazoa > Chordata > Ceratodontiformes > Ceratodontidae > Neoceratodus > Neoceratodus forsteri. Next base: position 1,164,439,224 of record CM028131.1, read on the forward strand.
AAAAATTACTCCACAGTCAGGATTGTGGTGGGAAGATGTTCGGTGGATCAGTGAGAGGGTTACAGTCTTGTTAAGGTTGTCAAAAATGGATCAAGTGGGAAAGGGGGCCAGCATTCTATTGCAGTGAAACAAAATAGAGGCTATTTGACCAGTACAGGTGTTATAGGTGTTTAGAGCTGTTAGACCTACAAGACAGGACATAAAGTTCATTCATGAGCATGGGGCACGGGTGATGGGACATCATTTAGCTGGAGTGTTGAAAAAAGGAATTATAGCCCTAGGCAAAGAACTGGGCAGATATTCATCACATTCATTCCAGATAGGAGCAGCATCAGAGGCTGCGGCAAAAGGGGTACAGGAAGAGGGTCTGAAGAGCCTTGGCAGGTGGAAATACAGCTGTTATAAAAAATATGAAAGAAGCATCAGTCTCTAATGGATATTGTGTTTCTATTCACAGGAGCTGGAGGAAAGGGTAAATGGACTGAGAGTGATAAGAAAAGGGGGTGACGGAGGATCACCAATTAGCATTTTGCTCACAAATTTAATTGTCTTTTATAGGCAAGGCCTGTTGAGTGTAAGTATGGATTGTGGGGCATTCTTACATATATTGGGCAGAGAGGCCAGCCAAGAAGAAGGCCTGGGGAAAACAGCTGTACTTTGACCACCGAGAAGTACAGATCCTGTGGAAGGGAATACGGGGAATGCATTATGGACAATTCCTGCCACCTTTGGAGGAGACCCACATGACCAGCCTAAAGCCTGATTTAATCATTGTGCATTTGGGTGGAAATAACTTAGGTACTCAAACATGGCTGAATATTTTTAATCACATACAGGAAGACTTGGGAGTGGTTAAGGGATGTTGGCCAATGGTCACTGTAGTGTGGTCGGAGATGGTTCCAAGAAGCTCAGTTGGTAGAGCATGAGACTCTTAATCTCAGGGTCATGGGTTCATGTCCCACATTGGGCACACTTGTTTATGGAGGCAGTATAGAGCAATGGTTTAAGGCTCTGAGCTACAAATCTGGAGACCTGGGTTTGAATCCCACAACCCCACTGCATATACTGTGTGACCCTAAGCAAGTCACTTAACTTCCCTGTGCTCCCAGGTTGCACCTGTAAACAAGCTTTCAGCTTAGTGTGTCTCACCTGGTTAAACAATTGGAAAAAATAAATGCCAAGAGTCACAAGGCCATAGCAGATGTGAGGAAGAGAATGAACAGGAGAGTGGGAACATGTTTTAAAAGGTTTGGAGGGGGATATTGAGACATGAGAAATTAGATAAAAAAAATTGCAAGTTTGTATAGCACAGATGGGGTTCCTCTGGCAGAGATGGGTAACCACACTTTTATTACTGAGGTAGGATGAGGAATAGATTTTTGGTTGAGAACATAAAAATATATATATATATATGTATGAGGGGCCATGGAAAAGGGGAGTAGCCCACCTTCCAACACAAGCTGGAGGTGAGCTAGTGGAGGAAAAGTAAAAGAAGACAGTCTTTAGTAGGGGAGGGGGGAGGAACCCAACTTTGATTTACATCAAGGTGGGGGTATGAAAAGAGGGTGTGGCTACCCAGGATACGGAAAATGAGGTGGGCAGTAATAGACAACTGGCCCCAAATTACAGAGATGACCCCCTCAGATTTACATCTGGAGGGTGATAAAGGAAAAATTAAACAATAAAGAAAGTCCCCCTCAGGTTTACGCCTGCGGGTGAATGAAAAAGTAGGTGATATTTTGAAATGAGAATGATTATATAAAAATGTAATAAAGATACAGAAGTATGTGCCATTAAATACATGATTAAAATCTTTTAAATGTTGGTGTAATACAGGAACTCAGTATTGTAGGATATGAAGTGAATAAATTAATTGTTAAAAATTTGAATAAATGGTGTGCCGACTAAGCAACCAATGCACTACTGGATGTGGTGTCCTTCATTGGGGAAAAGCTCTAAAAGAAGAAGATGTGTCCCTTAAAGGATAGGCACCATTGTTCTAGGCCTGGAACCTGAAAGGAGGGTCAAGAGGCAGATAAGAAGGGGAAGGGCTTAAAAACATCAGAAAGAGGTACGGCCACAATGAGATAAGAAAAAGGGATTTCAGTTGAAGGGCTCATGACCTCAGAAAAGGGGTAGGGGCTAGGGGTAGTAAGGAAGACAGAGGTTGGGAGAAAGGAAAAAAGAGAGAGAGGAGAATGAGAGCTAAGGTTGGGGTTAAAGAGAGGTTATAAGGGGCTGCATGGAGGGTCTCTCTCTCACTTTTGCTAAGCAAAAATGTTTTTCCCCACCCACTACCCAAAAAATCAGAAAGGAATTAAAAGGCAGGACAAAACGGCTCCTAATTAGATGATGACATGGTTGGCTGAGAAAATGAGTCAGCAGGTGTGGAGGACAGAAGAAAAGTAAAGGAAGAAAGTCTTAAGAAGGGGAGGGGGGAGGATCCCAATTTTGATTTACATCAAGGTGAAGGTATGAGAAGAGGGTGTGGACACTCAGGATAAGGAAAATGGGGGACAGTAATAGACAACTGACCCTGAATTAAAGAGATGACCCCCTCAGATTTACATCTGGGGGTGACAAGGGAAAAATTAAACAAAAAAAAAAGACCCCTTCAGGTTTACTTCTGTGGGTGAATGAAAAAGGAGATGATATTTTGAAATTGCGATGATTATGTAAAAATGTAATAAAGATGCAATAGTATGTGACATTAAATAGATGAATACAATCTTTTGAATGTTGGTGTAATAAAGGAACTCAGTATTGTGTGATATGAAGTGAATAAATGAATTCTAATGTATGTTAGAACATTGTTAACTGTAGGAAATCATCATTTCCTAAGGTTGTTAAACCATCCTTGTGACATAAAACTGTTGTTGACCCATCAATGTTATGCCACATTGATGGGTTAACAACATGGAATCCAGCTGTGTGGCCATCTCTAAGGACGCATGGTCAGCTGCATGTTTCAAACAGCACTTTTATTTGAATTTGGCAAGCCAGGCCAGACCCCACCCACCAGCCTGACTGAGTGTCAGCCCATTCAGGCACACTGCTATCACTGTCCTTATTGTAGATCTTTACTGATAACAAGTAAGTTTGCCATACACTACTTGCCCTTCTGTTGGTGTACGTTGTTGCTTTTATCTTCCCTCTCCTCGCAGGTCAGCAGTACAAATAACCGAGCAAGAACTTCTCAGCTTTTCACAGCACTACAGACATGACAGCTGACTTACGACAATCCTTATTGGTTATCAAAGGTCACATGTTGCTTGATCTTAACTTAGTTACTGAGACTGTTTCATTTTTAAACTCAGCGTAGTCTTTACCGCAATAATAAAAAATGTTTCTTTCATCTAAGTTGCTGGATGTGTTTCAAGTAAATACTTGTCTTTCAAAATGAATCAGCCACTCAGCATCATCTGGCTACGGTAGAGGAAGTATTTGTTTAATTAATTGATGCAGGTCTGCTTGTTAATATGTGCCACATGTGATTGCAATGATGTCCACACGAAGCCCGTGCACTATAAAAGACAATGTATGGGCACTGATGAACAACCACAGGCTAACCTCTCATGGTTTCCATAGCAACCTTGGTAAACCTCTTGAGCTGTGCTCTCAAGGTTAAGCTGGGTTGCCAAGGGAACCACTAGATGCTAGCATAGTGTGGTTGTTCATTGATGCCCATACATTATTCTCTTTGTTAAAAATTTTAATAAATGGTGTGCCGACTGAGCAACCAACGCAATGCTGGGTGTGGTGTTCTTCACTGGGGGGAAGACTCTAGAACAGGTAGGAGATTTCTCTAGAAATATCACAGAAATTTCAGGAAATATCTGACCATGTCTTTGGCTGCTACTGTATTATTTTCCTGATGTGCGTGTTGGGAAAGGGTTGACTACCGTGGGACATAGACATTGATTACAGTATTGTCTACTGTAGTTCAAAGAAATAGACTTTCAGTATTCAAGAAATGGAACATGTAAATCAAATGTGCCAACATGCTAACCATAATTCCCTCTTTCTGAATTGAATTGACAGTCACTGAGTTAGAACTTTTTTACAGCCTCTTCCTCAAAAGTGTAATCAGTGTCCAAGACTGCATAGCATTATTATTTAGGTAAATCAGAAAAGCAGTAAATCTTTATTTTTTTTTTGCATGCTCAGTTAATAAATAGCATCTCTATTTAGATAGTCATGCACATTAGGTAAAAAAAACTCAAAACTAAAGAAAAAAAGAAGTAAGAAGGAGGTAAACATCCATACAGATTCATGTCATATGCACAACTAATATGTAAATTGAATGAAACATTGCAGTAGATTAGTCACCATTGTCAATGCAATATATTCACTCAATATGAATTATGTTGAGATGTGTAAGTTTGTTCTGGACAGCAATTAATGGTATTGCTTGTTTGTCTGAAGTGAAAAAAATCAATAACTTTAAGACTGCTTTCATGACAGGTCAGCATTGCTACTTTGTTCAAAATGCCACTCAAGTTACAAGAACTACATGAAATATTATTACTTGTGTATAACAGTCACTAATACCATCGTAGCCAAAAAAGAATAGATATAGATTAGTCTCAGTTTACATGTAACAAGCATAATACGCAATAATATGTGAGGCAGAAGGCTCTGTGGTGAATTACTACAAAAAAAAGTTGTCCATGTCCTTGTTTTGGAGTGCAGTCTGTTGCATTTACTCACTAACCAATACTATGAACAAAAGCATGTAATTGATCAATTACTTGATATAGAAATATACTACCAGATATAAAGAAATATTTCTAGCTTATATGAATTTCAATTTACATAGAGTATTCTTTCACTGACTTGCTCATTCACATTATGACATAAGGTGCATCACTGTCTACCTTGGTAGAATAAAAAATGAATGTCACCTGAGTGTGACAATGAACATTCTAAAGTTTAAATAAAAAAATTAAGAAATACTCATTTGTATTGTTAGATGCTTTGTTTATAAAAATGAGATTTGTGCTCAAATTTTTTTAATTTATTTTTCAGGGAATCATTAAGGCAGATGTTTATTTTCAAAGGGTTCAGACTCAGAAACAATATTAATACATAAAGTTACATATACATTACAAAGTCATTGATATACAAAAGAGCAAGTGGACATACAAATGAAGCAACAGCAAACAGAATTACATATTTTCATTATACTGATTGCCCTCTGTACCTAAGTTCACAGCAGTGCTCCTTTAAAGGGTAGGGAGATATGTAAATTATTGGTGGCCACAGCTGCAAAAGGGAATTACTATATATTTCATCACGATTTTATAACCAGTCTTCACCCCAAATGCCTCAATGACATCCATTAATGCAGGTGGTGAAGACTCAGGGCCTGTAAAGGTGTGGCATTTTAAATATGCTTTAAAAAATACTGCATCTGATTATATGATGGTACAAATGACTTAAACAGCATGTTTGTGTTTAAAAGGACACCTATGGATTGCGAATAAGAGACACTGTATTAAGTGCAGTATAAAAGGAATACCACAAGTAAGAATTTATTTTAATATTTTGTTTTTAATATCTTTGTGTGAATATACAAAAACATCTTTTTTTTATATTTCACTTTTGGGTTGAATATGGTGACAAATATAATTTATTAACAATGGTTTGGTGGAACTTGGAAATGGGAATATTGGAATAAAGAATTATTATGGTGTAATATGCACATCATTAAGGATGGTTCTGGACAGGAATTTGCAGATGAATTATAGATTTTATTTGCTTACATTCAGATCCTGAAGAAGTGGTGAGGGCACCATGAGAAGTTGATCCAAGGTGTTCAGGAGTGTTTCTGAAGCCTTGTGAAAAAATAAAGACTTACTAATTTAGCCGATGAGCAGGTCTACATGTCTCCATTGCTGTTGTGAGAAGGAAATCTTTGGCTGCCCCCACATCCATCTTAAATTTTCACCGCTAATTCCCAGGGATAATTCCAGCCTTCACCTCCAAAGTGGGTGGCTAGATGAAGTGGGGTAGATATGTCAAGGATCTGTGGGCAACCACAGCCCCAGAGGGCAAGCTAGGGAGCAGTACTGCTGTGTGTCACAAGTGGGCTGTGGGGTCATAGGAGTCTGCATGACAAGGCATAAAGGGACAGGCAAAGGGTGTGTAACTGTTGGAAGGAATTCCTGGCCAGGGGCTTAAGGTGAAAAAACAACAGCTTTTCTTCAAACTGTAAACATATAAAAATTACTGTACTCAACTCAGCTTTATTGATAAAAACACAATTCAACAGGGTATCAAAGCGTGTGAACAAACATTTTAAAACAAAGAAATTGAGAAATGTCAATAAATAATAAAATATATATCTATAAAAATAATTCATCCAAACTCCAGAAAGGCAAGATTATACAAATGCTTCTTTAATGAAGATTTAAAATTTGCAACAGTCAGTTACACTATATCTATTTACCAATTTAATCTGGCTAATTAGTAGTTCAGAAAACAATAACAAATTTATTGTGGAACACTAGAGAAGTATAATAAAACTCCTGCAATTTAGATAAAAAAATCTCTGTATTTTGGAGAATTGTGTACTGCAGTTTTCCAGTGGCCCTAGTAATAAGATAAACTATCACAGTAAACCACAGCCAACCGTTGATGCTTCCCTGCCTTAACTGATTCTGACATACTGTAGCAGCACTAGATGGTAAAACCACAAAAACAAACATAAAATGCTAATCAAACTGGGTTGATAAATCCTTAAACATTTTTTTTGGGGGGGTAACTTCTACTTATGCACCCTCATCCCAGACCATATTGGGTCATAATGTCATACGCTTAATAGCGTACAGCATTATGGCGATACCTGGACCTGTGCGCTCTCTGAGTTGGACCCCCCTTGAGTTGGAATCTTTAATGGGGGGCCAGGGGCACAACCCCCATAATGGGGTGTGTGGTTGCAGAGCCCCCCACAGAACAAAAGACTACAAGAAATTGCGCAATGCGATTGTGCCACATGGTATTCTGCTGTTTGACATAATGACCCCGTGCCATCTCGGACACTGTCACCCAACTCCCCACCGAACACCACGGTCCTCTGAGGACCCCCCATGGAGCCTTGGCTGTACCCATCATGTGGGGACAAAGTGGGGCCTCTCCCTTAAGCCCCTCGTACCTTCACATCTTGTTGGGGTCCTCCTCACAGTTTGTACTGCTGGTAGGTGAGGGCCAATCTTGGACCCTCTCATCGGTGTCATGCTGCAACTTAGCTTTCTTCCAGTAGACCCCCCCCTGGAGGCATGATATGCACTAGGACACCAAGGAGCATGTCAATGTCTGTCACCCCTCCTCCCTAAACTGGGCTCAGGCTTACTGTACTTCTGGCCACTGCCACAGGCCAGGCATGCACCAAGTCATTTCATCCCCACCCCCGGAGGAGACAAGCAGTCTCTTGGACACTCAAACCTCCTCCCCTGGCCAGTCCTCCAATGACCCGGATTGTTCTTGAACCCAGGTCACTGGCATTGAAAGCAGTAGCACTACCACTGAACTGGTGGGCCAGCACATCCTTAAACTTTTCTGGGATGAGAAAAACATTTCACCAAACTTTTACATGCTTCCCAATACCAAGCAAGCCAAACTATTATCTAACTTTTCCTCTTCATCTGGCAAATGATGGCAATCTATACAAAAGAGGCAGTTTAATAGACATTCAAAGTCGTCTTGATATCTACAGCAGCAGTCTTGGTCCAGAAATCAATATATAGCCAAAGATGTAGAGTTCAGGTAAAAAATAAACAAACAAACAAACAAATACATAAATAAATAAACAAACAAGCAAAAAATGCTGCCTGCCATGGTCATAACCACAACCTGCATCAACAGTCCATATCTTGTTGAGACTTGAATAATCTACTTTACATAACCCTGGAAAACCCTTCACACAACGACAGCACCTAGTGTCCAATATGCAGTGTAGTTTAAAATCCAGGTTTTTTTTTCTGTCAGTGAGGGAGTGAAAATACAACAAACCTGCTAAAAAGTGATTTTGTACTAAATCAGTCTAGTACCGATCTTCAATATGTAAGTCAAACTACAGCCCTTCAAACAAAAAACTATTAGGATGGCCAAAATGACTCATCAGCATGAACGGATGTCTGCACGTGTACACAACCTGGTACAGAAAACTGTCCTGTGCCAACTTGTTTGCTTTGCTGTATATTTCAAAATCCGATTACCATCTGTATGACTGCCTGGACACCAAGGACTCCTCTGAGTCTGTGTACCTGCTGTCACTGGATTCTAGTCTGTATAGTTTACTGCCTTTGTGGGGGAGCTTGTCCTCCCTCTGGAGACACTGCCATGGGGGCATACACATAGGAACAGCCAGCCTAGACTGGGCCTAATGAGGAGGATGGGCTGACAGGCCTGACCAGGTTATATTCTTTGAGCTCTCAAGAATCAGAAAAGAAATGTTTACAACAGAAAAATTATTTAAAGAAAATTAGTTCTAAAAATGCCTGTAATTCAAAGCAAACACACTGCACAGTTGTTCATAGAATCTTCTTTTATAAAATGTTTAGTGCTTCACAGCTGTTACCAAAATGCTGAAATCTTCAAAAATTACTATCTTGCAGAACATTTTTTTTCTTAATGCACCAGCATGCTCCAAAGCACAGCTTATTTGTGAAATGATTTAATTATTTCTTGAATAAAATCCTTTTGTTTAAAATGATAACAAATTTGTTCATGCAAACAGTTTGATGTTATCTAAAATGACTGAACAAAACATGTTCACACGAAACCTTTTTTGCATCCATTACTGATGTTTTTCTCAACCTTCTATAGAAATTTCACAAAAACAAAAGAAAAAACTTTTATTCGCAAAACTTTAAAAAATTTTGCCCTACTGTTTCTTTTAACACAACAAAATGGCTGCCACACTACTGCACTGAATCCAAACCACCAAGGATGTCAGCATGCTGTACATGTCCATAGCACACATCACAGATCATTCTAAAACAAGGCAGGGGACAGCAACACAAAACAACTAAAAGTCACTGTTTTCTGCATTTAAAAACTCTCTTTCTCTCTCTCTCTCTCTCTCTCCATATATACAGTATATATATATATATATATATATATATATATAGGCCATTATATTGTCATATAATTTAAATATGGGGCAAGTAGGGGATGTCTTTTACTATGTAAGAAGGGTCTCTCATACTGGTTGTGGAGACAGAACCACCCAGCTCCATTTCATGGTCCTGTCACCAAACCAGTGTGGGAGACCTGTCCTACATGGTACAAGAGATCCTTGAAGCGATGGAACTTAGTAAAGAGAAAGAAGTATACAGAATGAACAGAGATGGACAACTCAGTTTTTCCCCTTGGACAGAGAAACAGATACGCAGGGCCAGATATTCAAAACTTTGTCCTGGGGCTAAATTAGCACTGCCCGGCGTGCTAAATTAGCTCAGACCCAATAACCCACAGTATTCAAAAGGGATAGACCCAGTGCTAACCCTACTGAATATAGTATGCTAAGGAAGCTGGGTAATCTGGACAGGGAGTGCAGTGCAAACGTAGCCCAGGAATAAGACAACTCTGAATATAGAAACCAGGAAGTGCACACCACAACAGCAGCCAAATGCACAGTGATGTGAAGGTGGGTAGAGATGAACTATGTGGTCAATGTGTGTGCCAGCAAATGCGTGGCCTCAGTACAGCTGGAGGTAGCAGCGCATATGAAAGTACAGTGTGCAGAACTATACAATATTTCCCGAACTATTTGCGCAGCACTAACACATTTGCGCGGGTTTAGCATAGAGCTAAGCCATTTGCCTGGTGCTAAACTTTGCCATATTCAAAAGTTACATGTAAATGAGCCTACTTAGGTAGTCTCTGGGCAAACATCCAGATTAGCATCTCATTATGCCCTGATTTACATGCAGTTTGCCCAGCGTTACTGTAGGGTCCCACAGCTCCACCTGTAGGTCAGTCTGGCAGTGAATGATGGTAGCTGCAGGCTACATGTATGCAGTACAGCATAGCATATTGTGCCCCGGGGTCAACATAGCATAAGCACAGGTGGTGGTGGTGGTGCTGCATGCAACTGTCACATTGTAGGTCATGCTACAGTGCACAGCAGACACTACAGTAGCAAGGGGGCCAGTAGTACAAGGGACACAGTAATGCCTATGGTGTGTAGGGCAATGATGACCACTGCACTGTACACAGTGACAGGCCCAACTTGCAGGTGTTCACTGACAGTGGACATTACTGTTACGCTGTTGTGTGACCCACAGATGCTGCACCTCTGGCATGGGATGCTCACAGTGACATATACACATGGCCGGCTGTGTGTGCTGTGGTGTTTGTTCAGCTGTGCGGTATGTGGCTGGTGGGGCATGTAAGATCAGACAGGCACACTGGTGTTGGGGTATTCCCAATACTGGCCCATGCGCACTGCTTGATGTGTCCCAGTCTTGTGGCTGCACCTGGATTGTGGCGCAGCCATATCACGCATACACCCTCCCCTCAACACCCTCCATTCCCACAGTGCTGCATATGTGTGCTGGCATCTGTTGGTGTCCACAGAAGGGTGGTCTGCAGGTGTGTGCTGTATGTCCACACTGCTATGGTGTCCACTGGGTAGCCGGGTCACCACTTACTGCCAGGCATGGCTGGGACTGGTGGCAGATGATGGCATCATTGTGATGCCATCAGTGAGCAGCTTGTTTCCTCTATGTCTGGCTTGTTCTGTGTGTCATACTTATTAGTTAGGGTCATGCAAAGCCTTGCAAAAGCCATGCAAATGTCATGCAAAGCCACAATGTCACTCAAAGCCGGATTGCCCAGGGTTAAGACTACCTTTTCCTGGGAGATAATGTGTATGACAAAGTGTCGCACTAAGTCATGCAAAACAACATTGTGTGGCACTATTCGCTGAATATTGCATTGTGTTGACACGTACCCTCAGTTTGCCCCTTGCATACATTATGATTTTGCCCAGTGCTAATGCAGTTTGCGCATGCTATTTGGCCTTTTGAATATAGTGGACCCATGCTAATCCCGCGTTAAACCTGTGCAAATGGTTTGCACCTGGAGCAAAGTTTTGAATATCTAGCCTACAGTCTGGTGCCTTACCCTGAGTCATTTCCTCAAGTAACTGGAACATATGATATATACACCTTTCTTTTGTTTACATTCCCATTATCATCATTTTTATAATAACATTACACCTCTTCAATTGTATGGCTTTACATAATCATTATCAGTTCAAGATCTTCCTCTAGTTCTTCTCGCCTCCCCAGGTGAAAACCTGGGAGCTTTCTTCTTCTCTTTCCTATAGGTAATGGTGAGTACAGAGACTGCTTTCTTTTCCTTCTGTTGCTTCTCCTTCTCCTCCTTTATCTTCCTCTCCCCCTACCCCCTTACCCGCCCCCCTCAATTTCAACTTCTTTCTGCCATCCACGTTTGGCAGGCCTAACCATCTGACTGGACCCTTCTGCCATCCACCTGTGAAGCAGCCCCACCATTTTTGTCCCCCTTAGGCCCATAAGACTATTGTTCATTTTCTTTCCTTTATTCAGTTGGGTGGTTGGACGGCAACAAAAATATTCCAGCAGAAAGAGGAAGAATCTCTCTGTGTAGCCTCTTATATACCCTGGCTTTCTTCCCCCTTCCCCTTTTCCTTGCCTCCTATGGCTAACCTGTTCTTCCTTATGCTCTCCCTTTCCTGTACCTGCCTATTGTCCCTGAGTCCCCCCGAGCCATACCATTTACTGCCTGGGGAGAGGTCCACCAGGACAACTTGGTCTGCTCCTTTAAAAGGGCAAACACCATTTTCACAAAGTCAAGTTAAGCTGTTGTAACCCTACAAACTATATTCATGATTCTAATTCCACTTATGTTCAGCACAGCATTCAGTGAGGTCTCTGATTGTGCAGTTTGAAGTGGTGAAAACTCCACTGTTCAAAGAACCAGAAATACAGGCACAACATTGGTATGAACAAATACCCTGAACACACTGGACATAAGATGGCTTGCTAAACAATTCCTGGATGGGAGAAGGGAGGCGAGCAGATATGCACAGGAATGTGACTACCTAAATAGGTGTACAGACTTCAGCAAACTGTGAAGATGAGAAGCCATTTGGGATCACAAGCCAAGGCCTAATTTAGCTACAGTAATAGCTACACCCAAAGTCGAACCATGAGGAGAATTACTGGTATATCCCAAGACAACACAAGAAAAGATAGAAGGCTAACAGAAAGTGGAAAGGAGAGAACATGACTGGAACAACAGAAATGACTGAGACAAAGGAGTCATAGAAAAGTGGGGCTTATACAACTAACCAGATAAGTACTGAAATATATCAAAGCTTATATAGAACTGATTATTGCATAAAGAACTATGATACAGGTTAACTACATAAGCAAGAACCATTAAACATTTAAAATAGTTGACAATGAAAGATTTATTTAATCCTTTTTAGAAGAATGAAACTGGGTAATGCTTAGGAACCACACATATAAACTGAAAGTTCTGAGACCCCATGTTCAAAGTCCCTGCAAACTCATGCAACTGCCTGCATGCATCTGACATGTGTTGGCCCAAAATAATGAGATATTCAGAAGATGCACTGTGAGATGAGCTTGTGCATGTCTGGCTGAATATCCAGAAGACACACAATCATGAAGTGGGAGAGTCGGGCGCAGCAGTAGCCTGAGCCCCATGCAGATCATGGGAAATGCAAATGCAAAGCCTCTTGTCGGTGCGCAAGTTACAATATTTAGCCTGGATATGCAAATGACCTCATTGCACATTACAGGTCCATCTCCAACATGTGCAGCTCATTACTGGAATGTATTCAGGTTATTTGCATATCCCGGCATGCTCAGTTCCAGTTGTGCAGGGCAGCCCCACCACTCTACAAAGGTGAACAGGAGGTACAGCCTATTAGGCAGGTGTGATGGACTGTGTGGGTGGGTGGACTGCACTGGCCTAGGTACAGTGCTATTACCCATAGCCATGTACAGAGTCAGACTGGGGTACAGGGGCCCACTGGGACATGCAACAGGGAGGGCACAGGCTGACAGTCTTGTTTGTATACCACATGCACGTGATACACCAGCTCCATATGGAGTGTACAGTTACCTGCAGTGCCCCACACACCCCCATATGAGTGGAACATGGTGATGACTGCAAGGAATGGCAGTGTGCAGAGGGTGGCCAGGTCATCTAGTGGGTGGGTTCCACTTGTGTGCACCTATGTTGTACCACCATGGGTGTGTGTCACAGGGCAGTCTGTGCCAGGTTGCCACCCATCCACCATGCTACCTGGGCACCATTGCCCCAGAGGGCACCCTGGGTGCATGCCACCACCAGGTGGCACCCTGCAGGCTGCATGGGTGCAGGGCATTGCCACCGGTACATTTGCTGCATTGTAGCTGTCCACCCTCTGGTGTATCAGAGGGCACCCAACAGCACTGGCATGTGGCTGCTGGGTGTCTCGTCCAGGGTACAGTGTGAGGGGTTGCTCCTGAACAGTGACCATGGTGACACAGCACCTGTGGCCCAGGGTTTATTCATCCCAGAATCACTGCTGTGTGTGGGTGCCTGCAGCATGTACTGGCGCACCTCCAAGGGCTGTCTTGGATGGCTAGCCTGCAGTTCTGCAGCCTGCTTGTGGGTGGCTGGCCATTTAGGCATGCTTTTCTCATGTCAATTTGGGCAGCTCATCTCTCCAGATGCGAGCACATTATGGCTAAATATAGGGATGCACGGCACATTCATCAGAACACCCCATCTACATGCACTGCATACATTATAGATGTGGATGGTGCATCTGGAGATACGTCTCATCTCTCACTTTTGAATATTGCAGTTTTGCTCATTTCTGAAATGCGTGGTGCATCTCCACTTTGTGCCGCATAACTCCTTTGAAATGTGGGCCACAGTGTATATATATATATATATATATATATATATATATATACATATATATACACTAAAGTTAAAACCCACTCAGAGTTATTTGTTTTGTTAAAAGAAAGTCAGTTAGTGGCTAGTCGGGGTTCCTTCTCGGTATTTAGATAACAGAGAACTGATTATATATAAGCTACATGCAGTGGAGAACCATAAGGTTTAATAAAATCACCCACCACTACTAAAGATTGTTAATTTTTTTGAAATACTACAATCAGGTCTCAGATGAGACAGCATATAATGTAAGAACACGATCTCAAAAGCTACAAGTAAATCACTCAGAACAGGAGGGAAAAATGTTAAGCAAACATTTTAAAACTTCTGGAAAATAGTCAGATACAGTAAAAGTGAAGGAAATAAAAATGTTACCTGGTAAAGTAGGGTTGGTTATGAAACTGAGGGACCTAGGGGTGTGAATTAGGATAGAGAAATGGGTGGAGAATTGGTTTAGGGTAGTGGTGAATGAGGTATGCTCGGGGGAAGGGAGGGTGACCAGTGGAGTACATCAAGGGTCTGTGTTTGGACCAGTACTTTTTAACATCTATATAGATGCGGTTATTTTTGAAACAGGAAATAAACCTGATGATGCTCTGATGCAGGTCCAACAGGATTTGAATCTATTTTAAGGGTAGTTATTGTCTTGAAAAATGGCTCTGAATACAAGGAAAACAAAAGTAATGGTTTTCACTGGTCCTATAATGGTTAGGGATTTCAAAACTTCTATAGCTAATTTAAGGGGGAGAAAATTGAATTTGTTGACAATTTCAATTACTTGGGGATAACACTTGATTCCCATCTTTCATTTGAAACATGTTATCAGCACCATAAAAACATTCATCAAAGACTGGGGATGCTTTTTAGAGTAACGCCTTTTCTCATACCAGACTCACGTGAAATTAATGGCACACAGTTTTCTCCTAAGTGCCCTTTGATTATGGTTTAATTGTTTATTCAGGCATCGGTGAAAAAATGTTAAACAAACTTTAAGTCACTTACAATAGTATTCTCCACTTCATGACTGGACAGGAAAGCCCAGTGTCCATCTTTAGAGAACAGGATAAATATTAAAATGGGTATTTTTATTTTTAGGGATATACAGGGTCTCCTACCTTTGAAGGTTCAGTCATTATTTACTAGACTGTCAAATTCTCAAGAAACTATGTCTCAAAGCTGATGTTTATAGGATACTCCTTTTTAAAAGATAATAGGACAGATATCTTTTCTTTTAGGGCTACAACCTTTTTTAATTCTTTTCTTGATGCTGTTACCTGCTGCAGAACAGTTAGATCTTTTAAATTTAGGTTGGTGCAATGGCGTGAATCTCTCGTTGAATGTACTTGTTATTGATATTGAATAGTCTTTACTTGTATATGTTCCCTATTTTATATTTTCTAACTTTGTAAGTTATGTTTTGTCTATTGTATAGATTGTACCTACACTTGTCACTTGTGAAAATGGGCAGTTTGCTCATCTTGCCAACAAGTATAAAAAATATAAATGAAAATGAAATGAAATATAGGTGATATAACTGAGGGGGTGAATGGGAAAGTATCTGTGTTTGCAAACAATGCTAAACTAAGTAACAGGGTGGATGTTTGGGAAGGGGGTGATATGATGCATGCAGATTTGAAGAAATTAGAGGAGTGGTCCATAAAATGGAAACGAGTTCAATGCAAAGAAATGCATAATCATGCATTTAGGGCATGGGAACCCAGGGGTGGGATAAATGCTTGGGGGGATGCTAAAGGTCACAGGGGAGGAGAGGGACCTGGAAGTAATTATTACCGATGATCTTAAGGTGATGAATCAGTGTGGGAAAGCAGTGTGAAAGGCAAATCAGATGCTCGGATGCATAGGTACAGGGATTACCAGCAGGAGGATGGAGGTGCTTCTCCCCCTGTATGTATCATTGGTGCAACCACATCTCAAGTATTGTGTATAATTTTGGAGACCCTATCTCCACAAGAACAGGGATAGAGTGGAGGCAGTTCAGAGGAGGGACACCAGGATGATGCCGGGTATACAGGGAAAGACATATGAGGAGAGACTTGGGGAAATGAATCTGTACTCTGGAGCACAGGAGAAGAAGAGGGATGTGATTGAGATTTTAAATACTTAAGGGGATCAATATGACTCAGGGAATAGGCTATGTCTCTTGAGTGAAGCTTTAATGCCAGGGGGCATTGCATGAAACTTTTGGGGGTTAGCATCAGGTGCAACATGAGAAAGTTCTTTACGGAGAGGGTGGTGAATGACTGGAATGGTTTGCTGGAAGAGGTGTTGGGGGCTAAAACAGTCATGGATTTTAAGCATGCATGGGATGAACACATGGGTATACTCACACACATGGGGCAAACACATGGGTGTGCCTGAAAGGGGAGACAATATATTGGAGGGTTCCCTCGGGCAGACTAGGTGGGCCATGTGGTCCTTATCTGTCAGATACTTCTATGATTATTTGATTCTATGATTCTATGATTCTGTGATATCCCCTCTTCAGTCAAGGTCACCAAAGATCTAATATACAAAAAATTAACTCAAACACAGCTTGCTTTTTTTGAAGTTAAACTTTTTATAGATTTTTTCTTAGGTACAACAAAAACAGGAAAATGGCACAATACATAAAATATCATAGTTAATACATAGATTACATATATACTTATCAATATCAGTGTCAAAAGTCTAAATCATACGGTATAGCTGAAAGCCTAAGGGGGCTACTAATAGGGTAGTACTGTATTTTTTATTTATTTATTAAAAAGTTTCACTAGGAAAGGCACACTGAACAATACAATATTGCTCGTCTCATGGAGCGTCCTGGGGAAGGGGAACATGGAGTACAGTAATCAAAAGCACATTTGCATGAAGTATTATGGAAAAGTATATATACAATACTCAACAACACATTTCCAAAGGTAATATAAAACAGAGAAGCAACAGAGAGAAAAAAAACAATACATCAGTAGCATTAGATAAATATTGGAATTTGATGTGAGAGGAGCTAATTAACAGCACTGCAGACTAATACATACAATGCAGACAAGGAAGTGCAATAAAGTATACTGTATTGGTTTCTCCTCACGTTAAGTGCTAGGCTGGGAAAGGAGATGGGTAAGCCAGAGGAGAAATTAGGAATGAGAAGCCAGAGGGGAAATTAGGAGCAGCTGCAGGATGGAGAAAGGAAGCTGAAGAGGGAGGTAGAGATGGAACACGGGGAGGAGGAGTACCTGATTTGATGAGGCATTGAGTTCCAGAGTTTAGGAAATCTATAGGAGAACAACGATTGGCCTATAGAGGTGCTGCATCATGGTATATCTAGGGTACCCGAGTCACTGGATATGTGGAAGAGACAGGCAGTGGGGCAGGAGGACAGTGAGGAGACAAGGTAAGGGGGAAGCATATCAAACCAGAATTTAGAGACAGATTTTATGCAGTTGGCTAGATGGTGATTTTCCAGGGAAGGAAAAGCTAGAGAGCGATATAGATCGCAGTAGTGGGTAAAGGAAAGGGCATCTAGAGTGAAACGACAGAAAGCATTGAAAAGGGGGTCCAGTCTGGTTAAGAATGACTTCAGTGCAGCACTGTAGACTACACAGTAGTCAAAGATGGGAAGTATCATTTTCTGGATAATCTCCCATCTGGCCTGTAGAGGTAAGCAGCTTTGGTTCCTGTAAAGGGCACCTAATTTGGGGTGCGGCTTTTCAGGATGGAGTCTAAGGCCCGGATATTCAAACTGCGCCAGGCTGTGGCGCAAGCCTGGGTGCAGCTCAACGTTGTTGCGCAGGGGTGTGGCCTGGGTGATATTCAATGGAGCAGCACTATCGCGCAGTAGCTTTGAATATAAAAAAATAAAATAAATAATAGTTTATTTATATAGCACCTTTCAACATATCAAGGTGCTGAACAATTTGACAGTTCAAACACAACATAGACAAACATATACATAAAATCAGCATACCACAAGATAAAATATATAATAATAAAAACCAAAGCATTAATAGATAACTAATTATCTAAAAAAGCCATGTTCCATAAGTAGGTTTCAGCTCTTTTTAAAGGGTTCCACGGAGAGTGCACTGCCGTAGCCGACATGGTAGAGGTTCAAGAGTGGGTGCAGCATATAAAATGCTCTGCTGCCAGAAGATTTCAAACTCACTCTTGGGATCTCTAACAACCCCATGTCAGCCGGCGGAGTGATCGGTCAGGGCAGTAGGCACTAGGAGGTCTTTCAGATAGGCTGGACCCTGGTGGTGAAGGGCTTTGAAATTCAGCAAAATGACTTTAAAGGTGATCCGCCACCGCACAGGCAGCCAGTGCAGTTCGCGCAGCACGGGAGTGATGTGACAGAAACAACTTGTCCCAGTCAGAACCCAGGCTGCAGCGTTCTGCACCAGCTGTAGGCGACAGATTTCAACCCCAAAAAGCCCAAAGTACAGGGCGTTGCAATAGTCTAAGTGTGAAGATACAAAAGCATGAACCAAAGTAGGCAGGGAGTCAGACGGAACAAGATGCTTCACCCTGGCAATGTTCCTGAGATGATAAAAGGAAGTCTTGACAACAGCTGACACCTGAGCTTTGAGAGTCAGCCTATCGTCAAGAATAACTCCAAGGCTACGCACCTGTTCTGAGGACGGCAAAAATACTCCACCAAGAATAATTCCAGATGAAGCACCGATATCCGGCCTCATCACCCTACCACCAGGATCCACCACCAGCACCTCTGTTTTCTCCGAGTTCAACTTTAGCCAACTAGAATCCATCCAGTCTTGGATCTCCTTCAGACAGCTGTTAAACACTGAGAGAGCTCCATCCTGGTCGGGTGCAAAGGACAGAGAGAGCTGGGTGTCATCCGCTATGAACAGGAAACCTCAGCCCTTATAGTCTAATGATATCTCAGGGCACAGCATATACGACTGAAACAACATGGGCGATAGCACGGATCCCTGGGCACTCCACACAACAGAGGGATTGGGTCAGAGGAGAAAATCCCCGACACAACTCTCTGCGATCTCCCAGTAAGAAATGACATGAACCATTGCAGAACTGTTCCAGTCATTCCACAAATTTGCCCCAGGTGAGCTAATAGCACCATGTGGTCCACTGTGTCAAAGGCTGCAGAGAGATCAAGAAGAACAAGAATGGAGCGTCTCTTCTGATCCCTCGCCATCAGAAGATCATTTAACACCCGAACCAGCGCAGTCTCGTGCTATGTCTTTTACGGAAGCCCGACTGGAAGGATTCGTAGACATTATGGATGGTTAAATGGTCATCCAATTGAACCGCTTCGACCTTCTCGATAACCTTCCCAATAAAGGGAGGTTAGAGATCGTTGATAGCTAGAATAAGTCGGGTCCAGGAAGCTTTCTTCAAAGAGGAGTTACCACAGCCTCTTTCAAGGAACAGGAAACTCACCCAATTCCAAGGAGCACCAGACTATTTGCGCCAAAACCGGACCAGTGATATCCAAACAACCCAGAATAAGGGGAGTCGGACCGGGATCTAAACCACAACTTGTGGGACGCATAGAATGGTTGATCCTCATAATGTCCATGAACTCAGGTCGTCGAAAGGAACTCCAGGAGAAATGGGGCACTGTCATCTCACGCTGACCAAAAGCTTCGCCCATACAGCTTGCCGGACCCAGGTTCTTCCTGATGTCGGCCACTTTAGCTGCAAAGTATCGAGTGAGCTCGTCGCACTCTGCTTATGAAAACTTTCCGAACATGCAGGCAGGCTGGGTTGCACAGTCTGTCTACAGTTCGAACAGCTGAACCGGTCGATTCTGAGCAACTGCAATCTCCCTGGACAGGAATTCTGCCTTCCTATGGGTGATTGCAGATTGATGTTAACATAATGTTCCATCAATCTAGAGTGGTCGGCATCGAGGGAGGACCTGGGCCAGCGAAGCTCTAACCGTCCCTGTCTCACATCTCCCTTAGGGTCCCATCAAACCATGGGGCTCGGGCGAAGGATCTGGGGCCCTCACGAGACAGGAGCAATGGAATCCAGGCCATCGCGGCAGCCTTGTGTAGGCAGCACTAGTGCTTCTGGACCTGCTCACCAAACCCGAAGGATGAGAGGTCAAGGACCGCCACTAGACCTTGTGGAGTAACATTCCATAATGAGCGGTACCTGACCATCTCCACAGGGGCTGGTCTTCTCGCACCCTGGCCACCCCCACTGTGCATGGCGCAGTGACACTGTGCCAGCGCAAGTGGCCAGAGTGGAGCATGGAGATGCGCTAGCGCAAGTGCCATTGCGCCATGCACAGCACCTGTGATATTCAAAAGGGGACATGCAAATGGAGCCATAATTTATGCAAGGCGCACATGGGGCCATTTGCATATCATTATGGCCCCATTTGCATGCCATTAGCATGCAGGTGTGCCGATCCCCGACGACTTGTGCCTGGCACCCTGCCAGGCAGCAGCCATCGGGGACTGATGCCCCCTGCAGCCCGATTGAGGGCATTTATCTAAAAGAAACCCCCCCATCCAATATCCCTGGTGTTCCAGTGGACCACTATGTGCCCGATCACGGGTATTTGTCTCCAAGAATAAGCCCCCGTTCTATATCCCCGGTGGTCCAGTGGACCACACTCTACCCGATCGCGTGCATCGATATAGTAACCCCCCCACATAAAATATCCCTGGTGGTCCAGTGGACCGATCGCTGCCTGATCGCGGGCATCTGTAAATCATAACATACTCCTATTACCCTGGTGGTTTTAGTGTACCCCTCACCCCTCCCACTGAGCCCACTGCTCCCTCCCCTGTCAGCTGGCAGACAGCAGCACCCACCCGCGCTACCCCACCGCCCGACTGACAGATCGGTGGGTGTACGCCCATTGGTTCGCAGCGAGCCAATGGCGTGCAGCCCATACCGTGATAACACAGTCCAGATATGTGAATGAATTCATTCACATATCTGGACTGAGTAGTAGTTAGAGGTGCATGCCCATTGGCTCACACTGTAGAACCAATGGGCATGCAGTCCTACTGAGCTGTCGGTCGGCGGGCAGCGGGTGGCAGGCGGGTGGGGTTCTGCCGACAGCCGGTTGATGGGGGGGAGGCGGTGGGGCTCAGTGGGCGTGGGGAGGAGGTGCCACTAGACCACCAGGGTAATAGGAGTAGTTATGATTTACAGATGCCCGAGATCAGGCAGTGATCAGTCCACTGGACCGTCAGGATATTGAGGGGGATTATACTGATGCCCGCGATCGGGCACATAGCGGTCCTCTGGAACACCAGGGATATTGGAGGGAAGGTTACTATACTGATGCCCGCGATCAGGCACATAGCAGTCCACTGGACCACCAGGGATATAGGAGGGGGGATTTAGCTACATGGATGCCCGCGATGAGGCATGGGGGGGCACTGCCAGGTGCTGCAGGAACTCGGGTGGCCACTCACAGGTGGCAGCTGCCGTGTTGCACCCTGCAATGCGGCAGCTCACCTGTGAGTGGCCATCACTTGTTCCTTTTTTTTTTGGCTTAACTTTGTGCAGACGCAGGTAGGGGTTGCACATGCATGACTCTGCACATCCTGGGCTGAATATCGGGCTGTGCAGCTTATGCATTGGCACACCACACCTACCTGTGCCTGCATACATTACTGATGTGCTCCGGCGCATCGGGATTTGTGCGGCGCACTTTTCCCTTTTGAATATCACTCCGGGGCGCATCAGTGGGTTGTGCATGGTGCAACACTGTTGCGCCATGCACAACCCTTTTGAATATCTGGGCCGAAGTGTCCAGTGAAGTTTAGGTGCTGGTCTAGCCAGACCCCAAGATACTTAAAGGAGGAGGTGTTCTCTAGAGTAGAGCCATCAAGGGTGTGGGAGGTGGTCAGTTTAGTTAGCATACAGAGTCTCTGCCTATTGGCAAAGGTCATTTAGACTTTTTTCTTGGCGTAGAGGAAAAGCTGATGGGAGATTAGCCATTGCTGAACTTTCTCAAAGTCATGCTGAAGTGTGGAAGTGATATCAGTTGGTGATTGGCCAGGGTAGAAAAGGACAGTATCATCAGTATACATATGGATGGAGCAGGTGCACACTGACAGGAGGTCATTAAGGAATATGGAGAATAGTAGGGGGCCAAGGACGGAGCCTTGGGGTATGCCAGCATTAATCTGAAGTGGGGCGGATGTGGAATCAGCAATTTTGACTGACTGTCTGGCCTGTTAGGTAGGAGCTAAACCAGTTTGTATGTTTCAAGGGGGTGAAAACATGGCCTATTACATGAAGGTAGCAGGATTTCAGTATTGTAATGTAATCATATATAGGAGCTCTTATAACATACAAACAGTGAAAGACAGTGAGAAATACATTTCCATACATTTGTGAAGGTTGCGATGTCACCACGAATAGGCTATAATGATTATAGTGTTATGAAGTAGTGGTATGTATTATACTTTTTAAGATTATATCATAAATCTGTAACTATTTACATTTCTAACCTAGTAAGGTAATGTATCAATCTTCTTCCCATGCCACCTATTCATGTGAACCTCCTAAATAAACCTTCAGTAACCAATCTTGCTTATTCTCTTCCTCTAATTTCAGCCCCTTTGATCCCGATGTTGGGATCCCCGACTCCATTCCTTCAATTTTGGGCTCACCATACTTTTCTACCCTGTGCATCCCTTTCTTCTGTCCCTAACTCCTATGTGCTCTGGTGCTCCCTATCTTTTTTTTATTTTATTTTTTTTTTGCACCTATGCCAGACTTCCGCCCGGTCATGGACACTCATGCTCCAGCATCCCACATTAGCCGCATCTCCCCCTGATACTCCCTGGCTTACCCCACAGGGGTATAGTGCTGCAAGCTCCAAATTAGGTCAGGGAGTCGGCATGGGAGCAGAGGGTTGGCATCATGGAGGCGGAAGGCAGCAGCTAGTTTTTTTCCCCCTGTAAGGGGGTGGGGATATACAATGATGGCCTGCATCAAGCTCTGCCCCACCAATGAGTTGGCATCAGCATGAAGACACCCCGCTTCCACCAGGTGTCACCGTAACACCGAGTGCTCCACCACCCTCCCCCCTGGAGAAGGAGAGCCGACATTGGCTGCTCAATCCTCCCCCTGGCTGGCCCTCCTACAATGTGGGTCCATTCCCGAACCTGGGTTGCTGGCGTCTAAGGTTGACATCCTGCCCCTGTGCCAGTGTGCCTCCTGTGCTCCCTGTCTATCCAGTTCGCTTCCTCTTACTATCTGCCTACACCCTATAGTGAGGTCACATCTAAGCCGGTGTACAAAAGTTCAAATCTCCACTTTATAATCATCTCCCTTCTCCTACTATCCATTGGGGATATAAACCCTAACCCTGGCCCCCCTCTATCAAACATGCAGGCAGCCCCTCTCCCACACACACCCTTCCCTGCCTCCAACATGCCAACCCATCCTCATGGTCTTAAAATCCTCCAGCTTAATGTAAGAAGTCTGCCACCTAAACTAATCCTGCTGCAACCCCTAGCACTATTGCTGGCCTCTGACCTTCTCATAATAACCGAAACCTGATTAAATAATAAAACACCTGATCCCAGCATATACATCCCTGGCTGCAATATCACCCGGCAAGACTGCACCGGTTGGCGTGGCGGCTTTGCTATATACACCTCATCCTCCATTCATACTACTTCGGTCCTATCAGTATCGGTCTCTACAGCTTATGAAGCCCTTGTCCTCAGGTACTACATTCCTTACTCCACACCAATCTATGTTGATGGGATTTACTGCCACCCAGGCCTCTTCCCTACTATTGCCTCTAATCTTCTCTCTCAAATTACCACCCTCACATCAAATGGCGAACTCTATATACTAGGTGACTTTAACCAAAACTGGCCTGACCCTTCCCTATCCAAGCTGTGTAACAACATTGCAGCCCTTAACGCAATTGATCCATGAGCCAACTCGACTAAATACTAAATCAAGCAACCACTCAGCCATCGATTGGGCCCTAACTTGACATGTCCACAAAACAATCGAATCAGGTCTCTTCCCAGATGCACTCAGCGACCATCATATGATCTGCTTGGTCCGCAAACTCCACCTCCCAAAGGCCCCACATAAAACATTGCTTGTCCACTCATATAAATTCCTAGACCTTACCCACCTCCTATATGACCTAGCCCACACTGACTGGTCTCCTATTTCCTCCACTACCACAGTTAACGAAGCCCTGGACTATTTCCAAGGCCACTTTCTTAACATCTGGAACAAGCACGCACCATTTAGTCGCACTCGAGTACGTGGAAACCACCTCCCATGGATCACACCAGAACTGATTGAATGTATGAGAGCTCAAGACTGGGCTTGGAAGGTTCACAAAGTCTCTAAATCAAATGCTGACCATGACAGATATCGAGCCCTCAGAAATGCCTGTTCCAAGGCTAAAAGGCTTGCTAAGTCTGAGTAATTTAGATCCACCTTTGATGCCAACATATGTACCTAGACAAAAGTTTGAAAAGCTATTAACTCCCTCTTCTCTCCCCCCTCTAAATCCCAAACTCCACTCATCTATGTCAGTAATGTCCTTACACCTGCCCACCTCTCAGTTGCCACTTAGTTCAACTCTTACTTTACTTCATGTGCTGCTGCTGCACTGGCTTCTATTCCTCCTACCCAACCAGTTGAGTCTGTCCGCAATAACTCACACCCAAGCACCCTCCCTAGTGACTCCTTCTCCATCTCTCCAGTCTCACTTTATGATACTCTAAATGCTCTCCTCACTCTCAGTCCATCTAAGGGTTCCTCACCTGAGGGCCTTGACCCCAAACTTCTCTTCCTCTCTGCTCATGCCATTTGTTCACCACTTTCTGCCTTACTTAACCTTTCCTTCTCACTGGCCTCCATCTCTGACCCATGGAAACACACTGTAGTTCTCCCACTATGTAAGGGAGGTGACTCTTCTATGCCTAGGAACTATCAGCCAATCTTTCTCTTACCAATTCTTGCTAAGCTTCAGGAGCACCTGGTCCTCTTCCAACTCTTCCCTTACCTCTTTGACTCTGACTCTGCCTTTTTCACTCCCTACCAATCTGGTTTGAGGAAAGATCACTCCACAATCACTTCTTTACTTAGGCTCACCAATTCCATACTCTCAGATATGGACAGTGGTCTAATCACATCTGCAATCTCTATCAACCTTGCAAAGGCTTTTGACACTGTCTCCCACCCTCCCCTCCTAGATAATCAGCAATTTGCTGGCCTGTCTGACTCAGCCACAAACTGGTTTAGCTCCTACTTAACAGGCTGGACACAGTTAGTCAAAATTGCTGATTCCACCCCCCCCACTTCAGATTAATGCTAGAGTACCCAAAGGCTCAGTCCTTGGCCCCCTACTATTCTCCATATTCCTTAATGACCTCCTGTCAGAGTGCACCACCACTTCCATCCATATGTATGCTGACGATACTTTCCTTTTCTGCTCTGACCAATTGATAACTGATGTCGCTTCCACACTTCAGCATGACTTTGAGAAAGTTCAGCAATGGCTAATCTCCAATCAGTTTTTCCTCAATGCCAAGAAAACAATCTCTATGACCTTCGGCACTAGGCAGAAACACTCTAGGCTAACTAAATTGCCCTTCTTCCACACCCTTGATGGCTCTACTCTAGAGGACACCTCCTCCTTTAGGTATCTTGGGGTCTGGCCTACCTTTACAGGCCAGGTGGGAGATGTCCAGAAAATGATATTACCCATCTTTGACTACTGCAACATAGTCTACAGTGCCAAACCAAAGTCACCCTTCACCAGATTGGACACCCTTTTCAATGCTTTCTGTCATTTCACTCTGGATGCCCCTTCCTTTACCCACCACTGTGATCTATATTGCTCTCTAGCATTTCCTTCCCTGCAAAACTACCGTCTAGCCCACTGCATAAAATTTGTCTTTAAATTCTGGTTTGATATGCTTCCCCCATAACTTCCCTCCTCACTGCCCTCCCACCCCACTGCCCCTCTCGCCCTCTCAGATCCAGTGACTCATGCACCCTAGCTATACCACAACACAGCACCTCTATAGGCCAATCAACATTCTCCTATAGGTTCCCTAAGCTCTGGAACTCAATGCCTCATCAAATCAGGCACACCTCCTCCCCGTGGTCTATCTCAACCTCCCTCCTCAACTTCCTCTCTCCAACCTGCAGCTGCTCTTAATTTCCCCTCTGGCTTCCCCATCTCCTTTCCCAGCCTAGCACTTAACATGGGGAGAAACCAATGTACTTTATTGCACTTCCTTGTCCACATTGTATGTATTAGTCTGCAGTGCTGTTAATTTGCTCTTGCCACATCAAATGCTACTAATGTATTGTTTTTTCACTCTGTTGCTTCTGTATTTTATATTACCATTGGAAATGTGTTGTCAAGTATTGTATATATACTTTTCTATACTACTGCACGGAAATGTGCTTTTGATTACTGTACTTCCATGTTCTCCTTCCCCCAGGATTCTCCGTAAGATGAGTAATTTTACATTGCTCAGTGTGCCTTTCCTGGTGTAACTTTTCAATAAATAAATAAATAAAATACTTGCTTGTATTACAAAAATTTTTTGCCTTTTAGGTATGGATTTCAGTTCTTTTTCCAGGCATATAAGGAACATCCCAGGAGATGAGGAGACGAGATGGTATAGGATGGTAGATATGGTATTGATTACCCTGGCCCAGAAGCTTTAGATAAATGGACAGCTCCACAGGATATGAAATAGGTCCCCATGGAGTTGAGCACATCACCAACAGTGATGTGATGGTACAATCTTGACTATGTATAACACTTCTGGTGTGCGATATCAGCAATGGAGTATTTTATTTTGGATTAGTCGACTTTTAGGGCCTTAACAAAGTCATGAGCAGCACACCATCACTGGTAGCATTGCTTGTCTGAAATAGGTGTGCCGAGGGTTGCCGTCCAGTATTTCCTAGCAGGGGCTGTTTGGTCCAGTATATTATATTATCTCTTATGCTAGAATATATTAGGCCTGTTTTTCCTCATGTGGTTTTCATCAACTTAGTTATTAGGGGTTGATGGTTAGATTGGTTAGGGCCTGTCAACGTTTTAAGGTGGTGGGCTAAAGCACTACATATCTGGATGAATTTCCAGAATTCTGATTGATGACTACTATAACAAGCTTGCAGCCTTTGAAAGGAAATTAGCATATTAGTTTGAAGTATTAAAAAGTCAGATATCATGTAAATGCCTTTAGTTTCCCAGTCTGACCAGTGTATAGGCTTTCCAGAAATTCTTGAGGGGACAATAGGTGGGATTTAAGAGAATTATTTTTTTATATATATAGATTTTTATCTCCTCTGTGAGCCCTGTCAGGTGGCTGTGGTCCTCCTCACAGAGAAACTCACTCTCCAGTCACATGCATCCCCGTTCTGCCTACCCCGAGAAATTCCCTCATGCATTGCCCTCCACGGCAGGGCCAGAGAGGAGGGTGCTGGCTTCCCCCCACCAGAGACCCTGTCCAGACACCGGGGGTGGCCCTCGGGGATACAGGGCCCTCATGGAACCTGCCAGGCTCCTTTTCCCTCTTTCTCCCATCCTCCCCTTCCCTACTGACATAAGAACATCGGTACATGCCTACTGACCCATATTGCCCACCAGCCACCACCAGAGTGTAATCAGTGAGTGGAATGACAAGTCTCCCTCCCTCCCCAAAAGAGGAGAACAGTCCTCTGGATACTCGATCCTCTCTCCCTCCTGCCAACCCCTAGTGGCCCGTGCTCATTCCTGAACCCAGGTCGCCAGCATGGCGTGAGGTGTAGGGACCAGTGCCTCAACCTCCAGCAGGCCAGCAAAAGAATTCTTGAAGGAGTGAAGAGAGGTACAGGTCAGAACAGTAGAGGATAGTGCATTCCAGAGGAAGGGCCCAGAAAAGGTGAAGAGACACCACCAGCCCACTGCTAGGCTGGGTTTTGGGATGGAGAGTAGAGGTAGGTCAGTTGACCTTAATGATCTAGTAGAGGTTTTATGTTGGATGATGTGTAAGAGGCAGGGGGGGAGTGAAGGTATTGACAAGCTTGTATGGCAAGCAAAAGGTAGGGTATCAAAGTCTAGCTTCAAATGATGGCCAACCAATGGAATCAAGGACAGAAAAGTGGTACGTCCTGGCATTAACACCCAGGGCAAAGTGAGCAACCCTGTGGTAAGTTTGATTAAGTTTGGAAAGATGGGAGACTTGAGCAGATTGGAGTGGAGAATAGGGGCACCATAGATGATGAGTGGGAGAAATGAGGAGGACGCTATGGCAAGTCGGGATGGGAACGTAAGGTAGGGTAAGAGGTGGTACAGCAGCCCAAGCTTTCAGTGGATGGTCTTGACAATGGTTGAAAGATGTGAGTTGAAGGACAGATGGGAGTCCAGTGTGATGACAAGATTTTTAAAAGACTGAACCTGAACTAGGGGGTCCCCTTGAGAGGAATTGATCACCAAGGGAGGCAGGGGGGTAGACTTAGGGGTCTGGTGGTAGAAAAGCATCAATTTCATTTTCTTAGTGTTGAGCACCAACAGCTTATTGAGGAACCAAGCTTCAAGAAGTCGGAAGTCCTGTTGCAAGTGTACATTCAGCAGGGTAGGGTCAGAAGAGGACCTATGCAAGATAGCATCATCTGCGTGCAACTGAACTGAATCACCTCCACAGTGCTGTGGGTGTTCATTGATAAATAAAGAGAATAAGAGAGGGCCAAGGATGGACCCCTGGGGGACAGCATCTCTTATGGAACTGAAAGGGGAAGTATGTCGTGCCCACCTCACACATTGCGTACAGCTAGAGAGATAGCTCAAAAACTAGTTTAATTATGGGACATCAAGACCAACATAGAGGAGCGTGAGGGGCATGAGGTCATGGTTGGCAAGGTCAAAGGCCTTGGTAAGGTTGACAAAAATAGCACCAGTTACAAGGCCTTTGTCCATAGAAGAAAGGACATCAGATGTTATCTTAATGAGGGCAGTGTGGGTACTGTGGGATTTATGGAATCCATGCTGGTTAATGGACATGTTGCATCTGGGTTATGCCCCTATCATCCCACATACACCCCACATACACCTTATATTGTATTCCTGGTCTATTATACTGTGATACTGCTATTTTGCCCTAACATGTAGATTTTAGGCACCCATCATATAAGCATGAGTGCCAGGAATGTGCTTTGCTGCTAATATTTGTTAATGTTTACATCCTTCATAGGATTAGGTCATGTGTGATTATTATACCTCACTATAATGCATTATGTTTGTCTTTTGCATATATTCCATATATAATCTACCTAATCACTGATAAGATGACTCTGAGGGATCATCAGTGATTACATTATACACTATATATATATATATATATATATATATATATATATATATATATACCTATACCTATACCTATACCTATACATATATTCTCACATAGTCATATGTGGTTGTGGCCAGTCAGCATTTATCTTTGTCTAAGCAAGACAGCGGACAGAGAGAGAAAACCTTTGTTATGTCTTATATTGTACATAGGCAAGGAATGCCGTGTGTAACAGAGCCAATTCAGCATTTCTTTTGTCCAAGTTATAGTGCTAACTGAAGCATATTATTTGTCTCAAATGATACTCATTAGTAATTCTATCTCCTAAGCCATCATTCAATGGAGAATGACTTAGGACCAATACATATTGTTTCTCATATCTGTAACTATGAGGTAATCTCTGTTGCAATGCTGTTATCTGTAGCATATAAGGTTGTGTAACCTATTTCCACGGGGGAGAGAGAATGAAATCTTGGAGACCCTGAGATCCTACAATTCTGGAGATTATGTACATTCTTCAGGAGAGTGGTGAGAAACCCATCTCCCTTGTGATTTTCTTTGTCACATGCTTAGCGTAAGTAGTATAACAAACATTTATTAGTACTCTTGCTTGTTCACGAATGTTTCTTGGCAGATTCCAGACATAATAATCTGCATTATTAGTATTATTGTTATTATTATTTTTTCTACACACTAAGAGTGTTTAGGCAACAGACTGTGACATATTTAGCACTAGGTGTTGCTGAAGTTGTGCATGTATAATTTTTTCCTGTATTTTAGCAAGGGGGCAGAGTATGGGGATTGGACGGTAGTTATTGAATGCAGAGTTAGGGCCACTATTGTGAATAAGGACAACAATAATGGCCTTCCACTTCAAAGGCACAGTGATGGAGCAAAGGGATTTGTTGATTAGGTCATGCACAGGGGAGGCAATGGTGAACGCTCCAAATTTTAGGAATCGGGGTTCAAGGGTATTGAACCCTGGTGAAGAGGTTTCCTTGATACTCTTGAGGAGGCACATCACCTCATTCTCAGTGGCTAGTTTAAGGCAGAAGGTGGAGCTAGTAGGGATGGGGGAGAGGAGGTAGGATATGCAACAAGGATTGGGAGGGAGGTCTTATGCTTAGAGAGGTTGGAGAAGGCCAGTTGGTAGATAGGCTTGAGCTCTTATAAAGCCTCCAGGTGGCATCCCGAGAAGCCATGAAGTTTCTGAGCTCTTTAGAGAGCCAAGGGGTGTGAGCCCCCTTGGCTCTTCACTTGGACAAAGGGGCATGGAAGTTGACTATTGAGTTAAATGTATTTATAAAGAATTCCAATGCAGAATCAACATCTGGTGAAATGTTAACCAGGGACCAATCAGGCTGGGATAGGGAGATTTAAAAGGCTTGGGGAGAAAAATATGTCATGTCCCTAGATAACACTTTATTGGGGGGAAGGTTAGGAGAATTTTTCCTCCACACACAAAGTGAGGGAATGATCACTTAGTCTCAATGGCTATAACAAAGAGGAGTGATGATAGGGACACCCCTGCCTGGCGCCTCTACAGAGTGAGAAGGGTGGGGCTAGATTAGAATTTGTAAGTACCTGTGGTTTAGGGGTGGAGTACATAGCCTGTAGTGCACAGAACTTGGGGCCTATACCTAAATGGGTGAATACTACATATAAATATGCTCACTCAACTGTGTTAAAGGCCTTTTCAAAATTGATTGTTATTGCAGCTGTATGAGTAGAATGAGAAGATGCTATGTGCGTTAGATTTAAGAGGATTCTGATATAATCTGAGCTCAATCTGCCCTGCACAAAGCTGGCATGTGAGGGGTGAATCAAGGATGTTAGAAAGGGTTCTAGTCTTGGGGCGAGTATTTTGGTGTATATTTTCCCATCTGCTGTAATAAGAGAAATGGATCTATAGCTTGCCAGATATGGAGGGTCTTTGCCTGGTTTAGGTAATACTGTAATAGTCACTGTGGACATAGATAGTGGAAATGTTCCAGCAGAGGGGAGTTTGGTGAACTGGCTTTCTAAAATCTGACAGATTTTGGGTGTTTTTAATTGGTAAAGGTCAATCAACAACATGTTGGCCGATTGGAGGTGTGTGCTGAAAAATCAGAGGATCTGCACACCACGTAGCTGAGGAGAAGCCTTGCTAGCAGAACCCACTATAAGTCTATTAATTATTTATTACAGGTATGCCACCAGTTTTTAAACATAGCGGGGTCTTTCCAGCAGAACTTGTGATTCTCTTGGTTGCTGTCTTTGCTCCCTGGTGTGTTTGTCTACCTTACAGGAAGAAGGTCGTAATGGTGGAGGCTGGATTTTGGAGACAGCAGGCCCCTCAGGAAGGCCCATGCCTGGGATTCAAGTTTGGCACTGAAGTAAAGGTTGAAGTTGAAGCTGAAGCAAATCTCGAGACAGCGGTTAGAAATGCAAGCCGAGTGATAAACAGAATGGAGTGAGATGCCCAGGAAGTAAAGAGTGGAAACAAAAAATAAAAGTGACTGGCATCAAGGAGACTGGATGAATTATAATACAATAATATTAACCTAGCCTGCCTTCTTTCCTTTTGTTCCCTGTTCTGTGTTTTTTGTACCTTTTGTATGATCAGCTATTTGAGGTTTTAGTGTGGTAGGAAAGAGTTTTTGGGAGATTATAGGAAAAATGCACTGGGTTTGAAACAGTGAGTTAGGAGCAGTGGGAACAAGTCCTGATAGATGTGGATGTTTTACCATGTGTACATTTGTTTTTTCTGTCCCTTCCATGTTGCAAATGAATAGGATATTTTAAAACATTTTAAACTCAGTGTTTATTTGAACCGATTATTTTAATATTAATGTTAAATCCATTGGCGCCACTCAGAAAATCTCAGTGCATGAGTGGTTCTTTTTGCTCAAGTGAGTGGGAGCTTAAATACGCAAACATGGCATCTCATGTGTTAGATTGCCATTTCCTGTAAGAATTTGCTATAGCAAGTAGCAGAGCAAGCCAGTGTGATCTATCAGCACAACCTTTTTGCTAAGATTTGGAAGAAAAATGATTTAAGTTCCTCCAGAAGGTGTATTGAGCTGTAGGATTTGAGCTGCTTTGGATCCACTAGAGGTTTTATTTTAGTGTTTTAAATAGCTGCACTTTTTGCACTTCAGCATCGATCAACACTGAGAGCCCTTAGAATGCTTCTGTACTTGTAAGTAATTAATAATTTTAAATCCTAAATTATAGAAGTGTTAAAAGAAAGGCTTTCTCTTAGTTTGTTTACTTTACCAATCTAAAGTAGCAGGGTGATTTTGTGACATTTGGGAGATTATTAATATGCTTCCAAATTTTAAAATAGGAAAAAGTGTTTTATAGACGTCAGTAGAGTTAGTATGGAAAATAGGTGAAAATACTTCTAAGGCATTCACATTTATTTACTCCCTGTTCTACCTAGGGCCCTGTTGGGGGTATTAAAGTACAGGAAGGATAGAGGGAATTATGAGTGTAAAAGTCACTCTCAAAGCAATACTGTTCATATATCTTTAATGGACACTCCCAAATCATTTTGGAAATGTGGGAGAAAAGTGGAACAAGAGAAAGAGATTATCGGTCTCCCCAAGAGTACTATCCAGAGTGGACGCTTGTACACAAACATTTTTTGGGTCCCATTTTGGATTGGAAATTATGTGTATGGATCAGCCTTAAAAAGAAGGGCACTAAAGGACACTAAAGGAGGCTCTGTGTTACTGTGATTCAGATCAGGTGTCTGAGTGTGCTTGAGTGTTTTTTTTTGTTTGTTTGTTTTTCCTCTGGCCTCCCTGTTCCACTTTTAGGCCTGAATTTAATGGGACTGAAAGTTAATTTACCCAGCATTATTATTTGCTGGATTACTGGATTACTAGATTCTAAGTTTCCTGGACTCCATTGGACCTTGAATGTTTGACTCTGGTACTAGTACTGTATTGGTAGTGGCATTAGCCTGATATTGTCTTACGTAACAACTTGATGTCCTTTTGCCAGTAATTTGTCAATAGTGTGGTACTCATACTAAGAAGTGGTAGCAGAATATTTTAATGCTCGTATAGCCAATTACAATAATTAAAGCACTTTTGAAACCTAGTTGTATCTTCAGGATTGTAATTATAGAGAAAGTAAAGATAAAGGGTCCAATGAACAAGAGAAAGAGCTGGTTAAACTGGTTGAGGAGAATGCATTATTAATATAAAATGGCAGATTGAAAGGTGATGAACAGGGCAAAACTACTTTTTTCTCCTCAAATGGACAAAGCGCTATTGACTATGTTTTAATCAGCCCTGAAACCTATGAGATGTTTAAGTTTCTTAAGATCCAAATGAGAAAAGTAAGTAATCATGCCCCTTTAAGTTTATATAGAAAAACAAATAAAGAACATAATACCCCCTGAGAAATTACTATGCCTTTGGCACAACTTACCGCTATGGGTAAACAACAATAAAAATACAAGCATATTACAGGAGGGCAGTTTGTGAAATGTTAGGGAATTGTGATGAATTCCTCTTCATGACAGACTCTTTCTTCTTGATTACTGTTCAGAATTTTGATTTAAAACTTGAATAACTAAATCAACAGATTAGGGATTTAATTTATATCCATAAGGATATCAATTCAATCCCAGAACCAAAGTCATAGTTTGACTCTGATTGTAGGAAATAAAAGGGGAAACTCAGGAAATTAATCAAGAGGATTAAAAAAAAATCCCACTAGGGAAAGTCATAATATACTAAATAAGGCCAGAAAGCAATATAATAGATTTCTACAAAATAAGAGAGGCATTTTTATATAAAAACTGGGATGCGATAAATAACAGTATCATGAAAGACTCAAAAGCATTCTGAAGAATGGTGGCTCTGGGAAAAAATCTAGTTCAGCTTTCACTGGCAGTGTATGTACCAAAAGAAGAATGAGTGAAGCACTTTGAGGAAATTTTCTTTAAAGT
Organism: Neoceratodus forsteri; assembly: GCA_016271365.2. Taxonomy (NCBI): domain Eukaryota; kingdom Metazoa; phylum Chordata; order Ceratodontiformes; family Ceratodontidae; genus Neoceratodus; species Neoceratodus forsteri. The sequence continues at coordinate 1,164,473,430 of CM028131.1, forward strand.
TCCAATGCTGACATCAGCTGTCGTTGAAACTAAGCAATCTGATAGGTTAACAGTACCCACAATTGTTTTTACAACAGATGAAGTAGAAATAGTGATATCAACATTAAAAAACAAGAATGCCCTTTTTCTAGACTTTATCCCCCCTTTAAAGAACAATAAAGATTTTTGTGTTCCAATCCTAACTCTTTTTTAAAATGTGTGTGCCTCTCAGAATTATGTCCCAGTTTCATGGAAGCAGAATATAATTGTCCCGATTCATAAAACAGGTTCAGTTTATTCACCCAATAATTTCAGACCCATTAGTCTTATGGCTATAAGCTCTAAGATTTTTTTCCAGATTATTGTTGAATAGGTTAATAAAGTGGGCAGATTCTTCTAATCAAATTTCTATATTTCAAGCAGGATTTAGGGAAGGATTTTCAGCAATTGATAAAGTTTTTAATTTATATCACCTTATTGAAAAATATGTTTTTTTGAGGGGACTAAATTATTTGCACTCTTTGCTGATTCTTCATCAGCTTGTGAGTCGATAAACAGACAAATATTGTGGAATTCTCTTGGGACAAAGTGGGTTGATCCCTTATTATTTAAGTTAATAAAACATTTGTACTCAGACACCTCAATGGCAATAAGATTTGACAATAAAGGTTCATTAACTCCCTGTTCCCCTATAAATAGAAGGGTGAAACAGGGACGTTTATTCACCCCGATATTGTTCATCCTTTACATAAATTCATTACATGAATATCCAGAAAATGATACTATGGATTCCCCTAAAACAGATAAATTATTGGTTCACTCGCTAGCATATGCTGACAACTTGGTGATTTTTTCATTAACTAAAATAGGTAAGCAAGAAAAATTATTATTTTGTTCAGAAATGTAATACACTTGAATTAAAAGTAAATATTGATAGGACAAAGGTAGTGGTCTTTGGGAAAAATCTTAGAAATTCTAATAAGTCTAGATTTCTGATGGGTCATGAAAATATTGAGATTATAAAGGAATATTGTTATTTAGGGGTAAAATTGGTCTCTTCAACATTGTGGGCAAATCATATTAAAGAACAGATTATAAAAGCTAAATTAATAGCAAAAGCCCTTATAAAGTTTAATTATAAATCTGGTGGAAATACCAACATCCCTGCATTAAAAGCAGGGGAGGCTAAAATCAACCCTCTGCTGTTATATAGAGCAGAAGTCTGGGGGTATACAAAAGCTGAGGACATAGAAAAACCCTTGTCTTTTTTTTATAAAGCCCTTCTCAAAACGCCCTTCTCAACTTCAAATGCTGTGGTGAGGGCTGAATTGGGAAGGTTCCCAAATGGGTGTTTAAGGAAATTGTCCCACATTTCATACTTGTTAAAGATAGTGAATAATAATAAAAATATCCTTAAGAAATGTCTGTTAGAAAAGACTAGGTGGCACCATGGCTTGCTGTATTCAAAAACAGTCTGGAGAAAATTAATCTGCTTCATCTTTGGAATGATAATCAAAAACAGAACTTAACCTCAACCCACTTTTGGTGAAGGATTAAATACAATTTGATTCATGTGTGGAAAACGCAGGACATGAAAATTATTAGAGAACAAAAATTTTCCCAGTGGCTGAAAAAACAATAAAATTAACCATTCAGTAGAGACTTACTTAAATTTACTACTGAACCCAGAACAAAAGAAATTAATCATGTGGGCTAGGTTTAAAATTATTAATTCAAGCTATACCTACTTTAATAAAATAAAGAAGAGTCCTGAATTGGAAGAAACCTGCCCTTGTAACAAAGGTCATGCTGAAACATTAGAGTATATCATACTGCTTTGTCCATTATTCAATAAAATAAGGAAACTTTATTTACAAAGCTGCCTAGAAGTTTATGCAAGTACCAACTATGATGTGGTTTTTATATTGATGCATCCTCAAACTCTCATAAAGGCAGAACGAATCTCCCAATTTCTTGCATCAGTAGTTAAAGCTAAAAAAAAAGAGATTCAGGATCTGGAAAAATAGAGAAGCTTAGAAAAAAAAGAAAAGGAAATGGAAAGTAATAGGTATTTGCAAAGTTTTGATTGGAAAGTATTTATGCTAGGATTATGATATTAAGAAATGCAATCCTGAAACTACTGGGGTTAATCTATTTTAGATATGGCATATTTGTTATGGCATTTTTAAACCTTAATTGTGATGTATTATGTTTGACTATTAGTAACAAAAAATGCTGCTCTTGTAGGTATTAACGTATTGACATGTATGCAATCGATGTGTTGTATGTCTTCTTTCTATTGAAATAACCATGATGTCTGTATCATGATTGATCAAATAAACTGAATTGAACTGGTATAGGTCGACAGGAAGGCCATAATTCCCATGAGACTTTTTAGGTTTTAAACCTTTAATTGCTGTCTCAATTTCTTGAGATGTGATTTTTTTTGTTGTTGTTTTGTTTTTACCAGGAGAGACACACTAAGCTGAAATCTTGTTTACATGTGCTACCTGGGAACACAAGGAAGTTAAGTGACTTGCTCATGGTCACACAGTATGCAAGTGGGGGCTGTGGGGTTCAAACCCAGATCTCCAGGTTTGCAGCTCAGAGCCTTGAACCACTGCGCTATTGGTTGCTCAAGGATGGAGCACTGACTTGGTGATAGTTTAGGTAGTGGCAGGGTCCTTAAGAAGTTAGCTAATTGTTGTGGGGAGGGGAGGTGGTTGAAGAATATAATTTTTGGTAAAACTGGGACATAATGGTATTGATTTCTAAGGGGTCAGTAATTTTAGTGCCAGAATGGGATGTCAGAGCAGCAATGCATCATTTGGCTTGTTGTTACTTAAGTCTATATGCTAAAAGTTTACCATTTTTCTCTCTCCACTCTCCCGATATTTATGTTTCAGCTTTAAGAGGGCTAACTCAGCTTTACATGCTGTAATTATGTTTATTTTATTCCTAATAGCATTATTGATTTCTAACTGTAGGGGTGAGGTTTTAGTCTTAGTGGCTGGGGTGTATTTCAAAGCATTTTCCTTAAGTTTTAATTGCCCCTCCAGATTGGCTAGTTGTTTTTCTTTTTATTTCTTCTGGTGGGCAGTATAGCCAGTTATTTTGCCTCTGAGAGTAGCATTGCAAGCCTCCCATAGTGTGGTTGTTGATGTAGCTTTATTATCATTGTCTGTGAGGTATTCTGATGTGGCTTGTGTTAGCCATGTTTTGAAGTGAGGCTCCAGAAGTAGGGTTGGGTCTAGCCTCCAATTAGCAGACTTTTTTGGTGAGATCCCAAATAAGAAATCAAGCTATATGGATGCATGATCAGATATAACTAATGGTTTAATGTTGACTTCTGTTACTAGTGGAGTAAGGTCTTGTGAAGTGAGCCACAAATCTATATGACTAAGAGAGCCATGAATCAGGGATAGATATGTGAGATTTTTTTTTTCTTGGGTGGTGATGTCTCCATATATCAGTAAGGGCTTGATCTTATAGCCATAATAAGACTGCTTGAAGGGCCTGGGAGTGAGACTCAGGAGTACCTTGGCTTCTGTCCACTTTGGGGTTTAGGGTCAAATTGAAATTGCCTCCAACTAGAATGGGGTGTTTGTTTGTCTGCAAGGCTGGTTAGATGGGATGCTAGCATATGGAAAAAACTAGGGAGAGTCTGTGTTTGGGGCATATAAGTTAAGTACTGTGAATGGATCTTGTGGAGTGCTGAAATGAGAAAAAACCCACCTACCTTCTGGGTTATGTTATGTTTTACAAAGTGTCCAGTGGAGATTTATAGGAATAAGAATAGAGACCCCTCTTTTTTTAAGGCTTCAGGTAGGTGGAGCCTGCAGCCCTCTTGTATCAGCTTTAAAAATGAGCTATCGGATTCAGACCTTGGAACAGGTCCTTTGGAGTTTTTGAATAATCCTTCCACTCTTTGCAGCCCTTCAATTGAACCCTTACAGTACTGCAGACTGAACATCTGTCCAGAGCTCAGTCAAATAGATTCATTGTTGTTCTTTCAGAAACACATGCTTTCTTTTAAATCCAACTTGATAAACTGCATTTACACTTACTCTAAGGCATTTCAGCAAACAGCAGTAAATTACACTAGAAATGCAATAAATTTAAAATCCGGCGGAGAAGTGAACGTGAAGTGGCCACTTCACATTAGCACTTCACTACGCGGAGTACCCCATAGGAAAGGATCACTTTGCCTTGTTATTATTATTATTTCGTGTTATCATTCTGCCTTAAACGCGAAGTAAGGGGGAATTACAACAATATTGGCAGCATCCCACCCCTACAGTCACCAGAATGAATGTGTATCCCCAAAGTGCTAATGTCTTGTGTCCAGAAAACTCCCCAATGCTGATGAAGTGAAATGAGAGTGTAACAAGAAATGCAAAGTCTCCCAGAATTAATGGCGCACTCAGTCATGTGCACAGTGGTCAGGTCACACACAGAGTCACCAGAATTAATGTGCATCCCCAAAATGCTACTGTCTTGTGTCCAGAAAATTCCCCAATGCAGAAGAAGTGAAATGAGAGTGTAACAAGAAATGCAGTCTTCCAGAATTAATGGTGCCATGCAAATACACAGACAGATTAAGATTGCGCTGCACACTCAAGGGATGCCTACAAAAAGGCACAACAACACCTAATCAGTGCTCACAAGTCACAAATCCAAATCTGGAAAGGAATACATTTTGCCAGTTGGGGGATTAGTGCACGTCAGTAACAATCCACTACCAGTAAAGATACCGCAAAGCAGTATAAAAATTCATGCAGGTGCAGTGGATAGCAGGTTCACACTGCTGCAATTACTCTGTAACACAATAAATGGTGTCTGATTTAATGGTACGCATCACACTCACATGCAAACTCAAGTAATGCATAGCAAATTGAAAACTTTTAGTAATATAACCAAGTATTTTAAACAGACAAATTGTACACGGCTGCACCACAAAACTCAAGAATTACTGAAAATATTACTGTGCGTACATTAACACAGTTATACAAGAAAAATATAACCAAAACAGAAAGACTGCCTTTTCTCCAAGTTAATCTACCTATACCACAAATAAGCCCCTCCCCAAAGCACACTTCACAGCACACAGACTGACTGTTCTAAATTAACATTCAAAATTCACACACAACAATAACACTTTATGATATGAGCACAGAAGGGTTTCCTACAATTGATGTACTAAATTTTGAGCAAAAAATATTACTAAAAAAGTCATTTTAAGCAGTTTTTACAGGTTTTGAATCACAGAGCTCTGAGAGCAAACTGTCTCCAGCTACCACTGCACACACACTACCCAGGCCAGAACTGAGGCTGGGCAGAACAATCTAGAGCCCATGTGACCTGCAATCCCATGAATAACTGCAGAATTTCATTTGGCGCGCCATTACAGGGTGAAGTTATGTGAATTACATTGATTTCAATGTACTTTACCTTAAAATAGTTGGAGAAGTGGTATGGGGAAGGCAGAATAACGCAAATTCATTGGTTTCAATGGACTTCACGTTCCTCATTATGAAGCAAAGTACTCTGCTTCACATTGTGGAGTTCTATGCGGATTCCATATTATTCAGTGAATCACTTTGCAGAGCAAATCGGGGCCACTTCGACCACCACTACTTACAGTACTGTAACTCACATGCTGTACAGGAAGGAACGAGAATGCCTATGGCTGTACTTCCCCAATGAGCTTAAGCACAAAACTCCCTGACTTATAAATGATTATTAAAGAGTACAATGGTGCGGTGGTGAAGCCTGGAGAGATACTACAAAACATTCTTACAATACATCCAAGTAACTAGTCAAAAAATTAGAGTTGCGATTCATGACATGATCGTGAATTGTGATTTGTGACTGCATTTGTGACTGTGATGATGAAGAACGTGATTTGTATCACAAGTGACTCTTGATCATGGTACCAACTTAAAAATACATATTAATGATGCAGTGCTCATGCAGAATTATGTACCACACCAGTCCAGTACTCTGCAGGCAAACCAAAGAAACAACTGTGACTTAAATTACAGATGGAGATTTGTCCTTAAAGAGATGCAAATGCACAGACAGATTAAGCTTGCACTGCGTACTGATGAGATGGAGACACAAAGGTACAACACCTAACCAGTGCTCACCATCAGAAATTCAAATCTGGAAAAGAATATCTTCACCAGTTGGGGTGGGCCATGGGGGGAAGTGTACTGAACTGCTGCAGTATCAGTCACTAGTACTAGTACCAGTAAAGATACCACAAAGAGGTACAAAAATCACACAGCTGCAGTGGATAGCTGGTTCACATTGCTGAAATTTCTATGTTGCACAATAAAAGGTGTCTGATTTGATGACACATGTCACACACATACTCACACATACACTAAATAATGCATAGCAAATTGAACACTTCAGTAGTATAACCACATATTTTAAACAAACTAAAAGTATGTACTGCTGCACCACAACAATCATCAAAAAAAAATGGGAAGAATTATTGAAAATATTACTGTGTGTACATTAACACAGTTATACAAGAAAAATATCACCAAAACAGAAAGAGCTGTCTTTTTCTCCAAGTTAATCTGCCTACACCACAGATACACCCCTCCCGCAAAGCACAATTCCACTGTCTCTCAGTGCACAAACTGAATGTCGTACATTAACATTCAAAATCCATACACAAATAATAAACACTCAATGATATGAGCACAGGAGGGTTTCCTACAATCTATGAACTAAAGTTTCAGCAAAAAAAAATTGCTAAAAAGGGATTTTTTAATAGCTTTTAGAAGGTTTGAATTACAGAGAGCTCTCAGAGCAGACTGCTACAGCTTCCAACACACACTACCTCAAACTGAGGCTGTGCAGAACAATCTAGAGTCCATGTAACCTGAAATCCCATGAATCACTGCAAAATTCACCTTTGGAACTTAAAAACAAGGTGAAGTGAGGTGAAGTACATTGCATTCAATGTACTTCGCCTTAGGAATTGGTGGAGTAGTGATTTGGGAAGGCAGAGTAATGCAAAGTCATTGTTTTCAATGGATTTCGCGTTACCCATTATAACGTGAAGTACTGTGCTTCGCGTTGCAGAGCACTCCGCAAATTCGCTTTCACTCTACAATCCACTTCACGGAGCTAATTGGGGCCACTTCACCCATCTCTAATTACAACAGAACTACAGTACATGAAAGACGTCACAAGACTGCAATCTGCATTGCTGTGTCACAGCTAATTTGCATAGATCGAGAATTCCATACAGTGAAAATTAGCTCTTATTGCAATTTATGCAATATATGAGTGTCCTCATAAAGCACTGCACACCAGACCTACTGAACTCAATCCACAGTTGGTAATACACAACATAGTAAAACTAAACTGTGCTTTTTTTTATATTACAACCCTTTTTTTTTTTTACACATGCAGGCATCTACCGGGTTCTGAAGTAAAAGTGTAGAATAAAATGTCTATGTAAGCAATCAAGATAATGAAATTGCAACCAAAATGCAAGCTGAAACTACATCTATTTCCACAGATATGGGGGGGAGCTTTATGACCAACAGTCTTACATTTAATATTTTGATAACAGTAATAACCCCATATAAAAAGGGATATTAATACTAAAAGATGTTCACAAGACTCTTTGTAGATAGCAATGATTCAAGACTGCCCTAAGCTACCTGCATTTTTACAGAACGTCAAGTAAATTCACAACTCTTACTGTTTTTATATATTTATACAGATTTCTATTACTGTTCCAAACACATTTCCCTATTAAATGAATAATTATTACCCTTATTATAAAACACTTTCTTGAAAAAGTAAGGATACAGCAGAATGCCCTATCTCTGGTGTATTTTGCAAAGTTTTTCAAACTTCAGAATTACTCAAAATAAATACTTTTCAATCTAGTTTGCAGACCCAGATGTAATCCACATCTATATATCCTTGTTGTGCAGTAGTCAATGGAAAATACAGTGGGTTTTCCTTGTTGAACTTTAGTTCAAATAACATAAAACCTGAAGTTGTGAGCATATCTCTCAACCTGCCAGCACCAAAATCAGGGACACCCACCCAGAAAATCAGGGACAGAAGACCAAAATCAGGGACACCATTTTTTGGACAGCATGGCAGTGGGCTCCAGCCTCGTACCCACACGTGTGAACTGCATATTAGTCAAAATACTGAAGAATAACTCTTAAGGCACATGCATGTATATTAAACTTTATTGAACAAGAGTAAAGTCATCTTTACAAATTCAAAATATAATTTCATAGAACTGTAATCTAGCACACATCTGTATGTATTACATTATTGCTAGCAATACAAAAAAAACTACTATACTTTCATACTTTTATCCACCCCACTCCCCCACCCCACACATTGTAATATTAAATTAAACACCTATACCTATCCTCACCCTTAAAGATAAAAAAGTACACCAAATTCTATAGATTCAGTCAATTGATCAGTCTATAATGTAGCACACATAGCAGCCTTGCACAGACACACCTATATTATTCACATTATTGCACAAACTGTAAAAAAAACAACACTTTTATTCCATTCTGAGTCCCATCCAGCCCACATAACCATTTTGACTGAGGTTCACATTGCAATTAATGTCATATCAGAGTCCCAAATGTATTGCTCTCCATATACACATCCCTAATGGGTAAACTGACATTACTGCACTTATTGCAATCCACACACACACACACATCCCTAATTGGTGAACTGACATTATTGCACTTATTGCACTCCACATACACATCTCTAATGGGTGAACTGAAATTTGTTGCATGTATTGCCCTCCACATGCACATCTCTAATGGGTGAACTGACATTTTCCTTTAGTCTTATTTTGAGGTGCCATGTTCTTTGTTATAGGAGTGTGTTGCCTTCTTAGCTGCTTCAAGGACATCCTTGGAGTGCTGTACATCAAAACATTATCTGTCTTCATTAAACTTTATGGCAAATAAGGAATTTAGAGTTGTTGTATTTAAAGAATGTCTGAGTTCTGTTTTCACCTTCCTTACCATGCTGAAAGCACGCTCTGGTTCTGCATTTGAGTGTGGTAAGCACAGCACTGTCTCCATTAGCCATCTGAACATTGGTATGTATTGTTCAGACATGCCAGTGAGTTGGCAAAGAACCTTCCCCCACTATTTTAGAGCAGAGGCATTGGTGGGTAATGTTGGCTGTCCCCCCTGAAATGTTTCAGCAAACTGATATATGCCAAACTCATCTAGGAGTTGATCACATTCAGTTGATGTAGTGCAAATGCCCAGCTGCCTTCCCAAGTCCACAACTGCCATCCATGACATCTTCAGCTTTAAAGATGGATTAAGCAGAGTGGATATGCTTTTTAAGAGCTTGCTGTTTAATGGAAATTTGGATAGCATTTTTTTCAGAACTGCTGTGTAGAAAGCTCTTGCCTTCCTGTATATGTTTGTTTCAGCTGTTGTTCCATCAATAGTGTCCTCATTTTCTTTGATAAAATCTTCCACTTCTGGTCCTACCTGAGTTTCCTGAAGGGGGAGAAAATTCTCTGCCTTATCGAGAAATATACTTTTGCATTCATTAAATAAACTGACTGCTGCTTCGGAAAGAAGAAGAAGTCTGCCAGAATACAACTGAATAATTTTGCTTATTTCCCCATGAAGAGTCATTTGCTGACTGTCCCTGCTTTGCAGCTTTTTGTTAAATTGGCATAGGGGCCCCATTGCATATTTTAAGAAAAGAAAAGTCATCCTCATCTCCTGACTGCTTAACCGCTCTGCTATGAGTTGGACATTTACACCTCGGGGGTCACATGACATAAAGTAGGACAGCAGAGCTGGCCACATGTCCACCATTCGCTGCACAACTTCGCTCAAGCTGAGCCATCTTGTAGGCACATGTTTGATAATTTTCAAGGGCTCAATGTCCACAAATAAACTGAACTCCTTTAACTGCTGTTGCCTCTGGGAACTTGAAGAAAGATGGCAGTAAATGTCTGAAATTAACTCTTCAACTGGTGATAAAATTGCTTTAACAGTGGCTTTGGTGCAACGGTCTGCCAGATGGCAAAGACATCCCATGTTTATAATATTTGGACAGACCTGCTTCAGCCTAGAAAACAGAGAATTGTTTTTTCCAATCATAGCAGACGCATTATTGGATGAGAATACAGCCAGATTGGTCAGTGGGATATGAAAGTGCTCTAAGGTTTTCATCACAATGTCAAACATTGACTGCCCAGTTCCAGATACACAAGAAGGCATGTCCAGGAAGCAAATGACATTTGTTTCCAACTTCATGTCATAAAATCCCACCAGAATAACTAATAACTTTTCATCCTCCATGTCTGTGCTTTGGTTGACATAACAAGCAGAATGGAAGCTGGAAACACTGGGCAGCTGCATCCTCCTGATACTTTGGCCCAAGGACTTCTCGTGCAATGCATGCAGATTTGGTTGATCCACAGGTTGTTTTTTTAACCACTTCTTGGTCTGTGCAGTGCTTCCTCATAAATTCATGATGTGGTCAGCACAGGAAAATCGGAGATTGTGTTCTGCCAAAAGATTGACAAAGGCCACCTCAGCCTTCACAACCTTTGTGGAACTTTGTGCTTGACAAAAGTGGATTAGCTTCTTCCCAGAAGCATGTTTCATATTCTGCTGGTGCTTGTGTGATGATTCGTGGCACTGCATATCATTCCTTCCTCCATGGCTCACACTGAAGTCAGATGCACACACTTTACAGAATGCATACAGGGGCCCTTTTCTGCTAGCTGCTACCCATTCAGATGTAGTCTTCCATGCAGTCTGGAACACAGCATTTCTCTTTGGCTTCTTGGTTGGGGTCATGTTACCTCCATTGCAGATCGCATTCTCAGAGAAAGTGTTGTCATCATGGTCCATTTTCTAATAAAATTGTCATTGCAACAAAGACAAAATGCAGAACAAGTTAACCTCAGGTTCAGTACCTCCCTTTAATGAGAGAAATCTCCTGCTGGCAAATGCAGGCTGAATCAGCTCACCACCTTTATTTTTTCCAGGTACGATACAACATTATCTAGGATGATTCTTAAACTGCTGTGCTGTCCCATAGCTTCTTCTATTATGTGCACATAAAGAGTTGCTAATGGATCAGGTGTGGTCTGAGCCTTTCTCCAGTCCTACAACTGTACCAGATGCATAAAAACAATGAGCTGCTAACAAGTCTAGAGTTATATCTGTCCAACAGCTTATGCTAAGTAAATTAAGAAGCTGTTAATGTTGCCTGAATGACACATTCAATCACAGTACTTACAAACCCTCCCCATGCTGGCTAAGGCTTATGTAGCACAATGGTTTACCTATGTTACATTTTATATTAAGCTGTCTGTGTGGCTTGCCATGCCAGTGCCACTGCTGAATGACACCCCCCCTCCCCACACACATACTAAAAGATAATGCAGTTCCAGGGAGAGAGTAAAACAGTCAGATTCCTGTTTTCTTTTCTGCCTGCAGCAATCCTTTCACCCAAGCACAAATTATATGACAATATATTTTGTCTTTTAAACAGTTCCCACAGGGGAGGGATTTGACGCAGGCGCACTGCTTGTCACCAAAGCTCCTCTAAGACCACTGGGCTCAGTCAGCTCAGTCTGCTACCTGCAGCAATCCTTTCACCCAAGCATACATATTTCATATAGATATATAACTACACACACACACACACACACACACACACACACACACACACACAATATTTTATCTTTTAAACAGTGCTCGCAGCAGCTAGGAGGGCTTTGATGCAGGAGCTGTGCACCAGGGTCTGTCTAGAACACCCACACATTAAGCTGCCATTAGACATTCACATGGGGGTGACGGCTGGGTCTACCACTATCTGTATTTATAAACAGTAATTATTTTTATCCCAGTTATCTTACTCATATCATTCATACTGTTTTAGGCTTCTATAAAAGTAATGGATTAGTTAGGATCAGGCAATAATTAAGACAACTTGTGCTAATATACAGCTGACTGAAGTGAGGTCAGGTAGTGGTACAGTACTACTGTCAGACTCCAGATCTACAATTATTAAGCAGCAAAGAAAAAAAAAGGAAAAAAAAAAGGGAGGGCATTGTCTGACTTAAGAATGAGGGAGGTTGTTTACTGCTGGTCTGACAAAATGACAAGACAGACAAGTGCTGCTCAAGTGCTCAGTCAGTGCTGCCCATTCTCAACACTCCACTGTGCAGTGGCTGCTCCTTGGTTCAGTCTTCTACACTTCCTCTGCATTCATTTCAAGCAAGGAGGAGCCATGTGGTGATGAATAGATGCTGGGCTTGCTGGCTGCTGCTCTTTTAGTTTACTTTTCACTGATACATCAGTGATACAGCTCTTTTTGGGTGATTTGTTGCAGCAACAGTCCAGCTGCCAGCCTGGCTGGCTCCCTCTCACTGCAGCTCACATGGCTCAGGCTCTGCTTGACACAGACATGAAGGGCACCTTGAGTGGCGTACTGGTTAGCATCTCTCTACCTCCAGTCACAATTTTCTCTCCAGTGCTCTGGAACTCCAAAGGGCTTCTTTGATTCCCCAGCCTCAGACCCAAGGAAAGACACAAAACTTCAGGTCCATGGGCACCTTCTTTCTGATTGAGCTGCACTGACTGACACAACGAGCAGTACTGTCTACATTATCTTTAAAGTAAAATAAAGAGTCCTTGGCAGTAACTAGGAGTATTCTTTGATAGCTGCACAATAGAGCATGTACTGACTGAGTACTAGTGTTTGTACTGCAAAAGAAAATAAAAGTCCCAATAACTTCTACAGAAACACCTTCAATAATTGTGCAAGCCAGTCACATCACACAACACTATCTTTGATAAACATCTTGGGAACCTATTTAACACCAAAGACTGCAGAATGCATATGATATCTGCAAATTCTGCAATGCATGTATGCAATATAAAAAATATAACCAGCAACATAGACTGAGGTGGGTGGACTGATTTACTGACATACAAGAAGCACTGAGAACTGCACAAAGGACCAGAACTCCACTGGCACTGACCTACTGAATTAATAAGTGAACTAGAACTGGTATGACAGAGGCAGCAGTACAAAAATGAAATGCTGCTTGTATTAGAATTAATACAGTGCTCCCACATTAATTTGACAGATTTCCTATAACTCCACAACAATTTTCCTATCACTGAGCATGCCACTGACTGAAGTGAACTGTTGGCTGTAGTTTTGTAATTAACTCCAGAAAATATTTTATTTAGAATACCACCACAAAGCACAATTGGGATAACATTTAAGCTTTGTATTTTTTTTACACATAGATGATTAAGGGTCAAATGAGCTCTGTGCAACCCTGAGCAAGTCAATTAACCTTCTTCCCAGTACACTGACACAAGTTAGTACTGTCTTAATTTAAAAGTGTTACAGCAATTGACAATGTTGGCAATGAAAATACATGAGGATTTAAAATATATTGTTTGCAAAAATTCTTGCACTCAGATCTGGCTGCTGCTGGCTAGCTGACTTAATTCCTGACCTGCCTGAAGTGATGATGAACACTGAGCTGAAGAAGACACTCCATCTCCGCATCAGACCGTCACAATACTGGCTAAACAGTTCTTTCTTTGTTTTTAAAATGTTTGGCTTACCTCAAAAGGTAACTGGCTGCTGGTTAGCGAAGATGCTGTTTTCGCCATTTTCCTTTGGATGCTGGTGGTTTGTTACCATTACCAGCTTGGCTGCTGGCACTCAGGAATGGGAATCGGATGATTGGATGACCGTGGATCATGCTGCAGTGCTAGCTAGAGCAAGGTTGACATTTTTTGTTAAAAAGGAACAAAAAGCACCTTTTTCAAAGTAAGTTCTTAGTCAGCTAGCTTAGCAGCAGTCTGTAGATCTGCATTGGGAAGTCTCTCGGGTGGCAGGGAGTCAGTCAAGGATGAGGATGGTATAAACTACATGGCACTTCTCGTCTCAGCAAATGAAAGCAGTGGCTTGTTGGCTATTTTCTTTCTGGTGCTCTGGAACTCTGTTCGACATCAGCTATCATGAATGAGTGACAAGAGCTGACAGAGAGATGCTTTAAAGCAATACTTGCAGACCTGAGTGGGGAGGGGACATGGGAGTCGGGGGACTAAAATTTCAGGTCTGCAGTGGGCGGAGGTGCCAAAATAGCAATGGACCAAGAATGCAGCCCGTGATTGGTGGACTAGTTACTGACGTCACCACGTGTGACGTATGCAGGCTTCAGTGGTGTAGCACTGAAAAATATCTTGTGGAAACAGTCGGCTTGGACCGCATGGCAGAGAGGAGTCAGCATGGAGTTGGCATTCTCGGGACAATGGTGAGGGGGTGCAGGACAGCGGAACAGCCAGCTCAAAACTGGAACTTCACAGACAATCCGGGACACTTGAGAGGTATGGTTGTGAGCTGTGTGTCCTTTACAACTATGCAGAGTGAGCTGCTGGGTGTGGTTTGAGAATTCCTTTCCCCCTTCCTCTCCCCCCACACACACGCACTCTTTTGCTCTCTCTCTCCCATGTCTATAGTAATTCTGTTGGTTCCACTGAGGTCCAAGGTAGATGAGTGTTCCTTTTAGTTCTATGTTCACAAGAATTAAAAGAATGACAGTGGTTTTATGTCAGAATCATTATTCATGCATGCATTTCAATAAAATTCCATGTAACCCCAGGATACAGTTTTATTTATCCTTGTATTGTACAGTATTAGTAAACAATCTGTTGTCTCTCAGAACATATCACCTCAGAGAGCTTTTTAATAATTCTGTGGAAAAACACACACTATCTTAAAGAAAGCCACTAAAGATGGCTAAGGAGGCTTTGAGGATATTTCTACTTGCTCTTGAACCATCCCCCCTCAAACATTGAATTGTACCCCCTTGAAAAAGAGGTGCAAGAACAATGGTGCACAATTCAAAGATAGAGGGGGGATGGCTCAGGGGCAACATGAGGAAATATTTTTCATGGAGAGAGCGGTGGACGTGTGAATCTGCCTTTATGAGGAGGTTGTGGGGTCTAAAACAATGGGGGAATTCAAGAATGCATGGGACAGACATAAGGCAATTATAATGGGGGGGTAGGAGGAAGTAGGCTGTTGGTAAACTTGAATCTTCAGCTTATCCAATAGGTAGGGAAATGAGCAGACTGAGTGGGCCCAACGGTCCTTATCTGCCGTCAAAGTCTATGTTTCTACTTACACTGATGATCCAACATCCAGTGAAAGTAGCAGTGATTCAGAAACAGATACTGAGTTATTATGGCCAGCTTTGAGTAATATAAAAATGCAGGACACAAAGAACAGAATGTAAGTAAAAAATGGTTTGGTGGTGGATTCAGTACCAAATTCAATTCAATTTTTATTTCACCAGGAAGTACACCATTGAGAAGAACCCATTTACAAGGTGGTCCTGGGAGGACATGTACACAGGGTCAAGGGAGAACAACAATACAGATACCGCAACATATGCAGAAAATAAAACAGTAAAGAAAATATACAGTTGTGTCATAAAAATTATTATACAAACAATGCATATGACAGTAACAATCTTCTACTGATCGTACATTAAAATATTAGTCTACATAAGGCTAGTTGATGCAATGTGCTGGCAAGGACTAAGAGAGGGAAGTAGGAAAGAGGCAGAGAAGGGTACATAGTGGAGAGGATAGAAGTAATGAAGAAGGAGGAATAGTGGATAAGTGCTAGAAGGAAAGGAGATGTAGATGGAGAAGTAAAGGTTGCTCGTAAAATACTGATCATTTATACTCCACATCAATTGATGAGTCTGACATTATTCCAAACTCCACATCCTTTGCTGAGTCAAATAAAGTGACTGCAGAATAACACACTACAAATAAAAAGCGTAAATTGAGGCAAGTATCAATAAAGGAATGTAAATATCAAGGAGGGAAATCTTTGAACAAACTGCAATTTAAGTCAGCAGTGAATAAAAGAATATGTGTTCCTGATATCACAAATACAATGAGCAGTAATAGAAATATGCCATCCCCCAAAAAAACACCTTTACTGTCTGTGTCTACATTGTAGTGTAGCAGTAATGTAATTACATGCAGACAAAATGGCAATCATACTGGGGCAAGCGGTCATATTGTGAAAATTGATGAAACACAACTGAGTGTCACAAATCAGGAAAATCTGGCAAAAAACAATGTCAACAACTCAAGGAAAAATAAGAAGAAAAAATGTCAGGCTCTTACTAAATTTCAAGCAGCATATGGCCAAGAAGAGTTTATTAAGGGTGACAAAGTCTATATTCCAACTGCAAAATTAAGTAAACTTGTGAGGCTAGATAGTCAAAATATTGTACTGGGTGCAAACTGTATTTGCACGTGGGTCCCCTATATTCAAAAGACCAAATAGCATGGGCAAACTGAATTAGCGACGGGCAAAAGTATAATATGTGCATCATGCACAGAGAAGGGACAGGTACATGAATACAGGTGCTATGTTATATTCAGTATGTTAGCACCACACAACGTGTGTTTGCATGACTTTGTATGAAATTTTGCATAGTGCAAATTACCACCAGAAAAAGGTAGTCTTAACTCTGGGCAAAACAAAGTTATGGGGTGTGGACACAGCAGCAACAGGCAACATGACCTTAAGCAACAATAGCATAATAGTACACCTGATGACTTCAGCCAATGAGGAGGCAGAGAGGGCAGATGGCCACCCTGGACCATGCTGAATGATATGAAAGAGACAGGCTGCATACACATCCAGTCCCCCCATAGGGGTACACCACCAAAATCTAGCACACACACATGAAACAATGGGGGAATGGAGGGTACTGAGGGGAAGGTGCACTGGTGACCAGACTGTACCATATAGTAGGTGTTGCCACATGGCTGGGGCTGTACACACAGCACACATGTGTCAATGACAGGAATTCCCCTCACATCAGTGTGCTTGTATGATGGTATGTGTCTGGCCCCCTGGGACACATACTGCATACCTGTCCAGGCTCCCCGTCACACACAGACAGCTATGTGTATGTCAGTGTGGAAATACCACACCACTGGCATAGCACATGTGGGTCACAGGACAGTGCGACTGTGGTGTCCACTGTCAGAACACATCTGCCAGCTGTGCATGTCACTGTGTGGATAGCTGCAGTCATTGTTGCCTGATACTGCATAGGCATTGCCATGTCCCTCACAATACCAGCTACTATTGTAGTGCACTGTCTGATACACACTGTAGCAGGAATAACAATATGTCAGCCAAGGACAAGCTTCCCAGTTCTCAGCTCTTCAGCTGAGGCAGACTCGGCCAGCGGGGTGGACTGCTCTTTCCCAGCTGCTGCCCGAGACCGCAAGGCCAGATCCTCAGCAAGTATGGCTAAAGCTGCTCACCAATCGGAATGCAAGCACTCTTTGGCCCTGGCATCTGATTGGTTCCTGCAGTGTTCTCCTTTATGCCTCTTGAAAGTGCACTAAAAGACTGCTTTTTGTTGTTAAAAATGCATGAAAGGCTTTAATCCCTTTTTTTGTCTGCTGTTAAGTCTCATTTAATAATGTTTGAATGCTAAGGTTGTGAAATTAAGTGATTACAGCCCTGTCCTGATCTTGTGTGCCGCGGCCAGACTTTCAGTGCCAAAGCAATACGCAGACCTTTGATTTACAAATTTGGGACCCCCGCTGGTTCAGTCAGCCTTTTGTCTATGGCCAGCTTTTAAATTTGACCTCTCCTTTCTCTTCTCAGCTGAGGACAAGCTTCCCAGGGGCTCCCAGCTCTTCAGCCGAGGAAGACTCAGCCAGCAGAAGGACTGCGCTTTCCCAGTTGCCGCCTGAGACTGCAAGCCCAGATCCTCAGCAAGCAAGGTATGGCTAAAACTGCTAACCAATCGGAACGCAAGTGCTCTTTGGCCTTGGCATCCGATTGATATCTGCAGTGTTCTCCTTTATGTCTCTTGAAAGTGCACTAAAAGACTGCTTTTTGTTGTTAAAACTGCATGAAAGGCTTTAATCCTTGTTTTTTTTCCTGCTGTTAAGTCTCTTTTACAAATGTTTGAATGCTAAGGTTGTGAAATTAAGTGATTACAGCCCTGTCCTGATCTTGTGTGCTGTGGCCAGACTTTCAGTGCCAAAGCAATACGCAGACCTTTGATTTACAAATTTGGGACCCCCGCTGGTTCAGTCAGCCTTTTGTCTATGGTCAGCTTTTAAATTTGACCTCTCCTTTCTCTCCTCAGCAGAGGACAAGCTTCCCAGGTGCTCCCAGCTCTTCAGCCGAGGGAGACTCCAGCCAGTGGGTGGACAGCGCTTTCCCAGCTACTGCCCAAGACCGCAAGCCTGGATCCTCAGCAAGCAAGGTACGGCTAAAGCCACAAATGTTTTTCCCACCCACCCATTCCCCAACCTATCTATTAAATAACCCTCGTCCCACCCTTTTCCGAGGAATGCCCATTGTGTCTGCTGACACCCAATCTTAACAAATCTCTGCTCCTCCCACCTCAGTTCTGAAAGCTTGCTTTCCATAAGCACTCTGACTGCAACACTTTCTTTTAGCCAGGGAAATCTCTTCTACTGTTGGACTCTGGTACCTCTAGTGGGCTGCCTGTTTTAGGTTTCTACCTGACAGTATCCTACAGTTAATAGAAGTCCCTAGTATTCCTAATGATTGTGTGCTGCTGTAAGCCCAATCATGAAGGGAATCCCTGTACTCCTCTTGCTGACTATCCCTTCCCTTGTACCGGGTATGCTTCATGGGCTCAAACGTCCTTCACAACCTGGGGATCGTGAACTCCCTCCAGAATGATTTCTGCAAAATAAGACAAGCTACAGATATCTTTGTGCCCATCTGCTTCCTCATCTACTAGCACACCGCCAGGGAATTCCATGTGGCGGTACCGGTATCGAACAGTCCTTTCAAGCTATCCCTCCCTCACACTATGGCACCTGTCTTTCCCTGTATTTCTCTGCCAGAGTACTGGTCTTCTAAGCCTTCAGTCAGTTCACTCCGAAGGAAAATGTATGGCATACAGTAATTGACAAACTGCACAGGTCAACCACGGCTAAAATACTCAGACTAACTATTGCTGCCCTTTCTAGAATACTCATACTCATACTGCTACTATGCTCCGGTAAAGTTGAGCTGAATCCTGGTCCCCCTACAGCCCTGACATTTCCATCCAATACTGCAAAGTTGAAAGGTATGAGCTTCTGACATGTTAATGTCTGCAGTTTCGTGAAATAGTTTACCATGATCCAGGCGTGGATTAGCCATATCTCACCAGATGTTTTGGTGATCTCCGAATCATGGCTTAGGCCAGTTACATGGGACAGTGAGATCAACAACCCTTCCTACACTGTCTTCAGAGCAGACAGACTGACTAGAGGAGTAGAAGTGGCAATCTATGTCAAGGACAATTACTCCATATCCTGCCTTGACACAGCTACTGTCAAAAATGAATTTGAATGCTTGACCATCAAAACTGAGCTATCCACTTCCCTTGCACTTCATGTAATAGGTTGTTACAGACTGTCGTCAGCTGGGCTGCAGCTTCTCAAGTATCTTTGATCTTTACTAGAGAAAGGGACCCTCAAAACAATTATCTTAGGGGATTTTAACCTCGACTAGATATCTAAGATTTTGTCTCCTCTGAATACCTTCTGTGACTCTCATGGGTTGACACAAATAATAGGTGAACCAACACGCCCGAACAAAAAGAAACTGAATAATAGTACCCCATTAGATGTTATATTAGTTAATAAGCCCCGCTTATTCTCTCATGCTGGCACTTTTTTTCTGGATGTTAGCAACCATTGTTTCATTGCTGGTGTTAGATCAGTACATAATACAGTACCAGCAGCTAAATTTAAAACAAAAAGTCAAGGAGGAACTTCGACCAGTTTGTATACATCAATGACCTGAAACCTTCATTACTATAGCATGATTTCTTCGCTAATATGGTAAATTTAGCATATGATATAGTATATGAAATTCTGGCGGGGGCACTAAATAGGCATGCCCCGGTGGTAACAACTCATGTAGGTAACAAAGCTTGTCACTGGTTTTCTGCTGAACTGAAGGTCACATTGCTAGCAAGAGACAAACTCTGTAAGAAGACTTGCAGAACCAAGTTGGACACAGACTGGTGTCAGTTTAAGAAGGCACAGAACTTCTGTACAAAAATGATCAGGGAAGCGAAGACTGCATTCAACCGTAATGAACTGGATTCTGCCACAAAATCCCCCTCTAAATTCTGGAATACTATTAAGGAAATGTCAGGTCACACACCTGGCAACTCTCTACCAACAAAAATCATCTCAGGGAACACTACCATTTGTGAGAAAAAGGGGATCCTTGACTCCTTTACCAATCATTTTGCTATGGCTGGTCTTGCATTTGATAACTCTCCTGCATGCTTGGCACACTCTTAACTAGGAGTACAAGATGATGATTCTGATATCCCTGCCCCTGATTTCTCCTTCCAACCTGTATCTCTGAAAGAGGTCGAAGATCTTTTACTTCAGTTGGACTCAAAGAAAAGCACTGATGCTGATTCACTAGATCCCTATGTCATTAAGGTTGCCCAATATGTTCTAGCAGTACAAATCACCCAGCTTTTCAATCTATCTTTGTCACAATGGCTTATTCCCTCAATATGGAAAATTTCACATGTCATTTCCTTATTTAAGTCAGGAGAACCTTGTAGTCTGAACAATTACAGACCAATATCTCTCTTGCCAGTTTTATCTAAACTGTTAGAAAAAAATAGTGGGTAACCAACTCAAGAATTATCTAGAACTGAACAATCTGTTAAATCCCTTGCAATCTGGTTTCAGAACAAGACACAGCACTATTTCGGCCCTTGCTACGTGACAAATGATTGGTACTGTAATCTGGATAGTAAAAAATTAATCTGTGCTATATTCCTAGACCTAAGCAAGGCTTTTGACACTGTGGACCACAGCCTGCTTCTCTCATCCTTGAGGAGGATAGGTTTAGACACAGTATGATTGCATTGGTTTACCGATTACCTTTCAGGATGGTTCCAGTAAGATCAAGGCTGAGGGTGAGCTCTCCCTACTAAAACCTCTCCAAAGGGGAGTGCCACAAGGATCAATACTTGGCCCCCTACTATTCACTATCTATATTAATAACATTGATGATAGCATAACCAAAGCAAATATACTCCTGTTTGCAGACGACACAGTTCTTTACCTTAGTCGCCCGACTCCTGAAGCTGCCTGTGCAGAACTCCAGGAGGAATTCAACCAACTTCAGAATCAGCTTCTCTTCAAAAAACTCCTGTTAGATGCTAAAAAAACAAAAGTGATGTATTTCTCACCCTATAGTTGTGTGGTGAACCCGACCAGTACTGGAGTGCTACCCCAGATCACTACAGTCCTCGGAGAAAATATGGAGTTTGTCACAAAATTTAAATCCCTGGGAGTGTGGTTGGACCAACATCTCTCATTCTTGGAGCATATTGAAGACTTGCTTAAGAAACTAAGGCAGAGGCTGGGCATCTTCTTTAAGATTAACCAGTTCCTGACTACAGATGCTAAAAAGCTCCTGGTCCAAACAATGTTCTTATCCCTGGTTGACTATGCAGATTTCTTATATAGTCAGTGTACAAAAGCTTCTCTTGCCAAACTGGATACACTTTACCACAGAGCTATCAGGTTATAACAGGCCTTCCTCTCTCCACCCACCACTGCTCATTGTATGCTGCCATAGGATGGCCCTTCCTCATGCTTAGATGAAATAGAAATGCAGCGCCTTGGACTCTTAGAGCTGTAACTAAAAAGCTTCCCCAATATATCTGTGACTGTCTCTCACTTAGCATGCCAGGAACTTATGTCTTAAGAAGTGCCTCATCTTTCACACTTTGTATTCCTAAGGTCTCTTCCCACTTTGGTAGTGCAGCATTTAACTTTGTACTGCCATCGTTGTGGAATAAACTGCAAAAGTCATTGAAACTGAGCATCTCTGTCGGTTTGGATTTCCTCAAGACCTTATTTGCTCAGATTGTGAGGGAATACTGTAACTGTTTCCCTTGTTCCTTAACTTATCCTGAGTCCTAGGCTCCCAGCTCTCTGCTGCCTACAGTGTAGACTAGAATTACTGCTGGCCCTATGGATTCACTTCACATTGAGAGGGAATTCTTTAACTTCTCTCTGCCCAATTAGGTCACAACTGCACGCTATCTAACTGTATTCAGGTTTCTGCCTTCAGTCTCCTTCCCCTATGCACTCCCTTACCAACCAAGCCCTACCATCCCCCCACCTTTACTGTTCCCTTTTACATTTCTCTGTTGCTGCACAGAGCACCTACCTGGTATTATTTGTTGGCATATTGATATATCTGTCACTGTTGTATGTAATTCTATTTTGACCTGGTATTAACCAGGGCCATCCTGTAAATGAGCCTTGTATTTATCTGTTGCCATAATGATGTATTGTCACTGCTGTATGTCACTCTATTTTGACCCAGTATTAACCAGGTCCATCTTGTAAATGAGCTTTGCTCAACAATGTTCGCCTGGATAAATAAAGATTTTGATTGATTGATTGATTTCTATGTCAAGCAGCACAACCACCTGCTCCTGTGGTGCTAGTCCCCTGGGCCACAGCAGTCTGTGCTTCTTTGCCCAAACCCAGCCTGCGACTGCTAAACTATTTATTATGTCTGACATACAGGTGAACTCTGAGCACACCTAGCCTGCAGCAACTGACTTGTAGTTCCAGTCTGACATACAGGTGGAGTTGTGTGCACCATGCAATAGTGCCAGGCATTCTACATGGCAATGCATGCAAAGCAGGCCATACTGAGATGCTAATGTAGCTGTTTGCCCATGGATTGCCTAAGTAGGCTCATTTGCAGAGGAGCTTTGAATATAGCAAAATTTAGCACTAGGCTAATGTGTTAGCACCAGGCAAATGTGTTGGCACCGGGCAAACCTATCAGTACCATAGCACAGTTCTGCAGTGTGTGACTTGCATTGTTGTTTGCAGTTGTGCACCACTTCATTGCTATCACCAACATTGAACACCTACTGCAACTTTGCCTTACTCCACCTCTGTGTACACTGGGCTGCTGTTGCAGTTTGGCCTTGCTGATTGCTATATTCAGAGCTGTCTTATTAGCTAGGCTATTTTTGAACTGCACTCTCAGCCCTGTTTGCATGGCTACATTTGCAAGCTATATTTAACTGATTTAGTCACGGGGCTATTCCTTTGACTATAGCGTGCAAATGGTTCTGGGCTAATATTGCATGCCATACAGTGCTAATTTTGCCCAAGGGCTAAGTTTTGAATATCTGGTCCATGGCATCAAAAGGGAACAGTAACAGAAAGTCCACAGAAGTGCAAACTGCAAATGTTGTCAGTGACCCACATGGAACTGAATGGTCATGCACAGTGACAGACACATGTATCAGGTCATTCTGTTTTCTAGTAGGTGTGGTTCACCACTTTCCAGGTGAAGTTTCTGAATCTTTGGGGAAGGGACAGTGCTTTGTTTCCACATTGTCTGCATTTAGCCCTGGTGAATGTTGAGGGACTACAAGACCTGGGGACTAAATCCTTTTTCTTATCTACAGTGACAGGTACAGCGTGTAACTGGTGAACAGTAAGTGACGTGCACCGCTGGAGAATGAAGCCCTCTATAAATCCACAGGGCCAGATGCAGGGTAGAATAGATAGTCCAGGGTTTCTGCACTGTGATAGATATAGTGCTTATGAAATGTGGCAGACTGACAGCACTAGAGGCTGAAGCCCTCTGTTTATCCACATGTCTGGGTAAGTACAGCATGGGCAGGGACAGTGCAGGGTTCTCACACTGATGGTTTCAGTGCTGGCAAAAGCTAAGGAATGGGCAACACTGGGGACCACTCTTCTGTCTTCATGTAGATAATCTCTATTGGCAGGTAATTTTAGAAGGCCACCGCCTTCTGGGACAAAATATGCTCCCTAATGTTACTTCTAAATTTGCCATCTGTGACCTTCAGAGCATGTCCCTGTGTCCTGCTGGAGAATATATACATATGTTTGATCCTCTCAGTACTGCTAAGAATGGGAAGACTGAGATCATGTCCCATCTCAGACTGCTGTTCCACAGGGAGAAGATGGTAAGAAGTACCAGTAAACATAAATGTGGATATTATCCGTTAGATCCTTCCGGGTGTTCCTGTTTTGAAAATGCTGTTTCCCCTTAACAGTTGTATCTAATCAGGAAGTCCACCAGCAAATCTCTTTATTTTTAGTACTGAACACATTCTCTTTACTGCTGCAGTAAATGGAAACTGATAGAGGGAAGCTTACAAAGGATGACAGTAGGCTTTTTATGTGACTGCATAGATATGCAGAATTTAAAAAAAATGCTACAAAAATTCAGTGCCACTAAACAAGTGGCAGATGGGGGGAGGGGGGGTTTGTCAAAAGAAAAAGGGTGCTTGGTCTACACTTAGAGATGAGTGAGAAGATCAGTTTTTCCAATGTGGGACAGTAATCCACAGGGTATAAAAAGTTGAGGTTAGTGAAAATATGATGGATCATACTGGTCTAAAGAGCCCATTTTCTTAAAGCAGCAATTTTGACATCAAGGAAGAAAAAAGATGGGTAGGAATTAACAACCATGTGACATTTTTCACAATCCCCCACTCAAAAATGAATACTGACACAATTTAACTTGCTGAAGAATAAGACCACACCACGGAATTCAGCAGCTATGCAAGCTGGTGTTTCTCTGCTTGACATATGTATTTCATTCTTTAAGCATTGTCTTTATAGAGTACAGTACCACAATAAATTTTATTGACCTTATTGTTACTTCCGTCTGAGTGCACACTAATGCACTTTTGGCCCAAATATCATGATATTTAGGGTCTGTATCCAAATGTCCTCCCCGAGGACCAAGTGAATCTATTTTGGTGCCTAAAAAAAGTCTAGCAATGCATTTCCTGGCCTTGAATAAACGTATTATGTGATGGTATTACACTTTGCACGTTCTTGTGTTCTATGATTCTAACAAGTTCCCTTATTAAGTTATGAGACTATGATGAATTCTGCAAATGTAGGCTCTTAACTGGTAATATTCAATATTTTTTCCACAAATTTCAACATCGCCATTACGGTACAATGACTCCTGTGTCACCACTGTCATTTTTCAGCTCCTGCCCAAAATATATGTTTGCAGCCCAAAAGCTGATTTTGCAGTCCCTACATGACATCAGCTTTAGACCAGGACTTGAACATGTTCTCTGCCCTTCTTTATGAGGCAAGATCATCACAAAGTTGTGTTGAAAATTTGGTGTAAAAATATTAAAAAATAATTTTCAATATTTTTAACCCAGATTCCTCTCCTGCAGCCCTATCATCTCTGGCCAGAGTTTGTAGGTAGGGTGACATAGTTCTATGCCCACCCATCCCCTTTCCAGTTTTTGTTTCTTGTAAAAGTACCACTTGTGACTTAAGTCTTTGCAAATGTGTCAGGACCTGCTTATGTTTTATAGCGAAATTGTGGCCTTTCACGTTCCAACTGTGACATTTAATTTCACCCATGGTCTATGTTTAATGAGCACATATTAAAACAGGATATTTGTTCTAGTGACATAAGCAGGTGCTGCCTTAAGTTATGCCTGTACATTCTCTGGTTAATACAGTGGCAGGGTGGGTAACTCTGGTATACAGTGGAGATATCTCTCCAATTGAATGTAAAGCTCTGGTAGTTATTCCTTACTATCAAACTGAACTTGGATGCAACAAACAACAATGAGACAGAACAGCTGTCTAGAAACTGAAATCATAATAGTGACCCCAGACAGTACAAAACATGTACTATGTCTTAAAGGTCAAGACAGCTTTACGAATAAGTGATAAGAACCGGATACAATATGATCCTAGGTTCTCCCTTAATCCAAATGGGGGTGGGGTTGGGTGGAGGGACAGTGAGCAGTTCAACATCTGCTGCACATCAGAAGGCAATGTCATTGTATATAAAGAAAGGTGCAGATCATATGATCCAGTGGTATTATCTCAGTATAGGCAGAGACTTTCATGCAGTAGTCCTCTACAACCAAGATCCACAATCTGCGGTACAAAGCTCCTATGGAGTGATGTTTATTAGGCCCTACTAGCAATAGGCAGGGAGAATTGTTTTAGTTTAGAGAGACAGGTCCATGGTCAGTACACAAGGATCCTTATATTTTTTACTTGACCCTCAGCCCTAATACATTTAATGGGTGGAAGCTGTAGAAACATGTGAGGGACCATAGTGAAATAGAAAAATTGACTCCCTCACACAGAGGCATCTCATAGCAGAAACTTCTAAAACACAAAATCCCTATTCAGATTTGACACATTTCCTGTATCTATTATTTTGATATAACATTGGTCATTTCCACTTCTGCACCCTAGATGGTAGTGTCTGCTAATTTCATGCTGCACTCACTGCATGGGTTAAAGCCTATCTGTGGGAGATAAATGCTAAATCAGTTATAGCATTTGTAAATACATCTCTCTCTCTCTGACTAACAGGACAGGCAGATCTTGTTTCCTCCATTTTGATTATACGTTATAGCATGCTGTCTCATCATAGGTACAGCCTGCTGCATTTTGAGAGTGGGAAAATAAAAATTCATCTCCAATAAGAGATTTGCATACCCTTGGCCCTAATGCTGTATTGTAGATGTGGTGGGGACTTATAAATGCAGTGTTTGTCAGAGCTATGCATCCCTGAACTCCATTGATTCATTTTATTCTGTGACAGGGGAGGCTAGAAAAGCCTCAGGGTATACATGCACCAGGTAAAGTTATACCTTCATGTCATGGACTTGGTTGCTCCTACTTCTTATGGGTCTTGATCTATCCCTGTTTTTTGTTCACATTACAATCCATTTATGATACCAGCATCAATGCCTTCTTGGGAATATGTGTTTGAGGGGACTTATAGGGAAGCACTAGCTGCACTAGTCATGGAGACTTCACGGGGGTCCCAAAGCACCACCACCCACTTGGCTAGTAGGCATATGTTACAGCTCAAATTTACTGACCCTTACTGTAGTAGTCCCTTGTGTTCAAACATGCTAGGACCAACAGGGTCCATAACATTAGTTCTGGATTATCTGGTAACAATCATCCTTGACCCTGCCCAGCTTCTTAGATCATGGACAGAAATATCTATGAACCTCTGGGTTCTGTGAAATGCAGAATACATATTGATTGTGGCACTAACTGATAATCTAAGAGGGAATGTGTGCCTAGTGTGTATGCATTTGCTCTTCTTTTTTGCTGCCTGGTATATTGGGGTCTTGTACTATATCCCTAACACCTAACACAATTATTAGCAAAAGACAAGGATTTAGTGACAGTCAAAAATACAGGGTAAATATAACATTTACAGCCTAAAATATCAGTTTTAATTAGACATTTCAAATGGTGGAATAATGCTCCTGACAAATATGCAGTCTAATTAGGTGTATAAATCTACACCCCAGAATTTATACCAGACCGTTTCTGTTTATTTCATGTGTTCAGCGCCAATTTCCCACATGGAGCAGTTGTGGCCTAGGGAGCTGGGAGTACACTAGTGTAGCTGTCATCTCTACTCAAGACTATGGATATACTGGAAACTGCCACCCTCTCTGCCCCGGAATGAGTGACTTCAGGGACAGTTTCAGGTATGAGTTCAATCAGTAGCAGGATAGCCTGGGGCAGTGTTGGTAGTGATAGATTGTAGGTTTCAACTTCGCTGTCATCCAGATTCATTAATGGTGCATACCGGTTGTTAGTAATGAGAGATGCATGTCTTCTTGCCCCTCTGATCCTCCACTGTGACTCCAACTCCTGGATCTTTCTCTGCTTAGCAATGGTAGAGGGGCTTATTGCTGCTTATTTCTCTGTTACTGTCTTGGTGGTAACATCCAGAGTTCTTCTATCATGGCTTTCAGTTTATGGGCTATTGGCAGCCACAATTGTTCTAGTGCAGCGGGAGGTGTAGTATCCATTGTTTCTTGAGGGGCACTGTTTTCCTCCATTTGACATGGTCTGGTCTTTGGTGGCAAATTAGCTTTAGGTCACCGTTTATATATAAATGCCATTGTGCATCAGGAGAATTAAATGTTAAATAAGATTCTTTGTGGGAAATGCATAGAATTGCAAGGTATTGAAGTGAGAAGGATATCCCTGCTTTATGAAGTGCTTGCCTGGCTTCAGTAAAGGCTTGCCTCCAATTTGTGAGGTCTTTGAAGTAAACTTGAAAAATCATTATTTTACTGTTTTGCCAGTCTAATGTCCCTAGATCCCTGGCATGCTGCAAAATTAATTCATTGTCCTGGAACCAGATGAACTGTAAAATTGTAAGATGGGGTTTTTCACCAGCTCTAGGCATTGGGGCTAAGGAGCGGTGGGCTTGCTCAGTTTCACAGTAGCCCTCTTCTTTGATCTTAAGTAGATTTGGCAAGATATGGTGTATGAGGGCAATGCAGTCACTGAGCTCAGCTTTCACTGATAGTCCAACAGAATGGAGATGGTTTCAGCATCCCTGATTTTCTGTCATCTAGTTTAAGTTGCATTTGCTGTACAGTGCGTGCCCACTCCCGCATGACATTCTGAAGATCCCGGCAGACTTGTTCATTTTGAGTGCTCAGTTGTTCAACTGAGGAGACTTTAAGATTTAGATTTAGAAGCTGTTCTTGATGAATAACAGCTTGCTGTTTACAGTCTTTGATTTCTATAAGGACCCAATTTAGCAAGATCTCAATTCTGTCAATTTGATCCTGCTTCTCAGGTTGCAGCAGAGATGTCATTCTAATGTCATGAGTGGTCAGCACTTGGGACACCCTGCAGCCTTGTTTAGTAGTATGTATGGTGATCATGATATTTCCCTTACTTTAAGGCACAGCAGTTCCAAAATAGCTGTGCAAATTCACTAGATGATGTTTTTTGGGCTGTGATTATTTTAGTTGCAAAAAAGTAGTTATAGGAGCCCAGAAGGCATTAAGATTGATTCCTGGTGTACAGGAGCTAAAGGCTCAGACCTCCATTTTTCTCCAGCGTTAGCCTCACACACACACAGCTTGCTTTTAAATCTACAGCAAGTGAGGAAATGGATTCTCAGCTACCACCAGATGCAGACAAAGAGAATGATAAAAAAAGAAAAATAAAAAATGGCAAATTCTGTCCCAGAAGATGAAAATGTAAATTTAAATTTGAACAAAAATGAACCACCAGGAGATAACATCAATTTAAAACCCAGTAAAGCAGCCCAACAAGATCAGGCAAAAGCTATTGGGTCAGGTTCTAAAATGGCAGACATTTTTGCACCAATTGCATCAGATGAGCCAGTTGACATAGACGATTATTAGAATCAAGAAGGACAAGGGGCACAAAATAAAGATCAACCACCAAAATGGGCACTTTAATTAATACAGAAGATGAGTACACTACAAGAAAATATTAACAAACTTCAGCAAATTCCTGTGAGCATAAATGACATTAAAAATATTAGTAGCATATATGGAAAACTAGAGAAAAAGATACAAAGAATCAATGAAGTGGAATGAGACAGCTTGATACAGAGGATGTTGTAAGCCCAATGACACAAAACATGAAAGATATTAACAAAAAGAAATAATCAGACCAAAAATAGAACATTCACAGAACCGATCACAGATGACCATTTAAGAATGTTTGGTCTATTGCCAACATGAAAGAAATCCAATTCCCTACATGAAATATTAAATTAACTATTTTTGGTGCATTCAGATTCTTGTAAAAACCCTTCATGTAATTGACAAGGCACACTGGCTGGGATTCTTTAATAAAGAGGACAATCAAAGTACTGCATGATCCTGTGATTGTTAAACTTCTCACATTAGATGACAAGTCTTGAATACTACAGGCCTTTTACAGGGCAAAAACATTAAGTTCAGAGAGCAGCAGTTGCTCATTAAGCAATATTTTTCAAAAGATTTAAGGGGCTTGATTTTCAAGGATTGGTGCAAGCTGCATCAACGGCAGCTTTTACCAATTGTCAGTGTGCCAGGGACCCTGTGCCAAACTTTCTATCAGGTAGGATCCTGGCGGCAACGTCCTGCAGCTTGTGTCAACTATGGCTATGCACCAAGCAGACAGAACATCCACAAGGTTTGACACAAACAGCGGGGTGATCAGGTGGCAGCTGTGCCCACAGACAGCGACTGGTATATATTGGTCCCACCCGATAACTGATGTCCCCTGTTTGCTGACAGAACAGAACTCCCTGGTGGTCTAGTTGCCCCCCCATCACTACCATTAAATATTCAGAAATCTGTCCCTGGTGGTCTAGCAGACCCCCTTCCCTATCCTCAATCTGCCCCATAAATAATTACTGTATATATCTTTCCCTGCTGGTCTAGTGGATCCCTCCCTATCCCCAACCTTTCCCATAAATAATTATATATCTTTCCCTGGTGGTCTAATGAACCCCCCCATCCCCAATATCCCCCATAAATATTTATACATCTTTGACTGGTTGTCTGGTGGAACCCCCCCTCACTGGCAGGCAGTGCACCACAACCTCTCTCCCCATCCTATCTCTGAGCCAGTGACCAGCATCGCCCTCCACTCTCCATCATGGCCAGTGACTAACTGAGCTATCAGTAAATGTGTACTGTATACAGTACATGCTCATAGACTGCTCAGTCAGTGGCCAGCCATGTTGGAGAGCAAAGGGCTGTGCCAGTTGCCAGCATGGGGATGGGATGGGGCGGTGGGGTAGTGGGGCACTGCCTGCCAGGGTGGGGGGTGATCTACTAGACCACCAGGGAAAGATATATAAGTATTAATGGAGGAGATTGGGGATAGGGAAGGTGGGGTCTCTAGACCACCAGGGAAAGATATAAAAGTATTTATGCTGGAGATTGGGGATAGGGATGGGGGTCCACTAGACCACCAGGGATGTGAGTACTTTTACCAAACAGGGGATCAGGGCTGGAATTGCTGTGGCTCAAGTTCCCTCCTGCCCAGAGAGTGCTGTAGGATTGACGTATGGTCTCTAATCCTCCCAGAGGACACACTTGTAAGTACCCTTAGACTAGTTCTGGCTGGTCTAACAGTACTTAGAAATTTGCCCTCTGAGAAGGTTTCAAGAATCCCAAATTAGGGGATATGGTAGTTGACGTCTGCCACAAGCCCCCTTGCTCCATGTTGTAGCCAATTTTGTGCTGCAAGGATGGTGCATGCCCCATTTGGCACACGCAGCCTGTGTTTGATGCCAACTCCTTTTGTGAACTGCTTCTGGTGCATCTTTTGGTGCAAGCCACACCTTGCGCCATTCCCTGTGGCTCAAGCCCATTGCACCATTCAGGGGGGTTTGAGAATTGGGCCCATGGTCTCTAAGGAAACAGTACACATCAGTTCAACAAGTCCTGTGGAAAGACAGGATGAAAGCATATGTTATCAACCCAGTCAAGCTCAAAGTATTGTTGAATAATCAAATACTGCATTACAAAAATTTTTCAGAAGCAATTAAAGACTTAAAAATGCATCTGTCCACACATTTTGCTACTTTCCGAAATCTGTACCTGATTGACTGTAATATTTTATCTTTTTTTCCTTCTTTTTGGATAAAATATGAAAATATTAGTTTCACCAGTATTCAGCGCACTCACCTCTTCCAAAATAAAAACTCAAACTGTAGATTCTCAATTCATAACTTTTTATTTCTGTAGCCTGAGCCTCTTGCTGAAAGAAACTGCCAAGGAAATCTTCCATTTCACACCCTTCGGTGTTTCATCAGAGAATATGAAAATATTACAAAAAAAAATGAAGTTAAAAGTGTTATTTCTATAACACTATAGGAATCATGCATGTTTTTGCAGATGCACCTTAGTACTACTACTACTATGGGAGTGACAGACAGTCAGGTCTTTAGTAGTGGAGGAGGGGATCTTTTTGGGGGTTATATATGCAAGCATACATTGTGGTACTATTAGTACAAAATATGGTTGAAAGAAGTGCAGCACCAATATCCATTTTCCATAGGTTTATATTGTTTTATTATTGAGATATGGCAACAGCAATAAAAGGAGATGCAGGGAACATTAATGGGATAAATTTCCCTATAAAAAGACAGAGTTCTCAGTCACGTGAGGCACTTATCATGAATAGTCGCCTTCTCAGAACTCCATGATCGTCGAGTTTAAATCCATGGCACAAACCATTTAAACTTGCAGTAATTCAGCTACCTTGGTTCATTTCAATTAGACAATATCTGCTCTAAGGAAATTCAACAGAATCCCTGCACTCAGGCATGTCTGAGATCGATGTAAACTCACTGCTACACATCCTGCCATGTGGTCCAACTTCAATGTGGCAAAAACAGGGCTCCCCACTGGACTTGCCTCCCACAACTGTACCCCCAAAGTACATGTCAGATAAATTGGATTGCTTCTTCTCAGAACTTGTATCAGTTAAACTTACTCTTTGTGACCTCATTTCCAATGTAAAAATTGTCAAACTGGCATTGTAGGCACTTACTATACAAGTTTCCAATGTTGCAGCTAGAATCAGCTCTGTAGAAGATTGCCAGAACAGAGAAAGGGAGAATGGGAACATTGTTTAACCAGGAGTAGCACACTAAGCTGAAGCTTGTTTCCAGGTGCGACCTAGGAGCATAAGGAAGTTAAGTGACTTGCTCAGGATCACACAGTATACACCTAGGTAGCTGTAGGATTCAAACCCAGGTCTACAGATCTGCAGCTCAAATACTTAATCCACTGCTCTATTTTGCCTCCTTAGAGGCACTTTAGAGATAATGGCTCTATGCAAGAAAGTTGCAAAACTTAAAGATCGAATCTAAGACCAGGAAGAAAGGAATAGGTGTAATAACCTAGTCCTGGTCAATGTACTGGAGCATGTGGAAGGCAAGGATAGGGTGGCATCTGTCCAAAACCTGCTTCAGAATGTGGCCAGACACCCAGAATTGAGGATGGTTTATATAATAGAATGGGCCCATTGATCACTGAGCCAACCACCATAACAGGGAGAAAAAACAATGGCAATTATTCTGTGCTGTCTAAACGATCAAGAGAACATATACATGAAAACACAGGCATGGAAAAATGGTCCGTTAAAGCAACAGTACTAGATAAAAAAATGGACCTTTTGCAACAGTTTGTTCCCTGTGCTCTGTTGAGCAGTTACCTCATAATCATTCTTATTTTCACTGTACTATCACCCCATAATTTGCTCTGTATTTCATTGTTTTTGTTTACATTTCTCTTACCTGCCATGTTGAACCGGAATCTTCTGCTGCCAACTATGCATGCGCATGACTCGCTGTACTACAAAGGGACAGCAGGAATGCACAGCACAGGGTCCCATGGAAGTAAACAAAAGATGTGATGTGACTTGAGAGTGCAGCTCAGCTGCAAAGTAGGCATCAGCCATATTTGCTGTGGAACCACAACAATGGAAATTAATTTTAAATATCTAAAAATCTAAAGATCACTAGAAAAACATGTTTACAGATAGGGAAACTGAAACTATGGCTGCATGCTTCCAGCCAAAAAGCAGGATTTTCAAAATCACTTCCTGATTTTCCAGTAGTGCTGCTTTAATCTGGATTGGTCAGAGATTCTATATTTTTTGCAATATTACACCTGCAGTTCAGAACAGGCAATGGGCATATCAGCACATTGAAAAAGCTCTCCACCAAACCCATGTCCCTTTTTGCCAGTTGCTTCCTGCTCATCTTGTGATAATCACATTGTCTGGAACGCAGGAATTCCGTAATGCAGAAATATTACATCAAGAGCTCCCTAACCGTCTTCCACATGTTTTTCCTCCACTGCTGATTCAGACAGATACTTCAACAAGTAAAAAATAAGGATCACTGTCAGATTGTAGAGTACAGCCTTTTATATCTACATGTCGTCAGATCATATGAATTGAGACTTTTATACAGTGATGGTTTTGGTTCTTCTCCCCCTTGGTGCCCCCTCACCATATGGTTCTGAACGACCTGATTTTACGGACTAACCAGCCTTGGGGATTTATGTAATTTTGAGGACATTCTATGTCATTTATTGGACTATGGGTTAATACAGTTAAGTAGCCCCAATATGGTGGCTGGACTGATGTTTTCTGCTTTCTTCCTCATAACTGCTTTTTTCCCCCACCAATGGACACCTTGTTTATACTTCAATCAGGGGCATCTGACAGCCACTGTCACTCCTATCAATGGTCAGTGCTGCATACCTTGCATTTTGATGTGTGCTTTCCAAGCCATTTGATGGACTTGTGCTGCCTCCAATCAGCTGTTTTGCAACATATTTGTCATCACACCTAAGACACTAGCATTAGGGACTCATCCCCAAGTCTTTCCAGCCTAAGCATGAATCGATCAGCTTTTGACATAGAAGCAAGTCTAGCAAGACTCAGGCTGTATTCCATTTATGATTTGGACCTTAACATCTTCTGCAGGCAAGTATACTTTTTAGACTGGAACTTCTACTAAGACATCACTGCAGTTTATTAGCGTTTTTCTATATGGTGCCCTTGCAGCCTGTGCTTCAGCACTACAGCATGTCATTAGACCTGTAATTTCTGCACTTGGTTTATCACCACAGCCTCAGCTTAGCAATCCCTTGATGCATAATGACTGTGCACTTCAAATGGCATTTAAACAAAAACTTTTAACCCAGTCTGTTTAGCCTCTATACTTGGCACCCAGATTCAGCAATACTGAGCGGTTTTGCTGTTCAGAAACTCTTTACTGTGGAACTCTGTCAATTTCATGACCCTTTCATTGATGAACATTTTCCTTTTAGATATAATTTTTCTCTCTTTGCACAGTCCAGAGACTTCATATATTTGCCATCATTACTGTAATGTTATCTGTGCTGGGGGATTATATTGAACAGCTACCTATTGATCTGCACTGTAATACTGATGCTAGTTAGATGGTTTATTTCAAGGATTTATTTATAGTATTAGATCTTGGGCAGAGGGCTGTGCTCATGAGAGCCCTGAATGGATCCAGTGCTTTGGGTGCCAGCCTTTGCCTTTCCACACCCCAGCACCCATTCAGCTGGGGAACAGGCTCCAGCAAGCCCCACCTCTATTTCCTCTTGTTATTGAGTCTTTGTTTACTAATGTGTTTATCTTTTAGTGATCGAGTTACTGTTCCTTGTTGTGTTTATTTGTTTACCTGCTATTTTGTCCTACTGGTTTCCAAGTCTCAGTTTCAGCCACTGTTTTTACTGCTGGTATAAATGTATGCAAATAGTATATTACTTGTAAGTAGAAGGTACTATATCACTCACTGTGCTTACCATATTGGGCTCAGTTCTATGTGATCTCAGCAAATACAAAATAGCACCGACCAAAAGAGCAAATACACAACAGTGAAGAGGACAACGATGATGAGCACTACAGCATGGTCTGCAAATAGCGATGGGTGCTGACCTTATTTATTTATTTAGTTTTTGTTTACCCGGTAAGTACCATAGCCAAGGCATGACTATTTCCAGGCAAGACCCGGGAGATTACAATGAGGTGGGATAAACAGGGAATATATTTTTGTGTACAGGGAGAAAACAACAATACAGAGATAAACCAGTGTACTCAAGTTCATAAGCATTTACAGGATAGTTCAGAGTTCATAAGCAATACAAAGTTCAATGACAACAACACATTTAGCAAACAACAATTTGGTTTAAGAGCATAAGAAGCATAGTCAGTTGAGACATAAGTGCCTGACAACAAAACTAGATGGGCAGGATATGGTAGAGATCAGTTTACAGCAGGGAGGAAGTGAGACAGCAGAGCTTAGAACAGGATGTCATGTTCAGGGGGGTTTGAAGCAGGTACAGGAGACCTGGCTAAAGAGGAAGGAGCACCATTTGTTTTTGAATTGGATATGACTGGTAGCTAGGCAGACCTCAAGAGGTAGGGAGTTCCAGAGTTTGGCCACCGAGTGTGAGACAGCTAGGGTTCCTTTGCTAGATTTACATCTACTTATAAGCAGCAGGGATTTGTCAGATGTTCGAAGACCATGCGAGGAAGGCAGCGGAGATAGCAAGGAGGCAAGTGAGACAGGGATACCTGCGCTAAGAAAATTGTCAGTCAGAGAACCAAGGGCCAGAGTATGAGCAGAAGTGGGTGTAACCAATTTAGATCAGCATAGAGTTGACAGTGGTGTTTTGACCAGGGGGAGGCAGAGGCATACCTGCAGATGCTGTTGTAGGTGGTATCCTACTTCCTGAGGGGAGAGATAGGGATGCATTGCGATAAAGGACTACCCCATAGGATAGTGATGGGAGCAAGATCCCATGGGCAATGGCTAATCTAGCTGACTGTGTTAGGACATAGCTGGTTTTGAAGACTACCCCAATTTTAGCATTAACTGATTTACAGGTAGATGTTATGTGCTTATCAAAGTTAAGGTTTTCGTCAAGGAGGACTCCAAGATACTTGAAAGAGCGTACCGATTCAAGGACCAGCCCACCCTGCCCAGACACCTTAAATAGGTCCAGGTTGTGTTTTAATTTGACTGCTGTCCCAAACAACATAGTTTGCATTATCCTAGTATTAAGGATTAACTTAAGGTGGAAGAGCCAAGATTGAATAGACATAAAAGCAAAAGAAAGTGTCTGGTTTATGAGGCAAATATTCTTATCACTGCAGTACAGATCCAGTTCATCCGCATATAGGATCACAGAGCAATCAGGGATATCTAACGAGATGCTATTAATAAAAATAGAGAAAAGAAGGGGGCCTAATATTGATCCCTGAGGAACACCTAGGTTAATTGTCATGGGGCTGGACACAGCAGAACTGAATCTGACAAGCTGGGTTCAGTTTGATAGATGGCTATTAAATCAAGCCACTGAGTTAAGAGAGAAACCAAGGGCTAGGAGGCTATCTAGTAGAAGAGGTGATCAACAAGGTCAAATGCCTTAGTGAGGTGGATAGAAACTGTCCCCATAAGGTGGCCATTGTCCATTGCAGTAAGAGTGTCATTTGTAAGGTGAAGCAAGGTAGTGGAGGTGCTGTGAACTTTACAAAAGCCATACTGAATCAGTGAGAGAAGGTTATATTTGGCCAGGAATTCAGTAACTTGGATAGATACTAACTTTTCCATTATTTTGCATAAGACTGATAGTACAGCTATGGGATGATAGTTTTTCATATCCCTTTTATCTCATTTCTTAGGGACCAGGGTGACTTTAGCCACTTTCCAGATATCATGGACAAATCTGTTACAAAGAGAGAGGGTAAAAATTCAAGACAAAGGCTGTGCAATGAATGGCGCAGTCAGTTTTAAAAGTTTGGGCTTAATGCCATCAGAGCCTACACTAGTATTATCAGAAATGGTGTTCAGTAAGCTGAGGACTTCTGATTTAGATACTGCCTTAAAGTGAAAAGGAGGGGGAAATGCAGAAGGGGTGGGTGGAGTGGATGTGGGTATGGGCTGCATGGGAAGAACACAGATGTGAAGCTGGACAGGTCTGAGAATTGCTTATTAAATGCTTCGGCAATGGTCCTGGGGTTGTTGCAGTGGACTACATTAATGATCATATCATCATCCAAGTGCATTTGTTTTGCTCCTAGGAATATTTTCACATGCACCCAGAATTTCATAGGGTCACCAGGTGCTTCCAGCAGAAGCCCCTTACAATAAGAGTGTTTTGCTCATCTGATCTGTGTTTTACAATCACTTCTCTGGACCCTATATGTCTGGTAGTCAGTTATGAGGCTAGATTTCTTGAAACACCTACAGCTCTTATCCCTGGCATGCAGTGCAGCTAGGTGATTTTGTATAACCACCTTGTGGGTTTCACTCGAACACATCAGGTCACAAGGGGTGTATGTCTATTCTGAACTGCAAAAAATTGGTTGAGAAAATAGTCTAGAGCTGTTTGGGTATCTAGGGACTGAGAAAGATAGGACCAGTCAATAGACAAAACTTCATGCAGGAACTTTGCCTGATCTAGATTGGCATAGTTCCTGAAGGTGACATAGTGTGATGGCAGAGATAGGGAGCTAGAGTGTTACCACACACAAAAAATTGGGGAAGTGGTCAGATATAGAATCCATCAGGATGCCTGTATCCACAGTTCTGTCAACCCTATTTGTTAATACCCAATCCAATAGCATGCTAGAAGTTGCTTTAAGGGAGATCCTTGTGGGCACAGATATGACTTGGTGCAGGTGATAGCTTTGGATTACAGATAGAAGTGAGCTATGTGTTTGCCCAAGCCAGTTTAGATTCATATCCCCAAGAATAAGCAGTTCACTGTGGCCTGCTATTTTTACCGATTCCTCCAGCAAATTAGAGAAGGCAGACAGCCCTCCAAAGGGCGGATTATAGGCAACAACTATGTGTAGTTTCTTAGGACCCAAGTAGAGGAGTGCATGGAGGGATTCACATATGGAGGATTGTGGGATATTAGTTAGTGAGATATTGAGATGCGTTTTATAAAACAGCATGACACCCCCGGCCCACTTAGGAGATCATCTGTCATGCCTGAAAAGACTATAATCTCTTAATGAGCAGACAGAATCAGGGGTAGAAGGCTTGAGCCATGTCTCAGATAGGCACAATATGTCTCAGTTATAGTTGAAGACCCAAGCCTGTAGATCACAGAGATTACACATTAGGCTCCTAATGTTTAGTTGTTGGTCTCTGAAAGGTGCCCATAGTGAGCAGGCACATGACGGCAGTCACCTTAGTCTCCACGGACATAGCACGGCTCTGTCTGGTGGGTGCCTGCATCTCCTCACTGTACAGCTCACAGAGCTGCCTCAGAATGGCCCTGTTGAGGTGGTACCAGCCCACGATCTCAGTGCCACTGTAGTTCTCAAAGATGATGTGGGCACGGTACCACCTGTGTAGGTATACCACCAATGGGCTCTTCCTCGGCCACGTCGCTTTTACTCCTGCCCCCTCACACCACTCATTACTGCCTCAATCATGAAGGGTGCACTGTCCAAGGCCCTTGCTGTCCACTGTCCCCCCTGGGCAGTTGGCTGCTGGTTGTGTGCCACCCTGGTGTACTGCTTGTCTATGTGTGTGTGTCTCTCTCTCTACCCCTCTCTCCCTCTCTAACACCACCTCTGTCTCTCTCCCTTTGTGTGTGGGCTTTAGCCTGTTTGTCTGTGTGTGTGTGTGTGTGTGTGTGCGCTCGCTCTCTCTCTCTGTCTCTCTCTCTCTCTCTGTCTCTCTCAATCACTTCATCTCACTCCCACCCCAGTGCAAGTGCTGTCTGTATGTTTGCACCCTGTATTTATAGGAACACGTCTGCTTGAAGCAACTTCGATTTGCTTCACACTTGCACCATGGATTCATGGTTGAATATGCCACTGTGCTGGATATTCATGGGAATGCCCCCTGCTCTTGAGCCTGCATTCATTATAGTTGCACATTGGCACAATGGAATTTTCAATGCATACTGGCTCCCACTGTATATGGCTCCTTGGCGCAATACCGCACTTGCGCCAGTGCAACTGCTCTAAATATCTGGGCCAGCATGTATAATGTTGTTTCTGACTTTCCACTGATTTACTTTACGGTTGCCAACACCCGTGTAGCATGATGGGGGAAA
Source organism: Neoceratodus forsteri (assembly GCA_016271365.2). Taxonomy (NCBI): domain Eukaryota; kingdom Metazoa; phylum Chordata; order Ceratodontiformes; family Ceratodontidae; genus Neoceratodus; species Neoceratodus forsteri. The sequence goes on from CM028131.1 coordinate 1,164,512,995, forward strand.
TTGATTGACTTGATTAACTGACATGGCTACTCAGTGTGCAATTGCAGCTGGGGAGACAGAGACACAACAAGCAGCACACCACACTGCTGCAAAAGTCATCAGGGTACAACAGTTGCCAGGGAAGTGTTCTAATGCTCGGGACACTCTGTCTCTACCTGGTCCATTGTCGGGCTCTGTGTGTGTCTCGTTCTCTCTCTCTCCCCATCTCACTGTCACTGTGTTGTTCTGTCTGATATATGACTGGTTGCAGCCTGCATGGTATCATCTGGGGGGCGGAGGTGGCACTGCAGGATTTCCCAGGAGCACACTGGCTAACAACTCCAACCACCTCCCTGGTCTCCCACCAATTCCCAACTCCCACCTCAGCCCATGCAGATCGGAGCACGAGAACATCAGCTGCAGGGTGAGGTGCTTGGTTTTGGGGTCCCATCACAGACACAAACACAGCAGAGAGCTGAAAATGGGGAACTGTTGTTGCTAGGTCTCTCTCTCTCTCTCTCTCTCTTTTGTTTCTTGCTTGCCACCAACCCCACAGCACTGAAGGAGAAATGCTGGAACTCACATATACCACCATTAATAGAGACACAAGCCAAAAGAAGTGCTGGCAGCCACAGAAAATAACATTAACACAGAGATCATGGAGAGGACCGATACCACAGTCCAGATTACTTACTCTGTATTTTACATGGCTGCCACCAGACTTTGCTTTGGACTACAGAGAAAAAGACTTGATGGCAGGTCTCCAGAGTCACTCTGCACAACCATGGATTCAACTGGGTATTTAATCCATGGGCACAAAGAGGAACTCCAACAATTGGATTGCTAATTTTCCACAACCCATGTTATAATTACTAATAGTGTTTCATAGACATGGAGGAGACTGGGTTGTCACTCCAACATGTTGTTCATTCACAAGGAATGAGGAAGTCCTTTTCTTATAGCAAGAGATCTGCAGGGCTTCACCCACTGCAGACCTAAACAGGACCAAGAATATATAATAGTATAATATTAACAGAGGTAGAAACTGAAGAGGAGGAGTACAATAGTATAGAAATTACTATAGCAACAGAACAAGATATGACATGGCTATTATCTTTACACTGTAACAACCTTCAAATGGGCCCTAAAAATGAAACTACCTTAAATAAAAAATAAAACAAATGTATTAAATATTTTTGCCTTGATCATCACACTCTCTTTACACACATAAACAAATTAGAAACAATAAGCATTATTTATAGTTTTCATTACAACTGTTTCTTTGCTGACAGTGAAAAATCCCCCTTCTATTTTTACCATGCTCATCAGAGAAATCTCTTCAGCTTTCCCTGACAGTGAGATAATTGAGTCTGTGGCTTTAGAAGGAGCCTTTGTGCGTGTGTATACAGTATGTTAGAAGAGTAACATTCTGCTAGTGGAAGTGAGCAGAATTTTGAATCCCTGTATCCCATGGTAAACATTCCATGATAAACATTCCATTTCTTAAATGTGGGGAAACACAGAGAAAAAACACAGAATGAAGAAAGTAAGCAATTATTCTATATAAACAAATGGAAAAGGTGGTAAATGACTCACCCTGCTGTTTAGCTTTTAGGACAGAGTGAGCAGTTCATGATGCTATCAGTGAGTGTGGCAGTTTTGAACCACACTCATGCTTGCAGCATCAGGGAACTGAGAAGCCTCTGTTATGGCTTACTTTTAGTTTTGTCTTCAGAGTGAGGAGAATAAAATAAAGTAAGGGGGCTAGGTGTCATATTTAGAATGAAGAAAACAGCATTTGTGAATTGTTGTGGCTGGCAGGGGAATATGAAGCTTAAGTGGTCAGGGTGGCACACACACTATGTAACACTACTTTAATCTAGCTCCAATAGGCAGAAGGACTATTTTATGTTAAAAGCACAGATTCACTTGCATTTTTACCTATTTAAAAATGTGTTTCAAAATAAAAAAAACTGTTTCTAAAAATAAAGGGCCATTTTATAATCGCAATGTGCATTATGGTGTGATAACCACACTCCTAGGGACGACCGGCACTCGGCATTCAGCCTCGTGCCTAATTATGCCCCTAGGAGTGCGGTTATCACACAGTAATGCACACCCCATTGTGTCTTATTGCTTACTTATTGACATGTTACAATTCTATAAAAGATAAAATAATGCAGAAATTTAGTGAAATGCAGAAAATTTGAAAATCTGCTGGACACACTGCTAAAAACAAATGGTCTGATAAGGAATGTAATAGGCAGAGGTAAGTAATATATAGACTTGGGAATATCTTTTATAAAACTGGTGACTGTAATTATAGCAAAGCTATATTTGCTGTCAAGAAGGAATATAATGAACTAATTAGACAAAAAAAGGCCAAACATCATTATTTTTTTCTTCATTTTTATTTGTCAACTGGGTTAGGGCAACTGGGTTAAAGCCCTTTTTCAGGTCTGACCTGGACAAAAAAACAGGAATGACAAAATAACAGAATTATACAAACACAAAGATTAAATAACATTACAACTCTGAACAATATACATAACGAGTATCAAAAAAAAGTACAATTTATCAATGTCATCTATTACTTTTTAAATCTATATTTAAAAGTGAGGTATGATGTAACACTTCTCAAAGAGCAGGGTAACATATTCCAGATACAAGGAGCTTGACAGTTAAAGGAGTGATGACCATAATTATTTTTGACTAAAAAATCCCCCCAGCACAATGCCCTCAGCAGACCTTAAGGAAGCTCTCATATCACGAATCATTACCAGGTCAGAAAGGGGGGAAACACCTTCAGAATAAATTGCCTGGTGTATCAAATGGGTACAGTTGCAGACAGCTGTACTTAAAAAAGATACTAAGACATTCTGGGAACTAGTAGCCAGAGGTACTTGAGCGTTAGACAGAAACATACTGTCAATAATAAACAGCACTATATGGGTCAGTTTCTTTATTGGGGAATTTACTATGGAATCTAGCAATCAATCCATCTCCATTACAGATATACCTTGAAAAAAACATCACAAATAATTCTTCAAGTAGTACTGTACCTATATCCAAGAGCAGGGTCATTCTTGATGCCCCACAGGGGGCATGTCTCAGACAGCTAGTGTTGGAACCCACTCAGGAGGGAGCAATCTTAGACCTGGAACTCTCAAATGGGGATGGAGAGACAATCTCAGATTTAGAAGTGGGTAGTCATCTGGGAAAAAAGTGACTACCAAACAATGTGGTTCACAATAAACACAGCTGTACAGTCAAGCTATATAAAAACAAGGGTGATGGACTTTAGGAGGTCTGACATTGGTAAAATGAGAGAGTGCCTCAGAAAAGCACTAGCAAACAGGCAAGGGGGGGGTGGAAGAACAATGGGGAAAAATCAAAACTGCCATCACAGAGGCAACAAGCCTTTGTGTAAAGCAAATCAACAAAACAAAATGAAGGAAAAAGCCACTATGGTTCTCAAAAGAGGTGGCAGGGAAGGTTAAGGGGAAAAGGAAAGCATGCAGGAAATATAAGGAAACATAGAAGAAGCAGGACAGAGAAACATATCTGTTAAAGCAGAAGGAGGCAGGAAAGGCAGTCAGAATAACAAAGGCCCAAACTGAGGAAAAGATAGCCAACTCTGTTAAGAAGGGGGGTAAGACCTTTTATAGGTACATTAGGGAGTAAAGAAAGACCAAGGGAGGGATACTGAGGCTTAATAAAAGGGAAGGAATGTTTGCAGAGGGTGACAGTGAAAAAGCAGGGATACTGAATGAATACTTCTGCTCAGTATTCACAAAAGAAGAGGAGGAGGAGTAGGCACCTAAACCAAACAATAGAAACACTCTGGATAGAGGAGAGTGATGCCAGTCTATTCACAGAAGAAAGGATTCTGAAAGAACTAACTCTTAAAACTGAAGGTGGACAAAGCAATTGGGCCTGATGGGATTCACCCAAGAATTCTAAAAGAACTAAGGGTAGAACTAGTGACACCACTGATTATCCTCTTTAACAAATCATGGGAGGATGGGGAGGTACATGAGGACTGGAGGAGGGCAGATGTGATTCCACTTCACAAAAGTGGGAGCAAGGCAGAGGCAGGAAACTACAGACCTATTAGTTTGACCTCAGGTGTAGGGGAAAATGATGGAATCCCTTCTGAAGGAAAGAATTGTTGAGTACCTAGAGGTCGGCAGAGCACAGGACCCAAGGCAGCATGGATTCACTGTGGGAAGGTCGTCAGATGAATCTAATAGATTTCTTTGACTGGGTGACCAAAGTAGTAGATCAGGGAGGGGCTGTGGACATGGTCTACCTAGACTTTAGCTAGGCATTTGACACAGTCCCATGCAAAAGATTAATATACAAGTTAGCCAGCCTGGGAGTGGGTCCCAAGGTGGTAGCCTGGGTAAAATAGTGACTGGACAACAGGACGCAGAGGGTAATAGTAAATAGAGTCCACTCTGAAGAAAGGGGAGTTACTAGTGGGGTACCGCAGGGTTCAGTACTGGGACTGGTCCTGTTTAATGTCTTTATAGGTGACATTGCCAAGGGATTAGAAGGAAAACTATGTCTCTTTGCAGATGACACAAAAATGTGCAACAGGGTTGATACACAAAGTGGGGTGAAAAGGATGAGAAGGGACTTGGCAAGGTTGGAGGAATGGTCAAATGTATGGCAACTTAGATTTAACACAAAGAAGTGCAAAGTAATGCACCTGGGAAACACAAACCCAAGGGAAGAGTACACAGCGTGGGGTGAGATATTAACAACAACAAAAATGGAAAGGGACCTGGGGGTAGTTACATCAGATAACCTAAAGGTGGGCATGCAATGTGAGAAGGCAGTAAGGAGGGCTGAGGGGATACTGGGATGCACAGGGAGAGGCATCACCAGTAGAATACAAGAAGTTGTTATCCCTCTGTACAGACAGTTGGTGAGACTCCACCTGGAGTACTGCGTGCAGTTCTGGAGACCCCATCTCTGCAAGAACATAGACAGAATGGAGGCTGTCCAGAGGAGCGCAACTAAAATGTTGCAGGGTTGGCACCAGAAAACATACGAAGAGAGAGAGAGACTAAAGGAACCTAATATGTATACCCTGGAGGAAAGGACGGAGAGGGGGGACATGATAGAAGCTTTCAAGTTCATCGAGGGAATCAACAAAGTCCAAGAGGGTAGCATCTTTCTGAAAAAGAGATGTGAAAGAACAAGGGGGAAAACTTTGAAGATAGAGGAGGGATGGCTCAGAGGTATTGTAAGGAAATATTTTTTTATGGAGAGGGTTATGGATACATGGAACAGCCTTCCTGAGGAGGTTGTGGAGTCAAAAACAGTGGGGGAATTCAAGAATGCATGGGACAGACATAAGGCAATTCTAATGGGGGGTAGGAGGAAGTACGCTGTTGGTTATCTAGGATCTGCAGCTTATCCATTAGGTAGGGAAATGGGCAAACTAGGTGGCCAAGTGGTCCTTATCTGCCATCAGATTCTAAGTTTCTATGTTTCATTTAGGGAAACAGAAATTGTACATGCTATCTTAGTGAAAAAATTGAATAAAACACCAGTGTATGATGACGGTCCTGCAGAAATGTACCTAGCAGCACCTGAGACACTGTTCAAGTTACTGACCTCTTTTTTAACGCTATCACTAGAGTAAACATCCTACCAGAAGAGTGGATGAAGGATGTTATTGTACCAATTCATAAAAAGGAAGATATGCAGAACCCTTATAATTACAGACCCATTACTTTATTTTGCATCCATTTGTTTTGTTTTTTTACATCTAATACTGGAAAAACTAGAAATATGGGAGTCAGAACAAAAAAATTATATCAGAATTACAATTTGGATTTAGGAAGATCAAAGGGTCACCAGACAGTATGTTTATACTACAACGTATTATAAACCAATATGTTGTAAGAAAAAAACCTTACAGCCAGCACCTTTTCTATTTAATATCTGTATCAGATCATGGATAGAAATCTTGTTAAAAGCTGACACCGATGTACCAGACTCCCAATATTATGCTACGCATATGATATTGTCCTAATTTCCCAGACATCAATATGGTTAATGAGAGCTCTGGCACTTGTAGCTAATCATCTCTCTGGTCTGGACCTAGGAATAAATAGCACCACATCTAGCATCATGATTTCAGGAAAGAAACATAATCTAGACATGGAGAGGAAGGTTGAGCATAGAATATTACAAAACACAAAACAATATAGATATTTGGGAATTACCATGAATACTATCGGTACATGGCATACACACTTGGAAGAGATAAAAATGAAAGCATTACAATCAACCAGAACTATCATTAGACTTGGGAAACTTTTTGCCAATAATTTGTATAAAACCTTAAAAATACTCCTTCAATGCCAAAGTAAACAGCCACATTTTATATGGCAGTGAATTCTAGGTAACTTTAGCAAAAAAATCAGAAGTGAAAAGTATAGAGTCAATACAAATTATCTATTATAGAAATATTTTAAGACTTCCATATGGCACACTTACATCTTTAGTCTTAGTAGAGAATAATATTCTCCTACTGGAAGCAAAGGCATGGATCGGAGCTTTGAGATGGTGGGGGAAAATAATGCAGGCTGAGGGAGATAGACTTTTGGCTATCACTAGGGAAGAAACTAAATCTATAACTGACACAGACAACTAGTTTCAAAAATTAAATTTCAAATTTATCAGACTGGGATTATCAAGTATCTGGGACAAAAATATAGAACAAAATCCCAGTTATTATATTAAATTATAACATGGGTTGGCAAAAACATTCAATCCAATTGGTGGAGTCTCTCTGCATGCCCATAGATTACATTCCCTATTAAATAGAAAGTTTCATGGAGGGAGTCAATAAAGTGCCCCCCGGACTCATATGTCCTGTGAACAGGAAAAAAGCAGTGGGACACAACTGCCTCCCCCTAAGGTGATATTCCCATGTCACATGCATTACATACACAGGGGAAATGATGTTACCACTGTCTGACATTTGTGTTTCCACACAATACAAAGTGAAAGCAGGACATAGCATTGTGATCCTCACAGCTGCCTTTGTGCTCATGTGTGTCTATTCTGTGTGTGTGTGGGGGCAAAGTGAGCATTGAAAGAAGTGTAGAATACAATATGATGCACAAGAAATGTCAGAAATCATCTCAGTACTGTATGTCTGATATTTCTATGTGCATAACAGCAATCAAATTTGCATTATTTGTTGAGGACTATTTCACAAGTTGGCAGGATACAGTAAGTTTCTTGGTATTTAAGCAGGAAAAATCCCTTTCTGTGTTGTTCCCTTATTTGGTACATAACCCATGTTATAAGTGCAATAACCCACTCCAGGGTATGGGGTTATAGGCACTTAATCCATGCCTTGGGTGCTGTGAGGTCACTCAGTCTGCCGCCTCATGCCCAACGACACCCCCAAGGTGTGGATCAAATGCTTATAACCCCATACCCTATTGTGGGTTATTACTAACCAAGCTGAACAGAAAATCAAAGATCACTGGTTTCAGATTTTATACTCAAAGCTCGTAGACATTTCAGGTCTTACACTCTACAAGAAATACAAAGTATATAGAGAAGAAGAAGCCTATTTGAACTTTTGCGAGAAAAAATTGCACAGAGGTGCACTATGTAGATTTTAAGGATAGGTATCTTAGAAAATGGCAGTATATTTTTTGAGGAAAATCAATAGAGGAAATATATTATGTAAGTGTAACAAAAACTGCCCAATTACTGTACAGCATATACTTACTGATTGCCCCATCTTGCATGAGGAAAGGAAATGATAGTTGGAAGATTTTATAGTTAATCAAAAGTATGCAGCAGAAATGAGATGGTTAAAAATCTATTATTTATTAAATATAAAGCCATGATGTTTGCAACAGCAAGTTTTGCACTAAAGGTTTTGGTGAAACTTTTAAGATAAATGGGATAATGTAGTCTGTCATGAGGATTTTAACCTCATAAATAGCGATATTTCTATATTTATGAATATGGCAATGGTAATTTTTTTAAGTCTAGTGTTTTAATCATATTAATGAAATGACACATGTCTATACTGTATATTTGCTTTTTAAATTAACTTGATCTTGAGCTTGAACCTGAACACTTGAACTTGAAACCAAACAGTCATGGTCCATAGATGTTTTTTTAAAGAGGGCTTCACCACTGCCCTTTACAGAGCTGATAGGAAAACACCCTTCCTCAAGGAACACCCAATAATCTTGATACATCCTGGCCCTAGGGGATCAAGGCTATCTATAGGCAAACAAGTAAGCTCAGGATTCAGCACCAAGTAAGTAGGGCACAGATCCGAGATCACCCAGATCACTTTTCCTTCTACAACTTGCTGGAACATAACCCAGGACAACAGCTTGTCAATGGTCTTCCTACTTTGGATATTTCCAGCCCATGACAGAGCACTTGAGACTTTCCCAGCTGAAATGGAGAACACTTTGCCAAGGAAGAAATTGCTAAACTCATCACATTTCTCTGCAGAAAACATTCATTCAGACTGCAGACAGAGAGGATTTTAACAATCTGTCTATGGTGCAGGAAAACTGACCTGGACAATTTTTACTTGCAGCAATGGTCCTTCACAGGATCTCTGTCTTTTTCAAGGAAACTGCCCTCTGATATTCACCCTAGTGATTTCTCAAAGCCATTTTGTCCTTCTCAGAGTGGGAGTTCCACCAAGAATGCTCCAACTTCCATCACTTAGTCTTCAACACCATCCATACCTAAAAAAAGTGGGATTATGTTAAATCTGTAGAAGACTATGTTCTCTTGTGTTCTTTATTCTTTTGGATAACCATCTTTAATAAATTCAGTACATATCTGTATTTGGTTAAATAAGCTAACCCTATTCAATACAAAAACAAATCATCAGGCAAGTGTTGTCAATTCCTTCAACTATGAATTATTTAATTCCATTATGCCACTCATCCATTGTGAACTTAAGAGTTCTCCTCAGTGGTTGTTGTTCCACTTGTATATCTTCCAGAATTCAAATAAAAATCAGGTTGTGATTGGATAAAGGAACTGGTCAGATCCATACATCTGTTACTGTATTCTCCATTAACTAAATGTTCCAATGTTAAAGATCCCTTTTCAGAACACCAGACTCATATACATTTACCAATGCCTGAGTATTGGCAGCTTTCTTTTTCTATGAAGCTGAGTTTTGTAACTCGATAGCGGCAGGTTATCAAATATTATATATTTTTCCTTTATGTGAGATTTTTTAAAATAGTAGGCATCAAATGATGGAAAATAATTTTCCTTTCCCACAGTGCATTTTTCAATGGATTTTCTTTTTCCTGTATATATACAGACATGCATCAGAGAAAAATATAATTGTAATACCTTGAAAAAAATACACTTAGTCCTTGAAAGTTTATAGAATACCGTACAGTCTTGATAATATAGAAACTTCATGTATGTAATCCTAAGATACCTATTATTTGAAGAATGTCTTCTAGTAGGAGTCCAATGTGCTCTTTTACAAAGAAACATAGAAACATAGAAGTTGAAGGCAGATAAGGACCGCAAGGCTCATCCAGTCTGCCCATTCTTTCTACCTTATGAATGTGCCATAGGCCTTTACTCTGTCAAAGGCCTATTTATTCATACTCATCTGTATTACTCCCTTATGCTTATCCCAGGCATGTGTGAAGCCCTACACTGTATTCATATCCACCACTTCCTGAGGTAGGCTGTTCCATGGGATATACTATGGTATCCCTAAACTCAGTATCCTGAGTCTTGGGATACCAACACCACTGGCCCGAAATGCATACTCTCAAATCAATAAAATGCCCAAAAATACAATTTCAGGCATTTGATTGAAAAATACAAAATGCAATATGGGGTGCTTCACCCCCACCCCCCATAACTAAAATAACTAACTTCAAGGGAAGGTGGACATCGGAGTTACAAAAAATTAGTTAACAGGGCATAACATTTTAAAATGGTATTGGATACAGCATGGGATGAAACCCACGCTTCCCAGGGCATGCTGGCTGAGCTGCCAGTGGTTTAGCCCTCAACACCACCACAGCAGCTCAGCCAGCCTCCCGATTCCTCCAGCATTTAAATCCCATTGACAGGGGTAAGGTAGCAATCCTCGCATTGCTACCTTACCCCTGCTCATCTTCTTGGAGTTTCCACTGCGGAATGCTCACTATCTGGATACTGAACCTGTCGGGCAATACTGCCCAGGCAAGTCAGTGTCAGGACAGTGAGCCTCGGTAAACCATAAGGGTACTGTTACATGCATCCACCACCCTTTCTGTACATTTAACTTCAATTATAACCAATTCACCATAAAAGCAGTAATGTCCTGCCCCTCTGAACCCACAGGTAAACATAGTATCTTCAGATTGTTCCTTCTGGCCCTCCAGTCCATGGATCCTATGAACTATGTCAACGCACTTCGTAACTGAGATGTGTAGGCAACCCTACACATGAATGCCATGCAGCGGGAGTCCCACAACATTCACCATTGTTGCACCTGCTAGATGCATGCCGGATCCCCCAGCCACATTGGCAACTATGCATGAGGCATGGGCTGGGGGGTGTCAGGGGCATCCCTGCATTCTGCACAATTCACAAAGGTGAAGAATCATGTGGAGTGCTGCACACAGGGGTGTGTGAGTCATGGCTGGGTGGACTCTGTCATAACTGTATTATGCATCCAGCTCTGTGTATACAGAGCCTTTAGAGCAGCATGGCCCTATCATGTCGTGCTCCCAACATATGTACTCACATGCTTACACACACACTGGCATGATCTTTACCCACCACCATGGCAGAGATGCCTGATAACCACAACACAACACAGTGGCAAGAACCCCATTGCAGTGGGGGATAGTCACAACCCCCTTGTAGCCTTATGGCCACTTGTGAGTTATACCCAAATGATGAATAACATGTAGGTATAGTAAACTAGGCACATACCACAGCTATGCATCCCTAATGGGTTTGCATCATGTCTGAAACAGACTGTAGAGCTGTAGTGAAAGAGGGGAAAAACATCAACACTAGGCACCATGTGGCTAGTGGCAGCTCCAGGATACCCATGCCCCTGCTCCATGCTCTGCAGACAATTGTACGGACTCTCACCACCACCCCATTCCATCCACCCAACCGTCCCATTCTGTTGCACACATAAATGTGCAGTTATGTACACATATCACCTCCTGCACTGCATTCCCACAGCCAATACACCCATAACAGAAGGTAATGGTGACATGATGGAAGCAGCCTCCATGAATCTGGGGCCCGAGTTGGACCACATGGAAAAAGCCTGGCACACATTCCATAACAGTGTGCAATTGCCTGAGAACACATACTAGCTATTGTGGTACTGATCTTGTTCACTCATTCCATAGTTGGGCTAGTTATATGTGTACTGCCCCAGGATGGCTTGACCCATGTAGCTAGTACAAAAGTGGTACATCTCTCTTTTTGTAAACAGGTCCTGATGCCAACACAGTACATTCTGTAAACGTTAGTATCAGTTGCAGCTTTTAGATCATCCTTTTGTTCAGTCAGTTACCCTTAGAGTTCACTGACTCTGTCTTCTGAGTAACAGAAGTGCCCCCCCCACCAGCAATAGCAGATAGAACAGCATCACGACCACTCCACCATTTGTTACATGACCCCCCAGCCAGCTCCTTTGTACCCATACAGCATGTAGCACACTAACATATGGTCACCTTGTACACAGTGCTGTTCTGAGCTGCATTGCCATTGCAACTTCTGGCAGTGCAGCTCTCAGGTACTGACTGTGTCCCTTTAATTCTACATGGTTCCATGCCTCCCAGGGTATCCTCATATGCTGGTGAAAGGGATCCACTCAGGGACCCAGGGCAGGCATCTGACTGGATGCCTGCCTGGGTCCTGCACTCTGCCCCCTACACCACCCCGATACAGCAATGTGCAGCTACATGTCAGGGGGGTGGGGCCATGAACAGGTGGCCAGCAATAGGAAATACCGCCTGGTGGGCACCTGTCTGAGGGTGTGGAGCTGCAAGGGTGGGGTATGCACCTTTGGAAAGTAGTTTACACCCTTTAGTGCATAGGGCCCCATGTTCATTATTTTTTTAAACTGAGTAAACTTTATTGAAAAATGTCAAACATACAAAAAGACTGAAAATAGCCAACAGGAAGATCAAAGCATATGTACAAACAAGAGCTTTGGCAAGGTTACCGATACAAAAAGAAATTACAGTCATGCTCCATCCCTTAATAGTGAAATAACTATTGTAGCAAGTATATATGAGAAAACCACAATAAAACAAACAGGTTAAACTGTTAAAACAGGAAAGTGAATGGGTACCGTGGGGGCAGCTATAAACAAAACAGGACAAATAAGAATCATATCCCTACATAGAAGGTGAATCCAGGAGAACTAACAACAATAATTAACCACCACACGGCAATACCAGGACAAGAGACAGTCAACCATGTCAGTAAAAGATGAGCCTTGCATCAAAGACATACAAAAATAATACAGCAGACAGTAACAGACACAATAACCAACCGCTGAAAAAGGAAATTACTCCGGCATCTGAAAGAGACTGAGACAAGTGCAACTAAGTATGAAGCGCTTGCCATCAGTTATGATATACATGATCAGGATGTTGCATACTGGCAAACATATGCTCCACGTGTAATGCCTCAAGAATAGCTGCTAGCCACTCCAAATAAGGAGTCTGGTTATCCATCCAATGTCTTGCAATAACTTCTTGGCCACAGCTGTTATAACAGACTCATACAATGATCATGTAAATCCCAGCAATCTAACTGGTCAATAGGCAAACACAGAATCCATTTACTGTCTGATAAAAAAAAAAAAGGGCTGACCAGCTGTGTGGCATCCAGCTGCAACATCAATGCCATCGTACAACGTTGACATTTCTCCTGTCAGCCATTTTTTTTGCCCAGTACTGTGAAACTCACCTCACTTGCCACTGCCTCCAGTCTTGAAGTAAATTTTGATGTCACGATGTCTGAAGAAGCAGAAAGTATTTTCAACAGTTCACAAAAAAATAGCAAGACTGTCACAGGAGCCACAAGCATGGAAGCAGTTGCAGTGAGTACTCAAACTGTCAGCATGAAATCAATGAAAAATCAGGCGCTTCTCCTTAGCTATCAGTGTTGTGGGACAACATGTCACAAAACAGCACTATTCCTATAAATAACAGGCATAATGTAATTGAATTAACGGGTGCTTCTCTGCAGTTGTTTGCATGTGTGAATGAAACTGATGAAAGCAGAGCTTTTCGTGGCAGTGCTAGTGAGGCAACAGGTGCTTCATGTCAGCTTGTAGTGTGTGTGAATGAAAGCACTGAAAACAGCAGTTCCACAGCAAGTTTTATTTCTGAAGGCAGCACTTCATATCAGCAGTCATTGTCAGGTGATTGGCAGTTGTCAGTGTGTGGGAATAACATGACCACAAATGTAAGGGTTTTTTACTGCAAAGGACAGCAGTAGTGTGAGTGAAGCAGCAGGCACTTCCTGTCCATAGTGAGGGACAATGGACATGGCAGTTACACAGCAGATGACAGCAGTAGTTTAATTGAAACCAGCACTTCCTATCAGGTGTCATTATCGGGAAGTGACAGTGTGAATGAAATGTCTGAAAACAGTTGTCTTGAAGTAGATGTAGATACTTTAATTTCGGCAGTGTAACTGGTGAATTCTCCACTTCTCCTGACCTAGCAGTGTCACAAACTGAAAACCATCAGTTAAATGCAAGTGCCAAAACTACCAGTTCTCCTCATGACAGCCTTAAAGTACCCAATACTGCTGCCAGTTCCAGACACCTCTCGCTGACAGCAAGTCAGTTAAATGAGATAGAAGAATCAATAAATGAGCCCAACACAAAGAAAACAACTGCCTGGGCTGTCAAACTATTTGTGGGCTGGCAAGTCAGCAGAAGCACAGCTGTAGATTTCCAAACAGCTACCCCTGAGTGACTTAATGATACTTTTCATTGCTTTTATGCTGAAGTGAGAAATCCTGAGGATAAACAATATTCTCTCAGCAGCTACTGCAGCATTCGTGTAGCACTGAATAGGCATATTCATTCATATTAATTCACTAACTGTTGGCAGAAAACTGAGCATAATTAGTGACCCTGCTTTCACCTCTAGCAACTGAGTGTTCGTAGCTGTCATGAAAAGTTACAGAAAAGCACAAAAAGACTCTGCTGTAATTTCTGCAAATCGGTTTTGCTGATGGCAGGATGGTGCTTGGCAGTCTCCTGCCCTGTCTCCCATCACCGTGCTTGGCCTCCTTCAGAAAGTGTGACTTGATATTCAACTCTACATCACTAGGCGTGGCTGTGAAGAGTTAAGACAGTTGAAACCTGACAGCTTCGCATTTGAAATAGATGATGCTGGTCATGAATATGCAACATTAAAATTCAATGAGGACACCAAAGATAACATGGATTTAGCTGAAATAAATAAAAGTGCCTACCATGGATAGATGTACTCTGATCCAGATTCCCTGCTCTGTCCAGTGTCCACTTTAAAAAAGTACCTCAGTATGCTCCTAACTGAGGCCACTGCCTTATACTGCCACCCGAGGAGACTGACATAGGATTTCTTAGATTCTTGCCCTATGTGGTACACCAAAGAACCATTGGGACTGAATTATTTATCAAACAATGAGAAGAATCAGTAAAGAAGCCGTGCTCAGCCTTGTGTACACTAATTACTGCATTATGGCCACAGCCGTATAGCTCTTGTTGGACCCTGGATTGGAAAATAGATAATGGAGATCAAAGACATCACAACAAAGCAAGTCTCTGATCATACTGGCCAGCCGCCTGTAATGACAGAAGGAAATGGTGCAGAATTTTGGGTTAAAGAAATGAGCAAGAGCAAGAAAATGAAAGCTGCCAGCAAGCAAACAGTAGGAATGTCTCACAACCCAGCGCAACTCTGCCACCTGTTGTCCACACACCAACATTCAGCCAAGGTCCCTTTAACTTCACTGGTAGAGTAAGTTTCAGTGGTCCAGTGCAATTTATCAGCAATGGCAAGTTATTTTTTTTCTGTGTTACCTGACATAAATACAGTGCCTTATGGTGTTTATTGCATTTCTGTTGTTTTTGCCCCAAAATAGTTCTTGTTCAATCCCCCTCCCCCAGTTTACAGGGATTATTTTTCTTGGCAGATGAATTATTTATCAAAATAAATACATTTTTGAAATGTTACAGAACTTGTCTGTCTCATTCTTTTAATATAACTATAGATACCCATTTTATAAGCGCAATGAAACACTCCAGGGTGTGCAGTGAACAGATATTACCACACGCCCATGGGCTAAAGGCACTTGGCCTGTGGCCTCATGCCTTATTATGCCCCAGGCGTGCAGTAGTATCTGTTCACTGCATACCCTGTCATGTCTTATTGCTTACATATGGAACTTTTGTTTGCCATTAAATTTCTTTATATCAAGACCTGTAAGACACACCAGGGGTGTGACTGCATCTTGTAAGCCAAATAAATGATGTAGCCATGCCTGAACGTCTTGTCACAATATTTGTGCCTTGTTGCAGTCCTAAAAATTATGCTTCAAGGTTCCTCTACCAGCCTTACATTTAACACAAATATCAGATGCCAAATGTTGTAGTCTAGCCATCTTAACCAGGATATAGTATATGTTATACAATGGCAAGAATGAATCCTGTCCCCTGATTGGTCAGAGTAAGACTGGACCCGGGATGTTATCCCAGCATAACATCCCACATCTAGTTCCACCACAGTGATGACTGCATGAAATGTAAAGAATAAGATCGATCCACAGCCGTCCTGAGCAGCAGCTTCAGCAGTCCCCGCTTTGCTCAGAAGTGGCGACCCCTGCCCCGCTTGGCATCAGTGCTCCCCATCCAGCAACCCACAGAACAAAAGCTAGAGAACCTCCCCTTTCCTACACCCCAAAATTAAATAATTCACTTGACTTTTTCCCCCCAAACAAAAGTGTCCCTCAAAGTTAGAGTGGCTTGCTGTCCCACTGAGAAACGCAACACCAGAAATCTCCCCGCCTCCCTCGGCTTCCTCAATTCTGACTGCAGCTTCCATAACCCACAGAACAAAACCAGGAGAACCTCCCATTTCCCAGACCAAAAATTTAAGTAATTAATTCTACTTTTTCTTTCCCAAAAACAAAAGTCTACCAATAACTTATAGCCCCTTGCTGCTCCATTCGGTAATGGAAAACTGGAAGTCTCCCCACCTTGCTCAGCTTCCTCAATTCAAATGTCCCAGTCAGAAAGTAGACACATTTCACATGGTCCCATGGCAACCACTAACACACAATATGAATAAACAAGGAAAGTGTCCAGAATGAATCTCCACCATCGGCCATTGTCACAATGGTGCTGGGCGTACGAGAGTGAAAGTGGCAGCACGGCTGGGGGTGGGACTCACATATACACTTTGTGGAACAACTGCACCACCCTCTGGACAAATTACAAATTAAGGACTTTTTTTCCAATCTGTCTACCTCCACAAACGAAAAATACTTTATAAATCTAACACAAAAAAAAGAAAAAAAAATACTTTTCTTTTTCCTTTCAAGAATGAGCCATTATATAATAGGAATAATGCCCTTCAGGGTGGGTGCTATGCTGGGATAACATCCCTTCTTGAGTGTTGGACACTCTCAGCCTGTGGCCTCGGGTCCAACCACTCAAGGCAGGATGTTATCCCAGCATAACACCCACCCTGTTGGGCATTATTCCTTTATTATAAAACAGCTTCTACTGGGCTAATTTAAGACAATCAAATTATTAGTATTTATGCAAACTGAGCCAGATGCAAGTAATATTAGGCTAATCTTGCAACTCTGCAAACTCCAAACCCCAGTAAGCCAATTTTAAGTTCAACTTACTTATGGTATGGTCCTTTAATCTCTTGTATAGGAGAGATAGGGCATGGCCGCGAACTGCATCCTGGCCTAATAAATCCCAAATCTCTGTAGTCTGTGTAGGCCAAGGGCCTGGACCCAAGGCAGTACACACAGTGTGCTGTAGCTGCATAAAGGGAAAGGCAGTCTTTTCATCTACAATAAAGTGGGCCATAAAAGCAGTATACAATATGAAGGTACCATCATGAATAAGGGAGGACTGAGTGCTCAGGTTCACTCCTGGAAGAAAAGAATTGCCTATCACTTTGTGGCTGATACAGAAACTGGAGTTGTACCTTAGTGGCTGGAAGAAATCATGAAGGGGAGGTGGCCAAAAATGTTTGCAGTTGGCTAAACACTTTCGCAGTTATACCTAGTGGACAATCTTTCAAGGGGACAGGGAGCTGACTGAGAATACAGCTAGTCAGGGAGTTAAGATCCAGCTGGTGCTTTTTAGCTAGGGCCAGTTCTATATTTTGGCAGGCCAATAGAACGCAATGATTGTCTTCCAAGGAAGACACTTGTTTCTCCTATAAAAAATGAGTAGCATGACCTGCCAAATAATAGATGAAGAAATCCGGGAGGTTTAATTCACCACCAGCCTTGTGAGGTGTTCTCCAAGGATGTCCTCTCCCCCACCACAGAAAATTCGTAAGTAGTGAACGAAAGAAGGTGAAACAGTTTTTAGGAAGAAATACTCCACTCATTAGTAAGGGGTATAGAAGCTGGGGGAGAACATTCATCTTAATAATGTTAATACGGGCCCACAAAGTCAAAGGTAGTTTTAGCCAATGCTCTAGGTCTCATTTAATATGGCCAACCAATTTGGTTTGATTATTATGAATTAAGGCAGACTGAGTCTTGCAAACCACAATTCCGAAGTACATGAGAGTCAGGGGCCCATGTGCCTCCTCTCTTCATAACCTCAGCTTTAATAGTGTAACAATTAAGTGGCATAAAGACCGTCTTGTCTAGATTTTAGTTTGTATCCTGAGAGTTGGCCAAAGTGATGAAAGACTCCAAAGACTACAGGAAATTAGGTTTTTGGGCTGCTGCAAATGTAACAATACATCGTCAGCATAGGTCAATATTGAGTAAGTCTGCTCTGCTACCCGAATACCATGAACATTTGGGTTCAAAATAATAGTTTGGGTAAGGGGCAACATGTATAAATTGAGAAGTAGAGAAGATAGGAGGCAGCCTTGATGAGTACCTACCTTAACAAAAAAGAGGAAGAAAAAAACATTGCAGTTGACTCAGGATGTGGGATGAGAATATAATAATTTAATCCATTTAATGAATTCCACTGGAAAGTCAAACATGTCTAATGTTTCAAACAAATAGAACCAAGACACCCTGTAAAATGCCTTTTCTGTGTTGAGGGACACCAGAACAGTAGGCATCTTGGAGTACTTCGACACAGACATAAGATACACCAATTTACGCAAATGATCCTGGGGTGCCTACCCAGCATGAATCCAGTTTGTTCCAGACCAGTCAAGGTATGCCAAATCCACAGGACTCTATTAGCTAGAATTTTGGAAAAAGTTTAATATCTGAATTCAACAAAGAAATAGGTCTATAGTTTTTAACCAATTTCCCTATCTTTAGCTGGCTTGAGAAGAATGGTTATTAAAGCTTCTTGAAACAAATGATGCTGAGTTTCTGTATCAAAAATCTCATTCAGAAATGAAGTAAGATATGGAATTAGTTTACCCTTGAAAGCCTTATGTAAATTAGGGTAGCACCCATTCGGGCCTGGAACTTTATCAAGAGGTAAAGATGTAATGGTCTGTGCAACCTCCTCTGAGAAATGGACTGCCTAAACTGTTCCTCCTGATCCTGAACAAGCTGCAGGTTCAGCAGCATAAAGTGCTGTGTAATAGGAACCAAAGCAATTGGCAATATCCCTAGGATGGGTTAATTATGGAGCATCAGGTGCAGATCTGATAGCAACAATGACCCTTGCAACCTCCTGCTGCTTTATGCACAGAATTAAAAGTTTCCCAGCCTTTTCTCCCTGGTTCAGATAAGATATTTTGGCTCTAAAGATAGCATATTCTGCACCCTCCTGGAGACATTTGTTTATTTTTCCTGTGCAAAAATAAGTGCCTGCTAGTCCTTCTCAGCTGAGGATGCAGAGATGCAATGCTCCAGTACACTAATTTCAGCAAAAAGCTGAACACCGTGTTGTATCCTTTTCCTCTCATGAATAGTGGCGAGCCTGAGAAACTCATCTCTGACAGCAGACTTGTAAGCTCCCCATAGAGTATTACTATTCGCTACCGACCCTTGATTGTACTGCAAATAAAAGTCTGTGTACTCTTCTATTCATTGATGACAATCAGGGTCCTTTAACAGGTGATTGTTAAGGTGCCAAATTGTGTTGTACAACTGTGAGGGAGCAGGGCTCACTATTAAGGCTACAGGGATGTGATCCAAAATTACTTTGGCTTCTGTCTCACAGGTGTCAATGCAGTCGAGCAGTTTCTGAGAAACTAAAAAATAATCTATTATAGAAAAAGAGTTATGAATGGGAGAATGAAACGTAAAGTGCTTCTGAGTGGATACAATACCCGCCATGAGTCAACATCCACCAATGAAGTTTCAAGATCAGCCAGAACCCTCTGGGCAGAGGAAAAAAACACCCTCCTTGATGGTGTCCTGTCTAAATTGGAGTCCTGTTCCTGATTCCAGTCACCACTCAGGATCATTGGGGTATCACCTTGGGCTGCAAAAAGATTTATTAAGGAGGCAAAAACCAGGATAGTTAGAATTCAGGCCTTAGAAACAAGCTTGTGTCATCTTTGTACCACCAAGGGTACCCCTCAAAAAAAGATACCTGCTTTCTAGGTCTCTGTTAGCAGTGATCATCTGGAATGGACGAGACCTAGCAATCAGAACTGCCACCCTAGCATAACAATTACTGCTCAAAGACGCATAAGCTTGGCCCACCCATGAAATTCATGATGCCTAAGAATGAAATTTTGCTTTTCTAGGGTTTGGGCACCCTTAGCATTTCAGGTAACCACTGTATAGTTAAGTACAGACATAATAAAAAAAATATATAATTGAGTGCAAACAATAACTTGGTAGGCTAGTGTTGACCAGGGACTTTGTAAGAAATGGCACAGTAATAGTAAAAACCAACAAAAAAGTCAAGGTAGAAAACAAATGCTATCGATATACCTCAGAAAAAATCTAAATAATAAAATACAGAAAACAATAAAATATCAATGTTGAAAAGCCGATGTGCCAGCTGCCTGTCCATAAAGAACAATATAAAATGGGCAGAAAACTTCAACAAATCTCATTGGCTGATAGCTCATTTCAGCCATGTTCTTATCATGTTATAATTTCACAACCTCACTACTATGCCAGGCAATGCCCCATCACCACAGATATCAGTGTACCACCTTATGCCACTCTGAAAACCACTGCGATCTCACAACCCATTCATCTGGCAAAACTGCTGTCTTAAGTGAGCCCCCCCCAACTCACTCACACACACTGACAAAATCCCTCTTTTATTACCTGGATGACTTTTTTTGTGAAGTCTTTCTGCTGCTCGTTATTGTTAATCCTCAACAAAACAAACACACAGAAGCATAACCTGTGACTCTCAACTGCTGCTAGTTACAGATCCAGTGGTCCATTACTGAGCGAGTGTGACACAGCCGTTGAAAGAAAATACTGCTCAGACCCGCTACTCCACTACTGTTGTCCTTCCAAACTCAGTAAAATGAAAAAAAAAATACCCACTTTGAATCACCAGCAGATTCTTACAACCCTTACCCCAATGTGGTAAGAGCTCTGTGTGCCCAATCCACAGTACTGTACTGGCCATTACATTAATCTTCAGTTGAAGCTTCTTTCCTAAAGCCCTTCTCCCCACTTCTCCCACCCAGTAGTCTAAACCCTGCCATTCTCTTCACTAGCAGCTTCTTATTACCCGTGCTGGAGCATTGCCCCTTGAAAGATGTGGTCCCAGGATATGGATGCTCTGAGCAACACCAGGAACCAGAAATCCACTCTAAACTACGGCGGTCACAAAGGGACATGCTGGCAAGTAGACTTGATCTGTGTAGAACAATAACAGCCACAGAAAAATGAAAAACAAAAAAGGGAAAATGTCAGAAACATTAAAATATTGTAGGGGTTGGGGGAAGAGACGTATCCTTAGTACTATCTCTTTTGGGGGGAGGGCAGCCCTCTACTGGCCAGCAAGCCAAACTTAAATACACCACAGTACAGTAATAAGGGAACTATTATACCTATTAGCAGTAGTAAAAAGCAACTTTTTAAAACTTGTTGGGCATTTTCTTTCCTCCCTTTTTTAAATATTTACTTCGGTGTATCCCATTTTATAAGTGCAATAATACACCCTCAGCTTCATTCCTTTTAACACACCTGAGCGGGCTCTTATCAGGCAATAACGCACACCTTTGAGTGTGTTATTGCTTGCATAAACCATGACAGCCAAATCAAATGCTACCCAGCCATTGTCCCATAAAAGGAGTAAACATAAACAATATACTAATCAAAAAACACAGAAAAACTATGTACATGGCAACCTGCAAACAACACAGGTATAGCTCCTTATATTAAGAGCATGAACAATATAGGAAAACCTGAACCAAACTCAGAACCGCACTCCGATGGCATAGTCTGACCCCTGCAGTAATAGTGGTATGGGCCTGATGCAATCCCATAATGGCAAATAAATGCCAGATAACTACTGATTGACCATGAAGCAAATGACTGTTGCATCAGACCAAGCTACCTGAATGAGTTTGGATTAAAAGCCATACAGACCAGCTTAACTAAACAGAGCAGCAGAATCACCTTCCCGTGTGCTCCCCGACACAGTCCCTCAAAAACATTTCCCAGCCAGTGATCCCCAACATAACATGTCATTGCCAAATCAGCCCACATAACAACATATTCAATTATAATAATAAAACTAATGCAAAACAGAAAAACTTGTAAGCTATAATATCTAAAAGAAATGAATAAAGCAAGTCATCAGGTCTATCCAAATAGGTATTTTAATTCAGTGGCCAAAATAAATAGCAAGTAAAGAAAAATAAGGATTGTCTGCACATAGTCTTTGAGAGCAGACAGGGGACAGTAAGGAGTCCAGCTGAGTAGGGCTGGCCACCTAGATGAAAAAATAAAATGGCTGTCCAGTATAACTGCAGCATCCACATCACCCTGGTCCCAAGTAAATGAATGTGATCCAACTGAAACTAGTGCACAACAGTACCACAAAAAGGTGCAGCCAGTCAGTTAGACAGACTGGGAGCCAGTGCAACCATAAAACACTAACACAAGCCAGCCCATATAGAACACAGAGAACCAACAACATAATGCAATAACTGAATTGAAGAAAAGAGCAGCTGCCTATAAACAAGCACAGCACAAGTCAAAACTACCCTTACAAAAATATGTGTGCTGCGAAAATGCACAATGCATGCCACATGCTTAATTGTGCAGTGTTTGCATGCAGTTAGCACACACAAAGTGAACCTAAGCGAATCATGTCTGAAGAGCACATCAGGTTCACATGCTGCAAGCTTGACATGTGTGCAGCAGGTAAGCTGGTGTGAACATCCTCTAAAAATCACATCAGGTTTGCATGTTGCATGCTTGACATGAGTGCAACAGCTAAGCTGGCATGAACATCATTTAAAAATCACATCAGGTTCACATATTGCATGCTTGCCATGTGTGCAGCAGCTAAGCTGGTGCAAATCCCATCTAAAAACACATCTGTTTCTATTTGTCATACTACTGCAAGCAATTAGTGTCATTAAAATACCATCTCCATTGATTTTCCATTAAACTTAGGCAACCTCATTAATTCTGACCATTAAATGCTTTTGCAAATTGTTTAATGGCTTTTGATTTTTGTCATTGAATTGCCATTAATTTGTAAAGTATTGTTTGTTTACAGCATTAAATGCCTAATATATGGTCAGCCAACAACCCCCATTCCAGATGTGCAAAGAGGGGCCTCTGTGGTGAGAAGCCTGACCTTTTTGTTTTGGGCCAGGCAAATCCCCTTATGCTTACTTAGTGATACATATGTGTATCTCCATGACTGCTGTGGCTCACTCACTCTCCCTTTGTCATTCTGTATGGAGCATAGACACTATGGCCATGCTCAGCATTCTTTGGGCTAAGTAGGACCTTGGAGGTATCCAACATACTTCACTTTTTTCACTGAAATGAGGGACATGGACACTCAAAATGAGTGATAATGAGGGGTACTACCCCTCACAATGATCGGGACACATCCAGAAACATGGAGATGCAGTACATCAGAACACAGTGGAAACCCTTGTATTTACTTGGACATATATTACCACCTGATAATGAATTTCTACCATAAAACAGAGGTGCCATTTAGGTAGGGTAGTAACCCCCACATTCATGCCTAAGTTTTTATTATGTTGTGGCAATAATGGCATTAAATTTGGATTTTAATCTTTTGCACAGTAAGATCCACTTTGACCTGTGTGTGCTCACATTGCAGGTGCGTTCATGACTCAACTCTGTCTGTATTGTATTGTCCACTCTCTCCACCAATTAGCAGTGGCACCATAACACGGGACATGGAGGTGCTCCAACCAAGCAAGAGCATGCAAGTGCGACACTGTCTTTCCCATCACAGAGTAGACAGGCTATACACCACAGCCTGGAGGAGTCAGTGATCACTGAGCTATTCATATCATTGTTGAGGTGGCATATTTTTGTTGGTCTACTCTTAGTGAATCTCCATATCCCTTGGTGGGTGAAGGGGCAGGGGGTGAGCTAGAAGCTAGTGCAATGACTAGGCTACCTGCCTACACTACTATGGTGTCTCACAATAAAAACAGCACTGGCCCCTCATGACAGCAAGCTAGGGCTAGCAGCAGTGATGACAGCGGTGAGAGTGGCCTTGATCAGTGCAGTGTGGCAGCAGCCAAGAAAGAAGCAAACAACACAAGTTGGGTGGAGTTGGTTGGTGAGGTGACTTGGTCACAGACCATGGTGGGTTGGTTCCAGCATCCAGCTTCTGGCTGAAGGATGGAGGAGGAGCAGAATGAAAACTAGGCTGGTGGCACACTGCACCAGGCCACAGGTTCTAGCCAGATGGCCTGGTAAGTGAAAGTAAATCATTTCTTTTATAGGTGGATTGGGGAAGGAGGAAGGACTAAAATATTGATGTGCTTTTCACATTTCTGCACCTTTGGGTGGCTTCATGACCCATATGGGATGGGTATTGAATGGAATGGAGTTAGGGAGAAAGATCGGGCAAAGTCGTTTTTTGGGGGGGGTCAGAACTTCAGCCAGAAAAAAAAATAATTAGTAACTGGGTGGGTTTAAGCCAAAATCAGATGCACTGCTCTGGGGTATAGACAGATGAATCTTATACATTTGAATTTGTCCTAATTCACATATCACTTTTCAATGACAATAAATATATTTTACCTTTTAGAGAGACATTCCAGATGTTCCAGATCTTACCTTCTAGGGGCTAACTTGCACCTGGCCTCCACTGGTGGTTGGTGCCCCTGTGTTGAAATCTGAAGTATCGCCCCTGCAATAAAGTCTACAGTTACAGGATATCCTCTGTGTGAGCAACCTGTTTTCAATGAGGGATGGAGAAGGTACAGATCAGTTTTCAGGAGCAAAATGAGAGCTGTCCTTTGCAGTCATGGACAGTTGAGTGGTATGGTATGCACAGACTATAGGAGCCCCTCTATAGTCATGCTTATGCCCCTCTCCCCTATGAAGCTGATCTCCACACCCCCGTAATCAGGCACATTATGACCTAGGGCAAGGGAGAGTACAGGGGCATGCCCCATTGAAATGAATGGGGGTATTGTTTACTATTTTATACATTATGATGACAAGTTGGAGATTAATGAAGGCCACTGCTCAACTAGCAGGGGCCTTGTTAGTAGAACAATGGCTTTCATTAATCTCCAACTTGCCATCATAATATATAAAATAGTAATAAAAAATAATTCCATTCATTTGAAAGGGGCACACTCCAACTCTCTGTCCCATAGACATCATTTCTTCAAGACTCCTGCTTCCTGCTCCCTAGTACTCAGGTAAGAGACTCTCGACTTATATCTATATTTGGTGGGTTGTCTGTAACAACGTGGCTGCACCCACTACAGTGTGTGTGTATGTGGGGCTGATTGTATTGGTGGGTGCTAAGTTATTGCTACTTTGGTGTTTGTCACTAAAGTCTGTTTGCATGGAAGCATTCAAAGCTATGGAGAGAAAATGATAGAAGTACAGGCCAGACAGAAGTGATTAAGTAGTTCTCTGGGTAAGTGTGCATATGGGGGGTGGGAAGAACCACATGTGTTTCTGATGGTATGTGTGCTATGGTTCAGCTGTGCAGCTGAGATGAGAGGGACAAGAAAACTAAAAACTATCAGTGGCTATAAGCATTCCACATGTGTGCAGATGTGTGCAGATTTGTATTGAAGTACAAGCGAGCCATATGTATGCAGGCAGTATAGCGTAGTGGTAAAGGGAGCTGAATTGCCAACCTGAAGACCTGGGTTTAAATCTTATCAGCCCCCACTTGTATACTGTGTGATCCTGAGTAAGTCACTTAAATTTTATGTGTGCAGTTATCAGTGACCACTTGCTTTTTGCATGCATGCCACATGCATGCAAAATGTTCCAATTTAACATAAAAAGCATGCTTGCAGCATGCATGTCACATAAGTAGTTTTATGTGTGCAGCATGCAAAAACTTCATATAATTATTCCTGTAAGGGTAAGGCACCAGAATCTCCACTCATATGGTCATGAATCAGTGCACATTCAGGGGTGCCATCTTGAACCACATACTGAGTTTTCACATACCAGTCCTGAGGCAGACCCCCAATCTACAATTTAAAAAAAAAACTATCCCAAGCACACCACAAGTGCAGAACCTTACTTAAGTTAAAATAACCATCTCAGGTCAGGCCAGTTTCCATCACAAAGGCATACTGCCTTATCATGTAGTCTGTGTGGATGCTGTGTTGACCGGTTGAGAAGGGTGAATCTGGATTCCAGAGATGAGCTGCAGGAGTTATTGTCCTGCAGCCTCTGCAGAGTGTAATTCAACTGGACCACTCAGTGCATATATAATCAGGCCAGCTGGATACAGCATCCTGAATTTAATGTGGGCGACATGAATGGCTTGCTTGATTTACATATAGGCTATTTGCCAGTCACAAACCAGAGGTGTGATGTCACTAAAATATATTAGCGGTGGCCATTCTAAAATAAAGCCTGTTTCTACCAAGCCCTTGCTTGTATATACACTTTTTTGTTGAAAATCCAGGCACCTGATAATTATGGCTGGTGGTTTGCTGTTGAGTGGAGGAGTCAGCCTCAGTGATCAGTGAGCTCTCTTGATATGGTATCTATCTGCATGAAGTGGAGGACCTACAATGTCTAAGAGAAGCTCTTGCATAAATTTTAACAAATCCGAGCCCTTAGCCCACTCTGGGATGCTCACAAAGACCAGGTTATTTCTGTGGCTCCTGTTTTCCTGATCCTCAATCAAGTCCTTTAACTTCTCAACTTTCCACTGCCAATCCTGGAGTTTCTTCTCTTTTCTTCTGTGAGTATCCTCTAGTAAACTCATTCTGACTCAGCATCACCCAGCCTGTGGGTGAGCAGCTCCAGTGAAGGTTTAAGCAATTTGAGGTCATCGACCACTATCAGCAATATCAGCTTATAGACGCAGCTTGAAGATACACTTATCCAAGTGTTCATGGACCTCCTACAGCTTCTGTTCTTCTGGGAAGTAGGGTAGCAGCCTGCACTTAGATTATGATGGTCAGAGTCAGGGTGGAGGCCTCTGCAACTTCCTTGTCACATGTTTGAACATCACTAGCCAAGAAACTAAATATAAAAGTCCCAACTTGTAAATAATAAAAGCAACAATCCAGCGTGAAAAAAAAAAAACATTCAGAAGGCACCAAAAGACGCATTTGAAACACAACCCAAACACAACAGGTCTGAGTATGTCTATTCGGGGCTCTGGCATCACATGACCTTGTCATTAATTTTTTTTAACATAAATCTTTTAATTCTTTCATCTATATTACAGTATTGAATTCAGGTCCAGGAAGTTAGTTATCAACATCTGAGAGTCTTTGTTCTCTAACAGCAATTTTCTTGTTTACCCTGTATTCTCTTTCTTAGTTTCTGTTAGCACATTTTGAACTTTTTCAATGTTAGTATTCATTACTTTAAACCCATTCTGTACTCCCAATAGAACTGTTTGCAATACAGTATTTGATTTCTGTATAGTTTCAGTATTGTTAATGCTTATCTGTGACTTTCCTACATTCATATTTTCCTGAATCATTCCACCGGAGATATATATCAGAGACTGCAATTTATGTTGTCCCTAAGTTAATGTTAATGAATTCCATGTATATACAGTCAAAGCCATGATATGGTCAGATATTTCCATATATTTCATGAAATATCTAAAGAGATTCTCTCTTGTGGTTCATAATGGTATCGCATACAGGCAGGAAATTTCTCCAGTATCACAGACATTTCATGAAATATCTTACCATGTGTATGGTTGCCTTACTGTTCAGATTCTGTATTTTCTTGTAGCAAGTCTTTATCAGCAATTTGCTCTACACTCTGTTCGGGAATCGCCATATTGTCTTGGGCATTTGTAACTGTTGGCATAGTAAGATCAGTTTCCTTTGTGGAGTAAGCTGCCATTTTATTCACAGTTCACCATTCATTTCTCCTCTCTGGAACAGTCTTACCTGCCATTTTTGTTATTCCTAAGGGTAATACAGCAGCTTCTGCAAGATCACTTGCCTGTCCTCCATATTTTTATTTTTTTATCCTGTAAACTGTTCTTGAGATGAACTTTCAAGTCTTTCTGACAAATTCAGTTTTTGACACAGTCATTTGCTTTCTCAGTCTTTACATCAGTTATATAAGTTTTGAGATAATATATTCTGATGTTAGTAACAAAGGCACTCATCTGGTTTGAATGATTAGTACAGCAGTTTCAGTGTAACTGGATCAGCTATGAGCAACCAATATAGCAAACAGATTGTATTATAAGCTTGTAATTAAATTATGCCAAATGTGCAGACCATGGTTCAAGGATTTATTGAGTCAGAAGTCAGAGAGTATGAAATTTTGTAGGCCTCAAGCTACCAGATATGTTAACACATGCAACACCAGTAGTCACTTAACTTTCACTTTTTTGAAACTTTTAACCAATATTACTTGTACATTGCACCTTTGTACACAGGGCATACAGTGTACCACCAGGCTTCAGTCTTGTTCCCTGCTGCAGATCCCTGTTTTGCTTTGTAATGTAAAATATTGATTATCTATTAGTTCTTGCAAAATCCTGAGTATCATTTCTTTTCCACACTGGATTTTTCTACAGTACACACAGTTAACAACAAAGTTATGTGTCTACAAATCCTTCCTCCCCTCTGAAGCCAGAATTGACAGGGGAACTTTTTTAGTCGTGTTGCTTTTTTCTTCCTTTTGCTGACCTGTCAATGATAAATATTCAAAAGAGAAGAGAATTATGAAAAATCGTAAAGAGGGAAGAAAAAAATATGTCCCTCCTTGCATTCAAACATTGATAGCCCCCCTTGTGTGTCCAATGACTGGATTGTGAAATCAGGCATCTTTCTCTCTCTCTCTCTCTCTCTCTCTATATATATATATATATATATATATATATATATATATATATATATATATATATATATATTATGGTAGCACGGTAGTGCTACCATAGTTAGGGTTGAGAAGCCATTTCTATGTTAAACCCCAAAACTTTGCACCTTAATAACTTTGCAACTGTTTGACAGATTTGGCTGAAATTTAGATTATGTGATCAAGAACCATAGGCCTTGGCATCTGCCAAGTTTCATACCAGTCGGATACACGGCTGCGGAGTTATTAAGCATGATTTGCACACACGTTTACGCTTTTTCTGGAATTCTACGGTCACGCGTACAGGTCGCACGGTTTGCGCGACCAGCCCGAAATCTTCAGAGAATGTGTGGATGGGGTTCCCAATGTGCCTTTTGAAGATTTGGTGAAAAAATATTAAACGGTTCAAAAGTTATTCAAAAAACAATTTCCCATTATAAGTCAATGGGAAAAGTTAACAAAAAGTTCAACACTTTCGCAAATGCATTTTTACTTTTGCAAATGGGCCTGTTACTTTCGTAAATCGGCCATTTTGTTTTCAGTTGGTGCTTAGAAAAATGCTTGGCATTTAAATTTGGGACCCTCTAGCAACCTAATTCTTTTTGTATTCACCAAATTGGACCCTAAGGATGCTAGCCATGTCTTTATTTTGGGGTGAAACACCCCAGCAATATGTTTTTCAGATTTATGGAAAAAGTACTTTCGCAAAGTACTTTCATGCTCACGAAAGTGTTGCAAATGTTTGCGAAAGCGTTCGCAAATTGCGACAGTAATTTTCTAGTCTGTGGGAAAATGACAGCAATTCATCTCACAGATGTGCTTTGAAGTATTGTATTGAAAAAATATTACATGGCAGCAAAGTTACGGCACTCCAAAGTTGACAGTTTTTCCAATAGGATAACATTACCGCGCCCGATGCATTACAAGAATCCTTTGGCACCCTGCTGCAAAATAACGGTTTGGTCTTTTTTCCTGAAATTTGGAGGGAAGACAGCCAACAGTCCACAGATGTGCCTTTCAGTGGTTTGGTGAAAAAATATTACAGGGAGGCAAAGTTATGGCGCTCCAAACTTCTCTTTTTTTCCCATAGGATAACATTACGGCATTCGCCACGCTTTCAGGGCCCGTATCTCGAAACAATGCGAGATACAGATTTTTGTCGAAAAATTCTTAGCCCTACTGGGGCTAAGCAAAACTAGACAGGACAGTCATAAATCATACGACTTTTAAATTTTTTTTCTATGTCGTACGGTTCCTGAGATATAACCTATTTAGTATTCCAAGTCCTCATTTTCTGCTCCGATACCCATTATTATGCATATATTCTTTGTACTCACTGTCTTTCTCTATTCAGCTTTTGGGGAAAACCAGCCTGTGCGCTTACATTACTGTTACCATTGCCCTTTCCGCTTGTGGTTCCATGCCCATTTCACTTACCGTTGACGTCTACGGCACCACGTGCATCATCCTTTGCATTTTCATTTGCACTTGCATTTCTGTTATTTTTTGCCATTTGTGTCTACCGTACTGTTTCTCTTTCCGTTTCACTTTGTGTCACCATGCCCATTGACATTTCCATTTGCAGGCACCATGTTACTATGTGACAAGACATCACGTGGCACACCGTTCCCGTCTACGCCACCATGTTCGTTACCCTTTCTGTTCTCATTCTCACTTGCGTTACCTTGTGCGCCACTGTTAGCGCTTCTGTTTGCATTGCCGTTCCTGTTACTATGCCACAAGACATCATGTGGTGGGAGTGCGGGGACCTTTGGGCCCCGCGCTCCCGCTGCTGCATTACGTTCCGGGAGCACGGGGCCCTATGTGCGTTATCCTTTGCGTTTTCATTTGCGCTTGCGTTTCTGTTATTTTTTGCCATTTGTGTCTACAGTACTGTTTCTCTTTCTGTTTCACTTTGCGTCACCATGCCCATTGACATTTCCGTTTGAGGCACCATGTTACTATGTGACAACACATCACGTGACAGACTGTTCCCATCTATGCCACCGTGTGCATTGCCCTTTCTGTTGTCATTTGCGCTTGTGTTACCATGTGCGGCACTGTTAGCGCTTCTGTTTGCATTGCTCTTCCTGTTACTATGCCACAAGACATCATGTGGCGGGAGCGCGGGGCCACCACATTACATTCACTATTTCTCGTTATCATTCTCAAAAAGAAGGGAAATTAGAGGCAAAAAACTCCATTTAATGCATTAGTTCGGATTGTTCCACAGCGACAAAAGTGAGGAAATTTGCTGTTAGGGTTGAAAACCCTAACTCCGAATTCACCCCCTCAGCACCACACACACAGACACACACACACACACACACACATGCAAGTATGGGGGAGGACCAAGTCAACACAACCAATGACAGACATCCAGCAGCAGGTGACAGAAATAACAAACAATTGTCTAAATGTACTACGAGACATCCCCACCCACCTGACCAGGTACTGCATGCTCAGTGGAGATCAACAGCAAAACTGAGGCCATGTACATCAAACGTACACATCCCTGATTGCAGCTGCACACAACGTACCACACTTAGTAGTTGCATGGCCTTACCTGCCGATGCCCACACCACACCACAACTGGTACTGTGCCATTAGTCAATATAAATGCTGAAGGTGCATGATGACAGTTGTAGAAAGGTTTTAACACTAGTGAGCAGACATTAATTAAGAGAAGTACATAAATTAACTACAAGACACTAGCATGCTCAAGATAAAAGTAGTGTTACATTTAGTATGTGATTTACATAGTAGTACATTTACTGCAATGGTTTACTCAAGATAGAGAGGCTGATGTAAACGTATGGAAAAGCATTGCCTGTTCAATGCTGTGAAATCGTACTGCCAGTATCAGATGCATTCTTACTGATGAAGGTGTACTGCTGATGTACATACATAGACCTTCAGTGTGTTTCAATACTAAAGATGCAGTAAGTATTCTTTGTAAGAAACAGTGTAATTGCATGGATCAGGCCAAGCAACTTCTAAATATCATAGCACTACTGAGCCAACAATGGCGTACCTGTATCGGAGATGTATATAGGATAGATTTTCCTGTAGGCACTTACTGAGTATGTTGTACCTGATAAAGACAATCTCATTGCATCTGTGATGACTAACTTATTCAAATAGTAATACATTTACTATTGTTGCAATGAGTGATCTATGCCACTTATGGACACAGTGTAATTTTTTTAACAGTTGTTTCATACTCAGGCTGTATGCCTAGTGTTTGGGTTTGCCACACTTCTGTCACTGATGCTATCAAAGTGATAACTATGTTAATTGTGGTACAACAGGAATCAAGTAGGTATGGTGTAGATATAAACAGATTGTCTTTTAGTATTGATTTAACTCACAATGGGGTAAGTGTACTAGGACAGCAGGGGTTATTCTCTATCACTGACTCTGTCAGTTATAATCACACTAAGGTTTCGATTACTGTAATGATCAAGTTACACTGTTCATCTTCATGAGTTCATATTCACAGCCATTCTCCAGTAACTAGACAGTGTACGGTGTAACTGGGTGGGACACTGTGTTGCAAAGCAGCTGCAGTGCCTAGCAGACGGAGAGTATCTACTCATAAAGACAATTAAGCAATAAGGCATGACCAACAGTTATGTTAAATGGTCTGTTAATCACACTGTAGGGGTTTAATGTTGAATGAGGCATAGCCGAGTGCCACATGTCGTTAGACAGTGATAAACTGACCATTAACATAATACCTGGGAGTGGCTTATTGCTATCATAATAAAACTGTTTTTAAACAACATTAAACCATGTTCATCATATGGTTAGGCTCTACATGTATGTTAATAAAACTAAACATAGGCTATTACAATGTTTACAGTCAATTAGAAAGCTGTATTTCTCAAACCCTTGTTATAATCAGAGATATTATACCTATACAACTCCTTGGTTTGCTGAACTCTGTTGCTCAGGTGGCCCACCACATGTGGTGTGGTCTGTGTGGGGCATCAGTGGTAAGGCATGCAACTACTAAGTGTGGTACGTTGTGTGCAGCTGCAATCAGGGATGTGTATGTTTGGTGTAATGGCCTCAGTTTTGCTGTTGATCTCCACTGAGCATGCAGTACCTGGTCAGGTGGGTGGGGATGTCTCGTAGTACATTTAGACAATTGTTTGTTATTTCTGTCACCTGCTGCTGGATGTCTGTCATTGGTTGTGTTGACTTGGTCCTCCCCATACTTGCATATGTGTGTGTGTGTGTCTGTGTGTGTGTGTGGTGCTGGGGTGAATTGAGTTAGGGTTTTCAACCCTAACAGCTAATTTCCTCACTTTAGTCAGCTGTGGAACAACCATAACTAATGCATTAAACTGAGTTTTTTTTGCCTCTAATATATAAATATATATATATATATATGTTTGATTTTTATTATGAACCTTTTTATTGCAAATATTCAGTTAAGAACAAGAAAATGTGACCCATCAGTACACTGATGTCAATAATGCTTAAAGAACACTGGACACATAAAAGGGTACATGCATCAGCTCTGAGTAACATCATTAAAGCAAATTCAATGAACAGTAGATCAAGACAATAGAAATAATTCACAAATTGTGCGAAGACTGTACTTATACATAATAGTACCAACCATCTACATGGAGAAATACTTTAGGTTCTACTGACTGGGGGCGAGAAGGGAACTACAGGTGTATCTGTCAGGCTGAGAGGAAGAGAGAAAGGAAGATCATCCACCAGGCTCAGTATCAATAAGGGATTACTGGGCTGAGGTACAGTGACTGATCAGTGATGCAAATGCAGATAGGGGTGCCATTTAACACCATAGATGTCCTTTTTACTGACAGCAGCAAAGGAAAGCCTTTTAAAAAGGGTCTGAAGGGTCTGTTTAGACTGGGCTGAATGCCATGTGGTCAATGAAGGGATGGTCATGAGTCTCCATTGCACCAATAATAAGCGCTTGACTTCCATTAGTGCCACTAGAAGCCAGCATTACAGGTGTTTGTGTAAGAATGGCACTAGGGTAGGGATCCCCAGAATAACTAGGAGATTGGGACTTGCAAATACAGAATCCTAGAACAGTCAGCCAGGATGTCTCGCCACCAGTTGTTGAGTTTTAGGCACCTCCTAAGGAAGATGCCTTTGTTTTCCTTTTGTCACATTGGGGAGAATGATGTTCTAAGGGAATTCATTAAAGTGGACATTAAAAATAGTGCAGGCTTGGATAGGATTGATCTGTTTTTCTATAAAATATGAGCTCAAATCTTAGCAGAACATTTAACCTACTTGTATAATTTGTCATTGAGAACATCACAATTATCTTTGGATTGGAAAATGGCTTATATTATGCCAATATTTAAAGAAGGTGATGCAGCAGATCCAGATTGCTACTGCCCCTTTCAATACTTTCACCAATATTAAAAATATTTGAAAAAATTATTTATAAACAATTGTCATATTACTGATCTAAATTTCAAGCCCTGACATAATATCAGTCAGGTTTTCGAAAAGGTCATAACACAACTTATTTGACATCTAGAGTAATTGATTATATTGTCACATCTTTGGATAAGGGTATGATTGTGCCAGCAATTTTCCTGGATTTATCAAAGACATTCGATTCAGCAGAGCATACTACTGTATATTATTAAACAGATTAAAGGTTTCTAGCCTGGATTTGAATTTTCTGCATTGGTTTGCTTCCTATTTGTTGCCAAGACAGCAATGTGTTAGGGCTGGAGAATTTTGTTCAGATTTGGTGGATGTTAGAATGGTGGTGATGCAGGGATCAGTATTAAGACCCCTCTTATTTTTGAATTACATTAATGACTTACCAAAATGTAGCTCTAGCAGCACTAACACAATCCTGTGTGCTGATGACAACTATGTTATATAAACAAGATGAAGATATTTCTACAGCAATACATATAATTCAAAATTATTTTTCTATGATATAAAGCACGTTTGTAAAATTGAGATTGTTATTGAATGTTCGAAAAACTTAGTGGATTCTACTTACAAACAAAAAAGAGTGAATAATGCTATGTTAACTATAAAATCATTAGTAGGTGTAGAGATAAATAAGGTTAAGTCATATAAATACTTGAAAATGCATCTAGATAAAAACTGTGGCCAGGATATTCAAAGGTGTTGCACCTTGTGCAACAGAGTTGTGCCAGCGCAACCCTGCAGTGCACCCTGGTAGGATATTCTAAAGACTGCCAGGCACAGCACAAGTCCCACTGCATGGGGGTGCAATGGTAATGCATGCAGTGCAAATGCAGGGGGCATGCCCATGCATATGTGGCACATACTGATATTCAGCCCGGGATGTGCGGCGCATATGCTGGCACAACCCTGATATGCACCACATATGGGAGCACAAGGTTGAGCCTGTAAAATGTAGGATCAAACCCAGGCCACCCACAGGTAGGCTGCTGCATTGCAAAGTGCAACACAGCACCCGCCAGCCATGGGTGGCCACAAGCCCTGCAGGGACAAAGTGCACAAGCATCCACACTCTCCCTGGTGGTCCACTGCACTCCCCAGCCTCCTGCTATGACCAATCATGGGTAATAGTACCCAGCACAATACCTGTTGGACCAGTGGCATTCTCCCTTCCTCCATCATGCCCAATTGTGGGCAGTAGGTGACATATAATAACACCTGGTGGTCCAGTGGTATCCCCCCTCCCTCCCGTATCACCCAATCATTGGCATGTGACATACATATGCTACCTGGTGGCCTAGTGGACCCCCCTCCATCCCACCCACAGAGGACCCAGCCACCCAGATCCCCTCATCATCATCGGGCAGCTGAACTCCACCCGCATAGTGCCCAGCCACCCACCCACCGAATGACAGTGTACAGCATGTGCTGTATGCCTATTGGTCCGCATTGTGGGCCAATGGACATGCAGACCATATTGCACTTATGTGATGATTATGTGAATGAATACGTTCATTTACATAATCATGCCTGTGTATTGCAGTATGGTTTATTGTAGCATTGGCCCACACGTGGACCAATGGCATACGCACATGCTGTATGTCATTTCAGGGTGGCCGGGCGGTATGTAGAGTTAGCAGCCATCCACCAATGACAGAGGGGAGGTGGATGGCTGGGTCCTCTGTGGGTGGTATGGGAGGGGGATCCACTGGGCCACCAGGTAGCATATGTATGTCACATGCCCATGATTGGACAATACAGGATGGAGAAGGGATACCACTGGACCACCAGGGTATTATTTCCTCTGCAGAAGCCCATGATTGTGCAATATGGGAGGGAGGGGGGATACCACTGGGCCACCAGGTCATGTTATATGTCACTACTGCCCATGATTGGGCATGACGGAGGAAAGGGGGTGCACTAGTGCACCGGGGACCCAACAACTGCTGCATGCAGCTACACATTGTGCCTGGCACATTCCGCTGGGCTGCCCTGTGCAATGCATGCAAATGGGACCATAATGGCATGCAAATGGCCCTATCTGTGCCATGCATATATTATGGCCACATTTGCATGCCCTCTTCTGAATATCCTGGGTGATGCACCCAACGCAACTGCATTTGCAATGGAGCATTCTTGGTCCTCCCTGTCTGTGTGATGTGCTGGCGCATTGTCCTTGCACCATCTGCATTCTGTGCCATATTCAATGGTTATGTGCCATGATGCATCACCTTTGAATATCACCCTGTCCTGGCCCCAGTGCAGCTCAGTTGTGCTGCACCCCCACTTGTGCCATCGCCTGGCACAGTCTGAATATCCGGACCTTAATGTTTAATTCTCAAATTCAAAATTTATCAATCAGATTAAAAAGATTATTGCCATTTTTCTATAGAAATAAAGGATGTTTCAGTTTTGAATATTCAGAAACATTTGGTGAATTCATTATTCATGTCTCAGTTAGATTATGGAGACTGTTTATATATAAAAGCTTCAGCAACATTGTTAAGAACTTAAGATCCATTATACCATAGTGCTTTAAGATTTATTACAGGGCTGCTTTGAAAGACCCACCACTGCAGCTTTTATGCAGCAGTTGGTTGGCATTCCTTGTCAGTCAGGAGGCAATTGCACTGGTATATCTTTGTACAGTATATAAATGTATATTTAATGCACTTCCCTTTTATTTATTAAAATTACTGCAGCTTAAGTTGAATAATAACTATGGTCTTATATCAGCACAATTAATACAGTATTTGACTCCAAGATACCAAACTACATTTGGGGAAAATTCTCTATCAGCATCCATATCACACACCTGAGATGCTTTCCAGAAATTTTTTTTTTTTAAATGGTAACCCTCCTGTCTACTTCTTGTTTTCAGGCTTTTATTAGTAGATTATTGTATACAAAATGTGATTGTTTTAGGTGAAATTATGTCTGCTAGTGTGCTATGTTAATTGAAATACTAACGTTTTGCAGTTGTGTACCATGTAACATGTTTGTCTTTGTATGTTTACTGTTGGATGCAATTGAAAAAGAGAGTTTACTCTCAGTTTGATTTCCAATAAATGATTGATTGATTGTAGTGGAGGAGTCCCACCTCAGGGTAGGAACACAACCAACAAGCAGAGGTTGGTAAGAGTGCCATAGATTGCAACACATAAGGCATTCTCTACCATCTATGTAACATTTTGCAATGTATCAGTTGGCTTTGAACATCCCCATAGATTTAGTGAGCCATTGAGACCCCTGAATTCCACAATGTAAGAGGTATGGTGTGGCCCAGTTCTCTTTATCACTTGCATTTGCATAACTGGAGGATTGGTAGTTGTGTGTGTCTCTTATGATAGCATATGTTTTGCCCAACCAGCTGCTGGATCTGGAAGTAACTTTTAGGCTACACAGCCAGCACTATGGTGATTGTGATTCTAATCTAATTGCAATTCTAATCATCTGTTATGTATATGTACTCTCTTATGATGTGGAACCTTTGTAAATGAGCTTCTAGCTCAAAGGTATTGTGCCAAGACAATAAATAAATAAAATAAAATAAAATATTGAGGTGGAAGCAATTTCTTAAAAAATTCGAATTTGCAAAAACTGCCAAAAGTCTGTTTCAGAGATACCCCTGTTTTCTTGCAGCTGTTGGAAGGACAGAAGGGAATTTGAATGTGGGAGGGAGAAGTATCCCCAAAAAGGTGCAGAGGTGAGCTATAGTGGAAGCCTTCATATGTGAGGTACATAACTGTTTGCAAAAGTCCTGCATGTTGTTGTTAATGTCTGCAGGGTGTGTATCGATGGAGCTATCAGGCTTGCATGGGGCAGGAATCCTAGATCCTTTCTGCTGTTTTTGAAATTGTAGTCTAGGATTTTACCCCCATTCTTCTTCCAATTCCCAGAAGTGGTGCTTGGTTCAAATTTTCTGCCTCTCTGCCTTGCGGTGGAGTAAGGTGTTAATCTTATTACTTGTAATCTCTGTTATAAGGGGAGGTCTGGAAGAGAGATCTTGCTTAAGTTTCTTCATTTAAGGGAGGTGTACGCTATTATTTGAGGCGCTATGTCAAGCCCGAATTGTGAAAATCATGTGGCCAACAACCACGCTATGCAGTCAGAAGTGACTTACATTGCCAGTGTGGGGAGCTGGCCTAAGTCTCTAGGGGTTGGAAACAAAGGGATACTGGAGTATGGTCAGATATAGCTTTGTGCCCTATTGCAGGGGAGGAGTTACCTGGGGAGACCAATACATCAGCTAGCCAACAGTCGATATGGCAGTACATGTCACACAATCCAGAATAGAAAGAGCAGTCACAACCAGTCGGGTGTTCCTGCTGCCAGATATCTATAAGGCCCCATTCCTCCATTATTCTCTGTGGGGCCACTGTAGACTTGGGGTGACTGATGGGAGAAAATTTGGACTTATCAAAAATAGTATCAGGGACTACGCTGAAATCACTCCCTATTAAGAAAGGGAGTTGGGTATCTCCTTGCATATCAGCCAAGACCTGGCTAAGATGGGAAAAAATCAGCATCATCAGTTTTGAGGGCAAATATGGAGACAACTATTACCAGCCTGCCCAGATACACCATTTTGAGCATTACCTATCTTCCCTGTGTATCAGTTACAGTCTTTTCAATTGCCAGTTAAGGGTGTGGTTCAACAAAGTCATAACACCCTTTGATTTACTAGAGGAGGAGCTGTGCACAATTCCCCACCCCGGTCATTTTACTAGTGAGGTGTGTCTCCTATACAGGCATGACGTCTCTGTGGAGTGACTTCAGCTACTGGAGAACCTTTGTTTTCATAACAGAATGATTGTGGCTCTTCTTGTTCCTTGACAACATCATCAGTGGGGAGTCTGCCCTCTGCCCCGACATGGTACAGTGTCTCTATAAATGATTAAGTATTAACAATAACATTATAAACTTATGATGCCAATAAGAAGCTTTAACTCTGGGCTCCCACAACAAACAGAAACTCCATCCGCCAAAAAAGACAAAAGAATATATATAAAAATAGGCTCCTGGGCTAATTCTGCAGGCTTGCCCACTGCCAACCAGACTACTAGTAAAAAATAACAGATCATAAACAGTACTTCAGCATGACAAAGGCAAGAAGGAAAATAAGGGGTCACTGGCTTGCTGCTGAGTACATTCCTACTAGAGTGCCAAGATAGTACTGGCCAAATGGCAGTCTAGGTCAACAGTACCCTAGATAACCAGGAAGAGGTATACCTGCTGCTGTGGTCAGAAAGAGAGAGAAATAGCCTCCACATCCTACTAACACAGGTACTTACTAACAGAGGTAGACAGACAAAACAATCACTGGTCTTTCCCCAATCATGTGGGTGTTAGGCAAGTGTAAGTGGAATATACTAACATACTAAAATGCCAGCAGAATAGCCCTAAAGGTCTTTTGTGTCTGCTCGTTTGGTCAGCCCCCACCCTGGGAGATGACCTTGCTGCCCACATAGTCAATACCAAGGTGGGTGCTAGCGAGAATGTGTCTAGGTCCTCAAGCTGGTGGGTACTCAGGTGACCAATGACATAGGCAGAGGAGTAACATAAAGGATGTGGGTCTAAAACATCCATTGTCTAAGGGGGCAATGGCTGGTATGCATCACCAGGATCATGGGAAGGTATAAGGCTTCTCCTATCCACCTATTCAGAAAGAAAGTTAACAGAGTAAGGGAGAGAGGTACATTCTGCCTCCTCCCTGGCTGGTGAGTATAATCAGAGGGGACCTGCCCCTCTGATAGATGGAAAATATGAGGGCTGAGGGGGAGGGTAAATAAT
Source organism: Neoceratodus forsteri (assembly GCA_016271365.2). NCBI lineage: Eukaryota > Metazoa > Chordata > Ceratodontiformes > Ceratodontidae > Neoceratodus > Neoceratodus forsteri. Next base: position 1,164,552,874 of record CM028131.1, read on the forward strand.
GGAGGGGATGTTCAGATTGTGGTACATACTGATTTAAAGGTGAGGAACATAGAGGGTTGTGTGGGGGAGGAGATTAGAGTGACCTTCAAGTTAAATGAATGGGTGAGTACAGAACCTGTGTTATCAAAAGAGTAGATAAGTTAGCACCTCAGTCCTGGGAGAGTGGTTAACATTCATAGTATCTGCACCATACAGAGAGCAAAGGAGTGGGGACAAAGATGAGTTAGGTACAGTTGGAGTGGGAGAAGCTTCTACGGGAGATGCCCAACAACATTTGAGTAGCACAAGCCCACAAATGATATCATTGATTCCAATTATTTAAATGGCATGTATGACCTCTTTTCTTACCCGTCCCTCACAAATCCCACCCATAACAACTCCCAGTCCCAAAGTCAACTGATGAGATGATTGCAGCTGTACAGAAGAAAGCAGAATATGAAAGGTGTGATAATGCCTGAGGACAAACCTTGCAGCTTTCCAAGACTAACCACTGGTGATGAACATGAGGAGAGCTGCATTACTGGCTCAGTCCTGGTCACACCGGTGAGTCCATGCTCTGTGAGGCTGCTTGTGCATCAGTAGGTGACACCATACTCAGTTCAGGGATGATGTCCATCTCAGAATTATTTGCCACAGTGGATACTGAATAGGGGGTAGCTGCTGTTTCTGTGGTCAGAGTTTCCTGCTGATGTGAGTGCTCAGACTGGACAGGCAGGGTACAGTAAACAGATCTTCTTGGGTATCATCAGCTTCCTCTCTTATAGCTTTGTCAGGTAAAGAGATGGGGTAGAGTGAACTGACTGTGTACTAGGAGCTTTGTCTGAATGTCAGAGTCTACTCTGATCTCACACAGGTGGGGACAGGCATTGGTAGGTGCTATTCCTGGTACTGGACTTACTGAGACCATGTATCTGACTCTCTATGCTCCAAGGGCAGCACCATGTTGAAATCATCTTGAACACAGTTGTGCTGATCATGTGACTCATTAGCTGCAGACTAAAGGTTCCATGGTGGGGAAGATTCCTCCCTTGTGGACATGTTTTGATCCCTCAAACGCCTCCTGGGAGTATAATCTGCAGTGATGTGTGGCCACCAACATTGAAAAAGATAATGAGCCTCATAGGGTGTTTTGCATTCATGTTCATGGCCATTATGAATGATTGTGAAGTTGGTGAGCCTTCAGAATCATCTGCAGGATATCCCAGTTTCCCAGATGGCAGTTCATATGGGTATAGAGTCTTTCTGTTTGTGGACTACTTCCAAATAATCATGGTATACAGAGATCTTGGAGCCTCTCAAAGTAAGCATGTCTTTTTACCATGCATGCTCACAGTAAGTAGAGCTTCTTCAGTGGAATATCTCATGAGATAAGCAATAATGGGATGGGGCATGGCGCTTTCAGGTGCCAACTGTCCTCTGGTGAGATAGACCCATTCTACTTTTAGAGGCCCCTGTCAGGCAGTGGCTACCAGCTGGGGGAGCATTTCAGAGAAAACGTGTTCCATATAGGGGCTTTTGATCCATTCAGGGATGCTGAGGATCTTAATGTTATTTCAGTGTTCCCTATTCTGCTGATTTTCAGCTCTTTCACATTGGTGTTCTTACCACTTCTCTTGATCATCAAGAAGGTGAAGAATCATGAGATGAGTGTCATCAAGGTCAGCATCTTACTGCTCCTCTGCTTCATTCTGTTGGTCAGGGAGTGAACATCCTCAGTGGTGGTAGCCAGGTTTACTTTAATGACCTACATGTCTGCAACCAGTGTCTCAGACAAGGAGGCTATATTGCTGAGGGAGGGAGTTTTCTCCTCTTGAGTCTGTGCTACTGCTTAGGCATGTGCCACTGCAGTTCCCACCATATCCCATGTAGGGTGAAGCTGCTCAGGCCACCATTTCATGCTGATGCTCAAACAGCATCAGTATGCCACTAGAAAGTTAGATGCCTATGTGTCTGGTAGTAAGAGATAACCAGACATTAAGGAGAGAAGTCACTCTGTATGGCTGGTGGAGAAAAATAATACTTTTAATGAGGGCTGGGGCAGAGTGGAGAGACCAAGCAGCCATTTTGGTTGGGTCCCAAGCCACGCCCCTAGGGTCTCTGAAATATATTTAATGATCATTTGGAAGGGCCTTAAGTAACAAACTAGAAATGTTTCTTTGGGGATTTTTGCCTTCCAAGGATTCTTACTGGATGTGATACTCTTTACCTTCTCACAGAAATCTTACAGTCTTAAAACAGATGAGAAAAATCACAGGTTGAAAACTCCTTTGCTGGAAAATCTGCTAACTGATTGAATTATGCACAATAGATGAGGCAATGCATGCTGCCAAGTGACAATCATCCAAATTGCTCTGGTGACCTGTGCTGCAGTACGTGTATCAGCCTTAAGCAGCTTTATATGGACTCTGAGGGTCAATTTAACAACAGTCCCAGTCATCAAATCAGCAGCAATCAAATGTTGTGTGTGACTGCCAGGCACCAGGTACTTGGTGGTTGTGGGGGCTTGGTGGTGAGCCATTAGCTGGTACACTGGAAGGGGTGGGGCTCAGCTCTTAAAAGCCTGTGCTGACCTGCAGCATGAGTGCGCAGGCATGCGCGAGAGTGGCACTAGTCACTCGGTGAAGAAACCAAAATTTAAAAAGGACTGGAGGTAATGGGGTATTTTTAAAATGTTCTCATAGGGGTTCTGCTTTAGAAACATTTTAGACAATTGATCAACATGAGTTGTAGAATTGTTTTTGCTGTGTTATGCTTAATCATGCGTATTGATTGTTTGACCTTCAGTATAAGTAGAGACGCCAAGCATAAGGGGGAGGAATGGAGAGTGGGAGGTCATACAGATGTAAGTGAACTATATAATGCTAAATGTTTTAGAACTGTTAATTATTGTGTAGGAGTAATACAGGTTCCAACAAGATGTACTCTCTCAGCCTCAATGTTATCTTCATGTGTGATGGCTTTTAAGGGGAGGATTCAAACGGGGATGAGGATTGGGGTGTTTCTTAAAATGAAGCACTGCAGGATTAGTGACTTCTGTTTCATTATGTTATTGCTCTTAGCAGGTGATGTGGAGATTTATCTGGGTCCTTTTTGTCACCCAGGTCAGGCCTGGCGGACAGAGGATCAAGGATTAGGAATAGTGTACTTAAATGTATGGAGTCTGCAAGCCCACCTGGATGAAATAAAGGTATGGATTGAAGTGGGGGGATAGGATATAATAGGTTTAAGTGAAATGTGGCTGAAACAGCATGTACTGGATGATCAAATATGACTGGAAGGGTACTCAATATATAGACAGGATATGGCTGGAAATAAGAAAGGGGAGGAGTGATGTTCTATATAAAGGACAATATAGTAACTGAAGAAATGGAAAAAGGATTGATTACTTAACAGTTCGGGTTAAGATGGGAGCTTTAAAATGTAAACATCTATCTCTGACATGTTTTTATTGCCCACCAAAGTAGAATATTGGGGACTGTAAGATACTTGATCATTTGACTAATCTATATAAAAATAGAAGGGAGCACATTATGTTAGGAGATGTAAACCTGAATTGCAGGAATGGTAAAGACTTAAGAAAAATAAAACAGAATATGGTTGCATATCATTTTGCACCATTAATAGATTGATAGACTAGGTGTAGATGTTTTTTTAAAGGACCTGGAACAGATAGAATTGAAGCAGGAAGTGAATATTGCTACTTTGGATTCATTAGTGGAACAGTTTACAGGTCACTTGACAAGGGCATTTGAAAAAAAAAACACCCCTATATCAAAATGGGGAGTGAAGGGCAAATTTTCCCTTTGGTTAAAGAAGAGCATCAGAGACTTGATCAAAAAAAAAACTGATAGGTTGAGGAAACAGTGCTTAATTAGTAAGGATGCAGAAAGTTTGGGACAATATAAAACAATGAGAAATATAACTAAGGTTGAGACTGCTAAGGCTAAATCAGAATATTACTATTATCAAGACCAGCTAAATAAAATGTGGGAATCCTCCAAAATTTTGGAATTCATTTAGGCAAATTTATAATCCACAGAATACAAATGGAATTATATACATAAAAGAAGGTGAACATATAATTCAGGATGATATGGAAATGGTCAATAATTTTAACAAGTATTTTATTTCCAAACTACATGAGGTAAGGGTGAAGAAAATAGGTAGAATCGAGGGGGACCCCAATGTAATATCTATGAGAGTTTGGATAACAACAGCCCAATCTTTGGATTTGATAAGGCAGAGGAAAAGGAAGTTCTGGCCCTACTAAATGTGTTAAAAGCAGGGAAGAGTGGTTGGACAGATAAACCTAACCCAAGGTTATTGAAGATATCAGCACCCAAGATAGTGGGTCTGGTGAGAACCTTATTTAATCTCTCACTTGAAAAGGGACAGGTGCCATCAAATTGGAAGAATCAAAGGTAATTCCCATACATAAGGAAGGGGGACAAGTTTTGCATGCCAAATTACACATCAATTTGACTGCTCTTGGTACTGTGTAAAACACTGGAGACTTGTATTTTTCACCAGTTGCTTGCTCATTTAGAGAAGCATGGCTTATTGATAGAGCAACAACATGGGTTCAGAAAGGGGCGATCCACTGTGATGGCACTGGCCGGGTTTGCGACTGCCATGCCGGGGACCTGTGAGGGGGCTGGCTACTGCAGTGTTTGTTGATCTGGCCAGTGCTTTTGATACAGGGAATCATGAGATACTATTAAACAAGTTAAGGAGAATGAGGGTCCCTGGGACAGATATAGTATGGTTTGATAGTTATTTAAGGGACAGAGTACAAAGAGTGGGAATTGGTGGCAAACTTTCAGAACCCATGATCGTAAAGGCGGGGGTACCACAGGGGTTGGTACTGGGCCCCTATTATTGCATAATAAAATAGCAAAAAGTCGCACCACTCGGGAGACCAAAATAAAGGCAATATACATTTTATTTTATAAAATAACACCGCTACACCGCTATGACCACAACAGGTGTGTAAAAAACAAGGTAACCTCTACCGGTTTCACTCAGTTAGCGTCATCAGGAGGATCCTCTTGGTTGTCCTGCACTGCACCCTCTACAGGATTTTAATTTCAGCTTTTGTGGATGGTGACCAGAACAGTGCATAATAATCCTAATGTGGTCTAACTAGGAAGACATATTATAGAACTATTACCCTTGTATCCCTACTCTCAATATGACTTCTGATTCATCCCAGTACTCCATTCTCCCTCTTCACCATAGTTTAAAAACTACTTTTTAACCTTAGATCATTTGTTACTATTACTCCTAGGTTCGTTTCCTCAGTTGCTTCTCTAAAAGTACAGTATATGGTCTTTAAATATGTACTTTGGTATTAGTTCTTTCCAGATGCATTACTGAGCATTTCTCTATTTTAAAGTCTAATTTGTATTTTATGGCCCATTGCTTCAGTTTAGTTAATTCCTTTTGCAATTTATCAGTCTCCATCATATTATGCATTACTTAACCTATCTTCATATTACCTGCAAACAAAGAGCTAGACAGTCTCATCAGAGGTCATTGATGTTACGTAAATTTTAAAGACATGGTCCCAGTACAGATCCTTGTGGCACGCCACAAGTGTTATTTGCCCTCTCAGATTATTCCCCCATTCACTTGTTGTTTCCTATTAGTGGCCACAAATTTATCTAAGCCACTGTTTTGGTGTTTAACCCTGAGTTCTTCAGGACTTCTACTAGTTCATTATGTGACACTTTGTCAAAGGCCTTGCTGTAATCCAAAAGACCACGTCCACTGGATGCCAATCATCTAAAGCATTTCTAAACTTATTGAAGATCTCCACAAAGTTCATTTGACAAGATCTCCCCTAGTAAAACAATATTGTGTCTCAACTGACATGTCTGATTGCTTAATGAAATCCTCAATTTCATCTTTCAATATCCTTTCCAAAACTTTCCCCAACATTGCTATCAGAATCACAGGTCTATAATTGTTACTCTATTTCCTACATCCTTTCTTGTATACAGGAATGACAGTGGCCCCCTTCCAGCTCTCAACCACAGAACCATTGTTTAATGATGCTTGGATTGCCCTAGTAACTGATCCTACTAGTTCCACAGCAAGTTTTCTAATTACTCTAGGATGGGCACAGGGTCTTAATGTTGTATGGCAGAATGCTGTGTGGCAGAATTGCATTGTGTGATTACTTTTTATTTATTGTTCTATCGGGGGCTCTGCCCCCCACACCCCTTTTATGGGGGCTGCACCCCCGGACTCCTGCCCACTAAGGATTCCAACTCTGGCGGGGTCCAACTCAGAGTGCGCACAGGTTCGGGTTTCGCCATAATGTCGTACGCTATTAAGTGTACAACATTATGACCCAGTGCACTCTAGGATGTACTCCATCTGCCTCATTAGGATCCAATTGCTGAAGCCTGGTTCTAATATCATTTTCCTCCATTAATGTTGCCTGCTTCCCTCCTTCTTATAGTCCAATGGTACTTTAATTTTTTCAATAAATACTGAGCTGAAATAATTATTCAATGTTTGTGCTATTTTTTTATCTTCAGTAACATGGGCCCCAATGAACTAATGGGGCAGATTGGCTAAGCATGCATATCTGGACCATGCAACCACTCTGCACCCTACATGCCTCCCATGTGGGATGATCTAAGGAGGGCATGCAGCACATATACACCTGATCCCCTGACCACATGAAGAGCAATGCGCTGGGGGTGGGCGAGGGGCATGCCAGCACTATGCACCATGCACGTAGTGCTGGCCATGATGGTGTGCATGGTGCACAGGTGTATGCCTGGGATAACCCTGCCATAAACCCCAATGCACCCGGCACAACCATCAGGACTCTGCCAGGACAAGGCAGATTGCCCACCCACACAGATCGCTGCCATTCGCCACTGTGTTGAACATTGGTGAGGGGCCCCTACCAGGTGCCCCCTCACCCCACAGACACCCACACAGGGGCACTGGACTATGGATGCTTCCTCCCTCACCCCAAGGGCACCACTGGGCCACCTTATTATTGGTCTCCATTGCCTTGGGTGGGAGCTGGACATGGGGTATGGCCCACCCACACCTCCTATGTACCCCCTTCCTGTGTCAGCACACTGCTCTGGTGCCACACGGAGGGCCAGCAGCTTTGCCTGCCTCTCTCCACCACAGTCACCTGCCATTACTACTCTATGGGGTGTGCTGCCAGCATGTGTCCTGCCGCACAAGGGATCCACTGCGGGACCCGGTCCAGATATCCAACTGGATGCTCGGCCGGATCCGGCCACACTGCGTAGTCCTGTGTGCCAAAGACAGGGCCATGGACAGGTGGCTGTTGGTCATGAATGCCACCAGTGTGCACTTGTCTGCAGGTGCAGAGCTCCATGGGTGGGTAAGGTGCCTCTGGTGTGTATTACCCGCCCATTGGTGCATAGTGCCTTAAGTCCCCATTACTATCCTACTAGGTCCTACTTGTACTTTTCCCCCTCTTTTATGATTAACGTGGCTATAAAAAGATTTATAATTATCTTTCACCTTTCTTGCCAGTCTCAGCTCATAATCCTGTTTGGCCTTCTTTACACTCTCTTTACTTTCCTTTACTAATGACGAGGAATTTTTTTTTGCCTTTATATAGGTTTTCCTTTTAATTTTTATTAATCTTATGATCCTCTTATTAAACCAAGGTGTTATCCTTCCTGTTTTATTATATTTTACTTTTTGAGGAACATATTTGTCAACTAGATACTTTAGTTTGCCCATCAGTGTTTCCACATTTCATTATGAGTTATGTTGTTAAAATCCTCTCTCCAGTTCCAAACTCCCAACTCATTTCTCATGCATTCAAAGTCTGAATCCCTGAAACATTTTATTTTGGTTCTTCCCTTTACTCTCCAATATTCTTACATCATGCTGGCCCAGTGGCACAGAGGGCTGAGTCGCTGGATGCCTTACCTCGCCTTACCTTGCCCTAAGCTGGCAACACGGGTTTGGGAAAGGACTTGGGCCACTTTGGGGTCAGCCAGGGTGAGGAAGGATTGAGTGTCTGCCGACAGCTCTCCTTTCTTGGGGTTGGGGGGACTCAGCATCACACCTAGTGGAGACTGGGGGTCAGAATAGGCATGATATTAGAAAGGGTGGACCCACACACAGGGTAAAAGACTGCTTCCACGGAGGTGGAGACAGTCACCCTGTCTATTGCACATCTTGGCAGAAAATGGAAAAAGATTCGGAGCTGGTAGGCTCAGTGATGGCTGGCTGTGCTTGCACCTTACCCCAGCGATCTAGATGTTGGCTTCCAGGTGTCAGGAGGCCCAAACCTCACTCTCAGGTTCTTGGTAATAGTTGGCATGCAAAGAATCTCAGACACATTGCATAAGAGTAATAAAGTTTGTTTATTACTACCAAAATGAAAATCACAGTTGCCCTAAGCAGTTCTTACCATTAGGAACTGGGAGCCAATGCAAAGCATTCCCTATACCTCGAGGAATCGCCATGTCTTCTGGGGTCTCCGAGGTAGAAGACGTAATGTCTTACATTATATACCTTAGATAATCATCATGGTTACTGTAAGATAGAAACATTTCTAGTTACAGAGATGAGCCCTATTGGCTAAATTAGAGGTGGCTACTCAGTCCAAGATAACATTATACAGTTTTGCTATAGTCATCACTTTGTGGAAACAAAGAGGCACAGTTTGTACATAGCCATGTAGTAATACAAATTATCAGAAGATGGCAATGCCGACTCATATATCATAACACTACAAGGACACAGGTGTCCTTGCATCTTGTAAGCAAGAAATACATGTGTATATTAGAAAGTAAAGCATATAGCAATCATATGCGTACATATCCTGACATCCTGACATCTACTCTTATACGGTAGATGCCTTTAGCCCTATGTTGTAGTATAACATATACCCAAATGTTAGCTGTCTGTGATGTACATCTTGGGGTACCCATTAGGGTGCAGGGATATTATGTAACAATGGGGTGGGGTGAGGCCAGCACCCCTTGCTAATGGCACTGTCACAAGGGGGCAAATCCTGGGGTATGGGCAGTTGGGGTGGGTGTGGGGAAATCCTCACTGGAGAGATGAGTCCCCTCTATGGGAGGGGCCAGAGCTGCCTTCAAGTGCCGAGGGAGGCATAAAATATGTATGGAAAAAAATACATCTATTCTTCCATCACAGTAAATATTACCATTTCATGGTTGCTATTATCTAATAGCACTATAGAACCAAAATGTACAATTCTGTCCCCTATATTACTTAATACTTGGTCTAATGTGTTGTCACCACTAGTGGCTGATTTAACATACTTGGCCAGATTTCTCAAAGGTCGGCGCAAGTTGCACTCAAGGCAGCTTGCATCAATCACTGTTGCACCAGGTGGCAAAGTCCCATAGCTTGTGGTACCCCAGCCCTGGGCCAAACAGACAGTGTTTCAGGAAGGTGTGTTGCAAGCTGCAGGGTGGCCGTGTGGCAATAGCACCATGGACAACAGTCCCTGGTGGCTATTGTGGACCCCTCAACTCCAATCCAAGTTAATAAATAAAAATCCCTGATAGTTTAGCAGACCCCCAATCAGCCTCAATCCCATGTATTAAATTTAAAAAAAGATCTCCCTGGTGGTCCAGTGGAACACCCTCAGCCCTGATCTCAGTTAATAAATAAATATATTTTGTGATCTAGCAGCCCCCGATTAATCCCAATCCCATTTATTAAATCAAAAAAACACATCCCTGGTGGTCCAATGGACACCCCACAACCCCGATCCTAGTTAATAAATAAAAATCCCTGGTGGTCTTGTTGACTCCCCGATCTGCCCCCAATTTGATTTATTAAATAAAAAAATACCATTCTTGGTTGTTCAGCAGACCCCACCCAGCCCCAAACCCTGTTTCCTATGCATTTCGAACCTGGTAGTCTGGTGGACCCCCCACCCCACAGGCAGTGCCCCACCAACACACTCCCTTCATTCCATTCTAGAGCCAACGCCCAGCAGACCTCTGCTCTCTACCACAACCAGGCACCAACTGAGCTGTCAATTAGCGGACTGTATACAGTATGCACTGTACTATATATAGTCCACTAATTGACAGCTCAGTCAGCCGTTGTGTAGAGTAGAGGGCTATGCTGGGAGCTGGCTCTGGAATGGGATGGGGCCGGGTGGTGGGGCACTGCCTGTGGGGTGTGAGGTCATTACAGAATTGTACTTTGAGCTCACATGGTAAAACCTCAATTTGTAAATTTCTTCCAGTGCATCTCTTCTTCCTTATGTTCTTTTCTTCATATTTTCCATGCTACATGACAGACAATACTATACTGATTCACCAACCAGGCAAAAGAATGATAGTGCACCACATACTTGTAGAATATTAGATTCCTACATTACACATGACTCACATGGTGAGTATCTGAGAGGCAAACAAGGAATGAGAGTGAGACCAGACACGGTCTCAACTCACCGCTGACAGACCCTCAAATAGTCACACCTCTGAGGAGAAGGGACTTCACCTAACATTGTTAACTCCCAAGTGTCTGGGTCAAAAAACAGCCTTCTTGAGGTCCAATTACTGTTTGCATCACTCCACTGACTGTCCTGCTCATGCAGAAACCTAAAATAAAAAGATGTGTGCACTGAATCACCAAACCAGGGGTCAGTGAAATAAAAATAAACTATAAATAAAAACCTACAAAAATCCCCTCCCTGTCCTCAGCTTTGCTGAATACCTATTCATATGTCCCTTCCCAGCTGCAGCAAGCACTAACTCTCTCTGTACCCCTCTCTGTAGCAGCACGGGTGTTAGTATCCTACCCTGCACAAAAAACATAATTACTGGTATCTAACTTATCTGCTGTTAACTAACTACAAAAAAGTAATGAATCATTCTCTGATTATTTCTATGTTTTCTTCAACCACAAGTTAGTCTTTTTCAAAACTGAAGAGCTACTCCCCCTTGCCATGTCCTTCTCCACTTAATAAAAGCTGGAGAATGGCACCACGACATGCACAGTACAGGGAGATCACAATCATCAGCATCCCTAATTGGCTGTTGCACTTCATGTTGCTTGCACAAGCTCACTGAGTGATCCATTAAAGAAAACTACATAAAACTACAACATAATGTGAGTGCTGAAGTACTGATGGGAAGGCAAGAAACTTTAGATCATTTTGTTGGCTCAATAGACACCACTTCAGCACTGTTTTACCCTTAATGCATCATAAACCTTACTACAACTTTGGTATTGTCTTTCGAGGCATGGACAATTACTGCCATGTCAATGCTTTGAGAGAAGGTGCTGAAGATACAGTAGAGCAATACCAGCACAGAATCAATCATTCTTATCATGAGAAACATAATACACTATAAATCTATTTCATAAAATTAGGTGACTAGGATAGGCACACTTAACCATAGCTTGTTTCCAAGTGTTACCCAGGGAAAAGATACAAGGGTAGTAAAAATAGTAACAAGTGCATGTACAGAATAGTAAACATGCAAATACAAGCACATTATAGATAGAAATGTAAACTAAACAAGGAAAAGCAAATGTTAAGTGACTGCAAAATAAAAAGTACAGAATAAAGTATATAGATAATTAACAGTTGTTGCATTTACCAGGAATCGGGGTACTTTTTTGCTTTTGATGCACTTGCGCACCAAATGCTTTGGGTTAATAATAGGAAATGAGAGGTGTGTCACTGCCACACAATGCAATGGATGCTTTACTGGGCATATCCAGCAACCACCAATCAATGGGAAGCTACCACTGACATCAGCTTCAAAGAGAGCCAAGGAATTAAAAGAAACCTGTCACTGCAATCGCGAACAGTTTTGTCATTTCAGCGGCATCTCCCCCTCCCTTGCAACCAGGTCGGCTCCTGCCGCCAAGCACTCTGTCCCCGGGCCTTGTTCCATGAGCAACTTGTTTTCTCTGTGTGCCTTTCCTGGTGAAACATTTCAATAAAGAATAAGCTGCGGGTGGCTCCTGCCACCCACCACACACTCCAAAGAAAGACAACATTGGGGTGCCCAATCCCCATGTCGGCATGTATCCCCCCCCCTTCCCATTGATGTGACACACTGGGAGCCCACCCCAGTTTGTCAAAGTAGTTGTTTATTTTTTTTCCAACACCAGGATGCCCACTCCCGATGTCAGATGCCCACTATCCCTCCAAAACCCATCAGTAATATTTGCCAACATTGGAGTGCCCAATCCCCATGTTAGCATACCTACACACATACACACACACACACACACACACACACACACACTATTGTGGCACACTGGGAGCCCACCCCAGTGTATTTAAATGTATTTTCTTTTTGTTGACATTGGGGTGCCCAATCCCTGTGTCAGCATGCTCCCCATGGTGGCACACTGGGAGCCCACCCCAGTGTGCCTAAATGTATAGTTTTTTTTACCTGTAAAATAAAGAAAATGGTCCACCAAAGTCTTTTTTTTCTCCCTGTAAAAAAGAAAATGGTCCACCATCATCTCCCCAGTCCCCCTCAACCATCCCCCCCCCACTGAGCACCCACCTCCCTGCATCCCCCCTCAGCCCATACTTACCTCCAGATGTTGGGAGCAGCAATCTTCTGCAGAGTGGGACACATCTGCACTCTTCAAAGGCAACCAGCAAACTGAAGATTTCAAGGTAAGCCATATAATGGGAGTCAATGGGGGGTTTCAACTGAGGTTAATATCTCAGCCATTTTTAGGAATTTTGTCCCCAAATTTTCAACATGGGGTTCTTGGGACCCCACTTCATGAACATGTCACTGTCATTTCGTTACTTGATCCGAAAAGGTCATTTCACGGTCGCTGTGTGGAATCACCTTTCAGAACTGATTAATGAAACATCAGTGCCACTGTTCATGAGGGAATGGCCCAAAAAGCCCATGTTGCAAATTTGGTGGAAAAAATTCCAAAAAATGACTGAGTTGCGCAGTTTCTACACACAAAAGAAACTTCACCAATTTTTAATATTTTCTCTCCAGATTTTCAACATTGCCATTTTTTCATACCTCCTTATGAACAGTACAGCTGTCATTTTTCACATCCTGCCTAAAACATGTTTTCACACCTGTGGCGCAGAGTGGTGTGGTCACTGTGGGAAATCATCTTTTGGGACAGATTAACAAAATCACAGTGCCACTTTTCATTAGCAGAGGTCCAAAAATGCCCATGTTGAAAATATGGTGAAAAAATTTCAAAAAATGATTGCGTTACAGGCATGCATTGCAGTTTCTTCACACTCTTGTAACTTCACCAGTTTTTTATATTTTCACTCCAGGTTTTCAACATTGCCATTTTTTCACACCTCCTCATGAACAGTACAGCTGTCATTTTTTCACATCCTTCCTAAAATGTTTTTTCACACCTGTGGTGCCAAATTTATTTATTTATTTATAAGGTCTAGGATTACAATACCTTTAAGCCAAGGCTCTTTTACAAAGGTTCCATGTCAGAGACTAACATTTAAAAAAAAAAAAAGAAGAAAGACAAGCAATGGTGACGGAAGTCAATACAAAATGGTTACAACATAATAGCAATACATAACAACAACCAATCAGAAAAGTTAATGACATTATAACAGAAGATGGGGGTGGTGGTTGTGAGTACGTAGGCAGCCAGAGGCATTTGTTGTGGTAGAAGGTAGCTAGTAGGTAATTAGAGGTGCATGTAATTGGGGAAAGAGAGAAGGGAGTGATAGGTGTCATATCCCGGTGGCAGAGTGGAGATGGCAGGGAAATTAGCTGTAGCAATCACAGGAACTAGAGGAAATAAGATGATTCCAGAGCCTAGCTTTGAATGCACCAAGTGTGTCAGCTGAGGAGATGGTAGGGTTTAGGTCATTAAGCCAAAGTAGTGCTCTGTAGGCAAAGGATCGTTGTGCCTGTGAGGTGCGACAGTAGGGGATTTTTAGGAGCTGCTGATTCAGTCTCCTAGAACTCTGACAGTTTGGGCTTATCTGCATGAGAGCAGAGATACCTGGTGGCGCATTCCCCAGGCAGATTTGCTTTGCCATGGTACAAGTGAGATACTTTAAGTGGTTTGATAGGTGAAGCCATCCAGACCGTGCATATAAGTTACAGGTGTGGGTGAGCCGGTGAGCACCAGTAAGACACTGACAGGCCTTGTTTAAGGTTGTTTGAATCCATCTGAGGGCTGTCATCGTAGCAGAGCCGTAAGTGATGAGACCATAGTCAATGATCGTTGCCACGGAACTCTGTATGGCAAATGGCACGGTCGCTGTTCAAAATCACCTTTCGGGATTGAGTAATGAAATTATAGTGCCACTGTTCATGAGGAGGGGTGCCAAAAAGCCCATTTTGAAAATCTGGAGCAAAAATACTAACATACACCAGGGGCATTAGGGTTTCAAACCATAATGTCCCACCCCCCACCCTGTAGAGACTGACAGGCATTGGGGGTGTGACTTGGGATCATCAGCCATAATGCTCATGACATTTCACCCCCACCCTGCAGCCAGTGGCAAGCATCAAGGTGTGCCTTGGGGTCTTCAGCCCTAATGTTCACCCCATTCTCCTATGCTGCACCCATCTCAACTTATTTCCTTATGGAATGGGGTGAGCGTAATGGCCAAAAACCTCAAGGCACACCATGATGCCTGTTGGTGTTTGCAGAGTGGGGTGAGGTGGAATGGCATGAGCATTATAGCTGATGACCCAAAGACAAACCCCCAACACCTGTCAGCCTCTGCAGGGTGGGGGTAGGGGTTGGCATTAGGATTGGAGACACTAATGCCTCAGTAAAGATGTAAATCAGGGAGGAGCAGTAGACATCACCTACCTTGATTTCAGGAAAGCCTTCGACACCAACCAACATAGAAGGCTGATTAACAAGATGGGTAGTCTGGCACAGGGCACAAAACATTCAAGTACCTCAAGGACATAAACAAGGTGCTGGAGCAGACATCTTCCAAAGCATTACATGTTTTTTACCCTGATGTCACATTTCCTACATATGATATGAGGCTTTGTGCTTCATCCCTGTAACCAAAATATATTTTTCCATAAATTTTCTCTGCTTAAAAACAATATTTCATTATGTATGTACACAAGTATGTATTGTAAGTGCAACTGCTGTCAAGTTATTCCCATTGTTAAGTGGCACTGTCAGCCTTCAACCCATCCTAGCAGTAACATGGGGCCATTAACAGTAGAACCTCACAAAGAACTTCCAAATCAGAATGCTGGCACCTCAATAAGTTCTACTGTATTAACTAACAATTAATTACAAATAAGAAGTATAAACATGGATAAAATTATTGCATACTAGAATGTGGAACACTCCTTTGATGAACTGGCAGTGCCACAAAACAATGAGGCAGATCTACAGTTCTAGCCATCAGCACAATGAACAATATCAGATGTTATGGTGTGCCATGAGGCAGTAGTCCCCATATTCGAATGGTTAGCACAGTGCTGTCCGGGTTAGCACCATGTTAACTATGAATTTCACTGATGGTTGGGGCCATGCCCTTATCCAGAAGTCCCCGTTGTACCAAGCTAGCCTGACAGCACAAACATGTAGAATTTGCCATGTAACCATGCAAATGATTGATCCCCAATGCATACTTGGCACAGTGATATATTCAGAGGTTTGGGCTGTGAAACAGCCTTCAACACTGACTGTTGAACTCTACCAAAATTGGGCGCTTAACACAACACAACAGTTGTTTCCCCCAGATTGCTTATCCTGTCCCATACAATACATATCCTGGTAGTCTAGTGGTACCCCCGTCACACATTCTGCTTCCTTTGCCAATATTCCTGGTGGTCTAGTGGTCCCTTCTCAAACCAATTGTCCATCCTCTCTCCTGATCTGCATACTCTGGACCCTCCACCCTGCACTCCACCTCACCTGGGACACAGAGCAGTACTGTCTATGAAGATGGTGACTGGCATCACCCTCCGCTCATGTCCTCAGCTAGCTAACATTTGCATGTCAGTGAGCAATCTTGAATACTGTGGAAACGTTTTCTTTCTAAGGCCGATGAAAAACTACCAGTTTGTGGTGTGAAACATGGCTGGGTGATCTGCTACTCTGTTGCTCTTTTATTATTTCTATATTGGCATTTTTGGCACATCATGCCCCTTAATTAACTCCTTGCACCATTGTAGAGTCCAGAGTGCCTTTTTTGCCTGTCTTTTCAGCTGGTTAGCTCCTCCTTATCCATTCTCCCCTTACCTTCATGTCACCTGATCCACTGCACCTCCTTCATCTCCAAATATAGGTTTGGGTCCCTTCCTTCCCAGCTTTCATCACTCCTCTCCCTTATCCCATCTGTTTTCTACTCCTTCTGCTCCATGGATCCTCGTACCTTCACCATTCCCCACCCCCATTCCTCTGCTTAGCAATCAGCCTTTTTCTAAAATCTTCCCACACTTTGGAACCATCTCCCCTTGTCCTTCTGCTTCACATCCTCCCATTGCTCCTCTCAGGTATCAGATGAAATGCATTCCCCCTTGCTCCTGTCCTCCCTCTCCCTGACATTTCAAGTGCACTTGTTATCCTACCCCAGTGTAGGTGTGCCTGAGATGCTTAATTCTTGATTTTTGCCTAGCTTATTCATGTTACACTTATACCAGTCCTCATCATGTTATTCTGATTGCATTTTAATGTAACAGCAAAATGTGGCTGTGCTATGTATTTTGTATCCCCTGTCTCTTTTCTGGAAACAAACCTCAGCTCAGTGTGCCTTTTCTAGCCACCAATTTTCTTATCAATAATTAAATAAATAGAAGAACCTGGACATGGGGACCTTCCTTCTGTCAGCCTCATAATTTTGGCTCAGCACCAGTGTCCCTTGGTGTAGCTCATGTTTCCTGCAGGACCACTAGACCACCAGGATTAACATTACAAGTGTCAGGATGGGCACTCCAGGGGCTGTACAGGCATTTTAATGAGCCCACAGTGGGCATGCAATTGGCTCCAAGGCCCTTGTGTGCTCAGTGGACTCATTAGCATGGTAGGGATTAATATGGCCCCCATAAAAAAACACAGTGTTGAAAGGTGAAGTTTCGCCTTTCGATATTGAGTGTGTCACTGTGCTGCACTTCGACAACATTGTTGTTGAAGCAGCATGGTACATCCATTCAATCTAGGGTTGCTACAGTGCAGTGCACAGTCACACTGAGCTGTACTGCTCCAGCCTCAAATTCAGTCAGTTAGCATGCTTCAGTGAGAGGGAGTAACTATCTGAATATCGCCCCACTGGCTGTGTGCTACATGCTGCCCAGTACTCCTGTCAGAGCTGAGTATTGGACCCAAAATCATTCTCATGAGCTGTATGTTACCTAAGGCATAACAAGTGATATTAGCTTGTAACATGACCCAACAAGGCCCATTATGGCTACTGACGGCATTGTCTATCACTGTAGTGGCACTAATACTTTATCACATAATACTTTTTATATTTATATATCTCTGGGTGAGTGAGCCTGTATCATTGTTTTCAGAATTAGGAGATAATTTTATTTTCATTTTTCACTCATGAGGCATGCTGGGTATCAAAGACCCTTTTTTTCTGCCACATTTGAAAACACAATGAGCATTAGTCACCAACGGTAAACATAGTACAGATATTGACTAACAAGTAAAAATACAATACAAAAAAATTTTAGTGTACATATTTCTATTTTTTTGTATTTATACAGTTAAAACTAATTAAATAATGTGCTAAAATATTCTTATTCAGAAAGCATGTTCATTCACAGATGTTTTCTTAATGTCATAAGTATAACTTGTTTAGTAAGCAGGACATCTGGATACACAGCTAAGCCATATAACTCAGGCCTAAATTGCATTTGATACTGCGTTACTTGAGAAAACAGACATAATAATTTGCTGTCCAATATCAGCGCATAATGTGCCTTGCACTGCTCTGCGATGATACAGATGGCAATGAAAATAGAATATTACTTTGACAGTCACTGCTGTTTGTATACTTGCCAGTGCAGACTTTTCATTGTTTCTAAGTTTTATATCTACCATACCATATTTAATTGATATCTGTATAGCACATATTCACAGGTAAAATCATTCCCATACACCCTACAGTATATGTACAATATCTTATTGTTCTATTCAGTCTTCTTACGCACTCTCCTAAAATGCAGTCTTGATTTTTATGTGGTTAAAAGAAAACATAGGTCAGACATTTTGAGTCTCTGTACATGGATTTTGGCCTCTTCCACAATGTGAAACACTTTTGTTGGTGGACAACATCTGCCCAGTGGTTATAGGAACATCACTAGGATTTAAAATTGATACGGCCATGATAATGTCTCTGGAAGTTATGGATAGACATTTATCATCCTCCCAAAATGTTATACAATTTGCCAAAGTAACCAAATTGCAAGTGCAAAAGTTTTAAACAGTGGGCCCCACTACTATTTGATTGTCTTTGCTCCAAACCCTTCAAATCAGATGGCAAGGTACTACTGTACTTGAAATAACATTTGCACTCAGCACATGGCCATTTTAAAAGAAGTAAATGTAGCTATTTCACTTTACACTTTCATAATATAACAACCCACAAGAGACAGGGCAAGCCTACATCTAGTACTGACTAACAGGGAAAGGATCACAGATCTCCAAGTAGAAGGTCACCTGAGGGCCAGTGACCATCACATGGTATGGTTCAATTTGGCCACTACAACTAAATCATCACATTCCAAGGCAAAAATATGGGACTTCAGAGGAGCTGATTTTGATAAGATGGCCAACAGAGTTAAGCTAGCCCTAGCAAAAAGAAATACAGGTGAGGTGGTACAGGCAAAGTGGGCAAGCATTAAAGGATGCAATACTTGAAGCAACATCCCATTGTGTTAGAGAAAAAAAGGAAGTGCAAAAGAAGAAGGAAACCACTTTGGTTCTCAAAAACAGTATCAGAAAAGGTCAGAGCCAAAAGGCTGGCCTTCAGGAAATATAAAGGAACACAGTGGGATGAAGATAGGGGAGGCATACCAAACTTCCCTAAGGGAAGCAGGGAAGGCAGTAAGGTAGGCAAAGGCTCAAACTGAGGAAACACTAGCACAAACAGTAAAAGAAGGTGACAAGACTTTCTATAAATACATTAGTGAAAGGAGAAAGTCAAGAGGGGGTATTGCTAAGATCAAAGGAGATAAGGGGGCGTGTGAGGAGGAGGACTATGGAAAAGCATCTATCCCAAATAGATACTACTGCTCAGTATTTACTGAAGAGAGTGTAGGGCAGGGCCCACAGATCAGCACCATGGACACGGGGGGGGGATGGAAGTGAGCACTAGTCCCTTCACAAAATAAAGGGTCCTACAAGAGCTCGATAAGCTCAAGGGTGACAAGGCAATGAGACCTGATGGCATACATCCCAGGGTACTAAAGGAGCTAAAGATGGAACTAGCAGAGCCATTATCAGAACTGTTTAGTGAGTCTCTGAGCACAGAAGAGGTCCTAGAAGACTGGAGAAGGGCTCATGTGATCCCGCTCCACAAGAGTGGTAGCAGGGAGGAGGCAGGGAACTACAGACCGGTCAGTCTTACCTCAGTAGTGGGCAAGATTATGGAGGCACTCCTTAAGGAAGGGATAGTGCAACACTTGGAATCCATAGGAGCACAGGATCCAAGACAGCATGGGTTTACAAAAGGAAGGTCCTGTCAAACTAATTTCATTGATTTCTTTGACTGGGTAACCAGAATGGGGGACCAAGGGGGAGCAGTTGATGTCGCCTACCTTGACTTCAGCAAAGCTTGCGATACTGTTCCACATAGAAGATTGATTAATAAGCTGGGTAGGTTTGGGGTGGGTCAGAAGAAGGTCAACTGATTGGCAAACTGGTTGATGGGAAGAAAACAAAGAGTGGTGGTAAACAGCATACAGTCAGAAGAGATGCAAGTCACAAGTGGGGGATCTCAGGGATCAGTCCTGGGGTCAGTCCTCTTTAATCATCAGTGACATTGCAGATGGACTAGAGGGTAAGGTTTGTCTCTTTGCAGATGGCACCAAGATCTGCAACAGAGTAGATTATCCAGATGGGTGGGCAGAATAAGAAGAGAGCTGGATAGACTAGCAAAATGGTCGGAAGAGTGACAACTGGGGTTTAATGCAAAGAAGTGCAAGATCATGCACATAGGGAAGAGAAACCCTGAAGTCACCTGTAGGCTGGGAGGGGAGTTGCTGGCAGTCACAAGAGAAGAAAGAGACTTGGGCATCATCATCACCGATGACCTGAAATCATCCAAGCAGATCACTAAAGCAGTAGGTATGTTTAGGGGGATGTTAGAGTGTATTAGTAGGGGTATCACAAGTTGGAAGAAGGAGGTAATAATCTCTCTTTACAAGACACTGGTTAGGGCCCATCTGGAGTATTACGTGCAGTACTGGAAGCCACACTTTCACAAGGACATTAACCAAATTGAGGCAGTCCAGAGAAGGCCAACCAAAATGGTGCAGGGACTGCATCAGAAAACATATGAAGACAGATTGATGGAGCTCAATATGTATACCCTAGAGCAAAGCAGGGAGAGAGGTAATATGATCAAAACATTCAAACACCTTAAGGGCATTAACAAGGTGAAAGAGTCTAACGTTTCAGTATAAGAAAAATAGCAGGACAAGAGGACACAGCATGAGATTAGAGCAAGGCCGATTAAGGGGTAATGTGAGGAAGTTCTTTTTCACAGAAAGGGTGGTGGATGCATGAAACGGCCTATCTCAGGAAGTGGTGGATATGAATACAGTGCAGGGCTTCAAACAGGCATGGGATAGGCATAAGGGAGCAATACAGATGAGTATGAATAGATAGGCCATTGACAGAGCAGAGGCCAATAGCACATTTATAAGGTAGAAAAAGAAATGGGCAGACTGGATGTGCCTTACGGTCCTTATCTGCCGTCAACTTCTATGTTTCTATGTAATAAATAATGTGTAATATTTTGACAATTCCATTATGTTTTTTTCAGTATTGCACTTTGGAAATTTCACATGCAACTAACAGAAATCAGTGTCTTGGGACATTACAAAAATCAATGTTGTGGGACAATACAAAAAAAAACACAATTTGCAATATCAGTTCTTTCATATCTTTAAGCTATTGCTATTGTGTTAATTTCTAAAGTGTTCTGAATGCTACATTTATGTTATTGCTATTGTGTTTATTCTTAAAGTGTTCTGAATGCTACATTGCTAGACCCTAACCCTCTTTGCCCTCCTCCTGCTTTTATTTGTCTTTTCTCTCCCCCTAAAACGCTTAATGTATTCTTTCTTCTGTTATTTTCTGACTCTGCATTCTAGCTACTCATACCTGAAGCCCCCCTTCCCCTGGTCCCCACCTCTGGCTTTTGTTTATCTGCTTAGTCTCTTGCTTTCCATGGTGCAAAGGCAAGACACCCCCTGCCAGGCAACTCTTTAAATACTCCTCCTCTCCAACGCCTCTCCACTAAGCTACCCACCCACTAATTTTAGCCTTTGTGCAACACTGTTACAACTGGGGTGTCAAACAGACGAGGCATACTGATGAGTCCTGGTAGGACGAAACACGTGTCTATGTCTTCTGTTAGCACCCTTTGCAAACTGTGTGAGAGGCCTTTCGGCACCATGCAATTCTGCTTAAAGTTGGACTAGCATAACATTCTGTGGTGATTTGCATATGCAGCCCATGATGCTTTGCATTGTGGGGGCATGTGTGATTTTGTATTTTATATTTCACTGTTACCACCATCCACTTTCTAGTTTTAACACCGAATCCCTTCTTTTTTCTTTCCTCTACATGATTGCCCCTAAACTGGGCACCCCACACCTTCACCAAGGCTGTGGCTTGGCTTGCTCCTACCGGCCACACCTCGCTACCTGCCCGCCCAGCAGCAGAAGTCAGAAGGTACGTATCATTCTCACTTCTCACAGAGTATCCAAACCCTGCAGCCCAATTGGACAAGCCAGGACCTCCCAGCTTGTAATTGGAGGCTCAGCAATACTGTGTTTGGAGCCACTGGGGATCTACTTTTCAAACTAGCTTTTTGTCCCTCCTTCCCGCCCTACCCCGGCCTCTATTAAATAGAAACATAGAATTTGATGGCAAATAAGGACCACTTGGCCCACCTAGTTTGCCCATTTCCCTACCCAATAGGTAAGCTGCAGATCCTAGTTAACCAACAGCCTACTTCCTCCTACCCCCCACTAGAATTGCCCTATGTCTGTCCCATGCATTCTTGAATTCCACCATTGTTTTTGACTCTATGACCTCCTCAGGAAGGCTGTTCCATGCATCCACAACCTTTTCTGTGAAGAAATACTTCCTCACATTACCTCTGAGCCGTCCCCCCTCTGTCTTCAAATTGTGCCCCCTTGTTCTTGCACGTCTCTTTTTCTGAAAGATGCTACCCTCTTGGACTTTGTTGATTCCCTTGAGGTTTTTGAAAGTTTCTATCATGTCCCCCCTCTCCTTCCTTTCCTCGAGGCTATACATTGCCCTCCTCTGGACAATCTCCACCCTTCTATGTCTTTGCGGAGATGGGGTCACTTGGGCACTTGGACACTTGGGCTCCTCCCCTCTACACCTCACCCTGTCCTATTGGCTATAAGCCTGGACAGACAAGCAAATTGTTGTTCCCTGCTAACATTACCAGCTGTTCATTTTTTTTTTCAAAGATAATAGTTGCACAGTTACCTGACATTGGGTACTCTGCAAAATGCATTTGCCCTAGACACATTAAGGGCTTTATAGCTCTGACAGGGCTAAGTTCAAACCTATATTGGTACTCTGCAAGGTGCATTTGGCCTAGTCACATTAAGGGCTTTAATAGCACTTATAGGGCAAAGTCCTAACCTATATTAGGGCTATCTCTATTTAGATCAGAGCCAAATTGAATTTACTAATGCTGGTCTCAGGTGCTCACTCCTCCTGCACCTCGCTAGGTGTCACTGGCATAATAATTACTCTGCTATTCATTGTCACCCCATTGCGTAAAGGAAATCCACTCTGTACTGGTGTTTTCACTAATTCTGCCACCTCACCGTTGATCCAAAATGCTACCCGCTTTTCTCTTGTCTTGCCTGGTTATGGCTTTTGCACTAACTCCTCCCACTCACTGCTAGGAGAACACCAACTCTACCATGGCACTGACTACAGTGTTGAATATCCCCTGTCTGCCTATGGGACTGTTACAGATTACAACTACCAGGTACACTTTAGCAGGTCCTAACCATGACTTTGTCACTCTTGGTTGGTTCTTCAGACCCTGGAGAAATTGCTGATCTTCCTCATTTATTCACCCTTGTTAACTAGTATCTATACCTCACTGTGTCTGGTTGGCAAAGAACCATCCAAAAAAGGGTCCCAGGCACTCCATAGTAAATACCTCATGGTTCTTTTAAAACACCTAATACTGATGTTGTTAATTTTCTCTGGTAACATTCACACCAACCCCAGCCCTCCTCAGCTTGGGACAAAGCTTAACAGATGAGCTGGCACACTCTCTCGGGCTAGCATAAACATCTGCAGCCTACTAAATAAACTGGATGCCCTCACTGCCTGGGTCTCTCAGCACAGCCCTGATATCCTGGCAGTGCTCAAGATGTGGCTGTCTCCTAAGATCACTGATTCTACAATTGCTATACCAGGTTATGCAGTCTTTAGGCAGGATAGACTATCTAAGAAAGGTGGGGGCTGTGCTCTTTACCTAAAAGAGTCCTTCACGGGTCAGGTCCTAACCTTACCCAATTCTGGGAATGATACGGTTCTTGCCACCAAAATACTGCTTGGAGCACATAATAAGGTCCTCACTGTTGCCACAGTCTATATACTGTAACACCAAAGCTAACCAATCGGGGCCTTCACTCCCTACTTGACTGAATCAATACCCTTGATCAGAACACAGAAGACATTTTGGTAGGTAACTTCAATGTAAACTGACTGGCCCCCAGTGTGAACAGCTACAAGGACACCCTGACTGTCACTAACTTTCACAATCTGTTCAGTCACCCACCAGGATTAACTACAGGACGGGGACCGGCACATTTCTAGACAGGGTGCTTACCAATCACCCAGAGCACATCACAACTACCAAAGTTCTCCCTGACTCAAGTGACCATTCCCCAATCATGTGCATCTGGTCCAATGAAATCACCAAACCTCCACTAAAAACCATTTACAGCAGAGTGCTGGCTCAAGGGCATTTGGGGCCCCTTAAAACTCTCCTGTGGGAATACAGTTGGACATCAATTGACACAGCACCAGACATGGATACAGCTCTTGAATATTTTATTTCCAGCTTCAACACTGCATGTGATACCCATGCATCTAACAAGAAACATATGTGCAAAGGTGTTAATAACCCATGGATTACTCTAGATCACATTGAACAAATGAAATCCCGGAAACCTTTCCGGTATCAAGCCAAGGCCACTGGCACTCAAGCAGACCTCAGGCCTACAAAACAGCCAAAAATGACTGCACCAGAGCTATCTGATCTGAGAAAGTTAACTACTATAGGAGCACTCTAGCTTGTACCTGGAAAGATGGAAGAAAGTTCTGGAACAACCTTACGGAAGCTACAAGGAAAGACCTTAAAGTAAACCCTCTATGCTCAACATAGATGGCAATGTTACATTGGATCATGTAATTATAGCTAACGCATTTAATGTTGCATTCACAGACCTTAGTCACGTGCTTCTCCCTAACTTTTTTGACACTTCCACTGACAGAGCATTCTTAAATAAAACTGGAATGACACTTGGTCATCCACCGTTCTATTTCAAATCAATTTCTGAAGGTCTAGCAAAAACATACATGCTAAAAGTACTAGGGAGGTCCAGACATAGTGGAGATTCCCTTGATTTGAAACTTCTAGTCCTCACCATCGATGAAGCCTTATCCCCCCTCAACCCAAATCCTCAATCGTTCCCTCATGCTTTCCCAGTTCTCTTTAAAATGGAAATCTACTGAGGTGACACCAATACACAAAAGTTGTGACAAGGCTGTACTCAGCAACTTCAGGCCTATCTCCATCCCCCCCCCCAAAGCTTTGGAATGGATAGTTGCTGATCAGCTTGTTGAATACCTGGAGAAATATAACCTGCAATGTCCACAGCAGCACAGCTTTTGAATCGTGCACAGTACTACCATTGCTGTCCTCGACTTCACTAACTATATACACAATGCACTTGATCATGGCCAACTTGTCAGCACCTCCTATATCAACTTGACCAAGGTATTTGACACTGTCTGTCAGTCACTCCTTACTGATCAAGCAACTGTCTCTCCTTGGTCTATCTAATGACACCGCCCTGTGGTTTCAGAGCTACCTTACTGACCGCATCCAACAGGTTAGGATTGGTAAGATGCTCTCATCTACCCTTCTGGTTCAGTCAGGAGTTCCTCAAGGGTCCATCTAGGGTCGTCTACTCTTTAGCATCTTCTTGAATAAACTCCCTGCTTCCTTCCAAGATAGGATTCTTCTGTACACAAATGATACAGTCATCTACACATGCAACTCAGATCTCTCCCTCCTACAGTCTCAGCTGCAAATGAGCTTCACGGAAGTCGAGACCTGGTTCAATTCACAGAAACTCATTTAAAATTACAAAAAAATTAAAACAATGCTGTTTCATGGAATCCATAACAAGCACAAGGACAAACAACTAACAAGCTACAACAACTCAGGCACTGTGTTGGAAAAGGTGTAACTGTTTAAATATTTTGGCATGACCCTTGACTGCACCCTATTGTATACCACGTATATTGACAATGTCATTAAAGCTGCAAATACACATATAGGGCTGTTATACAAGCATAAACATTGTCTTATGGCTAAAGCCCTATCTCTTGCAATTCAGTGCTCTGTAATCTCAATAACTGATTATAGGCTCATGATCTATGGATCAGCCACAGACACTGCACTTCATCACTTGCCTTAGCCATCAACAAGGCCTGCTGTCTCCTTACATCTGACGCTCACCTCTCTAACACCTGTGATATTTATGAACAGGTCAATTGGCTTCAGATAACTAGTAGAGTAAAATACCAGACCTGCATCTTAACAAAAAAGACCACTATAGGTCTCTTGCCCCCAGGGATTTGGATGATACTCATGTCTTACTGTGTTCCCTACCTCACCAGATGTTCTGAAAGATTAACATTTTCTGTCCCACACTGCCAGACTACACAAGGACAGCACTCCTTTAAAGTTAGGGCCTCGAACTGGTTCTACTCTCTTCTGATGGAAGTCATGAACACTGCCATGCTCGGCACTTTTAGGCGTAAACTGCGGCAGCACCTTGTATCCAGTGCATCCTGTGATTGTTTCAATTAAATGTTTTCTGCCACCCCCCACACTGTTCCCACCTCCCACCCTGACCCTCCACCCTGGGTTCTCCCCTACCCTATCGTATCGCTGTCCACCCCTTAACCTGGTCTACCCTCTAGTTTCTACAACCACCCATCACCAATCCCTCTCCTACTGTGCGCCAAACCTATGACACTCCCTTACCATCCCCATATTCCCCACTATACTACCACTCAACTATTCCACCCCTCTTCCCCCATTCAGTCTCTGCTATCCCCCCACCTCCTCCCCTTCCCCATATTCCTATCCGCCTCACACCTTTCAACCTCTCTCTTCCCTTCCCTTCTCTTTCCTTCCCTCCTAGTCCCTTGCTTCCCCTATTTCCACCCTCCCACTCCTGTCTATGCTTTGGAGCTGCTATCCATCTCCTCCCTGTTTCTTTGAATCCATTGTTGCTCTCAGTCCCTGTAACACTTTTATGTAACTTCCCTAGGCATACACTGTACAATGCCTGTTGTACTGTTCGTTTACCTAATATGCTGGTCTTGTACCTAGACAACTCCAATTTAGCTGCTCACTTGTATAGCTTTGCTTGTAAGGTTTTGTTGTTATTATAAAGTTTACTTGTCATGTTTTGTTTTGACGTGGAACCTTTGTAAAAGAGCTCCAGCTCAAAGATGTATCTCAGATTTCTAAATAAATAAAATAAATAAATAAAAAATAAAAAAGGGGGATAGGTCAATGGAAATAGCTACATAGGTTTGCTGAGGTCAATTACTGTAAGATGTGACCCATCTAGTTTTTCTTCCTCCTATCCTACACAGCAAAAACCTGAAAAGTCATTCCCCTTCAGATAGGCACCGAGCTACTATAATCTCCAAACTTTGAACACTATCTGCACTTATGTTACCTCATCTGGTAAGCCATATCACACTCTAATCAATGTCTAGATGTTACCTCATCTGGTAAACCATTCCACAACCCAATCAATGTCTGGTAGAAAAAAAATGTTTCCACACATTATTCCCTGTATCCCATCTTAGTTTCAAATCTTTCCCCCTGGTTCTGCTATTCTGAATTCTGCTGAACAGTCTATCAGATCTATTTTTTGTATACTGTTTTTTGAGGGCCACTGATCAGTGCATTACTAAGGTAGGCAAGAAAAAAGAGAAAGAATGCCATGTTGGTTCTCAAGGGAGGTAGCTAGAGCAATAGGGGAGAAGAAGGGAGCTTTCGGGGCATACAAAACTTCACAAGGAACAGAGGAAAGGGAGGAATTCAGGGAAAAGCTAAGGGTGGTAGGGCAGACAGTCAAGGTGGCAAAGGTGGATACAGAGGAGAGGATACCAAGGAAGGCAAGCAGTAGTGACAAACGGTTCTTCTGGCACCTTAGTGAGAGAAGAAAGAACAAGCAGAGGATAATGAGACAAAAGGGGAGGAGGAAGCTCTGATTGACAAGAACAAAGAAAAAGCAGACTTGTTAAACAGGTACTTTAGATCAGTTTTCACGATAGAAAATGAGAGAAAGGGACCTGATCTGCAGGCAAATGGAATGGAGAATAGGGAGGTGCACACATGTCCTTTCGAGGAGAGCAGGGTATTGGAGGAATTGGGTAAAGTAAAGGTAGACAAGGCAATAGATCCAGATGCACTACATCCCAGGGTACTCTGTAAGATTAGGGAAGAGCTGGTGACACCACTAACAAGGCAATTTAACCTATCTCTAGACACAGAGAGAGTTCCAGGGGACTGGTAAAAAGCAGACGTGGTGCCGTTGCACAAGAGTGGAAGAAAGGAGGAGCTGAGTAACTATCAGCCACTCAGTCTTATCTTAGTGATTGATAAGCTGATGGAGGCACTCCTAAAAGAAAGATTGGTACAGTACCTGGTGGAGGGTGGAATGAAGGACAACAGTCAACATGGGTTCATGGAGGAGAGGTCATGCCAGATGAACCTGATCAAATTCTTCGACTGGGTGATGGGGATGTGCTGTCAGGGAGGGGCTATGGACGTGGCCTATTTGGACTACAGTAAGACCTTTGACACCATCCCTCACAGCAGACTAGTGAACAAGTTGGGCAGCTTAGGGGTAGAGAAGAAATTATCAAACTGGGTGGAAAACTGTCTTGAAGGCAAATTTCAAAGCTTGTTTTATTTTTTGTTTGAGTTATATATTTTTCCCTCACTCCTGCTTGGATGCCCCCACTCCTTCAGGCACTCCTATGGTCACTCTGCTATACCACCCTACTACCTCACTCAAGTCCTGACTCCCCCGCTAACCCCATATCACAGCCCTCCCGTGATATCCTGGCATTTCCCATCACCGGGCATGTCACCCCCTCCGAGAAGGAGTGCACCACTGGGGGCAAACTGACACTTATCTATACACCCTGGGATGCTGCTGAGGTTGTGGGGAATGGCTCCCTGGAGGGTTCAGTGGTGCAAAGAACCTGGGGGCTATCATCCTGTGGGCACCTGGCCCATTTTCCTCTTTTCTGTATGGGGTGGCGTGGTGACATCATGGCTTACCCTGACATCTGCCCCTCCCCAATTATGTGTTGATCCAATGCTCCTAGCTCCTGCTAGGAGCCAGCAGGCATTGGAGCACTCCCCTACCCTCCCCCCAGAGAAGGAGAGTTGTCCTTGGTTCACTTAATACTTCTCCCTCTGGCTGGCCCTCCAGCAACCCGGGCTCGTTCCCAAACCAGGGTCACTGGTGTTGCAAGTGGAAATCCAACCACTGCACCAGAGGGCTGGCAGGGTGCTTTTTAATAGGACTCACTCCAGGGAGGAAAGGGTGACAAGTGGGATACCCAAGGAGTCAGTTTAGGGACCAATACTGTTTAATGTTTACATTGGGGACATAGCAGAGGGACAACATGGGAAGGTGTGCCTATTTGCAAATGACTTAAAAATCTGCAGTAGGGTGGATGCACCAGTGGGGGGGGGGTGAAGAAAAATAAGAAAGATCTGCTGAAGTTGGAGGGGTGGATGAAGAGATGGTAGTTGAGCTTCAATGCAAAGAAATACAAACTGATGTATATAATGCATGGGAATCCAAAGGCCAATTACACACCTGGAGGGGAGGAGATTGAGGTAACGGAGCAAGAGAGGGGTCTGGGGATTATCATATTGGATAACCTAAAGGTGGCAAACCAGTGCAACAAGGTAGTGGGAAAGGCAAACAAAATGCTGGCATGTATATGGAGGGGTATTAATAATAGGAAAAGGGAGGTGATCATATCCCTATACAGGTCCATGGTTCATCCACATCTGGAGTACTTAGTACAGTTCTGGAGGCCTCACCTCCAGAGAAATATAGACAAGGTGGAGAGGATCCAGAGAAGAACAACCAAAATGGTGCAGTGCATGCACAGGAGGACATATGAAGAAAGGATGGAGGAACTTGACCTGTATCCACTGGAAAGTAGGAGAGAAAGGGGGATTATTTATTTATTTCAGATTTGAATTAAATACCTTTGAGCCATAGGCTCATTTATAAAGGTCCCAAATCAGATAACAAAAATACAAAGACAAAAATGATTATAGGTAGAAACTGAAAGGATAAGACAACTTGAAAAATACACATGAAATGGAAAATTCACAGTTGGTGACAATCTACAATACATTTGGTTACAATTTACAGTGCAATCTGAAAGTGCAAGGGATAGCAACAACAACACTGCAACAGTGTGGATCTACTCTTTGTACCAACATGGGGTCAGCTACAGATCCCGGGCTTAAAACGTTAGAAGGGTAGAAGTAGGAGCAGCCTGGGCAGCTTTGTCAAATAGTGGGAAGAGGAGGTAGGTAAGGGTGGGGAATAGGGGGTATGTCAAGACAGCGAGGGAGCTAAGTAGGTGGCTAGGTCTATGTATGACAGGGTTATAGTATACAACTGCAGGCAGTCATGTGGGCCAGATGGCAGCGGAGCCCAGATTTAAACTGATTAATTTTGCTACACCTGAGGATGTCGGTAGGAAGGTCATTAAGCCATCTGGGTCCCTGGTAGGATAGGGATCACTGTGTGAGCATGGTACACTTAAAGGGCATCTGGATCACCCCTTTAATTGCACTTCTGGTGTTTATGGTTGGCTGAGTGTTTTTGAATAAGCTTGAAGTGTACTCAGGCATATGGCCTAGCATCGATTTTTTGCCCAGTAGACAGGCCTGGTATTTGATTTGGGAATGGAGGGGGAGCCACCCAGTCTGTGCATATAATGCACATGTATGAATCATATAGTCAGCCCCAATGACCAGATGAATATGATCGAAGCCTTTAAATATCTGAAGGGAAAAAACAAGCTAAAGAAAGGGAGCATCTTCAGGATGAAATACAACTCCAAAACTAGGTGATACAGCTTAAAGCTAGAGGGGTATAAATTCAAAGGAAATGTGAAGGGGAACTACTTCACTGAGAGGGTGGGTCCCTGGAACAGGCTGCCTGAAGGGGTGGTGGGGGTAAAATCAGTGGGGGAGTTCAAGATGGCGTGGGATAACTACATGGGCTTAAACAAGAAATGGAAGGTAAAGCACCCAGAGGGTAACAAGGGGACTGGAGTCTATACTGGAGGAGGGGGTGGTACAAAAACAGGAAATAAGGGAGGGGATCCAGGTGACCTATGCAGGAGGGGAAGGGGCTGACTGGATGGGCTGATGGGTCCTTTTCTGCCTACATATTTCTATGTTTCTATGTTTAATAATTTTTAAAACCTCAGTCATATCCCTACTTATTCTCTTTTCTCTAGGGAAAGGGACATCAGGTGCTCCAGCCTTTCCTCACATGGCAAGTTTTCTTGCCCTCTAATCATGTTTGTAGTGTTATGCTGTAATTGTTTCCAGCTCATTTACTGTACATTTTTTCTGTAATGTGGTGCCCAGGACTGCAAACCCTACTACAAATGGAATCTAACCATTACCCTCTGTAGTAGCATTATCAACTATTTTTCTCTCTTATTTATCCCCAATTTAATGGAACCTAGAATTCTGCTGACTATTCCGCTTGCTACCAAGCACCATTTGGACATTTGTAAAGAACTGCATCTGTGATCTGTCTTGACAAAAACTTAGTTTACCTATATTTTACTGCAATTGTTCACATTCCTCATCACTGTTGATCACTCTTGCTAGTTTTGTATGATTTGTAAACTTTACTTAATGGTTATTAATGCACAGTTGTAAAGCATTCATGAAAACGTTGAACAAAAGTGGTGTCCCAGAACTGACTCAAGTGGAACAGTGCTAGTCATTACTTTTCAGTATGATGACTGCCTCAAATACCACTCACTGCCATTTGTCATTTTACCAATTTGTAACCCCCCCTAAAGTTTCTCTCCTATCTCCTTCTTACAAATTTTGAGCAACCCCCTCTTACCAATTTTGAGCAAGAACTTCCTTTGGGGCTCCTTGTCAAAACTTTACTAATTCGCAAATATACTGTATTATGTCTATATTATTCCACCATCTACCCTTTTGAATACCTCATCTAAAAACATCAAAATGATTTTGAGAAGATCTCCCACTACAAAATTATGATGGCTATTAATTATTGCCCTGGACACAGCCAAATGTGCCACTAAGACATCATGAAGAATTGTCTCTACCATTTTACCTACAAACAAGCTCAAATTAACTGCCCTGTGTTTTCCAAGGATCTCCTAGATCCCCTTTAATTCATTCTATCTGATGCCACCATTTTGGGTCAGGCTAATCAATGGATGGTTCTGACACCATATGGCACTAATGGGTACAATGAGTTTTAAATAATGAGGTTACTGTATGTGTGCTGTCCTCCTATCCCCTGGCATCTGCCCTGTTGCCAAGGATTCTCTTAAAATCTCTTCCAGCAGCTGTGCCTATTTCTCCTTGAGTTCCTTTAGTATTCTTGGATGGATGTATCATGACAGGGCTCAGTGTCTTGTTTGCATCTATCTTACGTAAATATTTTACATCTCCTACTCCAAAGTGACCTCCAGGTTCCATAGCAAAGATTTATATAAAAGAAGTGTTAAATAGATTAACAATCTCTTATTCCCTAGTTTTATTTATGATTTATTTATTTGTAATTGTTGACCAGGAATGGCACACTAAGCTATGATAACCAGTTCACAGGCGCATCCTTGTGGGGAAGGGGCAGCTGCATAGACCCTATTTTTTTGTTGTTGAAACAGGGAATGTTGATCATGAAACTGGGGAAACTCCCCTACTCT
This sequence comes from Neoceratodus forsteri, assembly GCA_016271365.2. NCBI lineage: Eukaryota > Metazoa > Chordata > Ceratodontiformes > Ceratodontidae > Neoceratodus > Neoceratodus forsteri. The sequence continues at coordinate 1,164,585,364 of CM028131.1, forward strand.
TCTTCAATAAGTGCTTTGGAATCTTTGTCCTCTCTCTGGACAGTGACCAGAGATATGCAAAAGGGACCTTTCCTTAGCATTCTATTAGTTATTAATTTTTTTCCCCAAAACATAATTTTGTTATGACCATGCACTGGTACAGAAAAATATGTTTTTCTTTCTAAAGACAGACATCAGGTGGCTACATTTAGACAAATAGTCAGCAGAATAATATGTGAGAAGCAAAAGGAGCCTTGGTTTAATGTCTCATCCAAAGAATGGCATTTCTCCTGTGTTGCAGCACCATCTTACAGTGTCAATCATGGATATTACCCCTTGTGGCTAGTGTGGGGCTAGAGACCACAACCATTCAATCTTATAGCCCCATCTCGATCTTCCAGCTACTACTGAGTCAATGACACTTACTGAACCACTCAGTTCAGTTAACAGGCTATTGACAATCCTTTACGTTACTGGGCCTACTCTTTCTTTTTCACCATTTACCTCTAACATATACAGTAGTAGCTAAGAACAGTTATTATCATACCTTCTGATATCTCTGGCAATACCTCTGTTATGCAGTGGTAACCAGTGACAAGATGAACTATATTTCAGGATTTATCAGCAAATATCACAGAACTCCAATTGAAAAGAATGGTTATTTCCTACAATATATTGTGTTGTATCTGGACATTCTGTATCATGTCACTGAAATCTTCTTGATGCAGTCTCATCATGACTGGTTAAAACTTGGAGTAGACTATGAGAGTATGAGGAGTTAACCAATATTATAATTTCCTTCAAGCACTTAATCAAGAAGTACTTGACTGCCAGCCCCCCAACCCCAAGGCACAGCAGTAGTTCTACTGCTTGTGACACCAAGGACTGGGGTTTGGAAGTGAACAGCTGGTTGTCAAACAGCTAACCAGTGGAAGGAGGATAAGCACCTGATAGACTGCTGTCCTCTGGGGAGGGAGGGATCTTGTGCCTGGCAATACCTGCCTGGACCCCTTGTAGGGGCTAGAGGCAGAAGTGTCTAGGATCAGCACTTCAGCCACGATTGGTGGATGCAGCAAATATCTGCACATCAGGAGAGGGAGCACACCTGATATCACTGCACATCCACACCAATCATGAATTTCCATGCCACAGCAGAAAACCTTCTGGAAGCTTTTGCAGCATGACTTTAGGGGACTGACAACCTCCTTCTCCTCCTCCCAAATGATGCCTAATGGTACATTTCAGTGGGGTTTTTGGTGGATCTCGGTCTTTTCCCCAGCCCCCTGGGGAAGCACCACCATGATGGACAAGTCACAGAGCTCCTCACTCAGGTGATCAGGCCGTGGGGACACTGAGTGGGTGTGGAGTCTGTTGAGTCAAAAAGGGGGCTGAACTAAGGGGTATATTCCTGAAGAGCACAACAGAGAACAACAATAGAATTTATAAAAAAAGTGCTTGAAAGAAAATTGGATGAAAGTTTTTTCCCACTGATATACAGTAGTGGAAGCTAATAACGCAATAGACTGCTCATCTTCTTTTCACCATAAAAATGAATGTACTTTTGTATCCATGTTATTGCATTGCAATATTTTACACTTTGTCCTGGTGATGTGCAATGGCTTCTTTCTCATTGCATTAAAGTCTTTTTATTTTTGCTATTAAATTTTGCCCTTACTGTAAACCTCATCCACGCTGGTCTCCTTGTTGTTCACTTGGTCTTGTTCCCTCTCAGAGCACATTTTCTCATTGAATTTCCTATTATTGGTTTTACACCAGTCCACATATAACCATCCTTTCCCTGACTGTCTTAGTTTCTCCCAACTATTTCCAATATTTTGCTATAATTCTCATTTCCCCCCACAGTTTCCTATCTATATTAGCCACTTTGTAAGCAGGCCTGTACTGGATCTTTAAAAAAACAAATGTTTCCTGCTCTGTCTGAACACACAGTGAATCATTTGCTCCCATGTTGTCCAGCGTTCTCCAGCTTTCTTGTCTCTATAGTCACCCTTTCATAATGACCTATTGTAACAACCCTCCATGTCTGTCTTTCTGTTTCTTCTAAATAACTCTTATAATGCTGTATCCCATCAATTATTGTTTCCCACTATGTTTCAGTGATTCCTGTTATGTCTGATTTACCTATGCTAGCTAATGATCTAATAATCAAAGTTTACTGCTCAAACTCCTTGCATTTGTGTAAACACACTTCCACTTTCAATGCTATCAGTGAGTTATTTACAAGGCCTGTGCTGTTTGCTAATAACCTTACTCCTAGCTCTTTCCCTACTCAACCTATTAGTCCTTCCCTTGATAAAATACTACAGTTGCCACTGCAATTTGAATCATGCTTGGATACTAGGATTTTAGGGACATTCTAAGCAATATAACTGCCTCAGTCAATCAGAGCACTTGATAACTGTACCTCTTATGCAGTATACTGCTTGCCCGTCCCACTCTTCCACTCAGCAGATGCACACTGCACTGACTCTGTCTTCTATAAGAAATACTACAGCTGCAGCTGTGAAATGGGTATCAGCAGTAGTAAAAGTTTGAACAGTAGGCAATTTAAAACATGGTTTTCTTTCTCTGTGAAGTTCAACAGAGTAAATCCACTCCACTAACTTGGCATACTACAAGATAGTTAACGGTGGTGTAAGCAGCATCAATATGTCCTCCATTTTTGTAATGTACCACTAAGTCATGTAGGTGGATGGGGGAGCACAAAACCAAATGGAAATAAAATCAAGTTAAATTGCACTGTCCAACTCATTGGCAGTCAGTCTGCTTCATAAAATATTAATACTAATAGTGTACTGTGTCTCTTACATGCTAAGAACATTATATTTTGCTGTTTGTGGCTGACAGAACTGCTCAGCTTCACTTCATGGTCCTATCACCCAAAACAGTATGAGATACAATTCTTATCATGTAAGTGACACAGGACACCATACATATTAATATATGGTGAAAGACCATACACCCCTTGAGTCCATCAGTCCCTAAATTTTTTTTGCCTATTTTGTTTCTTATCTGCACCAATCTGTGACCCCTAATACTTTAAAACAAAATTGCTTGATAGCAGTGAACATTCTGACCTATTCTGTGTTATTCTGTTTTAGATTGCTCATCTTTTGACTTTTATAATACCTTTTTCACCATTTTGAATCTGCTTTACTACTTTATTTAAAGTTGAAATAATAAATGGAACATTTATTTTAATATAGCTCTTACAAAGTTATCTTCAGCATTCTTTGTAGTTTTTGAACATGCATTGTTTAAGATGACTTTCTGTGTGACTATAATGGACTAGCATTCAAGAGACACTGCTCCCTGAGCTTAAAGGACAAATTGGTGCACAAACACAGCTGAGAATGTTGATGAAAGCCTGGTTTGAGCTGTATTAAAAGGAGTGCTGCTTCTATTATTTAAATGTTAAAAAAATAGTAGATTCAAAAATGGGGAAAGAAAGGGATCATAAAAGTCAGGAAATACATGGCAATCTACAGTAGAATAAACAACGAAAAGGTACAAATTGTCACAGCTGTTAAGCACTACATCTTTAAATGCTCCCCACCACTCTGTTCTTAAATGTCTGTGTTATAAGAAAAAATAGGAAATGGTGAAAATTATGCAAACACTAAAACTGAGAATTTTGCCTTGAGGCCTTTATTTTCTGATTCTGTAGATCTGCTATATACTTGGATATTTGAAATTAATAATACAGGTTATAAAAGAACCACCCCTATAAAACAGTTTCAGTTCAAGCAGAATGTCATTAATATACAAATGTATGCACTCTGCCCCGTACATTTTAAATGTCAGAACCACATAAATAGCTGTGTATTTAGTTAAGTAAAGACTGTAACACGACATATGCACTGATTACATTTTCCAACCCAGTTTTAATAAAGTCATGACTGAATAGTGAGAGTTTTTTTTCTTCATTTTCAAAAGGTTTTTGATGTGGCAGGTCATCACATTCTACATGGAAGACTGCATAAGTCTGAATGTAAGTCCCTTGTGTATGAATAGTTTGCATCGTATTTATCCTCCAGGTATCATACTGTTATTAGAAAAAAAATGAGGATCCACAAAGTCTTCATAGCCAGACTTAAGGTGTTGGACTATTGCCAAGGGACTAGAAACAAATAATTACTATATCTACATACAGTAAAACACTTTGATAAGGACCTATGAGGAACTGGCAATACACACATGTAAAATAAATGTGTGCACATAATGTGGGTGCCTTTAGTAGGAGAAGAAATGCAGGCATACATGTAGAACCATTATCAGCATGAGGCAAGTGTCACTACTTCTATGCAGCAGACAGGAAGCATGGTATGAAAGTCTGCAGACATGACCATCTTTTCACTCACAAGGCTGACTGCAATTCAATTTTTTGGTAATGAAAAATGAAATTCTACTGCAGTGATGCATACCAGCATCTTAAAAAAGCAAACATATGCTCAAAAAGCTTTCCTATTTGTAATTGTCCTTCCCTATTAATAGAGTTTTGTCAGTTTCCTAAAACAAAATCATTGTTAGCATCAGTAGGACTCAAATATTATAACATGAAATATTTTCCATTTCACAACATTTATTACTAAAGACATTTGCATGAAACCACACTCTTTGCTATTTAGACTTTATGGTCAGGATAGTCAGAGGTCATGGTTTCAGCCCAATAATTGTTTTCTACTGGAGTAAATCATCGGTACTGTATATTGGAACATGCTTGGGTACTTGGCAAGTGCTAAAAGCATGTTTCACTATACAGCCAGGCACTACCCTGAATGAAACATAGAAACATAGAAACATAGACTTTGACGGCAGATAAGGAATTCTTGGCCCACCTAGTCTGCCCATTTCCCTACCTACAGGATAAACTGCAGATCCTAGTTAACCAACAGCCTATTTCTTCTTACCCCCCACAAGAATGGCCTTATGTCTGTCCCATGTATTTTTGAATTCTCCCACAGTTTTAGACCCCACAGCCTCCTCAAGAAGGCTGTTCCATGCATCCATCACACTCTCTGTGAAACAATACTTCCTCACATTGCCCCTGAACTCCCCCCCATCATTAAATTGTGTCACCTTGTTCTTGCACACCTCTTTTTCTGAAAGATGCTACCCTCTTGGACTTTGTTGATTCCACTGAGGTACTTAAAAGTTTATATCATGTCCCCCTTCTCACTCCTTTCCTCAAGGGTATACATGTTAAGCTCCTTTAGTCTCTCCTTGTATGGCTTCTCTTGCAGACACTGCACCATTTTAGTTGCCCTCCTCTGGACTGCCTGCATCCTATGTCCTTGTGGAGATGGGGTCTCCAGAACTGGATGCAGTACTCCAAATGGGGTCTCACCAACTGTCTGTACAGAGGGATAACAACTTCCTGTTTTCTGCTGGTGATGCCTCTCCTTATACATCTTAATATACCCCCAGCCCTCCCTACTGCCTTCTGACATTGCTTGCTAACCTTAAGGTCATCTGATAAGATTACCCCAGGTCCATTTCCATTTTTGTTATTGTTACTACTTCCCACCATTTTGTAATCTTCCCCTGGGAATGCGATTGCAAATCTCAGCCCTATACTGGCCACATGAGATATGTAGCCAATATAGTGATTTGAGAATTGCAGGTGCAATCTTGCTGTTAGGGTCCACTAATGGCAATCATGAAATCTGTCACAAAAATCTGAAAGCCTGACTGGCTGAGGACCTCAGAACCTCATGGTGGTATCCCAGCACACCAGCAAGGGAAGAAGGTCTGATCACCTTACCAGCCTCATCACTCTTCCCCAAACTCATCCACCATCACTCAGTTCACTCAGCTACACACTTTGGGACCTGCTCTCACACCCATCATTGCACTCAGTCTTATTAACACCCCACCACCATATCGATCACACTTAGATTGCTTTTCCTAGCTCCCGTTCTACCCCTTTCCCCAGTCCACAGTCAAGATTACACAGCTTTTGGCAAATGTACGATGATGTTCCAACTGTTCAACAGCTCACCAACAAGCTCGATAGGGGCCACTACATTCACAGAACTAGAAGATGAGAGTTTCCTTCTAGTTCTATAGCCACACTCTGCTAACTATGGCAGTTACATGAGACTCACTGCTCTGGCTCTGTTGTGCTCTCTTATCACCAGCGCTTGCGCAAAAGCCACTTCTAACCATCACACCTCTCTCTACCTGATCACTGTAATTCAATACTAAAAAGAAATAAAGAAAGAAAAACCTCACCCTGGGTAACAACTGGTGGGGGGATTAAAATTCCCCTTCCCCTTAATTCCATGGCTTACAGCATTACAGAACTGATGCCCCTACATTCTTCTCCATAAAGAGTGTTGGCACCCCGTACTGCACAATAAGAAAAAATGGTGCTATCTTTACTAATTTTGTACTCTTTTTCTTTCTTTAACAGATTTACATGAAATAAATCAAGTCTAGTTTTAAATATATATATATATATATATATACACACATATATATGCATACATATATATATATATATATTCCTTTTCTCAATGAACCAATTTAATAATCACAATAAGGCACTCCAGGGGGTACATTGTGTAAGCAATAATACCCAACAGGTTGGGCCGTATTGGGAAATACTGGACCAGCCAGGGGCATAATAAGACCCGATGCCACAGGCGGAGGACCTTATAGCCCCTGGAAGGTCCAGTATTTCCCAATACCGCTCATCCTGGAGGGTAATATTGTGCTTAGAAAATGGTCTAATAATGGCAGTTTTATGTGGGATTTTAAAAAAATAATAAAAAAAACAAAAATTTAAAAAGAATGAAGTTTAAGTCATTTAGTTCTAAAGTAGTCCCTCCTTTTTGTGATATTTAACCTCCTGCTGCTTTCCACTCCATAGAGCCATTTTGTTGTAGTATTACTCTCCTCCTACCAACTCCTCTGGAACAAGTTTTCCCAACCAGGAGCCTGCTGTTATCGTTACTGTAGCCTCCCAACTTGCAGCTGTTAGCACAACCTTATTTGACCCTGCACAAAGCAGGTCATGCCTTCCAATCTCTGTGGCTTGTCCTGGAGATTTTACTTAATGATTTTTTAACTGTTTCCCGGTCCTTACTGTGTACCCTGAGGACCGGGAGTCACTTCTTACTGTTTTCTTTTTTTTTTTAATTAATTGTTGTTTTACTGCTTCCTGGTCCTTGCTGCCTGCCCTGAGTACTGGGAGTATGAAGACGAGCACAGTTCGGTGGAGCAATCATGCCATTCTGATGTATGCTGCATTTCCTGTTTTTTTTTTTCAGTTTCATGGTCCTCACTGCCTACATTGAGGACAAGGATCATGAAGAGGAATGCCATTCGGTCAGGTGGAATGATTATGGCAGAACTGGAGGAGAAAACGAGAACAGTGCTGCCAGTGCCGTTCGGTAGAGAGATTGTTGCAGGACCAAGAGCAAACAACAGCCCTGCTAGTGGACACTATACATTAGGTACTGTTTTTCAGGACAGGGGGTATAGTACTTTGTTGCTGAGAAGGTTTTTTCCCTTTGTTTAACAAGCTGAGAGATCATGGGCAAAGTACAGTAGGGAAGGACTTGTAACAGAGAACTGGCACACTCGCTCTGTCAGTCCATCAGCGAGTGGAACAGAAAAATGAAACTTTTTTTTTTATATTTCTTTTCTTTTGTACTGGTGTGCATTCTATTTACTTTACTGGGTATAGTGTCCGACTGGCCTAAGAAATGAATAGGGGGTGCTCTTGCTAGCTCTCTCACTAAGTGAGAGTAAAGAAATGGTGGTGATTTAAAATGAAAACAAGGGGTTTTACCCAATTAGGATGCAAGGTGGTCACTAGAACATCACAGTGGGTTAAGGGGCACTGTAGGCTGGCACTTTTTATTTCCTGGGCATCTATTGAAAGTTAATGTACCCCCAGGCAAGTGTGCTAGCCAATCAGATACCAGGAAATAAAAAGCCCATTTTCTAAGTTGGGATAATGGCACTTCTCAGGTGGTGGAAGCACTAGGCTTTGCCTCATGCTTTAACTCACCTGAGGCATGCTGTTGTCCCAGCATAAGACACACCCTGTCATATCTTATTGCTTAATTGCTCCATTTTGTGCACTCTTCCATATTCATATCCTAACATGCAAATGACCCATTAAGGCATTAGGGCATCACTTGCATCATATTAGGGCCTAATTACAAGCCTGGAGCAAACTCTGTATGATTCTCCTCCCACAACACCTGTCAGGACTGCCTGCAGACTGTGTCTATTGGTTTAGTGTGCTCCCAACCCTTGCAGGTATCTACATTAGACTTCCCTGGTGTCCAGTGGTCCTCATGCCCCCAAGAACCCCACCAACATTAGTCTCCATTTGCCTTGGAGCCCATTGCTTCCCCCACCCATCATTAGTGGGGCGCTGTACAAAAATAAAACTTCTTCTTTGGGACAGAACTTCTATTTCCATCTACACATCCTCTCTATTACTTTTTCCACAGGTGCTTCTATTTATGTCCAAAATCCTTCTCTACTCCCTTTCCAGCAACCTTCTTCCTAGGGGCATCAAAAAAATTCTGTATTACTATGTCCACAGGTACTTCTATTTTCATCCGAACTCCTTTTCTACTCCTGTTCTTGTAACCTTCTTCAAAAAAAAAAACCTTTTAGTTTTTCTTTTTAGCAGGATTTATATATCCATCCACACATCCTTCCTATTTCTGCTACAGCCAACTTGAAGGGGTGTTCATGCTTTTTATTTTCGTCTGCACTACCACTTTGCCTTCTTGATAACTCAGTCTGAAGAAGGCTCAGGTAGCTGTATCCCACAAGGTGGTTCACCTTGTATACCATCCAGCCTTAGATTTATGGCAACTTTGTTTTTCACCTGTTTCCCCCACAACAATATGGACATCATCAACTGCAGATATTGCAAGACCCTTGTCACCAGAGCTTACATGAGGCAGGTGAGGCATTGTCGTACGTGCTCTGTACTAAATGATCTATGCACTGAACTACATGCTGCTCATGATGAAATATACTTTCTCAGGGTGCAACTCAGTCATGCTGTGCAGCACTCAGACTTAAGGCACCAACCACTAATGCCACTCCCCCAGAGGGCTAGCAAACCAGGGGGCTGGCAGTTGGTAGAAAAAACAGAAAGTGCAGTGAAATAACTCTCACAAAATAACTCCAACACCAATCAAACTAACAAATAGATTCTCCCCATTTTCATTCAAGCCTACTGGCAGGGAGGCATGACAGTGGAGAGGACCCTCACACAACGCATGGACAAACAAACCGCAAGAAAAACCTCAAAACAAAAAGCACATCTTAATAATAGGTGACTCTATGATCTGCAAGGTAGCGTCGCACATCCACCAAAGCAGCCAAACAGAAATTGAGATTAGATGCCTCCCAGGAACATCGGCATGGAGGTACCCAAACAGGATTGAGGGAATCATGCCTAACACAGAGCAAGACATGCACATTCTCATCCATATAGGTACAAACCATCTGGCCAGATGGTCAGTTGAAGAGACTAAGCAACATCTAATGACTCTAGGAGAAAAACTCACTTCCCTTTCGTCCAAAGTCTCCTTCTCAGAAATTCTGCCTGTGTGGGGCAAGAGGGTTACAGGCAGAAGATCAGAAAAAGAAACATTGTCAAATTTAATACCTGGCTCAAAAACTGGTGTCAGGAAAAAGGTTATGGCTATGTAGGAAACTGGCAGAACTTCTGGACTTCTGGGACAGGGCATTCTTTAGATTCGATGACCTACACCTTACAGACGAGGGAATGTGCTCTTTGCCAAAAATTCAATGTCTTCATCAATCTTTTAAACTAGATGGAGGGGAAGGAGCATCAGTAACAGTTGCATCATATGAGCTTACGAATGCCCCTCCCCTATCTAAGGAAAATCGATCAGAACTAAACAGGGCATCACAAGCACCATGTGTGTCACAACTCCACACGGGCTCTCCAAACATGATAGGGACGTTCAAAACATTAAGGACACAAACCACAAGCAGATAAATCTCTCAGCAAGCAGGACAAACCAAGACTGGAAGGAAATGTGTGTCAATGCCCGAAGCCTTCTAAACAAAATCACAGATCTCACAGCAATGATGGCCGAGGCCAGACTTAAATGGGTTACTGTCACTGAGACTTGGTTCACAGAAAACCATACTTGGGTCATCGCCATCCCTGGTTACACTATCTTCAGGAGAGACCACATAGGTAAGAAAGGAGGGGGGGTCGCTGTTTATATCAGGGAAGGGATAAATGCTACTGAGACCCAGGGAACACAATGTGAGACATAGGCCCTATGGATCACTCTGGGAGCTGGAAACAGGAACCCTATTAGCGCTGGAGTTATCTATAGACCCCTGAACCAGGAGATCAAAAAGGACAAAGTTCTTCTGGAAGACATAATGAGGATGGCTGACAAAGGAGAACTATTTCTAGTCGGGGACTTCAGTCTACCAGATGCAGAATGGTCCACCTTCACAGCCTCCACAGAGAGGAGTAGAGACTTACTCGTGGTTTTGAGGGGGGAAGGACTGAATCAAACAGTGGTTTCTCCCATCAGAGAATCAGCTATCCTGGACCTGGTACTCAGTAACAGTGCCAGGGTATCAGACATTCAAGTGGGGATCAATCTGGGTACCAGTGACCACAGGTGAATCTGGTTCTCCATTAGCAAGACTGATGACTCCTGCCACTCCAGAATCAGGGTACTCGATTTCAGGAAAGCAGATTTCCCAAAATGAGGGAAAGGATCAAGTCCCTGCTGGCAACAGATACCACATGGAATGTGGAGGACAAATGGACAAAGCTGAAAGATGCCATAGCATCAGTCACAGCACAATGCACTAAATAAATCAACAATTCAAAAGGGCAAGGAACCCCTCTGGTTCTCCAAAGAGGAAGCTACTATAGTTAGGAAAAAGAGAAAAGCTTTTCTGAAGTACAAGGAGAAGCCAACAGAGAGAAACGCAAGGAAGCCTGAAAAACTATTAGGGTGGCAAAGGCCCAGACTGAAGAAAAACTGGCTCAAGAAGTGAAGGGGGGGGGGCAAGACAGGTGCATGTAAGCTGTTACTGCCTTTTAACATCAGCACCAAAAAGAACAGCGAGTTTCCAGTCCAGCTTTACCTGTTCTGTACAAGTGCTGGTGATCCACTCTGCTATATTGCTGACCTCTGTTTTGAGCAGTGTGAACCATGTGCTGTGAAGCCTAAAAGAGGTCCCAGTTACTGGAGCCCAACACCAGGTGTGAAGGGGAGGAGACTGCCATATGCAAGAAGAGGAGGAGGGGAAGAACACTACAAAAGACTTGTGCCACTTATTTAGCAACCACAGGTGCATCTAAGCTGTTATTACCTTCTTAACATCAACACCAGAAAGAACAACAAGTTTCCAGTCCAGCTTTACTTGTTCTGTGCAAGTGCCAGTGATCCACTTTGCTATATTGCTGACCTCCGTGTTGAGAACTGTGAGTCCTACACTGTGAAGCCTAACAGAGATCCTGGTTACTGGAGCCAAACACCAGGGACCCAATATTCAGACTGCACCAGGCAGGGGCGCAAGCATGGGTGCAGCGCAACTGGGATGTGCCAGGGCATGGTCCATGCAATATTCAGTGGTACTGTGCCATGGCTCAGCACCATTGAATATGGCACTGTGGCTGCCCGCATTGGCATGGTGCAGTGGCACTGCACCAGTGCAAGTGGAAAGTGAGGAGCAGGGGGATGCGCCAACGCAAGTGCGGTTGCACTAGGCGCAAGAACTGTGATATTCAGTGGTGTGTATGCAAATGGGGATATTATGCATGCAAGGTGCAGATGGGGCCATTTGCATGTCAATATGGCCAATTTGCATGCAGGTGCACTGATCCCCAGCGACTTGCACCTGGCGACCCTGCCAGGCTGCAGCCATCGGGGACCGATGTCCCCTGCCCCTCGGCCGCAAGGCACCCCAACGCCCGATCGCAGGCTTAGTAAAAGGAAAAGTCCCTGGTGGTCCAGTGGACCTGCTCCCCAGCCTGATCATGGACTTTGTACAAATAATAGTACCCCTGGTGGTCCAGTGGACTGAACCCAGCCCGATCGTGGGCTTTGTTAAATAATAATCCCTAGTGGTCCAGTGGACCTGCTCCCCAGCCCGATCATGGACTTTGTACAAATAATAGTATCCGTGGTGGTCGAGTGGACCAAACCCAGCCCGATCGCAGGCTTTGTTAAATAATAATCCCATGTGACCCAGTGGACCCACTGCAAACCTGATCATGGGCTTTTTAAAGGAGAATATCCTGGTGGTCCAGCGGTACCCCCTCCCACCCACCCTCTCAGACCGCCATCCCTCCCACCTGTCAGCAGCAGGCAGCAGCTCCCCACCCACAAGCCGCTCGGCCACCCGCCGACTGACAGCGTACAGTATGGCTTGTAACTCATTGGTACCACAGTGCGGGCCATCGGGCATGCAGAGTGTATTGTACTACACAGTCCTGATATGTGAATGAATTCCATTCACTTATCGGGACTGTGTAGTACAGTACGCTCTGTATGCCCATTGGCCCACGCTGTGGACCAATGGGCGTACAGCTGTACTGTATGCTGTCAGTTGGCGGATGGCTGGGTGGCTTGCGGGTGAGGAGCTGCCACCCACCGCTGAATGGGGAGGAGTGGGGTGGCAGGTCTAAATGGTCAGGTGGGGAGGAGGGTACAGCTGGACCACCAGGGATATTCCCTTTTACAAATCCTGCAATCTGGCTTGGCAGAGGGTCCACTGGACCACCAGGGATTATTATTTAACAAAGCCTGTGATCAGGCTGGGTTCGGTCCACTGGACCACCAGGAATACTATTATTTGTACAAAGCCCATGATCGGGCTGGGGAGCAGGTCCATTGACCACCAGGGATATATTACATTCACAAAGCCTGTGATTGGGTGTGGGGGGGCCCCAACGCCTGGCCTGTGTCCTGGAGGTTGGGTGGCCACCCACAGCAGGTGGCTGCCATGTTGCACACAGCAATACGGTGGCCAGCATGTGGGTGTCCCCTGACATGTTCCTTCTTTTTTTGGGCACATCTTTTCACCCCCTCATGCGGCGCAAGGCGGGTGTGTGCATGCATTTCCGCCGCACATCCCGGGCTGAATATCAGATGTGCCGCATATGTATGGGCACGCCCACCACACTTGTGCCACATACATTACTGGTGCAGCCCGGTGCATCAGGATTTGCACAGTGCAACATCCCCTTTTGAATATCGTGCCGGGGCACATCAGTGGGTTGTGCGTGATGCAACACTGTTGCGCCATGCACAACCCAATTGAATATTCCAGCCCAGGTGTTAAGGGAGAGGAGGTTGCCACACACAAGAAGAGGAGCAGGACAGAACACTACAAAATATTTATGCTGCTTATTTAGCAGCCTCAGGTGCATCTAAGCTGTTGCTGCCTTTTTAACATCAGCACCAGAAAGAACAACAAGTTTCCAGTCCAGCTTTACCTGTTCTGTGCAAGTGCTAGTGCTCCACTCTGCTTTATTGCTAAGCTCTGTGTTGAGAAATGTGAGCCCTGTGCTATGAAGCCTAACCGAGATCCCAGTTAACAGAGCCAAATGCCAGGTGTGAAATGGGATGAGACTGCCGTACGCAAGCAGAGGCAAAGGAGGGGCAGAACACTACAAAAGATTACAGGACGTGCAAGTTTATCTAGTGTAAAATTGTTAATTTAAAAATATTTAGAAATAGATGCAATTGGTTTTATAGTGGGAGTATTATTTCCTTCTTAGGTGAGTTATATTATCTTGATAAGCACATATATTTTATTCTGTTTATTTATTGGCATTTTGTTTGGAGGGAATGTTTTGAAATATATTAAGGTTTGTGGTAGGACTGATTGTCATTACTTAGCTATGTCTCCCAGCTTGAACAAATGTCCCCACTGGAGAGATGAGTGTTTATCAGAACACAGGGTTGGGTGGGTTAAAATATTATCAGATAAGGGGATGTATCAAATGTAGAAATCCTTTTAACTTGGTTAAAATTGAATTACAGAAAGCTCCTTTTAAATGTAACCCTTATAAAAATTTTACTACTCATAATGTGCCCTGGTTGTCTTTGGTTCTTTCTGGAGACATAGAGCTCAACCCAGGCCCAGTGGAAGGGACCATCAAATTGATTCATGACACTGCAAGAAATGTAATAAAGAAAATGGACCTCTTCAGGACCTGGGTTATCTCAGAATCCCCTGATGTTAAGTTTTAACAGACACTGGGCTCCATAAGGAATAAATCAGGAGGAAATTGAGCTGGAAGACTATTATTACTAAAGGCGAGAAAGGGGACAATGAGGGGATGGAATTTTAATGTATATTAAATATTCCTTGGGACACTCTAGGATTCTGTACTCAAATAAGGCAGATGGAATTGAATGCTTGCTAGTAGATTTAGAAACTTTCAATTTAGTGATAGGAGCTGTATACTCACCACCTAAAGTGAAACTGATCTATTTTGATAGCTTCTGCCATGTTCTAACTGAATATGTGGTGTGTAGGAAGTCAGTTCTTATTGGGGATTTTAATGCTGCATGAGGAGGTCCAAGAGGTCCTAAGCAAGATACTGTAGTTCTATGCAAAGTTTATATTTGACCCAGATTATAGACTCTCCTACCAGAAAGGGTACATTAAATAGCCCAGGTAATATATTGTGTTTAATTTTTGTTTCCCCAGATTTGGAAGTAATAGAAAAAAGTGTCTGATGGCCTAATTTAGGAGATCATAATGTTATACAATGTAGTATAACTATACAGCAAGCACATAAGCCAGTGCTTAAGCAATATGTTTATAGGAGATGTTATACAATTTTAATAAGTTGTTATTTAGAAATTATCTGGGTAAGATGCCTTGGCACAGGGTTTTTCTCATACCTGGCCTGAATATGGCAGTTGAAGAATTCATGGCTATGTTCTTGGAGGCAAGTGATAAGTTTGCTCCCAGAAAAAAAAAAAATAGCCGTAGAAAAAGATATCTACCCTGGGTGGAATATCTAATTAGTAAAGTAATCAGAAAAAAAAATCAGGTATGGAAGAAGGCCAATAAATCTATAAGCCCTGAACGGTGAACTGGTTTTAAACAAGCTAGAAATAAAGTAAGTTCTGAAATTCAAAACTCAAAGGCATATTATTATAAGCAAAAAATTAGGGAAACAATAGACCTGAAAGATTATTGGCCCTTGATAAAAAATCTTACAAATCCAAACAGTAGCCATCCAGAGGTCAGAATTAAAGAAAATGGGGTATTACAACAAGCAAACATTTCAATGAATTTGCTAAATGATTCTTTTGTTAATCTGCCTGACCTTAAACCTACAATTGTAAATATAGTAAAAAGAGGGAGCCAAGTGGATAGAGTTGAGAACATTATGCCAAGGTTTAGATTTAGAAAGGTAACAGCTAAGGAAGTCTCTAAAATTATAAATAACTTAGAAGTAAACAAAGCTAGTGGGCTAGATGATGTGGAAAATATATTATTAAAGGAGTCTGTTTTAGAGATTTCTGCAGTAATTAGTGGAATTATAAACTAGAGTTTGACTGAGGGGACCTTTCCCCAGTGCTGGAAATTGGCAAAGGTTATCCCGATTGCTAAGGGTGGTGATCCAACAGACCCCTCAAGTTATTGCCCCATAGCCCTTGTGTCAACATTTTCAAAAATACTGGAAAGAATTGTCCATGGATAATTAATGGACTATCCTGAGAAATATGGGAAACTGACTCAATTTCAGTCTGGATTTAGGAGGGGCAGGTCCACGGACACCACGCTCATGAACTTCTTAGATTTGGTTGCTACACTTTTTAGGACTGGGAAGTCCTGGGCAATGTGTACGTGGACCTGACAAAAGCATTTGATTTAGTGGAACATAAAGCCCTATTGGAAAGCCTTATAGAAATAGGAGAGGCTGATGAACCATGCTGTTGGTTTAGCTCATATCTAGCTGAAAGGACCCAGGTAGTTACAGTAAATGGGTCTCAATCTATGACATTACCTGTGAATTGAGGGGGTACCCCAAGGGTCAATCCTGGGGCCCCCTGTTGTTCATTATTTATATAAATGGCCTACCTGAACATGTGAGGCACTCATGTATTCCAATATATGCTGATGATAAAGTCCTTGTTGCTGATGGTGGTTGCCCTGGGGAGGTAGAAGAAAAATTACAAATTCATGTTTTAGAGATGCAGGAGTGCTTTACTTCTTTGGGTCTGGTAATTAATAATAAAAAAATCATGTTATTTGGTTCATTACAATGAATAAAAAGTAATGACAAAATGGGTTATAAGTTTAAGGTTAAAAACAAAAGAAAGGGCTATACTAACTCAAAACATTATGTACACATATTTAGGGTTCTATTTTGATCAGTAGTTAAAATTTGATCAACATATTAAGTAATTGACAAAGAAAATAAATGCATGAATTGGGGCAGTGAGATGGATTTCAAAAAGCACAACAAAGCATGTCCGTACTTTAGCAGTAAACCAGTTGATCTTGCCAGTCATAGATTATGAGAACCATATTTATGGGCATGCTCAGCAACAGCAATTAAAGAAGTTTGATTTGATTTATAATAGTCTGGCAAGGTTCATACTAACGTGTGCGTACAAAACCCATCATTGTACAATGTATAATAAGTTAGGATGGAGTCCACTTGATTTAAGAAGGAAAGGTATATGGAATGTTCATGTATGGGGAATACTCAAAAACAAGGTTACATGTCTTAATAGGGAAACTAAAAAGACCAAACATGGTCTAAATCTGAGAAAAAGGGTGCTAGGGACCTAATATTGCCTAAGATCATAAACAATTTTTGTAAATTAACATTTCAGTATAAATTTGCCACTAGTTGGAACATGCTTCCCCAACATCTTAGAAGTCTTGAAATGTCACAAACCACTCTTAAAACTGCAGACCAGCAGGAATTATCTTTTTGTTGTGAGTGCAATACATAAATGAATGTTACAGTGCTTATACTGACATTGTTTGTTTTAATGTTACATTGTAAGCATATACATCATATTCCTCCATTGTTTACATTTATGTATTGTTTATGTAACTAATTATGTATTTATATCCTTTCGTAACAAACAGGTGTACCTTGTGGAAAGGGTATTCATAGCCATAACCGTGTAAATTCTCTATAAATAACGCTTACTACTACTACTTATTGATACATTCAAGAAAAAGAAAGAGAAAAGGAGGAATAACATGGCTGGCAACCAAGGAAGAACACCTGGTAGAAAACAACAATGGCAAGGCAGAAGTTCTCAGTGAATTCTTCTGCTTAGTCTTCACACAAGAAGACATTGGTAATGGTCCAGCACCAGCCAGGACACTTACCATACCAGGGAGTTGACATATCCCCTTTATGAAAGAAAGGGTCCTTGAGGAGTTGTCTAAAATAAGGGTGGACAAGGCAATGGACCCTGACAGAATACACCCAAGAGTTCTAAAAGAACTTAGGGATGAACTTGCCACCCCACTTGCTGAACTGTTTAACAGTTCACTGGAACAGGGAATAGTACCACCGGACTGGAAAAGGGTCATGATTGTGCCATTGCACAAGAGTGGTAACAAGGAGGTAACAGGAAGCTACCACTCAATAAATATGACTTCAGTGGTGGGTAAAATAATGGAGACATTGCTTAAGGAAAGGGTAATAAACTACCTGAAAGCAAGTGGGCAACCTGACCTAAAGCACTATGGCTTCACATCAGAAAGCTCATGCCAAACAAATTTGATAGAATTCTTTGACTGTGTAACAAGAGAAGTAGGCCAGGGGGCAGCACTGGACGTGGTGTATCTGGACTTTAGTAAAGCCTTTGATACAGTCTCACACAGAAGGCTAGTCAACAAACTGGAGCAAACTGGCATCAATCACAAAGTAGTTAAATGAATCACAAGCTGGCTGCAAGGCAGGACAGAGAGGGTTATGGTAAATTACACCTTTTCCCAAGAGGGGAAGATGTCAAGTGATGCGCTGAAGGGGTCAGTATTAGGCCCCATCCTTTTCAACATATTCATCAGCGACATTGCTGAAGAACTGAAAGGGAAAGTCTGCCTCTTTGCTGATGATATGAAGCTCTGCAACAGGGTGGACACACAGGAAGGGATCGCAGAAATGGAAGCAGATCTCAGGATGCTAGAGGAATGGTCCATGAACTGGCAGTTGAGATGCAATGCCAAAAAATGTAAAGTCATACACTTGGGTAGAAGGAACCCATGCATGAAGTATGTCCTGGAGGGGCATCTACTAGAAAAAACAAAGCTGGAATGGGATCTTGGTGTCATGGTCTCAAATGATTTAAAGATAGGGGAGCAATGCGAAAAAGTGGCACTAAAGGCAAGCAACATCCTTGGATGTATTTGTAGGAGTACTACCAGTAGGAAGCATGATATAATCCTCCCACTGTACAGGTATCTGGTGAGACCTCACTTGAAGTACTGTGTGCAGTTCTGGAGACCTCACCTAAAAACGACATAGACCTTCTGGAAACTGTGCAGAGAAGTGCCACCAAAATGGTGCAGGGTCTGCACCACAAATGTACAAAGCTAGGCTTAGCCAGCTAAATTTATTCTCCCTCAAGCAGAGGAGGAACAGAAGAGACATGATTGAGACATTTAAATTTGTTAAAGGGATCAACACAGTACCAACCAGGATCCTCTTCCATGAAAACAGGGCTGCATGTATTAGAAGACACAACATGTGCCTAGTGAGAGGTAAAGTCAAAAGAAATGTTAGGAAGTACTTTTTCACAGAGAAGGTGTTGGACCATTGGAACAGCCTGCCACTGGAGGTAGTGGCAGCCAAGATGGTCAGTGAATTCAAACAGGCATGGGATAGACAGTATAGTCACCTTTCAGTAGCAAGACAAATTGATAGTTGCGGTAGAAAACCCGGGCAGACTAGATGGACCACATGGTCTGCTTCTGCCAGCAAATTCTTATGTTCTTATGTTCACCCCCAAATACCCCAGTGACAGTAGTCTTCATTTGCCCTAGTATCCAGTGCTCCCCCCTAAATAACACACTAATATTAGTCTTCATTTGACCTAGTGTCCAGTGATCCCCGCACCCAATCCCCATCATCTCCCTGGTGTTCAGTGTTCCCTTCATCCCTGTAGTTTTTAGATCCCCCCACTCTGACCTGCCTACCCAGTACCCACTGTGATCACCACCCCCTGTACCCCACCAATAGTAGATGTGCCCCACCCCCGTCAGTGACCAGCACAGTCCCTCAACTCTCCTCCATGGTTGGCTGCCAACTGACAGTTTATAATCATGTGCCTACTGTAAACAGCTGCTTCTACAGTAGGCATGTAATATCAAACTGTCTGTTGGTCTCCAGCCATGGAGGAGTGCTAAGTCTGTGCCAATTATTAATTGGGGTGGGTGGCACATCTACTGAGGCAGGGGGCCTTGGGGTGGTGGCTGTAGTGGGGACAGGGGGGTGGTCAGAGGGAGACTTTAAACCTGTGGGAGGCAGGGGGACCAGTATACACCAGAGACTTGACAAAAGAATACCGTTGGAGGAATTGGGGAGGCAGGGAGACCACTGGATAGCAGGAAAGATGGAGTACATAGTCAGTGGGATGCTTGGAGGCAGGAACACCACTAGGCACCAAGGGCTTGGTATAGGACTCCTGGCAGGGCGATTGGGGGCAGTGGGAAACAGGTAGAGGTGCAGGTGGAAAGAACTGGTTTGGGGCAGCAGTAGGTAATATTGCACTAATGGCTAGTTACTGCCTCTCCAAATCTACCAGAATGCCAGGGTGCCTATAGGTGCACTGCCACATGTCAGGACTGGTTGTAAATGGGATAGTGACTCGCTAACCATGCCATCCAAGATAGCATTTTGAAAACCTTCCCTGCTTTGCACTGCAATGTGGTATTAGTTGCTAATTCATAGCTCTGTGTATACCTGCCTGTCCTAATATCTCTCATGGAGACTGTCTTCAGTAAACAGTATGAGGGAGAAACATTATTATGATGTAGTGTTATATTTGTGGTCTTATTGAGCCACCTACTGACATTAGATAATATGCAAAGCTTAGCATAACATATAATACTGAAAAGCTCTATTGTCACCCAAAAGTCAGTAATATTAGTTATCTATGTGTAAGTGTGAAAAGTCATAGTTTTGGGTGCCAGACACCCACCTAATCCACCATTACGTGCCGTGTACTGCTTGGCAGATGAGCCGTTACCCAGGTAATGGACTTTATTATTGCAAGTATACAATATTTAGGGATAGGTGGACTGACCTGCCTAAAATCAGACCCCCCCCCAACGGATCCAATGCAGCCCCCCGGACCGGATCAATAAGAAACCATTGCATAAGTGTACTGAGTCCAAGTCTGTTGGCCGAGTATGGCTAAATAATGAAAAAATGTAAAAAATGTATTCCCTGGTGTGTCTAGTACCCCCCCCCCTTACTTTCACCCACTGGGTCTATATCAATTACCTTACACCTGGGTGAGATTTTTTTTTGTAAGGCATTATGGCCACCGCTGGAGTACTCATTCAGCTGGAAGTGATCAGGGCACTCTGGGACACTTACTGGGATGGACCATGTCAGCACACAGTAACGTGTGCAGTGGTGGAGAAGATACACTGAGCTTCCGTTTCACATTTTGCCACCATATTATCATGCCCTGAGAGTCTGAGATGACCAATCAAAGTGTCTGCAAACCCACTCAACAATTGCACCATGCACTGTATGAATAACTGTTGATCTCTGGTCCAAGAGTGTCTTCTGGTGCTGAAATTACAGGAGTCAAGGTAGGAACTAAAAAAAATGTGACCCTTCAATGTGCAGCTTTGCTACTGAATGCCAATTAAGATGACACAGTTTAGAGACATGGGCTTTATATGCTGTGTTTTTTAATAGGATGGTCTCTTTGTCTCTGGATTGTAAACTGACCACCAATGATGGGTTATTTGCCAGACTTTTAGTTTCATTACAAATGTCTAAGCAGCTTGTGATGGGTCAGTGCCAGCTTTGCTGTGGATCTCAGCTTTAATCCATAATTCTCTTTGCATTTCAGTTGAGGAACCAATTGCAAAATTCTTTGAGTGTGCTCATTTGGAAAAAAATTAAGTGTTTATTGAAAATAATTCCTCCAAAAAACAGCTTGGAACTTGAACCAGACAGGCTGGAATTTAAGTAATGTGTTAAGCTCTCTGAATAAGCACAGTAAAAAATTAAAACTTTGAGTTATAAGGCTCAGCTATGAGCTTCAGAACCTCTTAAACTTGAGGTGTGTGGGATCTCTGAAGGCTTTTCCCCTGCATGTTCTGATGTTCACAAAAAAAAAAGATGTAGGGACTGGTGTCAGTCTCAGGTTGTGAGAGGCTTCATGGAAGGCAAAGTGCCACTAGCTCATTATCTGTATATTTTCTGGTCAGTGCAATGGGAGGAAGGGGTCCACCAGACACCAGGGAATAGGGGATGGGGTTTTATTTTTACAATACAGACAGGCACAGGCACTGCAGCAGTGATCTGTGGAGGGGTTGCCATACCACTGCCACTGCCACTAGATACCAGCAACTGATTTATGGCCAGTGGGTGAACGAACAGAGATGGGGAGGTGCAACTAGGAACTTTGATAGATGACTTTCTGCTGGTTTCTTCTGTGTTCAGGGCTCAATTTGGGTAGAGGGCAGTCAGAAGGAGACAGAGAGAGGTACACTAGGTAAAAAGAACTAAAGGGCCAAGGGGAATAAAAAGAAAAAATACAGATTAGCCTGGTTGGGGGGGTAGGGATAGGGAAGGCCAACAGACAAAGCTTCAGTGCTCACTCAGAGTTGGTAGCCAGTACCTGCTTGAACTTGCACCTTGTTGCAGTTTTTGTGTTCTGCCACTGTCTTCTGTTATTGTTGCCCAACTTGCCCTAATAAAAACCTGCAGTACAAAAACAGCTATAAAGAACAAAAGGGCAAAGGGGAATAAAAAGAAAAATACAGATTAACCTGGCAGAGAGGAAGGGATAGGAAAGGCCAAGGTCAACAGACAGAGATTCAGTGCTCTCTCTCAGTAGACAGTACCTCCCTGAACTCATACTGTGGCAGTTTTTGTGTTCTGCCCCTGTCTCCCGTGCAGAGAAGGGACTAGTGCAACAATGGCAAACTGTCAAATGTCCACTGGATACTCCAACATGGGAATGTGATCCCGTTGTAAGCTCAGACAGGTCTGTTTACAGTTACACTACTGCCAAGGCAGGGAACAAACTAAAAGAGGTCAACTGCATAACTTCCATGTATTTAACTGACCAGCACATTAGTGCCATAAGCTCACAATTTTCATTTCATGAAAAGCTGTTTACAATTCTATGTGTGTGTGTCATAAATCTTGATGCCATTTTATGCAATTTTATGGCAGATTTTCAGCTTTCCTCATGTTTTACAAAAGGTTCAGATTTAAATCAGAACTAATCAGAACTAATAAAGACTTTGGCCTGGATCCTGATCTTGATAATGAGGGTCAGGACCTTTTTGGGTCTGCCCATCCCTAATATATTATGCAAGTTCTTTGTTCACTAAGTGTTCTGCATGATCACCTGGGTGTTCGGAGAGGTACCAAACTCCCAGCTGTTTAGGTAAGCTGTTTTATGTGTGAACTGAAGAATAAACCTTATAGTCTGCAATACCTGTCTCTGCGTAGTGTTTTGCCATCAGGTCAGATTATTCTGCCAGAACCAGCTAACAAAGTAATGACTGTGGCAGGACCTGATTGGACAGAACCAAACCAGAGCAGCCAAACATGTTCAGGAGAATGAGCACGGGATAATGTAGGCAAGAGAACCTGCTCCCCCTTGTTCAAAAATTATACAGAATAGAGTTCAGGCACTTACATGCCTGGATGGGAATGGGATTGCGAAAGGCAGTCAAACCTACACCCCCTCATTTTACAGTGGAAAGGGGTCTGAAGGACTCTGTATACCGTTCTCATGACTGCCTGATTGTGGGACATAAAGTGGATCGATACACTTTGCAATCTTGATTAGTGCAGGTAAAAGTGGGCCTCTTCCCAATATGGCCACCAGTGCAGAGCTGAAATTAGATGTCTCAAACTTCCTAGCCTCTCACGGAGGCTGGGGCAATTTTGTGCTGGATGCAAAATTGCACATGCATCTGATACAGTATGTGTGCACCCTGTATTCAGAAACCCCATCTACAGCTTGAAAGCATGACCAGAAGGTTGTCATGGTAGCCATCCTGTACACGGCCCTGCAAACAGTGGAAACTTTGATCTTAGCTTTGAAAAAGGAGCTGGGGTCAAAAACCCATGACATGAGTGAACTGCAGAGCAGTCTGGAACAAGAAATCCAGAGAGTCCCCAGTGAGACTTAGAATGAATTACATTCTACTGTACAGGATAAGGAGAAGTTAAGAGAGGATTGCAGAAGGATTTTCCAAGATAAAAAGCATGCATTACAAATGCATGATTTGTTGACTGGTATGAATGATGCATTGTGGAGTGAGAATGAGAAGTTGTATAATGAGTTGGGAAAGTGCCTAGAAGCATTGGACAGAAGATTAGGGAAAATCGTGAAGTCAGTGCTGAGCAGAGAGTTCTACCAATGCACATGAGTAAGGGACAGTACAAAGGCAGGGCAAATCACTCACAATATATAGCCAAGATGGCAAAGTTACACCAACAGTTGAGGATCCTGAAGGGTCATTCACTAGCTATACCATACCCTCTGCCCATTGACTTGACATCATCAGATGATGAGGACAGCAATGATGGAGAAATCCAAGATGGTGGTACTTGGGACTTCAGTGGATGGAAACCGTGACCTCAACCAATTGCTGCTTTAAATGAGCAGGTCAAGAATGAGGTAGAAACAATCATCACTTCAGTGCTCACGAAGACCAGGGCCCCTGAGGCACAGTCCATGGAGGTCCGACAGGCCATGATTGACATGCTTAAAAAGGATGTGGAGAAACAAACCCTCATTCAGGGCCTGGCCATGGCCATGGCCAAAGCTGTCATCAAAACCATGACAACCAAGCAGGAGGGGCATTCCCCAAATGTTCTGCAGTTCGCACAGGCCAGCCAAACAATAGCAGACAAAGTGGGCTGCATAGGCTACATTGACAATTTGAGCTGTAAGTTGGAAAAAGTGAAAAGTCACTGCAAAATGCTTAGCCTTCCCCCCGAGCACAGAGTTCAGGTCCTGAGACAAACTGTCAACCTGATGCTTTGGGCAAACTGTCCAAAACAATTTGGTTGAACAATGAAGCCTAATTTGAAACCGTCACCACTGCACTCCTGGAGAGACAACCCCAACCTTGTTGGTATAATGCTGGCCCATCCGATTAAGCAGTATGCCAAAGAAACTGGTCCCAGTACAACAACTGCCTGTGCTGGCTACCAAACCAGCAAGACCATGGCCAGGAGGACTCAGACTGAGACTCAGTTGAGTACAAAGGCTTGTTTTTGAAAAACATGCAACTGACCCTCTGTGAAAAAGTGAAAGCAGCGGTACTCCCAACAAGAGACTGCTTCCATAATATTTCGGAAAGGGTGGAATGGGCCTTCCAAATTTACATCCAGGACCTGATGTCCAAGGCCAATGTGGCTGCGGTGAAGCCCAGCACAGAACTATCCACCCAATATGTGGTGGAAGGAAAATACAAGGAGTTCCAACAGAACAATGCCTCCAACCATAAAGGGAGCAGGTAAAACAAAAACAAGAAAAAGTATTGGCCCAAACTGAACCAACAGGGCCAGAAAGGATATAAAGGGCAGAGACCCAGCCATTCTTACAAGGGGCCAGCTGATGAGAACAATTGGTTCTCGAAATTCATGGCAAAGATTCAGTCAGTAGCAATGAACCTACCGACATTACCAACCTGGACTGTGGCCACAATTCCATCCACCCCTCTGGCGGAAGAAATGCCTGAGGAGACTGAAAGGCCTCAAAAGCAGAAATCTCCCTATGCAGAGGTATGACAAATGCTCCATGAGATGAGCCCCATTGGTGATCAAAGCCAAGATGGATTGGACTGATGGTGTCAGGCCCTGGTTCAGATCTTCACTACTATAGTGACTGATGATTCCAGACATCCTTGCATGGAAGCACTGGTTGGAGGCTGCCAACTTGAATTACTTCTAGACATGGGCCCCACAGTTTCTGTGTTGCATCAAGAATATCCACAACTGTCTCCCTGGTCAACAGGAAAATCTACATCTGCACAAACTTTCAAGGGGACTGTAACAACAACTTACAGGTCCAAGCCAATACCAGTGGTCATAGGCACCTTGGAGGTAAAGCACCATTTTGACCTAATGATGTTACATCATCACCAGAACTTTCTGGGAGTTGACTTCCTTGCACGGTATGAATGTGTGGTAGACCTAGCCATCGGCTATTGCTCCAAATGCCAGGCCAGTGTTCAGTGCTGTTCATCTCTGATTCACATGTTGCGGTAGCAGTGAAACTTGATGCAGAGTATGACGTCACCGTAATGCTGCAAAACCATGAATTGTTTCCCAAGCACAAACCAATTGAGGAAAGACATCAAGCAGCCTTTTCAAAGTGCAGACATGATTGTGGGAGAATGAATACTCTCATCCAAATGGCTGATGATGAGCAACCCAGAGAAAGACAATATTAATTTCCTGCAGAGGCAATACCCTCCCTTAGGCGACCATTGACTCTCTCTCTCCCCTGAAGTTAGGGGTCCTTATATCCTGTGTGTCCACAGTTAATTCTCCAATGTGTCCAGTGTAGAAGCTAAATAACAGCTGGAGGCTTTCCACTGACTACATGAGACTTACACAAGTCACCCCCAGTTGTGCACCTACTGTAGCATCTACCCAGGTGTGCTCAAACTTCTAAAACCTGAACATAAAAGGTTCAGCACTTTGGATATCTCCAGTGGGTTTTGTTCTCTTTCTTTGGCACCTGGGAGCCAATACAAGTTTGCCTTCACCTTTGAGGGAAGACAGTACACATGGAATTAACTCCCACAAGGATACCACAACTCACCATCCCTCTTTCACATCCATATGAGGGAGGCCATTCAAAACTTCTCAGCACTGCAATGACTCTTGCAAGCTGGCCCAGTGGCACTGAGGGTTGAGGCACTGGATGCCACACCTCACGCCGCGCCTGCGACCCAGGTTTGGGAATGAGCCAGGAGTCACCAGAGGTCAGCAGGGGGGAGAGATTAAGCATCCAGAGGACTGCTCTCTCCTCCTGGGTGTGGGAATGAGGAATGCTCACTCACACAGTGACCTCTGGCGGTGGCTGGGGGTTCGTCAACTGAGCAGCACAGCGCATGCCAGGTGGGAGGGCGGAGCTATGGCACTACATTGCTGTGCTAAGCTGAGCTCCCTGGGGGTGGGGAAAAAGCAAGAAGAAAAGCCTCCTACTCACTGGTGAGATAACAGTAGCCCCTGTGCACCCTCTTACATCCCAAATACCGGCCCAGATGCACCCAAGAACCCCTCCGGAGGACCCAATGAACTCACAGGTAAGATCCTTCACACTTAGGAATAGCCCCTGAGGGGAGGGTGGAATCAGCCCTGGAGATGGTACCGGGGGTCGTTTCTGCCAGTGGTCACTTGGGGGAGGGAGTTAGGGAGATGCGAGGGGTTCAGGTTGGGAGTAGGGTGGAGATCCGCGAGGGCACTCCTGAAGGATACCCAGGGTGTAGGTTGAATAAAAAAAAAAAAACAATGACTCTTGCAGTATGTGGATGATCTCCTGGCAACTAAAACTTTGGAGAGTCATCTCAAGCTCTTGGATGAGCCATTAGGCCTACTACAGAAAGCAGACTTCAGATGCAATATTTCAAAAGTACGGCAATATCAGCCAGAATTTTCCTTTCTGGGTCTGCGCATAACCACTGAGGGCAGGAGCCCTGTCCTGGACAAGGTTCAGAGCTTCCAAGATTTGTCACTTCTAACTAGTGTTGCTACTCTGAGACATTTCCAGGGTATGGTTAAGTACTCAAAGGACTTCATCTGCAATTTTCATGCACCTCTGTATGCATTACTGAAATTGGATGTCCCCTAGCTTTGGCGACCTGACCACAGAGCTGCTGTCACTTATCTGAAAAAGGTATTGGCTTCAGTCCCAGCTTTGGTAAATCCAAATCCAGACCTTCCATTCCATTTAGAAACTGTCACTTCCAAGGCAGGAATGTCAGCAGTTTTGGCACAAAAAGGCAAATGAGGCCCTTAAGCCCATTGCCTATGCCTCCCAAATGCTTTCTCATTTGGAACATAAGTACTCCTTGTGTGAGAGAAATACTTTGGCAACCTTTTGGGCTATCAAGCACTTCACCTATATCATAGGGTTTCCCCCTATTGTGTTACATACCAACCACACCACGACCAACTTTCTGCTGAATGACAGAATCAAAGATGGAAATATGTCTCACACCAGACCCACTCATTGGCCATTGCTGCTGCAAGATCATGACATCTCTGTCCTTCCCACCAAAATGCCATCAATTTTGGCACTTGGTCTTCTGCACCCAGAGGAACCACATTAGTGTGACCTAGAGCCACTGATTCTACTAGACCCAGGCTGGTTCCTGACAGCTACACAGGGGATCTTAACAGAGCCCACATTTTGATGCATCTTCACACATGGGTCCTCATCTTACTTTGAGGGAGAATAAATGACAGACTTTGGGGTCCTGGTTCTACTTACAGTGGGAGACACCATTGAAGTATACAGAAAGTGTGCCATTCAGTCTTCACAGTATGCAGAACTTGCTGCTATGTCATTTGCTGTGGAAGTAGTCCAACAGGGAAAAGAGGATACCATCATCTTCTCTGATTCCTCATGGGTGTGTACCTCTTTGAATGAGTTTCTTCCATTTTGGAGAACACATGATTTTGCCTCATCAGAAGGTACTCCAGTAAAATACATGGACCTGTTCATCTACATTGTCAGCCTTGCTGGGCAATTCCTTTTCTGGCTGTACATTCACAAGGTAAAGGTCCACTCTGAGGCTGAACCTTTTCATGATCAGAATGACCAAGCAGATACCTTGTCTAAGGATTGAGCTTGAGGGGGGAGGTATGGACAATGCTCCCTCCCACTGAGGTGCACATCGTAGTTGCCAATACGAAGATCAAAGTAGTCACTCTGGGCTTCAGTGCAGTACAGAGGGAAGATCCAGAGATCCTAGAGGTATTTGAATACCTCTCTAAAGATATGGAGAAGGAGATATCTATGAACAATCCATTCAAAAGACATGCAGATAACCTTCACTACTCTGCAGACTAACAGCTGGTATTTTACAAATCTGAAAAATTTGACAATCAAAAACTTTGGGTTATACCCAAAATACTCAGACCTGAGTTCATACATCATGGCCCATTATACCCAAACAGGTTGAAACCAAGGGGTAGACAAGACTGTGAAGAGACAAAACTGATGGTTGGTGGTTAGGGATGACAGTGGGTGTCCAACTTTATGTAGACAACTGCATAAGTTGTACACAAAACTACACAATCCCTGGAAAGACAAATGCCAGACTACTACCCCAGAACAATAAGGTCCCTGGAATGCAATACAAATCAATGTCATTTGACTCTTGCCTCTCACTGGCAGCTACAACAAGCATACACTTGTGATCACAGACTTCTTCTCCAAATGGATAGAGACCTTCCCATGTCAAACAAACGCCGCCAAAGCTACTGCCAAATTTATGATAGATCAAGTGTTTATCAGGTGGGGGTCTATCTCACAAGGTAGACTCTGACAAAGGAAATGGTTTCATAGCTGAGTTGATGCAGGAATGTTTAAACTTACTGGGTGTCAGTCAAAAGTGTCACATTGCATACCATGATCAATCATCAGGACAGGCAAAGAAAGCAAACAGACAGATCAATCTCATGTTTTGTAAATTTGCAAATGTAAACCCCAAAGGTTGGGTTACAATGTTGCCTTTACTCCTAATGGCAATCAGAGGTATCACAGCAAAAGCTATCCAGTAAACCCCTTTTGAAGTAATGACCTGTATACAAATGAGAATACCTGAACACTTGTGGATTGATCTCAAAAACCCATACAGCAGACAGTGTCCATGGATGCTTAGGTGGCACAATCGAGAAACAACCTGGTAAATACTCACCTGTTTGCAGCCAGAATCTAGTCTATGCCAAACAGCAGTCCAAAATGTACTTTGACGAAAATGTTAAAGAAGTTGATTGACAAGTAGTGGACCAAATCATGGTACTGAAATTCTCCACCCCATCACATCCGTTTCAGAATAAATAGGAGGGCCCCTATGATATCACCAACAAATTGAGCCCAGCAGTATACCAAGTATGGTTTACAGACCATACAAATCCTATTGAAAAGTGATTCCACACAAACCAACTCAAGCTCTTCAAAGGTGATTAACTTTTTTTGATTCATGCCCCCTCCTCCTATTGAGAGGAGGGGGATTTGCAAGTTAACCTGTTTTCTGTTTTCCTCTCTTTTCAGCAACCATGATGTACCTCCTCTGCCTCCTACTGGCACTGGTGAGCTCAAGAGAATTGACCCATGCTGAGAGGACACAAGCACGTTTGCTTCTTCATCTCCTGAGCCATGAAAACCCACATGGGCCTCATCATTCAATTCTGCCACAAGAGTGGCTATCAACGTTTCCCAAAAGGTTGTCACTTTCTAAGAAGCCAAGGATGCCTACCTCAGTGTTATGGTGGTATCACCTGACCAATCTACACTACAGATAGAGTGGAAAACTGACAATCACCAATGGACAAGAAATTCCTGTGGCCCACCTTTCTAAAGGAACTTTCAAAGGCTGGTCAAATATCTGCATTGCCCCTAAAGGAACTTTGTCCATTCTCCAAACCCAACAGCAGCATACAGGTCTTTGCAATCTTACAGCTATGATGAATCCAGACTTTTGTACTAAGTTCCCCAATGATACTTTCTGCCTATTTTTTTCTAGTCATTCAATGGCAAGTGCTGCACTTTTCCTTGCAGTACTCCCACAATCAGAAGATGATCCTATTTAATGCCCAATCCAAGACCCAGGTCCCCTAATGGCCTAGTAGTAACCTCATTACCCAGAACTCTAATCAACAACGTGCAGTTCATACACATGCCAGGGGTATTAATACTGGATTATCATACTGAAATAGTGAATGGAAGAAGGCAAATTGCCCATTATTTACCATCCACCTGCATTAGCGGAACCCTACATTTCCATTTTGTATCAGCAATGCATCCAATCTTTTTTTAAATATGTTCAAGTTCTCACTATCTACCACCTCACTAGGAAGTCTATTCCACTGTCTAGCTGAACGATATGTAAAGAAATTGTATCTGATATTTTTTGCAACATTATCTAATTTAATCTATTATTTATGGCCTCTAAGGCCCACTGGTTTACTTTGAAGTACCAGATTCAGTTCTGTCATGAGTTCTTTGTCTTTAATAATCTTGTACATGGTCATAAGATCTCCCCTCAATCCCCTCTGTTCTAAACTATGCACTCTTAACCTTTGCCATCTGTTCTCATAGCTGTACCCCCCATGCCCCTTATCATCTTTGTCATCCTTCTCTGCACATGCTTCACCCTATTAAATCCTACTCATTGGAACATGGCTGAATTTGGCTATTGCTCCTCTACAAATGCTTGTACAGTTCATGTTGGAATTTTGGTAGATCTAATGGAAGCATATTAAGCACATAGACATGATCCTGTAGCCGAGCCCCATACCACAGAACATTTAGGTGTGTTCTGGTGTCCAAAAAGGGCCACTTTTGCAAATGTAGTAGTCAGAACATGTGCTGTTACATGTTTATTTGGCACTGGAATGTCAATTTAGAACCAAACCGATTTGGCTACAATTAACAGTCAAACACGAAAATTTAATGATGGTTTGGGTCAAAATGTCATGAAGCCCATGCTACATAATAGATGGTAGTTCACAAGAGGAAATATTTACAGTGTACAACATGCATAATGTTGCACTTTTGTTTAATGAGTCCAAAAATAAAATTAATGAATTGATTTTTCAGAACAATGAAGAAGCCTCTGAGCACCCCATAAGCAGGGAAATAATTTGTTCAGCTTTTGGTAATTTGCTATTAAAACTATTAGAAATCTCTTCTGGGATCTGGAGTCATGAAAAATCCCAGATTTAATTCATGATAGATGTATGGCTACATGGTATTGCCCTGGATGCCGCAAACTTACATGCACCAACAGATGCATTTATAACATTGTTTCTTTTTTTCTAGCTGTAGCAAGAAACCTGGGCTATGTTACTCGTCACCCCAACTGGGGACTCTGTTATGACACACACCAATTTACTTTGAAAGAGACAGTGTACGTGATTTCCACCATGTCTTTACCATGTTTCGATCGAGTATTATCTGTATTTGACAAGCTGGCAATGATTCACTCCATGGGCCATCTTGAGGGCAATATCTACCATGAACGTAAGGACTTACCTACTTTGCTGGTGTTTCAACCTCAACATGATGCCTGGGTCACCCCACAAACAGATTGTTGTGCCAAACTGGGCTACCTTTACTTGTTTGGATATGATGTTTTCAACGTAATCAAGCCTGTTTGTAGTTATGCTCCAAGTTTTATGGATGGGTCTTATACTTTTGATATGGACCTTTTTGAAAATGATACTGTCAATGTTACAGCACATCCACATCTGCTGAAGACAAGCTAACTACACCAAAGTGGGACAACTCCAAGTCTGACATGGTCACTTCTCCTGAAGACATCCAATGCCTCACCAGCAAGATCACCAACTCATCTTTTACTTGCCCGATTCTGTTCACCAATTGGAGACTTCCTGAAGTTAGTGTGTCACACTACTCTGATGGACTTTATTGTGTTATAACTAACCATAATACTCTTTCCTATGGACCTTTGATCTGCAACATCTCAATGACCAACTTTTGCTTTGTTTCCCAGCGGAGCAGTGTCATTGGCCATATGGTTATCACCTCTGTTCCCACCCTGCAACCAGATTACATTGATATTGACCCTAACTATACTGATGCTCTTTGTGAGTATTTACCAGTGTTTAATGTGCATATCGGCCCACTCACCCTAAATCTTAGAACTCTGTTAGACAGGAAGGATACACATCTTATCCATATTAGTAACAATATAACTAAGGATGGGAATTCTTTAAATTCCTTATTTCATGATGGAGATCTCACCACTGCATTATCCAATATCTGGTTAGAACTTACTTCCACAGGTTCTGTTATTCTTCAAATGTTTTTGATATTTTTCTTGATTATTACCTTATGCTGTTTAAGACATACTCTCAAGCAACATCTTGAACAACTGAAGTTTCTGTACAAAGCCTGTGCAGCTGGATTGTTACAGAGTGTTTACCAACTTACTTACCATACTGCTTATTCAGGAAACGGAGGGGGTTATTATGTAGATCTGCCTATACTAGTATCCCTCGTGGAGACTGCCTTCATTTCACAGTATAAGGGAAAAATTGTACTATGATGTAGTGTTATACTTGTGGTCTTAGCATGCCACCTACTGACATTAGCTAATATGCAAAACTTAACATAACCTACTGAAAAGCTCTATAGTTACCCAAAAGTAGTACTTATCTATGTGTACGTGTGAAAATTTATAGTTTTGGGCACCAGATGCCCACCAAATCCACCAGTAAGAGCCATGTACTGCTCGGCTGATGAGCCGTTACCCAGGTAATGGACTTTCTTATCACAAGTATATAATATTATGCAAGTTCTTTGTTCACTGAGTTTTCTGCATGATCACCCAGGTGATTGGGAGAGGTACCGAACTCACAGCTGTTTAGTAAGCTATTTTATATGTGTAATGAAGAATAAACCTTATTGTCTGCAACACATGTCTCTGTGTAGTGATTTGCCATCAGGTCAGATTATTCTGCCAGAACCAGCTAATATCTACATCAGAGTGGCATCAGGGAGGAGCCTATCAACTATAAGCTGGTCTATCTCACTTCTGTAGTGGGAAAATTAATGGAAACCCACCTTAAAGAAAGGCTGGTAGACTATATTGAATCCAAAAGGCAGCAGAACCACTTGCAGCATGAATTAATGGGGGAGGGGGTCATCCCAGATGAATCTAATTTTATCAACTGGATGAACAGAAAAATAGATCAGGGAAGGGTAGGGGATGTTGCCTATCTTGACTTTAGCAAGGCCTTCAACACTGGGCCACACAGGAAACTGATAACGAAAATGTACAGTCTAGTAGTAGGATACAAAGTGTTAAACTGGGTTAGAAGTTAATTTATAGAAAGGTGACAGAGTGAGGTGGCTAGTGGCACTCTCTTTAATGGTGTGAAAGTGACCAGTGGTGTGCTACATGGCTCAATACTGGAATCGTTCTTCAATGTCTTCATAAGTGACATTGCAGAAGAATTGGAAAGAATGGTGTACCATTTTGCAGATGATACCAAAATCTATGATGGGGTAGGTACTCAGGAGAGGGTGGAGAGAATGCACAGGGATCTCAAGATACTTGAGGGATAGCTGAGAGCATGGTAGTTGGGGTTTAATGCCAAAAATGCCAAATCATGCACCTAGGGTTACTAGTGGGGTACCTCAGGGTTCAGTATTGGGTGCAGTCCTTTTTAATGTCTTCATCAGTGGCATTGCAGAGGGACTGGAAGGAAAAGTATGCCTTTTTGCAGATGACACAAAGATCTGCAACAGGGTTGATACACAAGGAGGCGTGGAAAGGATGAAAAGGGACTTGGCAAGGTTGGAGGAATGGTCAGACGTATGGCAGCTAGGATTCAATGCAAAAAAGTGCAAAATAATACACCTGGGAAACAAGAACCCAGGGGAAGAATACACAATGGGTGGGGAGGTAGTAACAACAACAAAACAGGAAAGGGACCTGGGGGTAATCATATCAGATGACCTTAAGGTTAGCAAGCAATGTGAGAAGGCAGTAGGGAGGGCCGGGGGTATACTGGGATGTATAGGGAGAGGCTTCAGCAGCAGAAAACAGGAAGTTGTTAACCCTCTGTACAGACAGTTGGTGAGACCTCATCTGGAATACTGTGTCCAGTTCTGGAGACCCCATCTCCCAAGGGACATAGACAGGATAGAGGCAGTTCAGAGGAGGGCAACTAAAATGGTGCAGGGTCTGCAAGAGAAGCCGTATGAGGAGAGACTAAAGGAGCTTAATATGTATACCCTTGAGGAAAGAAGGGAGAGGGGGACATGATAGAAACTTTCAAGTACCTCAAGGGAATCAACAAAGTCCAAGAGGGTAGCATCTTTCAGAAAAAGAGACTTGCAAGAACAAGGGGACACAATATAAAGATAGAAGGAGGGCAGTTCAGGGGCAATGTGAGGAAGTATTATTTCACAGAGAGGGTAGTGGATGCATGGAACAGCCTTCCTGAGGAAGCTGTGGGGTCTAAAACTGTGGGAGAATTCAAGAATGCATGGGACAGACATAAGGCAATTCTTGTGGGGGGCAGGAAGATATAGGCTGTTGGTTAACTAGGATCTGCGGCCTATCCTGTAGGTAGGGAAATGGGCAGACTGGATGGGCCTAGCGGTCCTTATCTGCCATCAAAGTCTATATTTCTATGTTTCTATGTTTCTAGGGCATAGGAACCCAGGAATGGAGAATAGGATTTGGGGGGGGGGGGTACTGACATTCACTAAACATTTAAGTGACAGTGGGATTATCATAAATGACAAACTCAAAGTGGCAGAGCAATGCAGTAAAGTAGTGATTAAGGCTAATTGGATCCTGACATGCAAAGAATGGAGCATTTCCAGGAGGAGGGAAGAAGTGGTGTTGCCATTGTATCACTTGATGCTGAGACCACACAAGAAGTACTCTGTCCAGTTTTGGAGGCTGTACCTCAGAAAGATCATAGACAGGGTGGAGGTATACCAGAGGAGGGCAACTAAAATGGTGCAGGGGTTCCACGAGATGACCTGTGAGGAGAGATCGAGGGATCTCAACATGTACACCCTGGAAGAGAGGCGAGCAAGAGAGCACATGATAAAGACTTACCACTACCTCACAGGGGCAAACAGGGCAGAGGAGGGAAGTTTATTTCAAGTGAGAAGGAGCACCAGGGCCAAGGGGCATGTCATGAAGCTGGAGGAAGTGGTGTTTAAGATGGAGATAAGGAAGTACTACTTCACTGAAAGGGTGATAGACACCTGGAACAGACTGCCAATGAAGTGATGGAGGTGAAAGCAGGTGGGGGCCATAAACATGGATGGGGAAAGACAAAGGGGAATATTAGTAAATAGGCAGGGGGGAGAAAAGGTTGTCAGAAACCAGGTGGTATCTGGGGAGACAGATTACTTGGAACATCTATGCAGATTCAGTGGACCAAGCTGCCCTTTTCTGCTGACAAATTCTAGGTTTCAGTGAGATCGTTAAGGCACTTTGATTATCCCAGCCAATGTGTTTCTGCTTCTTTCTGCTATGAAATCATAATTCTGCTTGTGACAAAAATAATTTCAAATACAATAGGCTACAAGTAGGGATGGGAAAAGTCCATCCACTATGCTTCGCATAGTCTTTATGGAAAAGTAAACAATGTTTTTTTCACAGACTTTACTGCAAAGTGAGACTTTGTATAGTCTTGCTTCACTACCATAGTGCTGTATAGTTTGCAAAGTGTTCTCCAGAGTACAAATGACATTGGTCATTTCCTGTCTAAAAATATAGCCACATGGTATATGCTGCTGTAGAAGAATTTAGTTTATTTACTTATAAAGCACTCTTTTTTCAATTGTGACTCAAGGCGCTGTACAAGTGAGCAGATTCATCAAAACAGATTAAAAACATAAGCAATATTTGCTAAAATTAATAACAATTCAGGTTAATTAACTGGAGGAAAAGCTTCCCTAAAGAGAACTGTCTTCAGCTCCCTTTTGAAGGCATATACTGATGGGTCCTCTATAAGATAATGAGGAAATGAATTCCACAGGGTTGATGCCACAAATGAAATTGCCTGTTAAACCGAAGATTTCAAACATTCCCTGGGAATCGCCAAAAAGCCTCATCAGCTGGCCAGAAAGTTTGGTGTGGTCAGTAGGGTTATAGAAGCTCTTGCAGGTATCCAGGCCCCAGTCCTTGCAGAGCCTTATTGGTCAGCAAACTGACCTTGAAGGTGATCAGCCACCTAACAAGCAGCCATTGCAGAGAGCAGAGGACAGGTGTAGTGTGACAAGACCTTGAGAGAGGCCAGTCAGCAACCTGGCTACCACATTCTACACCAGCTACAGGCAGCAGAGCTCAATCCCTGATAGTTCCAGGTAAAGGGAATTGCAGTAGTCAAGCTGGGACATCACAAAGGCATGTACCAGTGATGGTAGACCATCCAGGGGATCGGGTGTTTGTTTGTTTTTTTTATCTGTATTTATGCACTACCCTGTCTGGGCATCCTTCCGGGGTATTCACTCAACTACTGCTTTCTACTCCCGGTCTGCACCCCCTATACCCAGGGGGCCTCCCCTGACCACCCAGGCAGACCTAGCCCCTAGACCACCCACCGGGGTAGGCCCGTCCTCCTGTGACAGCCTTTTCTCAGATTAAAGAGGTCCTACCTAGTTGGCAGGTCAGCCATGGAGTCCCTGGAATCCCCATCATCTCCTCATCAGTGGTAGGTTTTTTTTTTTTTCTCATAAGTTCCCAGTCGCAGGATGTGCAATGTTGCACTGCCCGTGATGTGAGTGCTCTCACCCATGTCCGGAAGGCAGCCGTTTGACGTCTTTCCCTATGTATAGCCCTTGGCTTTTTGGAGTACCTCCAGTCTCCACCGGGGGTCACTGTGAGGCCGGGCTGGCCTTGGATCCATCCCCAAGAGAGGAGAAGAGAGGAGAGCAGTCCTCTGGATGCTCGATCCTATCTCCCCCCCCGCTGACCCCCGATGGCCCAGTCTCATTCTCGAATCCAGGTTGCCGGTGTGGCACAAGGTGTGGCATCCAGTGCCTCAACCCTCAGCACCACAAGACTGGAGGATCAGATGTTTAATCCTGATAATGTTTTGAAGATGGTAAAATACACTCTGAACCACAGCCAACCCCTGGAACTTAAGCATCATGCTGCAGTCTGAAACCATGCTAAGATTTCTCACCTTGACTGAAGTTAGTAATTGGGAGACCCGAGCCTAAGCCTGAAGACTTGACCATATTGCACACCAACCCTCGAATGACCAGATTCTGCCACTATTACATCTTCTCTGTTGTCAACCAGACAGGTTCCACATGTTGCTAAATGCTTTCATAATCAGCAAGTAAGAACAGGTGTTTATGAATGCTAAACAAAATTGTATGAATGCTAAACAAAATTGTATGAATGCTAAACAAGATCAATCATTTGTGGCTGAAAAAAGTCATACTATCTTTGCTCAGTTTGTGTGCTGGAACTATTTAAAAGGGGTTTTAAAAGTTGTTTCAAGAGCAAATACTTTTATAAGCTATTTTGATAGGTTTTGCTCTGTATAATTAGAGTATCTAAGCTGAATCCTTTGGTGGGAGGGACAGTTACATTAGCTCCTAGTTTCCATTCTGTTGAACTAAATTAATAGTTTCCCAATGTATCTTTTTGTTTTATGGTCTATGTTGTTGACCACTGATTGTGATGGGCCACTGCCTGCTATATCTGTGATATATATCTATATCTATAGATAGATAGACAGACAGACAGATAGACAGACAGACATATAGATTTAGCTTTACCAGATAAGTCTATTATTTGTTTAGGACTGTGAAACATACAAATATGGTTGGTAAACACAATCATACAAAATGCCACCCCCCCAAAAAAAAAGCACAAGCAACCACAAACCACACAACTAGAGAAAATAGATGAGGAGCCAACATCTCTACCCTCCAACCACCACCATCAGACCAAGTTGACACATCCAACTCCTTTCTATGGGAGGAGTTTGTTATTGACCCCACTTCTATGGCAACTCTAAAAGTTTAATTAAAGAATATATTATTTACAGTAATTAGATAAAGCTGTGGTCCTCCTTTATAGAATACTACTAATTTGTTCCAGTGAAATGGCCGCTAAAACGTGTCAATGTATTCTATTGTATATTTACATACATTAATATGTTTGGGTCATAGTACTGACACCAAGCTTTAATTTTTATGAAGATTGAGTTCCTAATCCTAATGGTTCCAAATGTATCACTTGGAGAAAGCAATCACCTTTAGGAAAGGTATAACTTTGGGACAATTAGGGATAGGATCATACTTTATTTAAAATCAAAGCTTGGAGTCATTGCTACACAACATTGTACTGTACATAACAATGTAGCAATATATGGTTTTGAAAGGTGTCATGGGAAGTTTTTAAAATAATGTCATGGGAACAAATGTATATAACTATTCATAAAATATGCAAAAATGTTCTAATCAACTAATTGCCTAATAGACAAGTACTGTACAAGGGTGTAATTTTCATGGGGCACATGAGCGCACGATTGGAGATTAGTTGCCTGATGTGGAACCTTGGCTAAACCATAATCTGATTTACTCCTTTCAGGCTGCTTTCCATTAATTTTTCCTTTTGCATTTGGTCAGCCTGTGCAGTAGAAAGTTTCTCCAGCCATTCAATCTATTTTGTAGAGATTTGTAACTTCCTGGGACTGCTCCAGAGAGTATTGTGTCATCACCAAGAGTAGATTCACCTCAGAATTCAGTTACGATGGCTGCATCAATGACACTAGCTATTGTGTGGTTTAGGACTTATCCAATATTCGGGCCTTGCTACAATCCCTTACCCAAGACATACCCAATATAAAAATCTGTTTCTCAGTTAAACAATCACATGGAGGTGGCAGAACAATGAATAGTGAAGAATGAGCTTTTTGCAATGAAGGAAGAATCTGATAATGCCTGCTATGCTGATCGGATCACCCAATTAGAATTACAGCTGCAACAAGCTTGGGTTAAAATAGTGGCCCTGCAACACAGAGGACACAGAAACATTTGGTGAATTGTGGGCATCCCGGAAGGGCTGTGGGCCCCAATATGCCCAAATTCCTTCAGCAACTCATTCCATATGCAGTGGACTTCTACTGGGACTCAACTTTAGAAATGGAAAGGGCCCATCATTCATTGTGTCCCTGTCCTGCAAGAGGGATGCCCCTCATCCAATCATGGCCTATTACTTAAGGTTTTCAATCAAGGAGCAAGATCAAAATCTTGAAGTTGTCTTGGGAGAGGGGACTGTTGAAATGGAATGGCCATGTGATCCATATTTTTCAGGATTATTCTATGGAGGTAGCTGCCCACATGAAATCCTTTACTGCTGTGAGGAAGGAGTTGGCTTCATGCAAACTGCAATACTCCTTAAAGTATCCTATTTTATCAATCTTATGGGAGGGTAATTGGCTACAATTTGACACCCCCAAGGATGCCCAATGATGTTTGAAGGATAACAGTGCAAATTCTCACTCTGTACCCTCTCCAGTTACAAGGTAAGTTTCAGTGGGTAAACACACAGGCTTCACAGAGAAGCAGTCTCTAAAAATTATCACCCGCCAGTCCTTGCAGTGGATTCAGACCATCCTAACAAGCCCCATGTTAAACAACCTTCTTCTGCTCCCTTTAAGGAGGACAGTGCTTCAGTTCAAAAGCCAAAATGACAGAGAGATTTTCACTGGCCATCTAGCAATCATCGGTCATTGCCACAGTGAGAGGTAGAGGATGTTCCATTGACAGGGCAGAACATCTCATTAGTGACCTCAACATTGTCTACTCCTCAAGGGTGGTCAGCTGATCTAGAGCCCAAACACCAAAGACTATCACTGATGGTGGATTTAGAGAATAGACATGATGGAAATATGGAATGAGCAGATTATTTGGAGGACGAGTTATTGTTTTCACTTCTCCAGGAGCATTCAACACTGATACCGACTCACTTTGCTGCTGTGGTCCCTGCTGCAGATTAGCCTCAGGATGCACCTAAAGGTCTCATCTCCTCCAGTTTGTTACCTGATTCTTAGTTCTTGGGTATTTTTGAATACATGCAGGTAAGCATGAGGAACTTATTTTGTTTGGCAAGTCCTTCAGATGATGGGATGCTTGGACTTTTGAAGGACTTGAATATTTGAGATCATAAATATTTAATAATGAGAAGTGGGGGGATAGTTAATCGGTGTTGGCTTTCAGGATGGATGTATGCACCATGTTATTTTTGATTGTGTAGGCAGGTACGGGATTGTTTTATTTTCTATATGTGCCTTGCCTCCCCACCTCTCTCATTGGTCTTTCAATTTCCTAATTCTGACTTGATGTTGTTGAGCCTTATTTCTGTCTGGGTCAAGCATTCCTTATGAGGCTCATATTAGCAGGCCTTGTTAATACTTTTTCTTTTGCAGCCTTTCTGTTTGAACTGATTTTAAGGTTTGGGCGGTAGGACTTTGGTGCAGCTATGTAAAGCAATAGGTTTAGAGTTGAGGTAGTATGCCCGACTCTATGCCCTCTGGGGAATAGGAGGGACTGGACAGATTGTTACTGTC
Organism: Neoceratodus forsteri; assembly: GCA_016271365.2. NCBI lineage: Eukaryota > Metazoa > Chordata > Ceratodontiformes > Ceratodontidae > Neoceratodus > Neoceratodus forsteri. The sequence goes on from CM028131.1 coordinate 1,164,625,883, forward strand.
TGCTCCTATGATCCCAGCCCCTAAGCATCTTATGGTTTATTTGCCATGTATATTGATACCCTTTTATCAGAGTTTCTGTTTCCTTATTACTTTTTATCTAACGGGGTAAATACTTACGTTTTAGGGTTATTTCTACGAGTTTGTTATATTGTTATTTATTTTCTCATTTGGTTTATTTACATGGTTTTTGGGGGGAGGGTTTGTATTTTTCTGAAATTAATCTTGGTCTGGTTGATATTGTGATCACTAGATGTTTCTAATTATATACTTTTTAATTACTGGATTGGGGACATTGTTGCTATTGGGAATGTCTTTTTTTGTGTTTTAGGGCTAAATAGTATTTATGTAGGTATTTAATATAGTATAAACATAGCACCATCTGATTTCCAATGTTTGGCTAATCTCTCTCCTTTTCTGCCTGCAATTAACTACCTCTGTATCATTTTGTATACTGCTTCAAAATGACAGATATTACAATAATCACTTGGAATGTTCAGGGCATGAACCACCCTATTAAGCAGAAAAAAGTATTATCATATCTGGGTTCTAACAGATGTGATATTGCCTTCCTTCAAGAAACCCACCTTTTAAAGGCAACAGAATCCAGGTTGATGAGAAGGTGGCTGGGTATGACTTTTCCCCATCACCTGTTCTATTAAAAAGTGCAGGATCCCGATATTTGTTAAAAAAGGTTGCCCTTTTCAGGTTGAACATATTTCCCTGGATGAGGAAGGGCATACTATTCCCCTGCAGGGAACTTTTTGGGTCTGACTGTTATTAATTAATGTATGTACTCATAATGTACATTTCCCAGATTTTTTCACTCAGTTGGCTCAGAAAATAGTGGACTGGTATTAACCCTATATGTATGTGTTGGTTGGTGGGGATTTCAATCTTCTTTTGGGCCCCTTTGTTGATAGAACCTGACAAGCAAAGGAAACTCCCTCACACCAATGCTATAGAGCAATGCTGTTTCAAATGTGCTCAGAATTTAATCTAGTAGATTATTTGAGACTATTACATCCCAGTGATCAGGGTTACATTTTTTGGTCTAATAGATTTCACACCTGTAGTAGATAGAATTTTTTTTTCTAGGCAGTTCCCATACTTTTCAGATTTCTTGGATGCTGCGATTTCCCCTACTGTAATTTTGGATCATGGACCTGTCAGGTTGGTCTGGGTTCTAATAGGGAGAGTCCCTAAATCTCCTAGATGGCACTTCAACCCTGCCCTATTATGTTCTGAGGGTTCTCAAGAGTGCCTTATAGTAGAAATTGATTTCTATGTTTAAACTAATGCAGCTCGCAACTTAACCCATTGTGTCCTCTTAAGACATTCATTGGAGGCCAGATAATTGCTTATGCAGCTAAATAAAATAAGGCTCAGAAGCAGGATATCCTCACCTACACAACTCATGTTAAACAGTTGGAGGATGTTATATATCAAAAGCCTGCAGAATGTTCTAGGCAAATACAGGAACTCTTTTATCTTAAATATTGGTTGCATACTATTTATCAGCAGCAGGCCTCAAGAGCCTTGCTTTTTTTCTGCAGCAGTCCTTCTGGGAATAAGTGGATAATGCTGGAAAACTGCTGGCCATTGGTTGAAGAAAAAATCTTAGGAAACCCAAATGCCTTATCTTAGTTCAGATGGGGATCTCAGCGTAGTTGCAGACCCTTCATAGATTTCTAATTTATTTAGTGATTTCTATCAGGCTCTTTATACTTTCAGCATTTCTACTTTCCAGGATAATTTTGATTCTTTTTTTATGCAGAGATCACTCTACCACATTTATCACCAGTTAGTGCTCAGGCTTTGGATAAGGATATTTCCCTTGTGGAGATTCAATTGGCTATAAAACAGCTGAATGCTGGCAGAGCACCAGGTATGATGGCTTAAGCACAGACTTTTATCAGTCCTTTCAAGCAGTGCTATCACCTTGCCTTCTCGCTCTTTTTCGGCATATCAGAAAAGTGTGCTCTTTGTCTCCATCCATGCAGGAGACCACTATCACTGTCCTACCTAAACCCACTAAAGATCTGACTCTCTGTGCAAACTATAGATCCATCTTCTTGCTTAACACTGATTGTAAGATTTTAGCTAAAGTTTTAGCTACACAGCTGGGAACATTTCTTCCACTGTTAATCCATAAGTCTCAGGCTAGCTTCATGAAGGGCAGGCAAGGTAGAGATAACATCCAGGTTGTGGTAGGCCTGATTCAGATTGCTACTATAGGTCTGGAGTCGGTGGCCATAGTTGCAATCGATGCCAAAAAGGTTTTCAATTCCATCGAATGGAATTATTTGTTTTTCACTCTTTCGGCAATGGACATTGGGACAGATTTTCAAGGATGGGATCACCATTTATATTCCTCTCCAAGGGCTAGGGTAATAGCTAATGATATTTTATTGTACTATTTTTATTATTTTGTGTCACCAGGAAGGGGTGCCTTCTTCCTCCTCTGTTATTTTCATTAGCTATGGAATCCCTGAATGATGCTGTAAGACAGCATCCGGTTGTCCATGGCATCAAGGTGGGTACTCAATCCTTTTCATCATTACTGTATGCTGATGATTTACTTCTGTTACTTTCCAGAGTTGAGACCTCATTCCCTGCAACATGGGCTATTTTGGACTCATTTAGTGCCATATTGGGCATAAAGGTTAATTGGGCAAAAACAGAGATTTTCCCCTGTATCGTGGAGACCCCATATGAGTATCCTTATGTACACCATCCTTAAAGTGGTCACCAGGTGGCATATTTATATCCAAGGATGTGCACAAAATGGGTACCAGAAACATCATGGGGGGGTCCAGGCAAATATGGAGATAGAGTTTAATAGATGGTCCAAATTACATTTGTCTCTCCAAGGGAAGGTGGCAGCCATACAGCTAGTGGTTTTTCCTAAGCTATTTTACTGTTTAAGTAACCTACCTTTGCTCATCCCCTTTGTCTGTGGGACAAAATGGATTGGTTATTTTTTAATTTTATTTGGGAAAGGAGACCCCCAAGGTTTGTAAGGAAGATATTGTGGGCCCCCAGTCTGAAAGGGGGGTTGGAGCATGCCTTGGCCTTGGGCGTATCATATGGGATTGCACATAAAGCATGCAGCAACTTGGATTTCTGCATCTTCAATGAGGTCTGCACTCTGGGTTGATACTGAACAGGCTTTATCAGGTGATTTGCCACTCTCTGTTATACTTAGAGACCCACATCTTGCCACTAATAAGCTTACTTTCCCTTTTTTATTTACTCAACAATATTGGAAAAAGTTGTTGAAGTTGTTGAAGTTGAGTTCTGATCACATGGGTCCTTTTGAATCCTTATGGAACAACCCCAGGATCCAGATTGGTGGATCCCAGATTTTCTGGACTACATGGGCTGCCAAAGGAATTTCTGTGGTGGGTGATCTTTTTGATCCAGAGACAGGGGTACTTACTGAAGGCTTTTACTCATTTGTGGCAAGAACATTCCCTGCCACTCCAGGATTTTTGGAGATACATACAAAGATACATAGACAGTGTTGGCAGATAAGGGCCTATGGCCCACCCAGTCTGCCCATTTAAGTTTGTAAGTTCAGTTTATGTTTTCCAGGAAGTCTGTTGCCCCTTACCCCTGACCTCCAGTATTCCTTTATGTCTATCCCATGCATTCTTAAATCCCGTGATTGTTTCAGCCCCCACCACTTCCTCTGGCAGGGTGTTCCACTTGTCCACCACCCGTTCTGTGAAGAAATTCTTCCTCACGTTTCCTCTGAATCGTCCTCCCTCCAACTTCATCCCATGCCCTCTAGTCCTGGAACATCTTTTTTCACTTAAAAATAGTGTTTTCCTGCACCCTTTTCCTCCCTGTAAGATACTTGTATGTCTCTATCATATCCCTCTCTCCCTCCTCTCCTCCAGGGAGTACATGTTCAGTGCCTTCAACCTGTCCTCATAGGACTTGTGATGCAATCCATGCACCATCTTTGTTGCCCTCCTCTGAACCTTCTCTACCCTGTCTATGTCCTTCAGTAGGTAAGGTCTCCAGAACTGCACAGTGTACTCCAGGTGCGGCCTCACTAGTGTCTTGTATAGTGGAATTATGACCTCCCTTTTCCTGCTGGTGATGCCCCTGCCTATGCATCCCAGCATCCTATTTCTTTACCTGCTGCCTTGTCACACTGTTTCTCTGCCTTGAGGTCATCAGAGATGATAACTCCAAGATCCCTTTCCTGCTTGGTGCATGCTATATCCTCACCCCCAACTGATATATTGTGCCAGGGTTTTGTGCCCATATGCATTATCTTGCACTTCCTTGCATTGAATTTCAACTGCCAAACCCTTGACCATTCTTCAAGTTTCTGCAGGTCCCTTCTCATTCTGTCTACACCCTCTGGTGTGTCTACTCTGTTACAGAGCTTTGTGTCATCAGCGAACAGTGAAATTCTGCCTTCTAGGTCCTGCAATGTCACTGATGAAGATATTGAATAGTACCGGTCCCAGCACTGATCCCTGTGGTACCCCACTGGTCACTCTTCCTCTGTGGAGTGACAGCCATTTACCACCACCCTCTGTGTCCTGCTGCCCAGCCAGTTACCTACCCACCCCACTACTGTCCTGCCCACACCCATATTCCCAGTTTGTGCAATAGTCTTCTATGTAGCACAGTGTCAAAGGCCATGCTGAAGTCCAGATGAGGCCATGTCCACTGCCCTCCCTGATCCACCTCCTAGTCACCCAGTCAAAAATTCAATGAGGTTGGTCTGACATGACCTTCCCTGGTGAAACCATGCTGCCTTGGGTCCTGTAGTCCATTGACAACCAGATGTTCCACCAATCTCTCCTTCAGTAGTGCTTCCATGATCTTCCCCACTACCGAGGTGAGGCTGACTGGTCTGTAGTTCCCCCCCTCTTTGTTCCCACTTTTGTATAAGGGGACTACATCTGCTATCCTCCAGTCTTTGGGTACCTACCCTGTTTCTAGTGATCGGCTAAACAGGATAGCAAGAGGTTCAGCCACCACCTCTCTTAGTTCTTTAAGGACCCTGGGGTGCACCCCATCTGGACCCATTGCTTTATCAACTCTTATTACTTCCAGTTCCTTCAGGACCCTTTCTCGTGTAAAGGGACTTGTGTCCATTTCTGCACCATTCTCACCCCTTGTACTCCATTCAGACCCATTATCCTCCTCTTCCTCAGTAAAGACTGAGCAGAAATACCTGTTCAATATGTCAGCTTTACTGTTGTCATCCTCCACACAGCCCCATCCTCCCCTTCAGTCTCACTATCCGCCCCTTTGCCTTTCTTTTTCACTTATGTACCTGTAAAGGTTTTGTCCCTCTACCCACTGATTTTGCAATGTGTTCTTCTGTCTGAGCTTTGGCTTCCTTCTGACCTCCCTGCCTCCTTTGCTTCTCCTGGTGCTTCTCCCTATCCCCTTCTGCCTGTGTCTTTTTGTATTGCCTGAATGCAATCTTTTGGCTTTCACTTTCTTTGCTACCTCTTTGAAAACCATAATGGTCTCCTCTTCCTTTTCCTCTTGCTAACCTGCTTAATACATAATTCTTTTGCTCTTGTAATCCCCATTTTAAATACTTCCCACTGTTCCTCAACCCCTGATTCCTGCCCCATTCCCCTTAATGCCTCTTTCAAGTATCTCCCCATTTTCTCAAAGTTTGCCCTCCTAAAATCCAGGATACATGTTTTTGTGTGGTTTGGTTCTGCTCTTTCTGTGATTTCAAACCACAGTGACTGGTGGTCACTGTTCCCCAGGTGCTCCCCCACTCTTACCCCCATCACACTGTCCCTGTTTGTGAGCACAAGGTCCAGTATTGCCTTCTGCCGAGTTGGTTCCATGTCCAGTTGCTTGAGGAAGGCACCCTGAAGGAAGTCCAGGATAAATCTGCTCCTAGTTGATGCTGCTGCTGGGATGCTCCAGTCACATCTGGAATATTGAAGTCTCCAACCATTACTACCTCACCCTTGTCTGCCATCCTCTGGATGGCTAGCATAAGCTCCCTATCTGTTTCTTCCTCCTGGGCTGGTGGTCTATAGACCACACCTGTGCGGATGGCTGGCCCCATTTTCCTTTCCAGCTTAACCCACAGTATCTCTCCCCCATTTTGTTCCTCTTGGATCTCTGTGATATTTCTGAGATATTGGCAGCTACATCATGTATTCCGCTCATAGATTAATAAGGATTTTATTTTGATTCCAAAAGATTTAGTTAACAAGCTGCAAACATGGACTCAGCTCCCCGAGGGTAAGGTGAGCCGCATCTATAAATTACGTCTAACTTTCCACTTACCTGATTGGGAAATCCACAAGTCTAAATTGTCAGCTGACCTTCAGATTCCAATTATGAAAAAAAGTTGGGTGCATTGTTGGGTGGAGGCTCATTGGGCATTATCCTATCCACAGCAGCAGCTTATACATAAGATGATTTTAAGCCATTGATGTAGGGTCCCAGATAGGTTGGTCTCTATGGGTCTGAATAACTCTAATACTTGCTGGCTGGTGGTGCGATGAGGAGCCAGGGACCCTTTATCATGGACTGTGGGAATGTTCTTTAATTAGTGGATGGTGGTAGAAAATGTATACACTATATGGAGAGCATCCTTAAAATGCCCATACCTCATTCCCCCTGTTTATGGATTATAGGAGACTCCTATCTTCTTAGCCATTCAGCCTTGAAATATAAACAGCTATTGTACTTGACAGCTTTAGAGGCCAAAAGATTCATCCTGTGTAATTGGCTGTCAACCTCTTCCCCTAAATTTGTAAATTGGCACCAGGTAATGTCTAAGACTGCATCTTATCAACAAGTGCTGTCCTGAAGGAAGAAAAAATCAACAACTTTTTATATACCTGTAGGTTGGGAACTGTGGTTAGCATTGGTTAAGGTTTGTAAACCTACATTTTAGATGTGTATTTGGGTGGTTGGTCATTTTCCTTTTTTGCTAGTAATAATATTTCTACTTTACTGTGTCACACATCAGATGAGATGTTGCAGGCCCTTTTATAGATATATGTTTGGTGTTTTATTTTGGGGGGTTAATAGTCATCAAAAAGATGTTGCCCTGGATATTCAATACTCCATCTGTACTTTTTTCATTGACAGTCAGTTGTTGCCAAATGTTTCCATTTGTTGGACTTTTTCTGGATCTTACTGTTGTATAAAGTTGGTTATTATGATGTGGAAAATCAATAAAGTATTTATATATAAAAAAGAGTATACTTATCTAGCCATAATTACACTGCTGTACTTAATTAGTTTGTGTGCCAGGTAAGGCTTCACTGTCAGTGCACCTCAACTGGAAATATGGTTTTGATTTCTGCTCATATTTCATGCAGAAAACATTATTTTCTTATCAAAATCATAAACAAGTTTTAAAGCATTTTTAAGCAGAACTCATGTTATAAGTGCAATAAGACACTTCAAAGATGTGAAGTTATTGTCATCCCACCCTCCTGAGAAAGCATACTGTCATCAGGAGGCAACACTTGGTTGACCAACCAAACAGGTGAATGGAAGGTTTAAGCCAACTTCTGTTCTGAGGGCAGTTTGCAATGGTTGGGCAAGGGGATGGCTAAGACTGGACTCTAAGTATTCATGGGTTGGAGACTAGTAAATGAAGGAGTAGCATTGGATATCAGGGCACATTAGCTTGGAGCAAGGTAAGGGTGGTGTTACAAGTGGCTGCTTCAGATTGATTAGTTTAATGTAGAGTGAAGAACAGGTATCACTGGACAGCACATAATAATTCTTTGGAGGCAGGGATAGGTAGTTGGGACTAACTACTGGACACCAGGTGTTGATTAGATTTGGGCAGAGTGAGGGAGCAGGTTGCAACTGAATCTAAAAGACTGCTTGTCTGAGGGATTGGGTGAAGCTCCACCACTGCACTGTATGGTCTCCTTTGCACAAGGTAGGGTAAAGACAAGGAGTGACATTGAACACTATGTACTGTTTGCCATAAACTGTATTGACAAGGCAAGTGAAAACTCATAGTGTAACTGTTATTAAATTAGCTTTTCAAAATGTAAGGGAATTTATTAAAAAAGAAAAAAAAACTGTTTAGGCAAAGCTACATTTAGGCACCAATCATAGGTGAAGCACAAAGTAAGGAAATGCAATTTTAGGGTAAAAATGTGATTCCCTGAGACTTAGTGAATTTGAATCTGTGGCATAGGGTTTCTTGGCATTTGAATGATAGAGCAATGCAACATTAGAGTTATCTTAAAGCAGCAGCATTTGTTAGTGGAAAAAAATGTATCCTAGTTTATTAGCAATACTGAATTTCTTGTAAACCATCAATACATCAATTTTTATTTTCATTGTAAATTTATTTCTGATCTGGAATATGTGTTTCTGATATTTTTAAATGTAACTGCTCTTTGTCTACACCTACTATGAATAAATTAAACATCTTGTTTGGTAGGGCACTGTGTTAACCATCAGAAATGTGTGCTAGCACCCTCCTAATAAATCCATAGTATTAATTCAACATGTAAAGATAAAAAAATTAAAAAATCCAGAATCAAAACCATGTGCTTTCACAAACTTTGAATTGCTTTTCTCATGGGAGTACAACTGGTTATGGCATACATAAGTTAAAACAAGAGACCCAGTGCACCCTCCCCCAAAAAGACACATCTGTGAATTATTGCAATGTGCTTTCTACCTCATTCAGTATGGCTACTTACTTTTTTTCATTCTGAGGGCAGAGTGGAGGTCTCTTAGTGCTCATTTCACAGCTGTGGAGTGAAAGTCATCTCAGCCACCAGTCATTAAGGTGGATCTTCTATTGGCTGAGGCCCTATATGAAAATGCAACTGTCAGAGTTGGCTCCCTTTTAAAACATGGTGCATTGCCTGATTGGCTCACTTTAAAATAAGGGCAGATACCCAGCCAATGTTCTGGTGATTGGTGGGAAGCTAGCTAATGGAGACATACATGTATCTCCCAAGTATAAAGCAAATCCATAAATGTCTGCTCAACCCATGAACTTTTACAAAATGTAAAATTTTCACTAATATCATTGGGGTGCAAGCAGTTATGGCATACATAACTTAAAACAAAAGAGCCAGTGCACTCTCATCCCCAACAAAAAAATTGGAAAATCATTTAATTATTACAATCTGCCTTCTGCCTCAAATTACTTCTCACTTATTTCATCCCAAAGGGGAGTGAGTAAGAGTATGGAAAAAAAAAACTACCACAGATGGAATATAAGCAAAAGCCTGACTTTCACTTCTGTGAATGTTTAGTTATCCTTTTCCAAAATTTTCTAGAAATTCCACCTGCCCTGCACGCTACATTATCCCTGGTGTCTATTGTCCCCTCTCTGGTCACTGATCACTGTCAATTGCCCAAAATAAATAAAATAAATCCCTTGTGGCTTGTGGTCCCTCCCCCCTCTTCATCACCTGCCAGGCTGATGTGTATATATAAAAAAAAAACTGGTGGCTAGTGGTCTCCCCCACCTGATCACCTGCCTGTGTCCAGTAGCGGTCAGTGTCACTCAGTGATGTAATCCCTCATCCCCACCTGACATGTCAGTAACCCCCCACTGGCTAGTGGTCCCTCCCCCACCTGATCACCCACCCATGCCTAGTAATAGTCACTAGTCAGTGATGAAGCCAACAATACATATCCCTATATAGTAAAAATTTTTTTTCCAAAGTGGTCTAGTGAACCCACATCCCTCCCTTTCCCTGATACCCAGTTTATAGTTTATTTTTGTACTTATTCACTGGTGGTCTAGTAGCCCAACCACCCCTCTACTCTGTCAGGAAGTGTCCCACCCCATTCCTCCATCCCAAAACAGAACAGGTGACCAACACTCTCCTCTGCTCTCCTCCACAGCCAGCTGCCCACTGAGATGTCAATGAATCAGCACATGCTGTACAAATATGTAGAGGCATGCATAGGGTGATTAACCGACCATTAACATAACCCCTGGCCATACCTTATTGCTTAAATACGTCCTGTGCTAACAGTTCAAAAGTCAAAATGTTCATGTTTGGATTTTTCTGAATGCCCACATCATGCAACATTCACAAATTTGACTTTCATGTGTCTGAGTAGTTGCAGAGAAAAGTTATGTTGGTTTAAATTTTTGCTGATTGTTTTAAAAGTCTTCTAAGACACCTAAAGATTTATAGCCTTCTACACCTGAAAATCTATAGGCAAAGGGAAACTTTGCTCAGAGGAGATTTGGGATCTTTTGACTTACTTCCTAAATGTTTATTTGATGGAAAATACTTCATCTTAATGCACAGGAAGTGATGATTGAGCAAGTATAATTTTATCAAGATAGTTACTTGGAAACTGTTTATATGGGCTATCTTGTGAACTATGGACTCTAGAGACAAGAGGCTTATATCAAAAGGTACAGAATGATGTGCCAAATTCAAATATGTGTTTAATGAGACATATATCTGGTGGCATCCAGATGCAGGGATGGAAACAAACTTTCATTTTAATGATTTTCAAAGTCAGCAGTATACCAGAGTGAGGTGGGTCTATGAATTGGAATTTGCTCTTCTTTCCTCATTTGCAAGATACAATTAGAATTGGTGAATTAGAATATGTGATGTCATAATGTGACTGACTTATAAAACCCAGACATTTTTAAAAGGGATAGAACATCTGTAAACCACATGCTGTGCAATCCACTTAAGTTGACATTGTGTCTTATAACTGATAAGCTTCCTGCAAAGGGTCCAAGTCCATCTTCCAGATACCAGAAGTCTTCCCTGATACCAGAGGTTTAAGGTGCCACAGTGAGAGAAGAAGCTGCCATAGTAAGGATTCAGCATTCAGAGTGACAATCCACAGCAGAGGAAGAGTTCTCCATTATTTTTGGCACTATGAAGAAAGACTTACATTTTGTACCAGCTTCAAGTGTCTGAAGTATCGCTTTAATATTTGTACATATTTTTAGTGTAGCTTAGGAAAGGGGTGGTTACGTAAGTGGAAATCTTTAACATGTTAAGAATGGGTATGCAAAAAAATATTTAAACATTTTATATGCAAAAAAAAATATTCAACCAATTTACATGGAAGAATGATGTTGCTATTTTCAAAAGTTTATTAAGATTGCATATTGCATCTATTTACTTTTCTTTGTTGTTTTGAAAGTTTTGTTGCTTTGTTTGCCTTGAGTTATTTTTGCTTTGTGCAATATTTACCAGACTTGATATATCTATGCAATATTTTTTATTAGCTTCATTAGTTTATATTTTACAGGAATAATTAATTCTAGTTTTATATCACTCTGAGGTTGCCACATACCATGCTCATTTATAAATTATAAGAACCTTTTATGCAATAGGTTGTGAAGGAAAAAAATCTGAGCCTGTTTTCCACTGTTTTGCATGATCTATAAAGCCAAGGCTTGAACCAGAGCTAAGTGGTTATAATAAGCAACTGATATTCCAGCCTATTATTTCAACAATGTATTGGTCACTGTGCAGGCTGTCATTTAGGGTGGTTTTGAACTAAAAAATGGAAAAGTAGATGGTGGCAAACAATAAAGGATTTTTCCCTCATAAAAAAGTATTGGCTACATACAATAAAGGATTCTTTTTTGTTTCTTACAGTTATCCTGAAGTGCTTACTGAGTATGCTCAGAACCAACATTTTAAAAATTACTGTAACAACTCTGGAACTGATTAATATTTTTTGAACAAATCAGCAAAAGGCACATGTGTGGATCAAGCCCTTTCTACCCTGAAAATTTCAGACCAAAATTCTAAACCATCTGGATGGAAGGCGATGGCAAAAAAACCCAGCAATTATGTACATTGTTTTCATTTTCCACAGATCAGAATGTGCACATCCAACCAGAACAAAACTTATCACATCAAGATATCTATCCTATGAGACTGTACATGCAAAAGTTTGTGCATATTTGTTGAATGATTGCAGAGTTATTAAAGTGCAGAAATGGGGGTTTAACACTAAACTGCCTACTGAACCATAAATATGGTAAGGTGACTGTGCCACTGTAATTTGATTTTCATTCATATTGGTGGAGATGTTTTCTATTATTAAGTCCACATTTCATTCATATGCCCAATTTTGGGCTATTTTAGTTTGATATGCCACACTAGTTCATAATAAACCACATTGAAACTGATAACCCCCCTTCTTTGAGCAAGCTTATTTTTTCCCAACTAATCCTGTTCTTTTTCTTGTTTTTCCAAATGTAGTTTTTAAACAACGTATTTGTTTTATTAAACTAGTTATTATTAATGGGTATTAATAATGGAGGCTATGCATGACCTGCAGGAACTACACATCAAAGGCGTGTACCCACCCACACAACTTCTCAACTGCAGACAGGTACACACCTGGTGGCATTCATGACTGCCTGCCACCTGTCAGCTACCCCACTCTCCTGGCATGCAGGTACATACAGGTTAGTGCGGGGCAGATGGGGGCAGATGGGGTCAGAGCTGCACACATTAGTTGGCATCTAATGGGATGACTGTCCCAGGTCTCTCAGCAGTTCCCTTGCATGGTGGGAGTGTATTGGCTGTGCTCCCCTGTAGATAACCACACAGCTGGCAGCAGTGGAGGTGTGAGGTGGGCTGTGCCACTGGCCATGCCATGCCTCTGAAAAGATGGGGAGACACGGGGGGGGGTGCCCCGATGGTGGGTGCTATTTTTCTTATATTGAAACATGTTAGACTCTTTCACCTTGTTAATGCCCTTAAGATGTTTGAATGTTTTGGTCATATCACCGCTATCCCTCCTTTGCTCTAGGGTACACATATTGAACTCCATTAATCTGTCCTCATATGTTTTCTGATACATCCCTGCACCATGTTGGTTGCCCTTCTCTGGACTGCCTCCATTTTGTTAATGTCTTTGTGCAGGTACAGCCTCCAGTACTGTACACAGTACTCCAGATGGGTCCTAACCAGTGTCTTGTAGAGAGAGATTATTACCTCCCTCTTACAACTTGCGATACCCCTACTAATACACCCCAACATCCCTCTAGCCTTACCTACTGCTTTAGTGGTCTGCTTGGATAATTTCAAGTCCTCTGTGATGATGATGCTCACGTCTCTTTCTTCCCTTGTGATAGCCAGCAACTCCCCTCCCAACCTATAGGTGGCTTCAGAGTTTCTTTTACCTGTGTGCATGATCTTGCATTTCTTTGGGTTAAACCCCAGTTGCCACTCGTCTGACCATTTTGCCAGTTTATCCAGATCTCTTCTCATTCTGCCCACCCCGTCTGGATCATGTACTTTGTTGCAGATCTTGGTGTCATCTGCAGACAGACAAACCTTACCCTCCAGTCCATCTGCAATGTCACTGATGAAGATATTGAAGAGAACTGGCCCCAGGACTGATCCCTGAGGTACCTCACTTGTGACTTGCATCTCTTATGACTGTATACCATTTGCCACCACTCTCTGTTTTCCATCCACCAACCAGTTTGCCATCTAGCTGACCAACATCTGACCCACCATGAGCCTACCCAGCTTATTAATCAATCTTTTATGTGAAACAGTATCGTAAGCTTTGCTGAAGTCAAGGTAGGTGACATCAGCTGCACCCCCTTGGTCTACCACTCTGGTTATCCAGTCAAAGAAATCTATGAGATTAGTTTGACAGGACCTTCCTGATGTAAACCCATGCTGTCTTAGATCCTGTGCTCCTATGGATTCCAGGTATTGCACTATACTTTCCTTAAGGATTGCCTCCATAATCTTGCCCACTACTGAGGTAAGACTGACTAGTCTGTAGTTCCCTGCCTCCTCCCTGTTTCCACTCTTGTGGAGCGGTATCACATGAGCCCTTCTCCAGTCTTCTGGGAACTCTCCTATGCTCAGAGACTCACTAAAAAGTTCTGCTAATGGCTCTGCTAGTTCCACCTTTATCTTCTTTTGTACCCTGTGATGTATGCCATCAGGTCCCATTGCCTTATCCACCCTGAGCTTTCTTTTGTGAAGGGACTAGTGCACACCTCCATCCCCCCGTGTTCATGGTGCTGAGCTGTGGGCCCTGCCCTACCTTCACCTCAGTGAATACTGAGCAGAAGTATCTATTTAGAATAGATGCTTTTTCTTGGTCCTCCTCCACACACTATCCCTTATCCTCTTTGATTTTAGCAATACTCCCTCTGGACTGTTTCCTTTCACTAATGTATCTATAGAAAGTCTTGTCCCCTTCTTTTACTGTCCATGCTAGTGTTTCCTCAGTTTGGACCTTTGCCTGCCTTACTGCCTTCCTGCCTTCCCTGCTTCCCTTAGGGAAGTTTGGTATGCCTCCCTATCTTCATCCTGCTGCTTTCCCTTATATTTCCTGAATGTCAGCCTTTTGGCTGTGACATTTTCTACTGCTGTTTTTGAGAACCAAAGTGGTTTCCTCCTTCTTTTGCTCTTGCTTTTCTCTCTAACACAATGGGATGTTGTTTCAAGTATTTCATCCTTAATGCTTGTCCACTTTGCCTGTACCCCCTCACTTATATTTCTTCTTGCCAGGGCTACCTTAATTGTTTTGGCCATCTTATCAAAGTCAGCTCCTCTGAAGTACCATAGTTTTGCCTTGGAATGGGATGATTTAGTTCTAGTGGCCAAATTGAACCATACCATGTGATGGTCACTGGCCTCCAGGTGACCTTCTGTCTGGAGATCTGTAATCCTTTCCGCGTTAGTCAGTACTAGATCTAGGATAGCTCTGTCTCTTGTGGGTTGTTGTACCAGTTGTTTGAGGCCCTCCCACTGCAGGGAATTCACCATGTATCTAGTTCTGGTGGATGTTCCTGCTGGTATTGACCAATCTGTATCTGGCATGTTGAAGTCTCCCAGTATCAGAACCTCCCCTTTAGCTGTCATGCTTTATATATCTTCTAACAGTAGTGTGTCTATGTCCTCCCCTGGTCTGGAGGCTATGGGTGCAGAGTGGCTATGCACCACAGATACACAGTCCGTAGCCACTCCACACCATTGTGCATGGGCTCTATTGTCTGTAATAGGTAGAATTTTGAAGAGATGGCCACCAACTTAATAATGTGTACTTTCTTCCATAAAGATAGTGGTATTTTACTCCAAGCTTGAAATTTTAGTTTCACGTGGTGAACCAATAGTCCATAGTTATATTTTAATAAATGTTCATTTTATGTTGTTAGTTTGATTCCTAGATAGTCTATACACTATTTGAATGATAGCCCTACTAATCATTGAAATAGCAGTTCTGTTCATTATATTAAATTTTAGAATTTGTGATTTTAACCCTTTTTCTCGATAATCAGCCACACTAGACAAACAATAAATAACCTTTTTTATTTCCATTATGCTGTTTACAATAGATATTAGTAACAAGATGATATAATTTGCAAAATCTCTAAATTTAGTGTCTATGATCCCAGTAATAACCCCTTTTACGTTGGTATTTGGGTAAATTTTCTGTAATATCACCTCTAGTCCTAAAACAAATAAGGTAATAGAAAATAACTACCTTGCCTCACCCCTCTATAAATCACAACTTCCTTAGTTAGATTGTTATTTATGTTCAAATATGAGTTGGGTGAATCAGATAAACATTTTATTACCTTGATAAGCTGATGTGGAAAGCCCCATTGCTCAAGTATATGAAAAAGGGAGGGCCATTTCAGCATATCAAATGCTTTGCTAGCATCTAATGACATGTATATTGCCTCAGCAGCTGACATATTCAAATGTGCTGTAATAAATTGATTTTTTTGAATTCCAGACTGTATTAATCTTTCAGTTATGAATCATCCTTGATCTGGGTGGATCATATCTAGCAGAAATGTGAAAATGCTGTTGTTTTTTATTTTCATGAAAATTTTGTAATCATTAAGAATAGATATAGGTTTATAATTGTCTTTTTTTGTGCTTTTTTGCTGGTTTTGGTATAATGGTAATAACTGACTTTTTAAATGAGTTTGGTGTCCTTTTCTCTTCTTGAATAGCTGTGAATAATGATTGTAAATGGGGAATAATAGTGTCCAGGAAATCAGAGAAAAAATATGATTGTAAAACCATCTAATCCCAGACACTTTTCCCCATGTCATAGATTATATTGTAGTTTTTATTTATTCTTCCAAAATGGGAGTAAGAAATATTTCTTATTTCTCTGAGTTATCTTTTTTTACAGATTGATTATAATGCTGTAAATCTTGTTGTGAAGGTGAGTATTTTTTATACAAGTCAGAAAAAAAATTCTAGGAAGCAATTCTCAATCTCTGGTTTTCCATTTAAAACTACATTAATATTATCTGTTAATGTTGTAATTTTATGTGCATTTTGTTCTCTTTAAAATCTTTTTGCTGGGCCTTTGTGGGCTTGTTCACTGTAAAGTCATCAATTTCTTCTAAATTTCATCCAGTTAATTTTTATTTGTGTGATTTCTGTCTCTGAAATCCAGTGTTCTAGTTGTTCATCATTTAAAAACCAGAGGGAGAGGGTGGAGCACAAGGTAGTGGTGCCATTCAAAAGGACAGGATCTCTGACACAGAGGAAAAGAATGCACATGCCATCCACACAATCAGCAATATCAAACTGTTGGTAGGTTAAATCATAACAGTTTATAATCAGAACCAAAGACAAAGGCAGCAGTGCAAACTGCACTGCACAGAAACAGCTTATGTTTCACCCTGCATCCAGGGCTTCCTCCGAGCTGATTAAACAACATTTCATAATTTAATTTTTAGTTATGTCACACTTTCGTACAGTCTTCTAATAGTTTTAACTCTGTTTAAGTTTCTTGAGTAGTTTTTTTACTAGATTTCCTTAGAAGTTATTGCTCCCCTTATGATTGTTTTCAATGTAGCCACAGATCTATGATTTTAGCTTTATATAGGTTATTGTGGTCCCACAAATTGTGACTTGCTTCCTTTACAACTTCTACCATTTGTTTTCTTTTTTTGAAAAGTTGTTATTATATCTCCATGTATATTGTCCTATTTTTTTCAATATCTGGAACCAAATTTAAGGAAACAGGAATCAGCATGATGAATGTTAGACTGAACACAATTGTTATTTACAATAATGTCCTTAGAGACAAGAAAGTAATCTAATCTTGTAGAAGTGTCATTTCTTGAAGAAAAATGCGTAAAATATTTTTTCAGTTGGGTGCAGTTCTCTCCAGTAGTCTGTAAGTAAATTGTTGAAATGAAATTTTGGAAAACCCATGACTTATGTTTCCCATCCTTTTGATTATGGTCATCTATCTAGTTCTGGGTCTGCTAAACAGTTTAATTCTCCCATCAAGATAATTTTGTTGCTCAGGAGGGCATAAACTGTTTCCAAGTATGATCCAGATCTTTGGAATGGTGCATATTGTGGTCCTAGAACTAATGTTTTATTGTTAATAAGACATTTGATTAATATAATTCTCCCCTCATCATCCTTATGTATATCTAGATTTTTTAGGATTATTTTATAATTAACAGTATCCCTTTACTGTTCTTTTTGTTACTGATTGAGGAAAAACATGTTTAATCCATTTTTGGTTTTAGTTTTTTTCTACTTCAAATTCTGCTAGGAAACTTTACTGTAACAGTGCAAAATATAATTCAAGTGTTTTTAGTTATTTAAAAATTCTATGGGTCAATATTCAAAAATTTGCATAGGCACTAGTGGGTCATTTCCAATGCAAACCAGGGTTTTCCCCAAATCCCCTATTCGAAAGAGGCTTTTGTGCAGGCAAAGATTTTGCACCCATGCAAAACATAATGTGTGAGGCTGTGCAAGGAGGAGGGGCGTGGCCAAGAATAGCTGCTCTCCCCCATATTCAGTGTTTCTGTACCATGCAAAAGTGATTTGTGCAGTCACTTTGCACAGGTCAAATACTGCCAAACACAACATTGACTTACTCCTGGCATCTCTAGCAGCTGCTGGGGGTAATGCTGTTACCTAACTGGTTATCCACTGTGGGAGCACACCTGCCCCCTGTGTAGTGTGGACCCCCAATTTCCTGCCACTAATGAAAGTAAAACATCCCTGGTTCTAGTGGTCCCCCTTGCCTGTGATCGCCAGTCCATAAACAAAGTAACATTTCCCTGGTAACAGTGGTCCCCCCTCCATCAGACCACCAGCCCATATTTAGACTAAAACCTCCCTGGTACCTAGTGGTCTCCCCTTTCCCAGTCACCAGCCTGTACTTAAATTAAAACCTTCATGGAACCTTGTGATCCACCTCTGTACATTTGTCCCCTGTACTTAGATTAAAACCTCTCTGGTGCCTAGTTGTTTCCCCATGCAAATGAGCCATCAAGGGCATGTAAATGGGCCATTAGTGCCTTGCATGCCTAATGGCATCATTTGAATGGGTCCCTTCGAATATTGCAAGTAGCACTCCAGTACTATCCACTCTGGTGGGGCACTTCTGTATCAATGTCGACGCAGCACTGTGTGACTTGGATGCACTAACATTGCCCTGTATTGAGTCAAATAGTGCCAATGTGCTGTCCAACTGCATATAGCATCCTCAGGCTCTCATGTTATTCCAAGGTGCAGTGCAAATGTTTTTGTTACACCTTGTGCAGTGGTGAATATTGGGTCATACAGCATATCTCTTAATGGGAGAATTACTTTCATTAATATTCCATATAGTACCTTTTATAGCTAGACCCATATCAGATAGATATACATGAATGATGAAAGTGCAAAAAGTAAGACCGCTTGAATATAGCAAATCTTAAGATGTCATTCGCTTTGCACCAACTCAGACCTCTTCTTAATGTACCAATAGCAAAAATGTACATATTATGTTACTGGTCTTTCCAACTTGTATTGTTATCTTTTATTCAATAAAGCTGAGTTATAAAAAGGAATACAGACCCAGTGCCCTTTTTCCCCAATTTTCCAAGAACTTTACCTCCTCCCATTAGTATTTCCCTTCCCACAATGATGCCAATGGGAAAAAACTGGCATCCTGAACTAACTCCTTGGCCTGCTGGCACTAAGCAGAGGTATTGCTCCCCTCAAACCCAGACACCTGCAAGTAATTTCCTTTAGCCAACATGCCATGCTTACTTTTACAGTCTCTTTTTTTCTTATTTTTCCTCATCCCCCAAGTCCCTCTCTGCTGAACATAACACTGAGAACAGAATTGTTAGAACTGCAGTTCTTTTATTTAGTCATTTAAGTCTTGGAATTACAATACATTTGAGTCAGAGACTCATTTACAAAGACTCCATGTTATAGGGTGTTCATAAAGAAAATGGAATACACAAAGGTTTCAGGCAAGGAATACAAAATGGGAGCAAGGATATACATAACACAAAGTGAAAATAATAGCAGTAAAAGGCATACTTTGGCAGGAATCACAGCAACACACTAATTGCTGCAGAAGGAGAAAGTTTGAGGAAAACACATTGAATGACAGTAGGATATTATGAAAGCAATCTGAAAAGAACTTTGCTAAATACACAGGATTAATGAATAAAGATGGACAAAATGCAGAACATAAGAAGGGAAGTACTAGGATAGTCAATGCACAAGGCAGAGTAGGGGAAGTACTTGGCTAAGCAGAGACCATCTGAGTTGACTTAGTAACGAGTAATGAGAAGAGGGGAGAAATGGGGTGTGTGTGGAGGAATTGGCACCATCTCAGGATAGAGATAGTCACATCTGTTGGTATCAAGAAGGTGCTGATGGAGTTTGGATTTAAAAGGACCTATCTTGGGTTCTGCCAGGATATCAGAAGGGAGGACATTTAGCCAAACAGGTGCTCTATGCATGAATGCCCACTGCCCTTAACTAGTCCTACAGAAAGGGACTTGGTATGAGGCTTTGGTGGAACTCCTCATACCATGGGGGTAACGGTCCAAGTAAGGAGTTTCTCTGCTGAGGGAGGAGTGAGACCAAGGCATATCTTTTTAGCCAGTAGGCAGGACTGGTAGGTAAGCCTACTTTTGAAGTTTAGCCAGCTAGTTTGGTCACATAGGTCATAGGTGTGAGTGAGCCTGGTTGCACTTGTGACCAGATGGCAGGCTTTGTCTAACGCAATCTATTAAGTATAGTGTCAGTGGTAGAGCTGTAGATGACAATCCTGTAATCAATTATGGAAAGGACCAAGCTTGCTACTGCAATGTGAATGGCATCAGTGGTCATACAGTTCCTATAGTTCTTGAAAAGTACAAGAACTAGCTGAGGCAGTCTGTAACGTAAGTCTTCATAGGCTTCACCCTTGTTATAGTAAAAAGTGTATGATTATTTGTAAGAACTTTGAGTTTGGATGTGTACATCACTAACTGTAATTTTCTCCTTCCATGAAGTTTGTTGAATATCAGAATATTGTTTCCTTAATTTCCACAGTTTGGGGGAAAATGCTGTCTGATAGAAATAGGTTGCTCTCTGAATTAATTTACATGATTTTAGTTTTGTCTTCTTTTCACAATAATTTTACTACAATTGATCTATTTGAATTATTGCTGCTGTTCTGGCACCTGTTCAGTGGTTCTGACAAGAAGATTTCTGAAAAGTTATTTTTAGTAATCCATCAACTTATTTGTTTTCTCCCAGTTTTCTTTAATCCAAACATTGTAATATCTTGTTTGTGCATTAGACATTCTTGTTCCTTCTTTAATTTTTGCTCGTTTTCTAATGAATTTAATTTGTGATCTGTTCTTGACTGCCTTTTCTTTAGTTTGTTCAGTCTTTTAACCTCTTGATCCACTTTACCTCCAATTTTTCAAAAGTGGTCTGAAATTGTATATTTTCAGGTAGGTATTTTAACTTTTCAAATTATTTTTGAATATTTTCATTTCCTGCTATTAAATGTTTTGCTCAGCCTGGCAGTTGCCCTTCTAGACTTGAGGGCCCAGCACTGTCTGTTTTCCCCACAGTTGTTTACTTTTTAGAGTTTTCCTGTTCTTATTATGTAGTTAGTGGTTCATTAGGCATTTTATTATCCACGCTTGTGCATTGCCCCTTCCTTTGTTAGTGTCTTTATTTTCAAACTAACATACTAAGATGCCAGTGGAGTAGGCCCAAAGGTCTATCTAGTCTGCTCAAAGATCTTTTATTTTATTTTCTTCTTGTCTGCTCGAGGCTGCTTTTTGGGTACCTTGGCTGCACGCTTTTCAAAATTAGATTTTTTTTAAACTTTAATGTTGATTGCTTTAGACTTGTTTTATCTCTTTTATTTGATTTTATTTGTTTGTTTGTTTTATTTGTTTATACTGGTAAGACCATGGGCCAAAGACCCATTTTCATGGTCAACCAGTTTCACATAAACATACAATTAAACAAATATACAAAAATACAAAATACAAAAATGCAAAAATGCTACTCACAATAAATCTCAAAACACCAATAATGTACATTACAAGAATATCAAGTAAACCATTTGCATTCACTTTCCAGTAATAGATAATTCCTAAGTCTCTTGCTGAAATACATTAATGATCCTTTCAGGCTATGTAAAATGGGTAACAGATAATTAAGAAGATAAGGAAGAACATACAGTAAAGTTTTTTGGCCCTTAGAGGTATTCATCCTAGATATTTCAAAATACGTGGAATCAGAAGACCTTGTGCAAACAGAACTAATATGTCTCTTAAAGAGAATATAAAAACCTCAGGAATCCTGTTTAATGTTATTTTCTTTGCCAATATGCCTAACTGAAATTTAAAGTGCAGGTCTAATGGCAAAAAGTCTGCATCCCTCAATAGTAGACAGTGATGTGTCATGGCTGGAAGTTGTGTGGAAAATCTAGAAATTTGTTTCAAAAGAATTTTAACTTCATTTATTAATCCTTGCCCTGTGGCATAATAAATCATGAGACCAAAAACTACAGTACAAATAAGGAAGTTGTGGGCAAGTGTTCTTCTAGTAGATGGGGCTAAGAGAAGATTAAGTCTATATAAAGCCCCTAATCTCTGACGAGTAGCTTTAATCAAACTAGACATGTGTGGCTCAAACTTCATGCCCTCATCTATTAAGAGTCCCAAGTATTTAAATTGTTGAACTTGTTCAGTAATATTTCCCTGCACTGTATGTAATAATAACTCAATATCTGTCCCTGTTCATTTTCTTACTTTTTGACAAACCATGGACTTAGTTTTCTTTTCATTCAGAGCAAGTCTGTGTACCATTAACAAATTGTGAGCTTCCTGAAAATCAACTGTCAGATCTTTACGAACTGTGTTAATGTTTGTACCTCTTGTGAGGATCACCGCGTCATCTGCATAAAGTAATATCTGGGAATTTTGCAACTGAGTTTTCCTTTGTTTTATCTAAAATGTCACTTGTATTGAATCATTTGCTTATTGTTGTGTAAGATTTTTTTTATAAGAAGTATTATATGCAGCTTCCCATCTATTTCTAATGCCAGATTGTCCAGGTTCCATAGGGTTTGGAGTTTTAATTTCATTGCCTTCTTCTTACCACATTAGTCGAAATACTTTGCTCATAGATAGTGTTTTAATGTTGCTGTATCAGCAGAAGGGGGGATCAAGTGTATGTACATGGATAACCTTTCCCCTTTCTGTAGTAGTTATTCAAATATTGGATCTTACTCTTGAAAGCATGGGTTATATACACAAAATGGGTGCATAACTCCTGCAAAGCTACACAGTATTGGACAGGCACAGGGTGTGAGGTATTCACAACTGTGAGCACCCACAGGGCACCTGTCCATGCCCTGCTCCCTGGTGCACAGCTGCATGGGGTGACTCACAGGTGCATGGGGGGATCATGGGGCACAGGTGGGAATCCAAAGGGATGACCAGACTCGGTCCTCTAGTGGATCCCCTGCTCTGCATGTGCAGGGGTACCTGGGAAGGTACAAACCCTGGGATATGGGGCCAGATGAGCAACTGCATGAAGGGATACCCCAGCCCTCCCCAGAAGCCCAGTGGGCTGGGGCTGCAGTGTGGTGTGGGTCCCTGTGCCAACACTGCTAGCAGGTGTCAATTGGAGGGGTGTGTAAAAGTTATGACTTGGTCCCCATCATGAATACTGTGCACACCTGGCCTGGCACTACTTGCAAACTCTGTACCTTTATGAATGGTGTGTAGTGTGGGCACACCCCAGGCATGATTCTGGACTGCCTGTGGCTTCTAGTTGTATGGACTGTCCAGGGAGTTGGTGCACAAGACACTAGTGCACTGGTCATGAATGCCAGGGGGGCCAACAGACCAAGTTGTATGGCATTCGGTCATGGGCATGTCTACACAATGCCCATACGCAGTGCTTAGGCATTTGTTAATAGGGATCATTGAGTCTCTTTTTGTATCCCAGTAACATTGTCAGTTTTCATAGTCTTATCTCTTTCTCTTTTTTCTTGATGAGTATAAACTGGAAGTTATGAAAATTAAAAAATGAATCTCACTTGCTAAGCATGACTTCATGGCATCTGTTGATTTCCATCTGAAGTGCTTTTAGTTTTTGCATGAATTTTCTACTTTGTTCCCCCAAGAAAATCAGGGAACTGTGTTACAACCAGGAATGTCCATCCCAGTTCAAGGCTGTTTTTTTATGTGGTTACACTCCTCGTCTGTTTAGTGAGGAATCCTGCTCCATTGTTCATTGTAATGTTCTGGTAAGTGTCTGTGTACTTACGAAAACTCCAGCAAACAGGCGCAACTTCTTAACTTGACTGTGGACTGTGGTGTTATGTTTTTAGCTTATTTAGAGTAGAACAGTTACAACACTTGACAGAAAATGCAAAAAAAAGTAAATGCTACAAGAAAAAGGAATAAATTTACAATAGCTGCAGAAATCTACTGTATTTGAGAAGAACTGTTCAGTGTTGGCAAAAGGATTTCTGCATTTGTTCTCCTGTACGAGGTGGCTGTGGGTGAGCTGTGTGCAAATGCCTCTAGTTTGTATGCATGCCTAGCAGCAAACCCTTGCTGCCCCTTCCTATACCTACATTCTGATAGCTAGAATGATGCATTTCACTAGTTTTTTGAAAAATATTAGTCTATTCCTGAATTATAAGAATTTGAAATTTTGGTTCTGATTATGATCAGTAGACTCCTTCAATGATATGTTTGATGCAAAAGAAGAATGCATTTTTTTTCTCGAAAAAGAATCTTCTATCAAGGGCTGAAATTCTACCTTCATCAGAAAAATTCTTCTTTCAGATGCCAGCTATCTTTTTTTTGTTTAAAAAAATTGAAGACCCATAATAATGATGCCCTGGTGAGAATCAAACACATGAATCTAGCTCAACAAGATCTGTTTAGCTAGATCTCTTTTGTTTTGTTTTTTGAAAAAAATACCCCAAAATGTGGGTTTGGGACATCCCTACAATCCAAGCTGGAAAGCACAGCTAAAGGTCCATATTCTTCTTCTGTGAGCCAAGATTTTTCATGAGTTTCACGGAAGAAGAATCTTGGCTTATGAAAGAAAATGGTGGGACATACTTTTCTTTTTGTAGTTCTTTCATGAGCCAAACTCCTTCTTTTGTGAGTTAATAAACAATTCATAAAATAAGAAAATCAGTGTGTGAAAGAACTGTGAAGAAAAAACTACGGCCCAGCATCTTTTTTCATTGACTGATCTTCTTCTGTATGTCATGAAAGAACTCCCGACATAAGAAGGCTAGCTCACAAAAGAAGGAGCCTGGACTTCATTTTTTTTTTCACAGTCCTGTTGTAAGCTCATACAAAAGAACCATTGTTCTTTTGTGCGATCTCGCAAAATAACTGTCTGGTATCTCTCTATCTGTCTGTCTGCCTGTCTTTCTATGTAGCTGTTTGATTTACTTTTACATTTTTGTTAAGCTGACTGGGGTGCCCACACCATTACCACTTCTTTCTCACCGGTTCCTTCCAGGTCACCTGTGCCCCCACTGTTTTTTTTAAGTAGTAAGCAGACTGGGGTCAACTCCCCGTGCTGATTCTCTTGACCCCATCACATCCAGGTCACCTGCCCCCTTCCTTTAATATATATGGTGGCACTAGGATGCCCACCCTGGTGCCACCAAAGATCATCCCAACACTGGGGTGCTCAGTCTTCAGGATCAGCTTCTGTCCCCATACAAGAAAGAAGACTATCCACCATTGATCTTTTTGTTAGCTAAAAACAAGAAAATGGTCAATTGGTAATCCGACCTTCCACAACCACATCCCTTCACCCTGACCCCCCACTCAGCACCCACCTCACAAACACACTCACTCAACTGAACATGTCCCAAGGCACATAAACCCACATTCTCTCCACACCTGGAGTCATGCTGCTGATTTCAATTAGAGCAGAGAGCTGCCTTTCTCCTGATATCTCTCTCTTTCTGTCTCTTGCTCATTCTGTCAGTCTGTCTGTCAGTCTGTGTCTGTCTGTCTGTCTGTCTATCTATCTATCTATCTATCTATCTATCTATCTATCTATCTTTCTTTCTATATTTTTGTTATGTTATGTGGATTGGGGTGCCCACTTCGGTACTGCTTATTATTCCCCCTTCCCTCCCCTCCCCTTCTGATCTCCCACCCCAGGTAATTTATTTTTTAAAGTAAGCAGACTGGTGTGCCCATTGCTGGTACTTCTTCTCTTGTCCCCATCATGGTTGGTCACCCCCCCTTTTTTAACATGGGTGGCATTACCAGGGTGATCACCCACCACCAAAGATTATCCCAACACTTGGGTGCCCAATCCCCAGTGTTGGCTTCTGTCCCCCTACAATAAAGAAAACTGTCCCTCTTTGATCTTTTTTAGCTGAAGAAAAGGAAATGGTGCGGGGAGTCACGTGATGCGGTGCGCTGGGTAAGACGCCTCTCTACCCGCTCTGACCTACCGCCCATTATTTGCCCTTCAAAATCCTGCTTTTCAGTCATTTTTACAGAAGACTATTAATCTACAGCCTTTCTGAGCACTCCGGTTCTGTTTGTGGGGTATCGATGGATGAGGAGATGCCGAAACTCGCTCCAAAGCACACACCTCCTACTACACCAGAGAAGGCCTCTAAGAAAGCCAGGGTCTCCCCCTCACAACCCTCGCTGCCTGTTACCATTGAGTCTCCTGATAGTGACCTTCTTACCCTCTAGAGGTTTCTAGAGGAGTTTCAGCCTTTTAAGGCTGAAATGCAGAATATGGCAGGGGAAATTAAAAGCATTTCTAATACCCTGGAGGAGCTTTCTAAGAAAACTGCTGACAACGAAGTATGTATACGATCCGTTGAAAAGAAGCAAGATAAAGCTGATCTGGAGTTGGTGGCCCTGAGGCAAAGGCTAGTGAAAATGGAGAATAAGGTTGAAGATTTGGAGGGGCATAGTCGTCGTAACAATGCAGTAATAATCGGCTTGCCAGAGGGTGAAGAGGGCTCGGGTCCCGTCAAGTTTACCAAAAAGTTTGTGGAAAAGGTGGCAGGCCCTTCTCCTTTCGGTCCTAGCTACGTCATAGAAAGGGCTCACCGGGAACTACGCCCCCCTCCCTTGCTTGCAGCCCCTCCTAGGGCATTCATATTTTGTTTTCTGAATTTTCAGGAGCGACAGCACTTCCTATACAAGGTTAAAGAGGTGCAAGATTTACAATGGGAAGGTAAAAAGCTGAGGGTGGCACAAGATCTGTCCTTATCTGTACGCCAGAAAAGAGCTACATTTCATAAAGTGGTCCTCAAACTTATCTCCACAGGAATTAAGTTCCACATGGGTTTTCCTGCAAGGCTTCAAGTTTGTATAAATGGCTCGTGGGTGACCTATGAGGATGTGGAGATGGCATCTACTGGGCTCAAAGAAGTGTTCCCTGATCTATTCAAGCCTATATGGGAGAGGATCTGGTGTAGAAAGACATGCCGAATTTCCATCTGGTGGAGCTGCCTATCTGCAGTAAATCATATTTGGCTGCAACGCTTTTGGGGCCAGGCCACGGATATACTGTATACCTAGTTGTTTATCTCTTCATTACAGTTCTCGAATGGGGTTCTCCTTCTGATGCAACATGGACATTCTATTCTAGATCTGGTTTTCATCTTCAGGACTTTTTGATACGTTGTGGACACTTATTTCTCACTTCGGTTTATTTCTGTCTCAATTGTGATTCACGAGCTAGGTGTTAGCAGGCTCATTTGTGTTTTCTCAGTTTCATGTCATAAGCATGTGAATGGGGCCATGGTTCTTATGCTAAATCCCATTTTGCTAGTAATGGTGCCTCTGTTTCTCAGGAGTGTTGACCCAATCTCATGGCAATGGGAGGGGCAATGCTTTTCTTTTTCAGATTTTATTATGAGACCTTTCTGGCATTTGCGGTCTCTCCCTGGCCTTGTTAACATGGCCTACTCCTTTTTTACTGTTCTCAGATCTCACCCCTTCTCATGCTCCCTGCTATTAATGGGCAATGAATAAAGATAATCTGTATATTAAGGGAGATCCCGCATTTAAGGATAGATGAAAATGCTAGGGTTTTGCTTGCTCTCACTGGGCTTTGGTTTGCTCCCTCTTTATAACCCTGTCTAAGTACTTTCTCTGGAGGACTCCCATTTTCTCCTTTTTCTCCCCCCTTTTTTTTTAATTTCTCTTTCTTATTGTGATGGCCACTGGTTCTGATTTAATATATGCTCTGGACAGTGACATTGGGCCTTTCAGTTCTCCCCTATTTCAAGTCGGGTAGCCATAGACTGTCTGCCCTCAGTCTTTAAGCACTGATATTATGAGGCTACACCACAAGAGGGCATCTGAGATTAATCCTCACATATAATACCTTTGGGTTTTAGCCCTCACGCTCTGCGGGCTGTGTGGTTCTATGGCTCGTGGGATCACTATAGGGAGAATTATTTTTTCTAAAGGGCTGGTATAGCCAACCCCCTAGGATCATCTAGGGGTATTGTCAGGATATTAATGCTGAGAATAAGCTATTCTACTGGAATGTTCTGAGTATCGAGGGGCAATTTTGTTCCTGATTTCTGCTTTGTGAGGGCGGGGTGGTTGGGGGTAGAGGACCTTTCAGTCTGCTGGACATCATGTACCATGTAAAATATGGGAGGGTGGGAGGAGGGGATGGTTAGGGTCTATGGGGTGTTTTGGGTGGGGGGATCAAGGGGGGAGGCTGGGGGAATGGATTTAATGGGAGCCGAATTGGGGGGAGGGTAGAACAACCCAGTGCAAACTAGGTTTGGAGCACTATAGATGGAGTATGCATATATGTGTGTTTTGGAGGATCCCGAGCTGGCAACATGAATGATGGCTAGAAACATTCAAGTTATTAGTTGGAATGTTAACGGGGTGAGGCACAAGACCAAGCAGTATAAAATACTGAAGCGTATAAGCCATTTAAAGGCAGAAATTGTGTTTTTGCAAGAGATGCATTTGCTCATGGGGAGGCTGAAAAGATGAGACGGCAACAAATTGGGCAGATGTTTGCAGTGGAAGGAACGACCCATAGTAGAGGGGTCATGATCCTCCTACATAGGTCAGTTCCGTTAAAATCTCTTCAGGTTACATCTGACCCTTCAGGCAGACTCCTGTTTGTAAAAGGTAGACTGCATACTTTGGACATTCTCCTGGGTGCTATTTATAGCCCCAATGTAGATTGCCCTAGCTTTTTTGCCCAGATAATTAAAGTCTTAACTCCCTTTTTGGACACTCCCATGGTGATAGGGGGTGATTTCAATCTTGTTTTTGATCAGGCCTTTGACAGGTCATGTCAATCCTGTCAAGGTCTTTCCCCGGCACAAAGAGCCTTTAGGGACCTGATGGACTCCATTGGTCTTTGTGATATCTGGCGTGTATTGCATCCCAATGTAAGGGAATACACTTTTGTTTCTCCGGTGCATGCAACCTCCTCTAGGATTGATTATATCCTCATCTGTCAAAGCCTGTTACCAGGGGTTATATGTTCTAGCATCATTGCAGGACCCCCTTGGATCACTCTGTGGTCACCTGCCTAATAACCTTGGCCTCGTTGCCAAATAAAGGGGGCAGATGGAAGCTGAATAACCAAATCCTGAAAGAGCCAAAGACGGTTCAATACCTAGCATCCCAAATAAAGCAGTTTATTGCTTCTAATTCTAACTCTATGGGGAAGCAGGACATGATATGGGGTGCCTGTAAGGCATATCTAAGGGGGATTATAATTGGTTTTACATCAAAAAGGAGGAAGGCGAGGGCATCTCGGATTTCTAACCTTCTCTCCCAAATTAGGAGTATGGAGACTGTTCTTTCTCCTTCTTCCTCTGAGGCATTCAAACAAGATTTAATGAAACTGAGAGAGGCCTATTTAGCAATGTTAATGGAACAAGCCGAATATGCTATTTTGAAAACAAATGCGGTATATACTGATCAGGGTGAGAAGGCGGGTAAAATGCTAGCATTACATATTAAGCAACAGGAATCCGCCAGACTCATTCCTGCTATCCACTCTCTTAGTGACAATTCTCTTAAGGTCTCGTCCCCGGAGATAGCGGAGGAGTTTACAAAGTACTTCCGGGATTTATATGGTCCTATGGTTAATTCCCCATCTAAGGAAAGACTTTATGAATATCTGAGTGATTTACAGTTGCCAACCCTTACACAATCCCAGCAAATAATTCTGGAGTCTCCAATATCTGAGGGCAAAATCGAAAGAGTAATTAAATCTCTCCCATTCAACAAATCTCCAGGCCCTGACGGGTTTACTTTCAATTTCTATAAAGCTTTCTCAAAGCAGCTTATTCCCATCCTGCTGTCACTTTTCCAGGCTATTCTCTCAGGTAAAGTGTCTGATCCATCTCTTTTTGAGGCCTTAATAGTTCTGTTGCCCAAGCCAGACAGACCACCGGATCAGGTGGCAAGCTACAAGCCGATATCCCTACTTAACCAAGATATTAAAATCCTGGCAAAATTACTAGCCGACCATGTGGAAGCAGTACTTCATTCTCTTATTGGGGCTGAACAGGTTGGTTTTAAGAAAGGGAGATCATTGGTTGACCATCTGAGGACCCTGTCCCATGTCATCTTGGCATCCAAGGATGCTCCTCATCCAATAGTCTTGATCTTGTTGGATGCCGAGAAGGCATTTGACAGAGTCCACTGGGAGTACCTATTTGTTATGATTGAAGCCTTCGGTTTCCCTAGGGAATTCCAGAATTGGGTGAGTTCTCTATATAACCCCCCCCCTTCCAGAATCTCATGTAACGGGGTTATCTCTAACCCCTTTAGACTATATGTTTGGACTAGACAGTGGTGTCCCTTATCTCCTTTTCTCTTTAATATTTATTTAGAGCCACTTATCAGAAGGTTATCAGGAGCCCAGGGTATATCAGGTATCTCTCTCAGGGAACAGATAGTTAAAGTGGTGGCCTATGTAGATGACTTATTGTTACAGATATCGCATCCACTTACATCTATTCCTGCTATCCTAAAGCTCATAGACGATTTCAATAAGGTTTCAAATTATAAACTTAATGTAGGAAAGACAGTAGTTTTTCCTCTTAATCATAGGGTCTGTAAGCAGGATGTTACTGTGTTTGGACTCACCTGGAAGTCTGATTATATTAAATCCCTTTGGCTTCTCTTAGCAAGGAGCACTACATGGCTCAGACAGTTAAATATTGATGCCTTAGTACATAAAGTAGATCTTGACCTTCGTAGGTGGGCTCTACTCCCTCTCTCTCTATGGGGCAGAATAAATTTAATAAAAAATGAATGTTTTCCCTCGTCTGTTCTACCCCCTCAACATGTTGAACATATGGCTTCCCTTGTCCTGGGTCAAAAAGGTACATGGTATGATTTCCACTTTTATATGGGGGGATAAGAAGGCCAGAATGGCATTTCATAAGTTAGCAGCCCCGAAGGACAAAGGAGGTTTAAGACTTCCCCATATTGAGTTACACTATTGGGCCAGCCAGGCCAATAAATATCTCAGAAGGCAGACTGTGGACCAGCTTTCCATGGTTGCTACATATATCCTGACTTGGTTAGCTGTCAAATCTGCTTCCATTAAAAGACACGGTCTTTCCCCCCGCTGCATTGTTATATACCAAAATTGGTTCTCTACCAAAGTCTCTTTGTAGTTCCCCATAGCTGTCTCTATCAGGGTTCA
Organism: Neoceratodus forsteri; assembly: GCA_016271365.2. Taxonomy (NCBI): domain Eukaryota; kingdom Metazoa; phylum Chordata; order Ceratodontiformes; family Ceratodontidae; genus Neoceratodus; species Neoceratodus forsteri. The sequence goes on from CM028131.1 coordinate 1,164,656,815, forward strand.
TACTCAGTTGTGTGCATTTCTAAGATAGGTGAATCTCAAGGATTTATCACAACCTGTAATAGGCAGTCCCAACTTCTGATTAGAGGGTAAGCCCCTCCCAGCCACATGGCTTTCTCAGATACGAAATTGCTGTTTAGAGGAGTTTGTGTCACCTAATAGTCAATGGTATTCTTCAGCTGATATTATGTGTAAGTTCTCAATACCTCATGCAAATATTTTTCAAATTTTCCAGTTTCGTCACCTTTTGGTTAAGGTAATGGGCTCGACCCCCCCACACCTCCAAATTTCAATTTTCAGAACACCTTAATGAAGTTGGCAGGTCTGCCTCACGCCGTTTCCAAAATATATAGTGTTCTCTTCACCTGGGCCTACCCTGATAATTATGCTCCCCGTTTCCTTTTTGGCCTCTCTCTTTCAGGGTAAAGATTTGGATTGGTCTCTCCTGTGCCAGAACTCCCATAAATTCCTTAAGCAGGACAGACTTAGGCTAATGCAGTTTAAGATTCTGCATAATATCTACTACTCACCTCAGAAACTTGCTAGGCTTGGTCTTGTATCCTCCCCCCTTTGTACAAGATGTCAATCTCAAGAAGGAGATCTTCTTCATATTTTCTGGAGCTGTTCTAAAATTGCTCCACTCTGGACTGCGATCAAACAGCGTGTTGACCCTCTGTTGGGGCTCTCGGATCTCTTCACCCTCGAAATTTGCCTCCTTGGAGATTTTTCCTCCATCTCGGTGGTGAACAGGAAGTATTATATAGCCTTGATGTCGATGTCAGTTAAAAAGGTGGTTCTAAGACATTGGAGGGATACGGAGGTGTCAACATATGTTGAATGGCTTCAGGAGTTACTTGCAAATCTCAGAACTGAAAGAACTATTGCCAGTTTATCTAACAAACTTAAGAAGTTCGATAAAATCTGGGGACCACTACAGGCTCTCTGTGCACTTTAAGGTTAAGCATTAATAGGTTACATTCATAGGGATAGTGCTTGAGATGTAAAATTGTGCTGAGTTGTTCAGGGTGGGAGTGGGGTAGGGTGGATGGGAGGGTGGGAGGAGATTGAATCACTTCATACTTCATACCTGCTGTATATGGACATTTTATCCATTGTCATGATTCGCTCTTTGTACTGGAAAATTAATAAAGTTTGAATTGAAAAAAAAAAGGAAATGGTGTGCATCAGCGATCTGACTCCCTACATTCCACCCACCAACCCTGATCCACCATTCAGCTTTATCTATCTATCTATCTATCTATCTATCTATCTATCTATCTATCTGTATCTATTGATATATTTTTCTTAAGTGGTCCATGGTGTTCATCCCAGGACCACTTCTTTTTCTCACTCCCCTCCACATCACCAGCCCCTTCCCATTTTTGGGGCTGCAGTGGGTGTAGCCCTGCAGACCTCTTGCTATAAAAAAAGACAGTGCATTCCTTCCTGCTGAGCATGTTGAACACACAGCAGTTACCTTAGTGTCCATGGTGCCCTGGAGCACCCTGCTTAGTGTCTCCAGTTGCATTACATAATTTTTTAAAGTATAACTGGGTGGCTTCATGATCATGAAACTGGGGGAACTGGGCACCCCCAGTGTCACTCTTATGTTTCTGGGGGGAGAGTGAGGGGTGGGGGCTGAGATAGATGGTCGGGTAGGAGGCATATCTATAATTTAAAAGAAAACAAAATTGGCAGTCATGATAGAGCACAGCACACTCCACTATGTCCAAGATGGATGCTGCACTCTACTGCACATGCGGAATCACCAGCGCATGTGCAGTAGAGTTCAGTGGCCATCTTGGACACAGCAGTGTGAACCATGTTCTGCCGTAACTGCCATTTTTTTCTTTTAAATTATAGATATGCTCACCTCCTCACCCACCCTCTTAGCACCCAGCCCAACCGGAAACATAAGAGTAACAATGGGGATGCTCAATCTCCCACTTTAATGATCTGGATGCCAATGATTTTTTTAAAATATTTCAATTACACATATCCCCCCACCTGACCCTCCCTCTCAGTACCCCCCACGGAAACATAAGAGTGACACTGGGGATGCTTAATGCCCCAGTGCCACGATCATGACTCCTCCATTGTTTGTTTTTTGCATAAGAGTGACACTGGGGATGCCTAATCCCCCAGTTTCATGTTCATTACTCCTCAGTTTTTTTCATATCCCCCATCATGACCCCCCTCTTAGCACCCACCACCCCAAACCCACACCCCAGAAACATGAAATTGACACTGGGGGTGACCCAATGTCACGATCTCAAATCCTCAGTGTTGTTTTTGTTTTTTTAACCCTGTTAAAAAGAAACCAGCTATTGATGTCTTTTGGGGCCGTTCTGTCCCCCACCCAACCCTCCCACTCAGGACTCACTACCCTGCCCTCCTTGCCCTTACTTGCCCAATGGGGATTCAACACCAAAATCCTCTCTTGACTACAGACACGTCTTCACTTTTCAAAGCTGGACCATGAACTGAAGAAACAGGTATGTGGTTCAATGTATTTCAATGGTGTTTTGAACTTAATGGCAATTAAAATGGGCATTTTTACATATTTGTTGGCACAAATTTTCAACATGCCTTCTTTGGGACTCTGCCACATGAATAATTGCACTGACATTAGGCAAATCTGTCCCAATATGTGATTTTGCACTCCCTGTGTGAAATCACATTTCAAGCAGGAGTTGACATTTTTTCTACATTTGTTCATGAGGTTGGGGTCAAAAGAAGGCTATGTTGAATATTTTGTGTAAAAATATTAAAAACACAACAAAGTTATGAGCCTGCATTGAAGTTTGTGAATGGAGGCTCATAACTTTGGTAATTTTCAATATTTTTACTCAACCTTTATAAGATAGCCTTATTTTTACAGCACCTCATGAATGTGACAGATGTCATTTTTCAATCCTGGCCAGATTTTTTTTTTTACATCCTGAAAGGTGATTTTGCAGTCCTTGAGCAAAATCACCTTTCGGGCAGGAGTTGAAAATAGTCTATGCCACTGTTCATGAGGTGGGGTCACAAGAAGGCTATGTTCTAAATTTAATATAAAAAATGTTGAAAACAAAAAAGTTCTTAGGATATGCTGAATTTTGAAAATGCAGGCTCATAAGCTTGATTATTTTAATATTTTTACCCAAAATTTTCAACATGTCCATTTCTTTACATCACCACATGAATGTGACAGCTTTTATTTTTCAGCTTCAGCCCCAAATGTGTTTTTGTGTCCCTAAAGTTGATTTTGCAGTCCCTGCATGGAATCCCTTTCTGGGCAAGAGTTGAACATTTGCTCTGTTCTTCTTCATGAGGCAAGGACATAATAGGGTTATGTTGAAAATGTGCTGTACAAATATTATAAACCAACACATTTATAAGCCTACCATTACATTTTGCTAACACAGTCTTGTAACTTTGATAATTTTCAATATTTTTAACCCAGATTCCTCAGTTGCAGTCCTATTGGCTCTATCCAGAGTTTGTTTTGACTAGGAAAAGGACTGAGGTGTCCATTCATGGCACTGCATCACTTGCCCCCCTCCCATCCAGGTCACCCACCCCTTCCTTTAATTTTCTATATATGGTGGCACTCATGTGCCCACCCTGGTGGCACTGAAGATTATCCTGATGCTGGGGTGAATAATCCACAGTATTGGCTGTGGTCCCCCTACAGTAAAGAAAACTGTCTCTCATTGATCTGTTTTTCCTTCCCTGAAAAAAGAAAATGGTCCATTCACAATCTCATCCCCCACCATCTCCAACCACTCCTCCTGACTCCCCACTCACACTCACCACCCACACACACATTCACACACCTGAAAATGTCCCACTGAGTACATACATAGATACATAGACAGTGTCAGCAGATAAGGGCCTATGGCCCACCCAGTCTGCCCATTTGAGCTTGTAAGTTCAGTTTGTTTTCCTAAAAGTCTGTTGCCCCTTACCCCTGACCTCCAGAATTCCTTTATGTCTATCCCATGCATTCTTACATCCCATGATTGTTTCAGCCCTCACCACTCCCTCTGGCAGGGTGTTCCACTTGTCCACCACCTGTTCTGTGAAGAAATTCTTTCTCATGTTTCCTCTGAATCGTCCTCCCTCAAACTTCATCCCATGCCCTCTAGTCCTGGAACATCTTTTGCTTAAAAATAGTGTTTTCCTGCACCCTGTTCCTCCCTGTAAGATACTTGTATGTCTCTATCATATCCCCTCTCTCCCTCCTCTCCTCCAGGGAGTACATGTTCAGTTCCTTCAACCTGTCTTCATAGGACTTGTGATGCAATCCATGCACCATCTTTGTTGCCCTCCTCTGAACCATCTCTACCCTGTCTATGTCCTTACGTAGGTATGGTCTCCAGAACTGTACACTGTACTCCAGGTGGGGCCTCACTAGTGTCTTGTATAGCGGAATTATGACCTCCCTTTTCATGCTGGTGATGCCCCTGCCTATACATCCCAGCATCCTATTTGCTTTACCTGCTGCCTTGTCACACTGTTTCCCTACCTTGAGGTCATCAGAGATGATAACCCCAAGATCCCTTTCCTGCTTGGTGCATGCTATATCCTCACCCCCCAACTGATATATTGTGCCAGGGTTTTTGTGCCACATATGCATTATCTTGCACTTCTTTGCATTGAATTTCAACTGCCAAACCCCTGACCATTCTTCAAGTTTCTGCAGGTCACTTCTCATTCTGTCTACACCCTCTGGTGTGTCTACTCTGTTACAGAGCTTTGTGTCATCAGCGAACAGTGAAATTCTGCCTTCTAGGTCCTGCTCAATGTCACTGATGAAGATGTTGACTAGGACTGGTCCCAGCACTGATCCCTGTGGTACCCCACTGGTCACTCTTCCCTCTGTGGAGTGACAGCCATTTACCACCACCCTCTGTGTCCTGCCACCCAGCCAGTTACCTACCCACCACACTACTGTCCTGCCCACACCCATATTCCCCAGTTTGTGTAATAGTCTTCTGTGGCACAGTGTCAAAGGCCTTGCTGAACTCCAGATAAGCCATGTCCACTGCCCTCCCCTGATCCATCTCCCTAGTCACTCAGTCAAAAAATTCAGTGAGGTTGGTCTGACATGACCTCCCCCTGGTGAAACCATGCTGCCTCGGGTCCTGTAGTCCATTGACAACCAGATGTTCCACCAATCTCTCCTTCAGTAGTGCTTCCATGATCTTCCCCACCACCAAGGTGAGGCTGACTGGTCTGTAGTTCCCTGCTTCCTCTTTGTTCCCACTTTTGTATAAGGGGACTACATCTGCTGTCCTCCAGTCTTTGGGTACCTCCCCTGTTTCCAGTGATCGGCTAAACAGGATAGCCAGAGGTTCAGCCACCACCTCTCTTAGTTCTTGAAGGACCCTGGGGTGCACCCCATCTGGCCTACATCCCCCCCACCTACATCCACTGCCCGATCAAAGACACACCTTGCTGCTGAAACCAGCAACTGCTATATAAGAATAGAAGGTAAGTGAGGTTTATTATATTTCAATGATGTTTGAACTTTTATTATACAATGGCATAAAAGAATCTTGGACTCTGATTGGTCCATCTGGGACTGGAGCCATGATGTTATCCCAGCACATGAAGGCTCTCGTCCCAGTACACAGAAGACTGCAGGAATGTGTGGAGAATCACTCCAAGCAGCTAACTTCCACCCACTCTGCAGTCACTACAATTCTCACTGGGCAACTCTCTGCAAAATACGTAACCGGGAGCCACTTACTTACCACCGCCACCATCCATAACCACAAACACTGGCGACAACCCCCTGAAACAGTATGTCACCAAGCAGATAAATGTCTGTTTATTTTTAAAGAAAGCAGTCATCTGAGACTGTGATTCTATCCCTTTCAGCTGCAGCGTGAGCATTTTCAAATACCATCGCGCCCTTAGCTTTTCGTCACGGTCATTCCCACTACCTCTTTCCTGACTGAAAATGAAAAAAAAAACAAAGTGAAAAATATTTTAACAGTCCCGGTGTAGGTGGTGCTGAATCAACAAACACCTTTTTTTCAGTTTACATTGATCATAATCGCGATCTGCATAACAAAAAAGGGCACAAGATTACTCACTCAGTAGTGTTCAAAAAACCATGTTTCTCCCACTCCCGATCAAAAGCATTGGCCACAAACTAGAACACCTATCCCTGTGAACAGGAAAAGGAAAGTGTGCATTTGTGTCTGTGTGTATTGGGGGGGAAAAGGTGGCATTTGCACATACACAACCACTCTTTACCAGCAGTACCACCTACTGGCCAAAACAGAACTACTTTTTTCCTTGGTATATCTCCTCATTAATAAATAAAGTGAAAATCTATTTAAAAATGCTGTTTTATCACCTCAGGTGTGATGTTATCCCAGCACAACACACACCCTGTTGTGCATTATTGCTTAATTCATAACACACTTACTTTATTTTATCATATCACAGTCACCAGTTCCAGCAGTAAGACATGTGTTCCATCTGAGACTGGATCTAAATCATGGGACATGTTCAGGTGAGTGAGGGTATATGAGGAGTGTGGGTGGTAGGTGTGAGTTAGGGGGGTACAGGTGCACTGGATGGGATTGTGGGGGCAGATTGCCAATGAACTGTTTAAAATTATAACATAAATGAATAGAAGAAAATAAATAAAGAATGGCTTAAAATATAATGGGAAGGGGTTCAGGTGACCTGGAGGGAAGGAAAGGTAAAAAGTGTATAACCAGTCATGGTTGTATAGTCACCCGTTGTTTGCGCACTGATGCTGGTGGTGGTGGTGGTGTGTGTGGAGGGGGTGTTGGTATGTGAAATAATAGTTAGTGATACTGATTTATGAACAGTGACCTTGCTTTCTAACTACAACCTTAGTTATATTGCAAGTGCCTATACCAGTAAATGGATAATTATATTCATTTGCAGACAGAAGGTTGTGTCTAGATCAAGACGATGTATAACTAGTGAAGGCTGTGCTGAAGGAACACTTTTTTGTTCATGATGCATTGACATCTTTTCTTTTTGTTTACCTACAGAATAACATTACCATAACCAGTTCCTGAAAAAATATGAATGTGGTGATTTTTTTATTTTTCCCTTGCAGGTCATTTCTTTACAATTTTCCACTGTTAAAATATTTGTATCTCATGTAATATGTTTGCTATCAATACCACATTAATTCCTAAAATTTCCACTGTATTTGATATCTGTTACACTTGTTCTACCCTGTATCATACCTCCTGTACACACAACAAAGTACAAGTATTTTAATTTGTTTTGAATGAGTAAAGTTCATTACTTATTTATTTATTTATTGAAATAGTTTCAAGAGGAAAGGCACACTGAGCAACAAGCTTCTCTTCTCCTGGTGTGGCTCAGGGGGAGGGGGAATAGGATGGATAACATGCAGGTTATCAATTAAGTAACATTTAACAGCAGAACACATATAGGTTACAATTTGTGTGATTTACAGAATAGATCAAAGTACAATCAGATTACAGATAGGCACATAATACACTTAGTCCACATATAAGAATATACAGTAGTAGTGATAACTCGGATAGAACAATTGCAGACATAAACTCACAAGAAGCAGCTAGCAAAAAACATTAAATGCATAGATACAAAGTTTGTCTGTCAATCTAAAAATAGGCCAGCTTTGTAGCATTTTCTAGATGCCGCTGGTTAGGCAAGAAGCGGGGGCGTGGGTCAGGCCTGAGAGTCAGACGCAGGAGCAGTTTACCATGAAGTAATTAGCCAGGGCAGTGGAGAGAGAATTGGTAGAGGAGAAGTGACAAATTTGTAGAGGCAGCACATTCCAGAGCTTAGGGAAGCAGTGAGAGAAGGCTGCCTGGCCAGCAGTAGTCCTCCACCAAGGGATTACTAGTTGGTGGGAGTCAAGGGATCTGAGGGCATAAGTGGCGATGGGGGCTGAAGAAAGCAATGTGGAAATGTAAGATGGGAGGACACCTAACCAGTACTTAGAGACAAATGTAGTGCAGTGCATAATGCATTGGTTTTCAAGGGATGGAAATGACAGAGACCGGTAGAGATTGCAGCGATGAGTGAGGGGGAGGGCATCGAGTGCAAAGCTGCAGAAGGCATTGAAGAGAGTATCTAATTTGGCTAAGGTGGACTTTGTGGTGAACTGAAAGTGATGTCGCAGTAGTCGAAGGAGGGAAGTATCATCTTCAGGACTAGTTCACAGCATACGGTTAGAGGGAGACTTCTATGGGTTCTGTACAGGGCACCTAGCATGGGGCACAGTGTTTTTATGGTGGCATCAATGTGGTCAGAAAAGGATAGATGCCAGTCGTGCCAGACCCCTACGTAGCAGAATGTGGTGACATCCTCAACTATTTGCCTGTCTAGGGTGCAGAAGATGGGGAGGGAGGGGAGTCTGGACAGGCATTGTCATGCACCAAAAGTCATAGTAACAGTTTTTTTAGCGTTGAGGGAGAGCTGGTGAGAACTGAACCAGTGTTGGATATTGACAAAATCATCTTGGAGATTTGCAGCTACTCCTTCTGGGGAGGTGCCTGATATGAAGAGAACAGTGTAATCTGTGTACATGTGGATTGAGGATGTGGAGCAGATAAGTGGTAAGTCATTCAGAAAAATGGAGAACAGAATGGGTCTGAGCACTGATCCCTGAGGGATACTGGTAGTTATGGGGAGGGGGCAGATATAGCATCGGAGATTCTTACAGACTGTGTTCTGCCAGTGAGGTAGGAGCTGAACCAGTTGGTGGCAGCAATGGAGAGACCAGAATCAGAGAGGCTGGAAAGAAGTAGAGAATGGGAGACAGTGTCAAATGCTTTATCTAGGTTGATGAAGATGGCAGAGGTGATCAGCCTTCTATCCATGCCAGTGAGTATAGTGTCAGTGAGTCTAATCAAGGAGGAAGCAGTGGAGTGACCCTTCCTGAACCCAGACTGGAAAGCTGTGAAGAAGTTAGAGTCAGTGAGAAAGGAGGTAAGTTGTGAGTGCAGTTTTGCAAGAGCCAGGAGGAGAGAGAGATAGGGTGGTAGTTTGACGCCGAGGTGGGGGCCCCCTTTAGGGAGGGGGATGACTATGGCATGCTTCCATGCCTGGGGAAAGTTGTTGCAATGAAGGACTAGTTTAATAGGTTGACAAGGGGGGCAGCTATGGCAGGGGCAGAGAGGTAGAGGAGTTTGGGGTCCAAATCATCAGGGGATTTGCCTTTTGAAGGGTTGAGTGATAGCAGGGCATTTAGGGCTTCTGCTAGTGAGATGTTATTGAAGGAGAAGGTACGAGGCATTATAGGCTTCTTTATTCCATCGGTGGGTGCGTTTGAAGCAGGGGTGGCAGGGGAGAGAGGAGCGAAGCTGCGCAAGTGGAGAAACATGTGTTAAACTCAGCCACGACAGCACTTGGTTCTGAGTGAAGGGAGTTGTTAATATTTAGGAGTGGAGTGGGAGTTGAGGTAGGAGGGGAGAAGAGGGAGTGAATGACCTTCCAGAACTTTGAAGGATTACTTAAGTTTGTCTGGTGGGTGGAGTTAAAGTATTCAGCTTTGGCCAGTCAAGTACCTCTGGAACACTTATTTCAAAGCATCCAGTATGTGGAGACATCTTGTGGGTGACTTGAGGATTTTTGGGCTCTCCAAGCTTTGTCCTGGGCGATTTGACATGCTATGAGTTCAGGGTGATCCCGGTAGGTGGTTTCCCTTAAACCTTTTGTGACACAGAGGGGCATGAGTGTCCCAGATGTTGAGGAATGTGCTTTTGAAGTGAAGGAGGGCATCATCAATGGAGGAGATAGTAGTGGTAGGGGCCCAGTTAGCTTGGGCCAGGTAGTCTAACAGTGAGCAAAGCTGAGTGATTTGTAAGTCCGTTGGACCAGGAACTTAGGGGATGATTTGGGGCAGTGAATTTTATGGATGAGGTAAGTAATATGGTGGTCACTTAAGGAGTCAGGAAGAAGACCAGCCTTGATGACCCTGTGAGGGTGGGTGATCAGGGCCCAGTTAAAAACAGAGTGGTTTCCTGATTTGGGATTTAGGTGGGTGGGTTCAGAGATCAGTTGTGAGAGATTTAGCCCAGTTACATCTGTGCAGGCTTTATTGAGGGCTGGAGATAGCCAATTGTGATTAAAATCTCCCATTATATATAATTCACCTGTATGGATAAGGGAGGAGATCTGAGTGAGGGGATTAGTGACTGTTGATTAGGGTGTACCTGGTCAGCAGTAAATAGCTGCAACGTAGATTGGGATCGAGAAAGGGAGGGACAGTTGTAACAGTAGAAGCTCAAAGGCTTTAGGTTCGGCCACAGCTAGGATAATTGAATAGTGTAAGGCCGAATTTACATTGATGGATACTCCACCACCTCTGGTGGTCCTGTTCTGCTGGAACATAGCATAGCCTGGGTTGTCGACCGAAGGGTCAGTGATGTTTTTATTGAGCCATGTTTCAGAAAGGGTGATGATGTCAGGGGCATTGTGGGCAGCAAGTACTTGGAGAGAATCAAGTTTGTGGGGAAGGCTTCTTATATGTTGATGCAGAAATCGCAGGCCATGAGAGAGAGGACTGCCTGTGGGCTATGAGGTGGGGGACTGGCTAGGAAGGGGGCACATTAAGAGTGGGAGGAAAGATGGGGAAAGGGGTCCAGGGTTTGGGTGTATGTCGCCTGCTGCAAGGAGCAGGAAAGCGAATGTTAGGTAGCGTGCAGACTGTTGTATACACCAGGAAGTGAGTAAGCGATGCTTAGCTATCAGGCAGGGATGATTTTTAGGAGCTGGGCATGGGGTGATCAGATGAAGGATCATCCATGAGAGCGAGAGATTGAAAAGGAAGGGGCAAGGATGTGTGACCAAGTGGGCCCAGAGTTGGGATTGAGGATAGGTAGTCGCCAAGCTGGTGATGTGATGGAGTCCTCTGGGGATTAGCAGGATGTGAGATGGGCATTTAGGGGCAGTTGGTGGCATGGTTGAAAGGAGGGGTGAGGCAGGTGAGAATGGAAATAAGTAAGGGCAGGTAGCCAGGCTCGCTCGCTGGGAGGGTGGCACCCTGGCTACAGAGGCAGAACTGTGGAGTAGGAGGGGAGAGCAGAGAGGTGATGGATGAGGGAATATGATAGGGTCCTGAGTGAGACTGGTAACCAATTGCAGGAGGATCAAGGTAACAAATGGGGAGCGAGAGAGAAAGTGGGCAGGGAAATAGTGTATTTAAAGGGTGGAGGGGTGGGGTGGGCGAGAGGGCCACATTTCTTTCTTATATGGAATGCAGGTAGCTTAATTTTCTAAAATAACTGTAAATCAGCTTATTCAAGGATTGCCAGGTGGAAAATAAGTGGAGGAAAAGTCCTGACCAATTGGAGTGGGGTAGTGAGAAGCACCCATGATCCAATTGGCTGCTCTGCCACCGTACCTTTCAGTGAGCTGGAGTCTAGGGTCCTGGTCTTGTTCAGCGGCAGAAGGTGCCGACTGACTGTGGGGAGCTGAAGCAGCCCTGTCCAAGGGCAAGCATCTTGCAATGAGCTGGAGTCTGGGGTCCTGGTCTTGGTCGGCGGCTGGAGGTGCCAACCGACCATGGGGAGCTGAAGCAGCCCTGTTCAAGGGGAAGCAGCTTGCAGTGAGCTGGAGTCCAGGGGGCCTGGTCTTGGTCAGTGACTGGAGGTGCCAACTGACTGTGGGGATCTGAAGCAGCCCTGTTCACTGATGTTGGCCAGATATGTCAGTTACATATCCTGAATAGCACTACCCTTGCAAACATAGACAATATTAATTGCAAAAACAGAACATAAATCCTGAATTTATAACGTAATCCTTTAGCTTCTAGTATAGTTTAAATATGACAACTTCAGAAATTGTGATGCACATGTTACTGTGTTATAGGGTTTTATTCCCATAGCCACCCTTTGAGAACAGTGTTAAAAATATTTCAATTCACCTAATGGATGAATCAGCAAACATGATGACAATATTCAGCTGTACATTCTGGTTACTGAATATCATTGGTATGAATGAAGACACAAGTAAAATGTTTTTTTTTTCTTTTGCCACAAACCATTCTGACTCATGGCATTATTATAAAAATGTGTTTGTGACTGTGATATACATTAGCAAGTATGAGAAACACATTGAGTAGATTATATTCTGTTTAGTTATGACAACAGATTTCATATCAATAGTAATGCCCAAACAAATATTTTTTTTATAAATAAAAGACGCTGCCCAAATGGTGAATGACTACGCAATAAATAGTGCAGGTGTGCCGTTTCCTAGTCACGAAAGCTTCCATGTAAATAAGCCTACTGGGCATGCAAGATTCAAGGTGGCCATTTGCATGCCCGTTATGGGCCCATTTACATAGACTGAGAGAGGCTTAGCATGCACCCCTAGCCCATGCCCAAGACAACCACAGTACCTGGTGGTCTAGTGCCTCCACCCCCATTCACTGATCGCTGTCCCAAGTATGTAAAATAAGTTTCCCTGATGGTCTAGTAGTCCCTCCTCTCCCCCGATTGCTGTCCCTGTATAAAATAAAATAAATATTGTGGTAGTATAGCGGTCCCTTCCCCCTTCCCATGTGCTGATCACCATCCCATTAAAGAAAATATATGTCCATGGTAGTTTAGTGGTCCCTCCCTGTGGTCTGATCACCATCCAATAACAGAAAATAAATTCCCTACTAGTCCAGTGGTCCCCCCAATGTCCGATCACCATCCTGGTAGTAAAAAATAATGTCCTTGATAGTCCAGTGGTCCCTCCCCTCTCCCTCAATGTCTGATTGCCATCCCCATAGTAAAAAATAATTTCTCTAGTAGTACATTGGACCCTCTCCCAATGTTCAGTTTCTGTACTTGTAGTAAAAAATAATTTCCCTTTAGTCCAGTGGTCTCTCCCTACTCTCCTGATATCCATTTGCCATCCCTGTAGTGCCCCAGCACCCTGCTCCCCCATCCCAGAACTGGGCCAGCAATGGGCATAGCCCTCCTATCACCACCATGGCCAGCCATTAACTGAGTTGTCCTGGAGCACACACTGTATACAGCACATGCCCATTAATTGACAGCTATCAATAAACATAAAACAGATACTGTCTAAATGACATTAACATCAGAGTATGACTTTAGAACAATGTATTGTACACAATATGATCTGCATTTTGTCTGCAAAAACACTCACAAACTAGCCCTGTGTAATAATGGCACTTTATGAGTTGCATCTATAGCCACACAGAAGTGCAAGGCTCTGTGCTTCTGCCACAAGATGGACTCCTCACTTGCCATGGAAGTGCAGGTCCCACAAGGCACTGTGATTCTGTGCCCAGATGAACTCCTCACTTGTCATCAGGCCCTGCACATCCTGCACTTCCACAGCTTGATGGACTCTACATTTGGTACACTGCCCTGCGTGTCACAAGGCCCTGTACTTCTGCAGCCAGACAGATCTGTTCACACAAATCACGAGGATACGATTTCACTATCTTAAAAAGAAAGGAAATTCATTGCAAAAAACTGTATTAATGCACTTAGGGTTCAACTTAAAGCAAGAAAAGTAGGGAAATGGGGTGTTAGGATATCCAAACTCAACTCCCCCCCTCCAAGGCAGCAAGAGGACAAGCACACACAGCCAACGATAGACCACCATCATCAAGTTCATACTAGAGTTCATACAGGAGTTCTAAAGGGCAGATAAAGGCAAATGCCCATCTTAACTGCCACCCAGTATATCAGTGGTAGTATTAAAGACCAGCTTTCATGATGGTCCAAAAAGTTACATCTTGTAGTCATTATATGCAGTACTATACCCGGAAGAGTGGGTGCATTTGTTCTTTTTGGACAAGGTTTACTCTGCCTTCCATAATTTGGATGTGTTTTTGAGCCTTGTTTTAGCCATGCAGCACTTATCTTTGTTGTTCAGTTGTTGGGCTGCTGGCTCCTGATGACATCACTATAGGGCAGAGGAGTGGCTGGCTTACTGTGCAGTACAGTGCAGTAACAGCAATTTTACAAGGGAAAAGTACCAATACTCAATGCACATACTGTATTCTCCCTTCCCCAAGACACCCTGTTAGCAATGAATTATGCCCAAATCAAAATGCCTTGTCAGTATGTTTTTTTTGGGAAAACTGACTTACTTCTGCCTCTGTAACAAAGCATGGGGACTGAGAGAAGATAGAGTTGCTGTCAGCACCTTTCCCAGTCCTTTTGATGTTCCTGCATAAATTACCCCATTTTGTGAAAGACAGGACATGAAACTTACAAGAACAGGAGTTAAAGTTTCAACTGCTAGGAAAAGACATCTTATAAAAGCAGCAATGTTTTGCTGAGAGATAGAGATTGAGACTTAAAGAGCACCTTTCCCAGTCCTTTTGACTTTCATGCATAAATTACCCCTTCTTGCATTGAATCTGGAATTGCATTTCATTACTCTGCAGTTAGTTCTTGCATTCTGAGCTGCTAAAAACTGAAAGGTGTACCAGAGCTTCTGTAGCAAGCCTGGTGTTTTTGTGGACCCAGGGCTGTACTACTCACATTACTATATGGCAGAGTAGCAGCTCACACACAAGTCAATTTTACAAAAAACTTACTGACAAGGCATTTGGATTTTGGTATAATGCATTGCTAACAGGGTGTCTTGCAAAAGGGGGAACTCAGTACGTACACTGAGTACTGGCAGTTTTCCTTGAAAAACTGCTGTGACTGCACTGTACCACACAGTGTGAGTCATTCATCTGCCCTATAGTGATGTCAGCAGTACAGCCCTGGGTCCACAGCAACACCAGTCTTGCTATAGAAGCTCTGGTACATCCTGTAGATTTTAGCAGCTCAGAATGCAAAAACTAACTGCAGAGGACAGTAATGAAATGCAATTCCAGAATCAATGCAAGAATGGGTAATTTATGCATGATAGTCAAAAGGACTGGGAAAGGTGCTCTTTAAACGTTGGATCTTGATGACATATAGGTATCTGCCCTATTCTTGAATATCTCCATATTTTTGCTCAGTATCATTTCTAGTGGAAGACTGTTCCATAAGCTGATAGCTCTCTGGACAAAAAGAACTTCCTCCTTTCACGCCTAACTCTACTTCCCCTCAGCTGTAATGGATGTCCTCCTGTTACTTTTTTGTCAGGTTTAAAGTCCATATCAAAAATAACCATAAATGCAGGGTCATTAACTATTATATAAAATAGTAAATCCCTTCTTACTTGTCTTGCTTCTAATGTCACTAATTTAGGATTTTTATACTTGTTTCATAGTCCATATCATGCATCCCAGAAATTGTCTTAGTCATTCTCCTCTGCACCCTCACAATATTTTCAGCTTGTCTCCTTTTGTATGTAGTGTTATGTGAAATTGGAAAATTTTGCCCAGCAAAATATTTCATGGAATTTGTGCATTTTGTGAAATATTTCACCAGGCGAAATGCAAAATTTCACCCAGGGCGGGCACATTTTGCCCCCAAACTGGTGAAATTTACCACTCATGGCTGAGATTTCACCACCAGCAGGTGAAATTTATTTTGTCAATTTCCCCCAATCTTTAAAAAAAGCCCCTCCCCATCCCTAGTGTCTAGTGATGCCCCCTCTGGCTAATGACTGGCCAAATTCAAGAACCCCTATCACCCCTGGGCCTCCAGCCCCCAATCTTTGAAAAAAAAGCAATCCCCTTCCCTATCCCTGGTGCCTAGTGGACTCCCCCAAGCTGATCACTTGCTGAATTTAAGTGAAGAACCCTCCCACCTTCCCCAGTCAATTCCAGTTATTTTCTCCTCCTCCCCCCCACCACCCATGACCCCGGCCCTAATCTTCAAAATAAAAAAAGCAAACCCCTCCCCTGTCCCTGGTGTCTAGTGGACCCCCACTTCCCCACCCTGTCTTAAGTCAAAGCCACCCTGCTCCCCCCCAGTACCCCGATTGGGCCACCAGCACAGCCCTCCACTCACCTCCATGGCCGGCATCCCATCTGAGCACTCAATGAATGAACATTCAGACAGGCTGTGGCTGTGGAGGTGAGTGAAGAGCTGTGCCAGTGGACCTATCGGGGTACTGGGGGAGAAGTGGGGTGAGCTCTGACTTAAGACAGGGTGGGGGCCGTGAGTGGTCCACTAGACACCAGGGAAAGGGAAGGGGATTGCATTTTTTTATTTTGAAGACTGGGGCCAGGGTCATGGCTGGAGAGGAGGGAAAATAACTGGGATTGACTGAGGGGTGGGAGACTTTTTTACTTTAATTCAGCCAGTGATCAGCTGGGGACCACTAGACACCAGGGATGGGGAGGGTATTGTTTTTTTCTAAAGGTTGGGGGATGGGGATAACTCGGAGTGACTGGGGGGATTCTTGAATTTGGCCAGTGATAGGCTGGGGAGGGACCGCTAGACGGCAGGGAGGGAGAAAATGAAACATAAATGATGGGGCATATGCAGGCAAAATTGAGGGTGAAATTTCACAATTTCATTGCAATTCTGTGAAATATTTCATTGGGCGAAATTGCTTATTTCACGGCAATTTTGCCTGCAAAATAAAATTGCACAACATCTCTATTTGTATGGTGCCCTCTGCTGTTGACCCATAGTCTAAATTTGGGCAGACATCAGCCCTGCACAAAGGTTGTATCACATTCTTATCTCTACTTTTGCTACTTCTTTTGATGTTCCACCAACATTGCTTTGGTAATTACAGTATTACAGTGACTGTCAAAATTAAACTTATGATCAACTAATATCCCTAGATCGCTTTCAGAGTCAGCTACCTGTAATATGTTACCCAGGATGTCATATTTTTGTCTGGGGTTATGTTTTCCAAAACGTAACGCTGTGCACTTATCTTTATTAATGATCATGCACCAGGTTCTGGCCCATGTTCTAATTTTATCTAAATCACATTGCATAAATGTCCTCTGTTCTCTTGTTTCATATAATCCACCTAATTTGGTGTCATCTGCATATTTTTGACACCAATTTGTGACAATTCTATCTAAGTCAGAGATAAAGATGTCAAATAAAACCAGTCCCAGCACTGATCCCTGCAGGACCCCACTGGTGACCCTCCCATTGGTTGATGTCTATCCATTTAGTTTCATCCTCAGTGTTTTATTCACCATCCAATCTTCAACTCAGTTTATGATTTTACTATTATGCCCAATAGCTTCCAGCTTCTTCATCAATGCCCAATGTGGAACCAAACTGAATGTCCCATGATAGTTCAAATACATCACATCCATCAGTCTGTTATTATCCAGCTCATAGCTAACATTTTCATAGAAACCCATTAAATTAGTTAGGCAGGACCTGCTCTGTTGAAATCAATGCTATTGTGCATCAAACCCATTTATACAGGCCTAGTGATCTTTATGGACTCCATTATTTGCCTGGGATAGAAGTGAGCCTAATTGGTCTGTAGTTAGCTGTACTCATTTTACACCTTTTGTTATGAATGTGGATCACATAAACATCTCTTCAGTCTGCTGGTACCACACATTCCTTCATGGATTTACAATATATTAATCTTAATGGTTCTATAATATAGTCACCCAGTATTTTAATCACTGTACTGAAAATTTTACCAGGGCCTGTGGCCAAAAAAGGAGGGAGTTAAAGGGAGGAGATGAAGGCTAGTGAAGGGAAGGGGGCATTATGGAGGGTGGTCTCATTGAATGCAAGAAGCCTAGGAAACAAATCCGCTGAGCTCCAGGCACCCTTAGCAGTGTGGAGGGTGGATATTGCAGCTGCCACAGAAACATGGGCAACTGAGCACCAGGACTGGGATCTGGCAATCCCAGGATACACATTATACAGGAAGGACCATAACGAGGGGATGGGGGTTGGGGTGGCAGTCTATGTGAGGGATGGGATCAAATGCACAAGGGATGAGGGAGAAGAAAGGAGAACAGAGGCAATCTGGCTGCAGCTTATAGACTCAAGAGGTAGGAAATTGAGGTTTGGGGTGGTATACAGGCTGCCGTCCCAGTCTGAGGAGCTTGACAGGGTGTTAGTGGGACAAATCAAAAAGGTATGTAGAAAAAGGAAGGTGGTCATCATGGGGGATTTCAACTTGCCGGGGGTTGACTAGAGCATTCCGGTCACCTCCAGAGCTAGGGAGCAAGTTCTCCTGGATGCAATCCAGGAGGGTCTCCAGACACAGTTGGTTACTGTACCGACTAGGCTAAAGAACACTTTAGATCTGGTATTGTCGAATGGGGAAGCAGTGAGGGAAATAAATGTAGAGGACCCACTAGCCAACAGTGATCACCAAACAGTGTGGTTTAATATCATGATGTATGGGGAGCCAGAGAAATCAGTTACTCATGTGGTACACTTCAGGGGGCGGATTTTGGGAGGATACAGGAGGTACTGAAAGGGAAACTGGAGGGCATAAGGTAGGAGATGGACGTGGCGGAACTGGCCCGCCGGCACAGCGGTTGGATTTCCACTTGAAGCGCTGGCGACCCAGGTTTGCGTATGGACCGGGGTCATCAGAGGGCCAGTCGGGGGGGGGAGAAGTATTGAGAGCCCCATGGGTGGCTTTCCTTCTCCGGGGGAGGGTGGGGCAGTGTCCGGCGCAATGAGGACCCCTGGTGGAGGCTGGGAGTCACTCACACTACCAGCACTCGGTATCAGGGAGGCGGGGCAGATGCTGGTGTCATTGCACAGCCCCGCCTCTGAGAAAGCTAGGAAAAAGATGGCAGGCGGGTCTGCTCTCTATGTGAAGCCCTCCCTGGGGCTTCAATTAGCTGCCATCGCCGCATCCCCAACCAGATACTAGTTCCAAGGCATGGATGAAGGGGACCAATGCTGCGGGCCAGCTCTCCGGGAGGAGGTAAGCCAGGGATAACTGGGGATGGAGGCAGTAGATGGCAGTGGAAGTCCCAGGGGCCATGACCAGGGCTGATAAAGCGACTGCGGAACCGCAGGATAAAGAAGAAAAAAAAAAAAAAAAGGATGGACATGGAGCAGAAGTGGAATATTATTAAATGGGAGGGGGTTACAAAGGCAACAGAAGCCTGCACCAAGGCACAGAGTAAGAGAAGCAGAGCAAGAAAACCATGCTGGTTGAACAGCGAGGTTGTGGAGGTGGTGAGGGCAAAATGAGTGATGCCCCAGAGGTTTAGGAGGATGGGGAAGGAAGTAGACAGGGAGGAATATTCAAGATGGTCTAGGGAGGTGACCAGAAAAGTGAGAGAAGCCAAGGCCCAGAGGGAGCTGAAATTAGCACAGGAAATTAATGGGGTAGGAGAAAGACTTTTTCAGATACATCATGGAGAAAAGAAAGTGCAAGGAGACAATAGTGAGGATAAAAAGGGGTGGGGAGTGGATGGGAAAGGGGGAGGAGCAGGCAGAAGCACTGAATGAATACTTTTGTTCAGTGTTCTTGGAAGAAAAAGGGGTACCGCTAACAGCATGGGATGGGAGGGTGGAGACACGGGGAGAGGAGGCCACAGATGGAAGAATTGAGGCAAATAGAGTCCTAGAGGGGATGGGGGCACTGAAGGAAGACAAGGCACCAGAGCCAGATGGTATCCACCCCAGGGTGCTGAGGGAGATGGTGGAGGTGTTGGCAGAGCCGCTGGTGGATCTGTACACACTTTACTGGAGTTGGGATGTGTGCCACTGGACTGGAGCATGGTACATATACAGGTAGTACCATTACACAAGAGTGGGCCAAGGGATAAACCAGGTAATTATTGTCCAGTAAGTCTCACCTCCATAGTGTGCAAACTCATGGAAATTATACTAAAGGAAAGACTGGTGTCATACCTGGAGGACAACAGCCTCCAGGATGTGAGGCAGCATGGGTTTATTTCAGGGAAGTCTTGTCAAACCAACCTCATGCAATATTATGACTGGCTGACAGGTGAGCTGGATTAGGGTCATGCAGTGGATGCTCTTTACTTGGACTTCAACAAGGCCTTCAATTCGGTGCCTCATGGGCAGCTAGGGGGAAGCTAACTGGTGTAGGAGTAGGGGCAAAAATGATAAACTGGATTACAAGCTGGCTATGTGGCAAGCTGCAACAGGTGTTGGAGAGAGGGGAGCTCTCAACTCCAAGGCCGGTGTTGAGTGGGGTGCCACAGGGCTCTGTGGTGGGGCCAGTATTGTTTGGGCTCTTCATATCAGACATTGCACACGGGGTGGTGAGCAAGGTAAGTCTGTTCACTAATGACACCAAAATCGGAGCAGTGGTGGATGGAGAGGAGGGATGGAAACAGCTGCAGGAGGACCTACACAAGCTAGAGGAGTGGTCAGAGAGGTGGCAGCTGGGGTTCAATCCAAAGAAGTGTAAGGTTATGCACTTTGGGGTGAAGAACCCAAGAAGAGAATACTGGCTGGGGGTTGTTAAGCTGGGGATCATTGAGGAGGAGGAGAAGGACCTAGGGGTAATGATAACAGGGACCATGAACAACACTGCCCAGTGCAGGAGAGTGACTGTAAAAAGCGAACAAAATGCTGGGGTGTATAGTAAGCGTTTTTTCATCCGGGCGAAGAGAGGTGATCTTGCCCCTCTGCAGGTCACTGGTAAGGCCACACTTAGAGTACTGTTTGCAGTTTTGGAGGCCATACCTAAAGCGTGATATCGGGCTACTTAAGGGGTTGCAGAGGAAGGCAACAAAGATGATATGTGGAATGGAGGGGAGAGGCTATGACAACAGGCTGGGAGACCTGAATATGTACACCCTGGAGGACAGAAGGGACAGGGGGGGACATGATAGAGACATTCAAGTATCTGAGGAGAATCAATAAGGATGGGGCAGATGGGGTCTTGAAGTTTAGGAGGGGAGGGTCACCAGGAGGCATGGGCTAAGAATAGATGGGGGAAGATTTGGAAGGAAATGTGGAGACACAATTTCACAGAGAGGGTGGTAGCAAAATGGAATGCCATACCAGAATGGGTGGTATCATGTACATCTGTGAACAGCTTCAAAAGGGCAAAGAACAGGAAACGGGGAGAATGAGGGTGGAGGAGCTGGGGGGTGGCAGTGGGATGACAAAGGGGAGGGGAGGTGGGGCAGCTGCAAACTAGGAGTGTTGGCTGCACACTCGAGCAGACTTAGATAAACTAGGTGGTCTGTTTCTGCTGGCACATTCGTATGTATGTCCGTATGTTCATACGTATTATACTTAAGATTTCTGGTTTTATTAAATATTTGCTCATTAGTGATCCGATGTTATTTTATTATTACTAATGGTATCTTTATCTCTGGGTATGAACTGACCTATAGGCTTCCTTGGAAAGACAGAAATGAGATACTTATTAAATTCTTCTGCCATTTCACTTGGTGAATAATAGTTTTGTGTAACACCTTTAAAGGGCCAACTGCTGTTGAGCCCTTTTTAAGATAATTTTTATATACATAAAAAGCTTTACTGTTAGGCACTTTTAGTCACCAGGAGAGGTGGACCATCGGGCCTCCCCTCCCCTGGAGGTAAACAAAAGGAAGGAAGGGGGGAACAGTGGGCTAGAAAGACCACAGAAGGGAGAGAGGCTTAGTGCGAGGTCAAGGAGCAAAGAGGTAGAGGGATTGTGCTGGAAGGTGGTGTTCCTGAATGCAAGGAGTCAGGCTAACAAGTCAGCAGACCTGCAGACACTGATGGCAGTAGGTGAAGTGGACATAGCAGCAATCACAGAGACATGGGCAACCCAGTACCACAACTGGGAGCTCATGATTACTGGATACAGATTATATTGGAGGGACAGAGAAAAGTGGAGGGGTGGCAGTGTGGGCTTATATATAATGGAAGGGATAATATGCACCAGGGAAGAGGATGAAAAGGGTGGGACAGAAGACTTATGGGTAATGCTCCAGAAGGCCAAAGGGAGAAGAATTCTATTAGGGGTGATGTACAGGCTACCCTCACAGGGTGTGGAACTGAACAGAGAGTTAGAGGAACAGATCAGGAAGGTAGGAAGGAGAGGTACCATAGTCATAAAAGGCAACTTCAACCTAACTGGAGTGGACTGGGGCACCCTGTCTACCTTCTGTTCCAGGGAACAGGTCCTCCTGGATGCTTTCCAGGAGTGTTTTCTGGTGCAGAGGGTCACAGAGCCAACCAGGGAGGAGGCCATACAGGAACTAGTGTTGTCAAATGGTGAACTGGTCCAGGAGGTAGAAGTGAGGGATCCTCTTGCAGGCAGTGACCACCACACTGTGTGGTTTTACATCAATATGGATAAAGAAGCAGCCAAAACCAAAACAAGAGTGGTGGACTCCAAGAGGGTGGACTTTGGTAAGATGGGGAACATACTGATAGGGAACCTTCCAAAGCTCAGATCAGAGATGTATGTGGAACAGAAATGGTCCATTATTGAAAGGGGTTAAATGAGGCTACAGACACTTGCATGAGTACTCAAAATAAGAATTCCAGGACCAAGAGACCTAGCTAGTTCAACAAGAATATGGCAGAGAAGGTGAGGGAGAAGAGATCAGCCTTCCAGAAGTACAAGCATACTTCGAGCAAAGAGGACAGGGACGTATGCTCAGAGAAAGCTCAAGAGGCAGGGAGAGTGGTTTGGGCAGTTAAAGCAGTGCCTCAAAAATTGGGAAAAAGACTTTTTCATATACATAAAGGAGAGAAGAAAGAGTGGGGATGGGATTGTCAGGATAAGGAGGGAGGGAGGGAGACCAGAGGAAAATAGTGAATGTCAGGTGGAGGCACTAAGTGAGTAATTTTGCTCTGTCTTCTCTAGGGTAAAGGACAGACCTATGCCACAGGGGATAGTTGGAGGAGAACTGAGGGGTGGGGATGAAACAATGGGGTGACTGGGGTGAACATGGAGCGCACCCAAGATTTCTGAGTACTGGCTGCCCCACTGGTGGACCTGTTTAACACCTCACTGGAGAAGGGATACATGCCACAGGACTGGAGGACAGCACACATGGTGCCATTCCAGAAGGGAGGTCCCAGAGATGAGCCAGGGAACTACAGGCCAGTCAGCCAATCCTCCATACAATAGGCAAGTTAATGGAGATCATTCTAAAGGAAAGGCTGGTGACCTTCCTAGAGATAAGTGGTCTCCATGATGATAGGCAGTATGGGTTTGTCAGGAGGAGATCCTGCCAAACCAATATGATAGACTTTTATGACAGGGTCATGAAGTCGTTAGACAGGGGTCAGGTGGTGGATGTCCTATACCTGGACTTCAGAAAGGCATTTGATTCTGTGCTGCATGGCAGGTTGATCAGCAAACTAAATAACCTAGGAATTGGGGCAAGCTGCTGGGGTGTGTCAAGAGCTGGCTCCATGACTGGAACCAGAGAGTGGCAGTAGGGGGGTACTATCCAAACCTAGACCTCTCATCAGCAGGGTCCCGAAGGGCTCAGTAACCAGACTGGTGCTATTCAACAACTTTATTGGTGATAAAGCAGATGGGGTCAAAAGTAAAATTAGCCTTTTTGCAGAGAATCCCAAGTTCTGGGAGGGTGGACACAGAGGAGGGGAGACAGGAGCTCAGGGAAGATCAGGATAAGCTAAAGAAATGGTAGGACACCTGGCAGCTGGGATTCAATGCTAAGAAATGCAAGGTCATGCACCTGGGAGCTAGGATTCCAGGGGCCAGCTATTAACTGGGTGGCATACAGGTGACAATCTCAGGCAAGGAAAAGGGGCTGGGGGTGTTATTCAGGGGTTACACGAAACACTCTGTGCAATGCCAAAAGGCAGCAGCTAAAGCAAATAAAATGCTTGACTGCCTCACCAGACGAATCACCTCTAGAAGGGAGGAAGTCAGTGTGCCACTGCACAGGTCACTGGTGAGACCACACCTGGAGTATAGTGTACAGTTCTGGTGCCCTTATTTAAAGAAGGACATCAGGCTTCTGGAAAGGGTTCAGGGGAGGGCAACCAAGATGGTCCAGGGCATGGGGGAAAACCATATGATGTGAGGCTATGGGAGCTCAATATGTATTCCTGGAGGACAGAAGGGAGATGGGAGATATGATAAAAACCTCCAAGTACCTGAAGGATATCAACAGGGTTGGAAAAGAGTGCATCTTCAATTTAAAGGGGAAGGGACAATAAAGGGGCATAGTCTGAAACTATTTGGGGGAAGATTTTAGAAAGAATTGAGGAGGCCCTTTTTCATGGTAAGAGTGGTGTCCATGTGGAATGAGTTGCTGGAGGAATTGATATTAGCAAAAATAGCTGGAAGTTTCAAGGGGAGGTGGAAGAGGGTAAAAAAGAGAATTAGAATGGTAGGGTGAAAGGGGGGAGAAAAGAGAGAACAGGAGGATGACTCCTGGAAAGAATGAGGAGGGAGGCAGCTCTAGAGTATTAGACTGAGCTGCACAAGCAAGCAGACTAGATAGATCAAAAGGGCCTCTTTCTGCTGGCAATTTCATATGTTTGTATGCTCTTGATGCTACTTTTGCCAAACTAATTTCCCCTATATTTTTTCTTTCTGATCTTGTTTTTACACTTCTTCTGTGAAGCTTCATACTTTGCCCAAGCTTTTGTAGTTTGTGTAGCCTTAACTTCCCTGTAGGCCTTGTATTTCTTTTTAAGCTCCTGCTTTATGCTCTTGGTCATCAGTTTGGGTTTTATCCCATTTGAACTGTATTTTTTTTCACTTTTGGCATATATTTATCAAATATATCTGCAATGATAACTTTGAGGGTCAGCCATGCCATTCCCAGTCTAAGTCACCAAGATTTCTTCCCACTTTACCTTTTCCAGATCTTCATAATTTTATTGCACATTTTCTCTTTTGTACAGATAAACCTCCTTGCACTTATAGATTTAATTTTGATCATTGGTATATCAAATGTCATCATAGAGTGATTATTAAGTTCAGGTAGTGACCCCCCCCAGTTGTTTTTTTAACAATTTGCATAAGTGCAAATTGCTTTCTTAAATCTATAAATGCCATGTAGAAACTGGTTTTACCTTCCCGACGTTCCCAATCTGTATCTGGTAAATTGAAATCACCTGCCACAATTACATTACCCAAGTCACATGCACATTGAACCTCAGCCAGTAGTTCATTATCAACCTGATTGTTGGGTTTAGGGCATCTATAACATGTCCCCACTATTATATTTCTGCTCTGTGGGCTTAAAACCTGAACCCAAATAGATAAACAGAACTTTCAGTTTGTTTAACCTTATCAGAGATAACAAATGCCTTGAATTGTTCTTTCAAATACATGGCTATGCCTCCCCTGCATTTATATGGTCTGTCCAGACTGAACAGATTAAAACTCTTTATTTCTGCATCCTATGACCACTGCTCCTCCCACTGTGTTTCTCTAATGCATACAATGTCAGATTTTTTCATTGCAATTGTTGCCTCCAACTCTTCTTTCTTCTTATTAAAATTCCATGCATTGATTAGAATAACTTTTAATTTTTAACTTTCTGTGCATCCTAATGTATAATGCTGTTTGTTTTTACCTCTCATCCATATTCCTCCTCTTATTATTCTGTTCATAACCAATACTTATGTTAACTCTCCCATTTTTCCCTTCCTGTATTATTTTAAATTTGTCAGTGCTTTGAGTAATCATGTACCTAACAACCTTGACCCTTTTTTCTTTAAATTAAGCCTGCATCTGCATATAGGTCCAACCAGCCATATAAGGAATTCTGATTTCTAACAAATTCAAAATTTTTCTGATTTGCCTCATTCCAACAATCATTTATTTATCCTCCCTATCAGCCTTTGTCTATAATTTGTTGCTCTTCAGACAGGGATAGTTTCCAATATTAAGACTTTCTCTCTAGTGTTTTTCAGTTTCTCTGCCGGTTCTTGAAAGTCTCTTATAATACCACTCTAACTGGATCTTTCCACATTATTTGTACCTATATGTATGGCCACAGTTGGCTTGTGCCCAGAATACCCGAGAATGTCATCTATCATTGAGATTAAATTGTTAATTTTAGCTCCAGGAAAGCATGACACCATACTGTCATGCTTGACAATTTTGTTCATGGTGCTATCAGTGAATCTAATGATTGAGTCACCTATCAAGACTTTTTGTGGCTCCATTGCTCTCAAATCATAAGCTATATTTGCCACTATCAATACCTGTGTGTCTAAGTCTGGTTCTGGATAATACATTGACTTTATTGCTAGTAGCAATTAATTGCGGTTGGTGCCTCTACGCCCTTCTGCCTTTTTACGGCTGCATGGGCAGAACCCAGCAGATGTTTTGCATGTAGAAAAGGACTGATGTCATGTTTTCCATCCATGGAACTGTTTTTCCTCCACCTGACCCTCCCCCAAGAAGCAATCTGCCCATTTTGTCCCTATGGACTGCAGCACTGCACAATATCACAGTGGGCGTTTTTTTACGGGACATTTTTTTGTACTCTGTCCCCCCCCACTACAATTCCCTGAATCCCAAGCAGGATGGGGCTCTTTGTGTGTGCCACATCCGGGAGGGCTGTCGCATGCCCCTCACTATGGAGACGGTTCCAGCTGACTGGACAGCAGAGCTGCCAAGGGCAGAAAATAAAAGAGCGAGAGGGAAAGCGAGTGATCGGAGACCATTGTGGGGCCGCTTGGTCAGCACGACATTGGAGAGAAACTGCAAATTCCTGATACATCTATGCTTATAGTGAGATATGTGTTTTATGGTGTAATATCCCGGTTTAAAATGAAATGCCACTTCTGATGGGACATGCAATAACACAAGCACCATTTTTACATTACCGCTTTCTTTTTATTGCTTCACAGCTATGAAAAATGTCAAGAGTCCCCGACATCACCAGGATACATATAAAACACACGCTTCAGCTGATGTTTCCCTTTATCCGTAATTCTCACCTGTTTATTAAAATGTCACTTGCACTAAACAATATCTTTGTTTCATGCATTTCATCTACCTCTGCGATTTATCTTCAAGTGCAGTACCCAGTTTCTGACACACTTAATTGATCATGAAATTATGTCACCGATGGAGGATCAAGGTTTTTGAAGTCAAGTGTTGCCACCTTGTAGGAACTGCCGAAGGCTATGACGGAAAGCTCTTGTCATTTCTCATGAATAAGAATAATGAATAACTGGGAAAGGCTTGCAGGCCATAGCTATATATATATATATATATATATATATATATATATATATATATATATATATATATACACATATATGTATATAGAAATATATTTCCTCCCATTCTATATATGTCCCCACCCACTCTCATGAGTCTGATAGCCATACATCACGAAGTTATAACTCAGAAAGGAAAACCTGCAACTCCAATAAATTCTATCAGTAATGTCCGCATGAAAAAGTTGTCAGATCGACGATTTTCTTTTTATATTGTTTTTTAACGCCTTGTGGGTTTTTAATTTCTGATCACAAGGATAGTACCAGTATATCTGGATGTAAGAAGTTACCTACCAAATATTATAAAGAAATATTAAGTTATTTACAGAATGTGCATTGTTTGAGTCTGGAATCCCACATCAAGCATTTCAGTTTATTATCTGTGAGGTGTCTAGTGGCAGGCTAAAAATGTTATATACCAGATAAATGTTCAAACTGGCAGTTTGCCAAGATAAACAGAAATATATTCTCCATATTCCTATAATAGCAAGATTCGTGATTAACATCCCATCTGGGTTGTTCCTCATTATGTCTCATGTATTTTATGCTCTCTCCTATTTAAATGTTGGTTGTTGTCATGAATAGGGCCAGAGGCTCGGCTCTGCAGTCACTTCTTATTAGGAACAGTAATGATCAGCATTCAGTTTAATAAAATTATGGGTGTTTTAGGGTCATTCATTGTTTTACTTGCCTCCCTGCAATGTAAATACTCAATAAATTCTACATTGTTATTTTATATCCAAGTTACAATAGAATAGCTTCTATTTTCATAACACTTCCTTTTCCTATATTGTCCAGGTGTCCGAGCCGATATTGTGCTGACCCAGTCTGATTCCAAACTAAAACAGTCTGGTCAGTTGGTGACTCTGAGATGTGTGGTTAGTGGATTCGATCTGAGCAGCAGAGACATGCATTGGGTGGGACAGGCTCCCGAGAAAGGACTTGAGTGGCTGGTAGAGAATTACAAGCCAAACACCAATTACAACTACTATAACCCTACAATCCAGAGCTGGTTCTCCGCCTTGAAGGACCGCTCTAATTTCTATTTACAGATGAACAACCTGCAGGTGACAGACACCGCCATCTATTACTGGGCAAAATAGAGCCACAGTGAGAAAGACAAAGACGCGACTTGTACAAAAACTACAGAAATTGGTACTCTGTAATTCAAAAACATTTGTTTGTTGTACATCAGCTGAACAGTCTTGGTATCTGATCCAAGACCCAGCACTTTGCCAAATTATTCTTATTAAAAAAGTTGGTATTCCAAAGTAGATACGTTGCAAATAGTTGGGGGGAAACAGACATCCAGCAATAACACATGCCTAATGTTGAACCCTGTATTTTCACAAAGAGGGTTGTGGATGCATGGAACAGTCTTCCTGAGGAGGTTGTGGAGTCAAAAACTGGTGGAATTCAACAATGGATGGGACAGTCAAATTAAGGCAATTCTAGGGGATTGGGGTAGGAAGAAGTAGGCTGTTTTTAAGGCTGCATGGGTGGAGCCCTGCAGATGTTTTGCATGTAGAAAACAGCTGACGTCATGTTTTCCATCCGTGGACCTGTTTTTTCTCCACCTGATCCTCCCTCAAGAAGCAATCCACCCATGTTGTCCCTATGGACTGCAGCACTGCACTATATCACAGTGGGCATTTTTTTAATGGGCTTTTTTTGTACTTCTCCCCCCCCACTACAACTCCCAGAATCCCAAGCAGGATGGGGCTCTTTGCGTGTGCCGCATCCAGGAGGGCCGACGTGTACCCATCACTATGGAGACGGTTCCAGCTGACCAGATGGCAAAGCTGTTAAGGGCAGAAAATAAAAGAACGAGAGGGAAAGCAGGTGATCAGGGACCATTGTGGGGCCTCTTGGTCAGCACAACATTGAAGAGAAACTTGCAGCCAGTCCGCAGATAACCAAACCAAGAGGCAGCACTGAAAAGAAACAGACCCCCAGTCCCCACCCAGCAGGGAATCCCTAGAATTGAACACTTAAGCAGAGAAACTCAGATAAATACAGTAACACAAAAATACTGAAAGGGTGAGAGCGGCACCGTTGGTCATGGGCCCCCTCTGATAATAACTGCAGTTTTCCCTTTTTGGCTGTTTTCCTTAATTTGGTGCATCACTCCTCGCAGGTAAAAGTGATGTCCTCCCTCCCTTATTGAGGGAATTTTCTGACTCACCCCAATATATCAGGGTCAATTTCCCCTCAGATAATGTCAACAAAAGAAAAAAAACATCCTTGTCATGTCTGCAATAATTAGACATTGTCTTGCGAGAAATGACAACAAGCATACATGCTCTGACCCCTCTCCAAACTGTTTGCTTGTGATAATAATTACTAGTGCCCCCCCATACAGCCCCCAGTCTGGTGACAGCTGGACACATTCCCGGTATTGTTCCTTGTCCTGCCTGTTCACAGTGGGGTGTGTGTGTTGGAGAGGGGAAGGGGTGACGTGGCTGTGATGCTCAGGGTTGCTTTCATGTCATTGTTTTCATTTCTGCCCCCTTGGTTTTTCAGGAGCTCCAAGTCCCAGCCCAGTCAGCTGACTTGGCTTGTGGGCTGAGAAGGGGTAGGTCAACATGGTGCCCCCAACCCTGGAATAATCCAGAAGAGAGAGGATCCAGAGTGAATGCTGCAGAGAGTGGAGGACGAAGGAAATGATATCAAAACCAAGTGATTCCCAGTTAAAAACTACTACTGTCAGTGAGAAGGAGCTGTCTTCAGAGTCCAAGGACCACCCGCTCATGGTGAGCTGAGATGTTTCCTAAATTTGCAATAGCACTGAAGTACAGTAAGCCCACTCAGGAGCCCGTTTCATTATGAACCCGTCCTACTTATAAACTGAGCTTCTGGGAGACCATTTTTGAAGTCTGACTAGAGCCCCCCTTTGCCCATTTTTAAAGGTCACAGGCTCCAAATCTGGATCTTCTTTTTATCTTTTTACCGTGTTTTGTGTACTGTGGTTAGCAATTAGCATTTTCTATTTTAGTTCTGTAGTGCTGTATACATAAGCGCTTCTTTAAACTGTTTTGTGTTATTATACTGTTTTCGACTGTCAATTTTTACTGTATTTTTATGGCTGAATGGGCGGAGTCCTGCAGACATTTTGCATGTAGAAAAGGGTTGACGTCATGTTTTCTGTCCGTGGAACTGTTTTTCCTCCGCCTGACCCTCCCCCAAGAAGCAGTCCTCCCATGTTGTCCCTATGGACTTCAGCACTGCACTATATCACAGTGGGCATTTTTTTTATGGGCTTTTCTTTTGTACTTCTGTCCCCTCCCCTTAACAAAGCTCATTGCATTGGATCAGACACAATGCGACCATTTCAGGAATTAACCTTGCCAGCGCGACTAGAGGAGCTATATGTTCCTCTGCTGTTATTTCATGTTCCCATCCCTCTGCCTGCACTCTCTGTCTCTCAATTCCCCCAACTTCCTGCTTCTGTGAGCAAGGTAGGAGAAGTAACCAATGTAATTTCCGGTGTCAGAAGGAGGACTCAGGCTGGAGCTGCTGCTACTGCCAAGCTGACATTGATCTTTTATTGAAGATGATGACAGTTTCTGCAGCAGCTCAGCCCACCCTGAGTGACAAGTATCGCATACCGTAACTCCCTGCAGTACTGGTCCCTGTTCTGGGGGTACTGGTACTACAACCCGGAATAAAGATTGAACCAGATAGGTTGGGAAAATGGAATGCTCTAAAGCCCCTATCAAATGAATAACAGACAGCCAGACTGTGGCACATTCCTAATTTAAAGAACAACAATAGTGGGCACCATATGGTTACTGTTAAAGAGCAGGAATTCACATTGCACTTGTGATTTTACATTGTGTGTTTGCTTCGTTTTTAATAACATTTTTCTTGAACCAACTGTTTGTGTGATCTTGTTTATTCATCCAGTGTACTGCAAATTGGTGTTAAACAGTAAAGTAATACTTCCTTTTTCAGTCCTTCTGGTCCATTTATTGGAAAAAAAAACACTGGCCATGAGCTAGCCTCAGGCCCAAACTTTATCTACCTCACTTCCAGAAATAGACTCAACCTTGCACATGAAAACCCTTATGCATATGTGCTGCCTTCTGCTGCCACCATATTGACAATGTGGGTACTCGTTCATATGGTGGCTGACAGTGATTGACATCTCTGTGCTGAGCTCATGCCTGTAGCTCGAGATGTCAGAAACCGGTGTCTACCATAGTGGCTGATCAGGGACAGGAGAAAGAGAAAATCCCTCACATTTTCCCTATAACTTTGCTGACCCGTCCACAAAATAAAAAAAAATAAACAAGCCATCAGACTTAATAATATCTCTGTGTATTTGGATTGCAACAAAGAACCAATTGTTCATTTACTCATTTCGTTCTTGGCATAATTTGTTTTCCTTTTTAATTTTTATATTTGTGCTTTGTTAGTTACTGTTGTGAAGAGAATCTGGAAGCTGAGTTGTACCCGTGACTAGATTACCAACTCAGATTGTCAGGTCTGCAGCCTTTTTGAACTACATTGCATTGTGGATTACATATGCTTCTACAGCTATGATGCCTCCTACGAGCTTGTTCTACCTTTTAAATAAAGTTGAAGTAAGCAGGCAAGTGCATTCTACAGCCGATAACTGCAAGCGGTATTACAGATTTGTGACCACCTTAGTTTAGCTATCTCCATAAACAAAAGTACTTACTGAATTTCACCATGAAAATATGTTACTCTGCTAACTGCTGAGGAATAATTTAATATTTGCCAGCTTGCCAATTCTAAAATCGAGGGAAAAAAAGGAAACCTCAACCACAGGTTCATTTCCCACCATCTGACTGCAGAGGAGGAAAAGTTGAGAATGAAACAGCAAGAATCCACCAGCTTGGTGCAGTGTATACTCACAAAGAAAAAAATGAAAACAGTAGAACAAAAATTAGGGTTTGCTTGTGATCCATATGGTAGAACAGGCCACCTACAATGTAATATCTATGTAGTGCAGGGGTGGTCTGGTGAGAAGTGCTCAATTATCAGCATGTACATGTAGTTGGGTGTCTCTATGACTAATCAAACCAACTGCTTCTGTTGTGCTGAGTTTACACTGAAGAGGTGTCTGAAATCAATACCTGATCTTGTTTCATATTTTTTTTCCAAGAACAGACAAAAATGTTTTTCATATGAAGGACCAATAAAAGTAAACATATACTAACCCATCAGATTTAAACAAACTACCATCCCTCCAATCATGAATGGTGGCAGAGGAGTAGTGAAGGGAGTAAGCTGATGCCAGTTTTTACGGCTGCATGGGTGGAGCCCTGCAGACGTTTTGCATGTAGAAAAGGGCTGACATCATGTTTTCCATCCATGGAACTGTTTCTCCTCTGCCTGGCCCTCCCCCAAGAAGCAATCCGCCCTTGTTGTCCCTATGGACTGCAGCACTGCACTATATCACAGTGGGTGTTTTTTTTTTTTTATGGGCTTTTTTTTTGTACTTCTGTCCCCTCTCCTTAACAAAGCTTGTTGCATTGGATCAGACACAGTGCAACCATTTCGGGAATTAACTTTGCCAGCGTGACTAGAGGAGCTCTAATGTGGGGGTTGAATTGTTAAAAGTGTTTCAAAAGTTTTCCAGAGAGGAAAGCAAGAAGGAATATAACTTTCTGGTCTTTATTCATTGGTGTGGTGTTTTTCGTTGATTGTTTCAGGAATCATGCAGTCCCACCTGGCTTGCAAAAGGTTAGTTTAACACTGTGAAAGCAGCACGAGAGCAAGACTGGAGAGAGGCATTTTAATAATAACCCCCCCCACTACAGATAGGCCTCCCACCCAGCAGCTAGCTAAAGAGATACTGGAGGTGGACGGGTGGGGACCTGGCAACTGTACATGTTCATAACCAGTCTGTACAAGCAGCACAACAAAGCACAAATAAACACCGAAACACACAAGTACTACAGACTACAAACACGGGTTTTGTTGACGAAATTGCAGAAATTGCAGATCCTCTGGATAACAATGATTATTTACTGGCTGAAACTGAGAGCTCAAATAATGACCACGGGGGGAGGGATCTGAACTTGCATACAAACATAACTGACTTTAACACTGACAAAATTGAAATAGGAGATTTGGAATGGGCATTGGATTTGGGACTGGATAATTCTGCACAAGAATCAATGAATGGCCATCATAAAGAAATTGCAGCACAGAGTCCATCAGCCAACACCATTTAAAAAAAAAAGTAATTGTTCAGGGGTAAGGGAACATTTACACCCAACTGCACAATTCCAGTGATTAATATATTTGAAAAGGTGGTGTTAAAACAAAGAAATGATTTAGAAGGTGTAGATAAAAAATGCAAGTTTAATTTAGTTAAAGCTGAAAATGATGGGATCCACATCAACCCAGCGGATGTTAGAATAGCATGGCACATTGCAGAGTGAGAAACACAGTACAGCACATGGCAGGGACAACGAACACAACCCAGCCAAATGGCAAATGCAGCAAACAGCACACACATATGGAGCAGCACGCACTGGACAGCATCACCAGCCCCCCCTTCAATTCCGGCTGGTCACATCCTGTGTCCGCACCACAGTCCTGCACAGCAGACACTGTTTGTACCCCCTTGCTGGTCAGACTCCACTGCTCCTGGCCTGCCAAGCACCCCCCCCCGTTAGGGTCACACAGCTCCACTCGGCACACTGTTGTGATCCACAAACCCCCCCTCAGGGCAGGGTCCCACTGCTCCACTCACCTGTTTGCCTTCCACTCAGCACCCCAAGCCCACTGTGTATGCCCCCATGTGCTATACATGCTTCTTGCTTCCTCTGCCTGCAATGGATTGTTGGCATCCACCTGTGCTCCTAGCTCCTGCGGCTGTCATGCTCTTTACTGCACATTCCCTGACTCACAGTTTCCGCATTTGCTCAGAAGACATGGATCCAAAATGATGCTCTAAAAGAATTAATGCAAAGTGATGAAATAGTCGCTAAAAGCGTTGACAAAGGTGGTAACATAGTGATCCTTGACAAGGAACACTATATGGACATTGTGTTGAAATTGCTGAATGATGAAACTAAATATAGAAAGTTGTCATTTAATCCATTGCAACAATTCAGGAAAGAATTGCATCTGCTTCTACAATGGGCTACTACGGAGGGTTGTATATTGGAAAATGAATTTGGTTATATCTGGAATGAGTATCCGGTTACACCGAGTCTATATATTTTACTAAAGGTTCATAGAAATGTTAACAACCCCCCGGGGAGACTTATAGTATCAGGTATTAATTCGGTCTCCGAAAAGTTAGGCAAATTCTATCAAAAATGATTACACAAATGTCCAAAAAACAAACAAACAAAAAAAAGAATGGGGGGGAGCAGCTGAAATGTAATAATGCAACACTACACAAGAAATGCAGCAGTTTGAAATCTGACTTGTATGTTTCCCCACATATGAATACCGACTAAGGGCTGAATTTCATGTTGTTTCAGTTGAGTGCCATATGACGGTTGCCTTTATGTGTCTGCTTGTTCTCCTGAATCCGCTATCTGTTAGAAAAATGCCAGCACTTTATCTTTCAGCCAGTGCAGAGTTTCCTGCTTGCATTTCCTGTTTTTTTTTTTTTTAATTTGAGGCTTCTAATCTGTCCAATGACTGTCAAACATGTCGCCAGCAGAGACAGTTGCAGCAAGTCCACGAAATCCAGCCCACTGTGACATTAATTCGCAACTAATATGTTCAGTTGAAAATTGTTATTGTTGATGTCTGGGGCATATTTTTTTGCCATTAAAGTAGGATCCCTTTTTAAAATATGGCCAAATAGTATCCATGTATATATTGTCATATTGTTAATTTTATTACAGTGATAGCTTGGAAAACAGTCATTGCCATACAGTATAGGAAATGGATGCAATATGTACCAGCAATGAAAATTATAATGGTTATGGTGAACAACTTTTTTTTTTTGTAAAATTTTATTGAGGATTGCACAATAATTAAAACAGCCATATGATACATAGTTAATACAGTCAGCCAGTAGAGTGATATTTGTTATTAATACTGAGCAGTGCATACAGTAAAGCATTTACAAGCTGTTACAGTTGATAATAGCATATTGAAATAATGAAATAATCATGTGAAGACAGAGGTTATAACAGGCCAGAAAACTGCACACATTGAGACATGCTGAACTATTGAGTATGCAGTAAGACATGCCAGGGTGTGTAATTGTTGGGGAACAATTGCATGGCTCAAGGAGGTTGTTAGGCACAAGGCGTTTTTGCCAAGTGCCTTTAAGCACCCGAGAGCGCAGTGCAATTTCCCCCTATAATTAGGCATCCCTAAAGTGTCCTGTTGTACCAATAACAGGAAGAGAAACATTGTGAGTCACTGATTGAAACGAAAAATGAAGTTTGACTTTGGAATGCTGCAAAACAATTACATTTATAGTTGTTGAATAACGTAGTCCATTTTAACAGCTTAGTTCCCCTTTGATGTTAAAACTGCTGCTGAAACTATTTTCACTCATCGATGTTTGCTGCCCCTAAGAAAAGCTAAAAAAGTAATGAAAAAAAAAAACACTGATATTGGGTCCAAAGAATATCACATTGTCTGAAGAAACAGGCAGTTTCTACTGACCCCTTACTGTGAGGACTACAGAATCAATGTGGTTTTGGAATGGGTCTCTTGCTGGTCATTTCAAGTCAACACGCTCAAATAGCTTTGGAGACTGTTCTAATTTTTATGACACTGTAGGGATTTTAAACTTGTGCACACGGACACCATCTCCATAGTGTGAGATAAATGTCGATATTTTAGTTGAACTGGTGCATAGGCTAAAAAAGTACAGGAGTGTAAATATGGTCTCATAATAACACTCTTGTACTGGACTTTCAGTCAATCAAATGGCTGACATTTTTCTCACCGTTAAGAAAGTTATTCAGTTAGTTGTGCCATTGGTTGTGTTTATAACAGAGGAATAAAAACGTGGGCGGAGGTAAGGGCCTGAACTGTTTGTCAGTTGGGTACTGTCTGCTGACCACTATCCTTCTTCTAACCTGGGAACCTACCATCTTCCATAACTTCTATAATTGGTGTCCAGATTCACTGACAAAGATCTGCAGTCCCTTTTGCATCATGATTAGTTCATTCCAGCTTAAGAAACTGCACCAGATCTTTATTCCATGGTGCTGTGCTCAGTGAGTCTTTACCCAGCCAGGATTGAGAGCTGGGTTTTTGAGCATTGATTATTGCCAATTCATTCTAATTGATTTTAAAAAAATGCCAATTTTTGGGGGACATACTAGTATTGAAAGTTACAACAAATGGAAAATGTAGGTTTGGGGGGCACATGTTAATAGGGAAGGTCAGTCATCCAGTTATTTGAATATTTGTTAATATATTTATTTTTTTCCGAAAGAAAGACATAATGTTACATTTGAGTGCACAGAGAGTTTAGGTGACTTGTTTAGGGTCACACTAAGTGGCTCTGGTGGGATTTGAACCTGTATCTCAAGCCAGCGTGCTCTAACCACTAGACCACACTGCCTCACCAGAACCATATCATAGGAGACCCCTTCTACTGTACTGTCCCTGCACTACCTGGCCGGTAAAACCTCTGAAATGTAGCGCACAAACATGATATTTAAATCTGGGGGGGTTGCAGTGCTGTCTCACATATAGGCTTTAGAGCATATGTGTGTGGTTTAGAAATATTTAAAGAAACCAAACAATGGAAATTCATCCTCTCCTTGTATACTTTATGGATCTTACATACTGCTCCTCTTAAAGGATGCCTCTCTTATATGTTACATCCACGTGCACTGTGTGTCAGATATATACCCCTTGTTGACTCTCTGACCCCAGCCAAGGCTTGGATGAGGGTGGGCTGGATTCCTTGCAGTTATGAACTGGGTGGATGGGCTAGTGGGTCCCTCCTTCTGGAGCTGTGGCTAAGTCCATCTGCTGGGACCCTGAGAAGGCTGCCCCACCCCCACAGTCAGTACAGTTGCATTTTAAACCACGTCTACAGCACGGTGAGGGTGACAGGTGTGTTGTATTTATCAGGAATTGAATATTTAGCTCTGCAGCACCTGCTATCATAATTTGTTGCTTCACTTGGCTGCCTCCACACTCAGTCCTGTAGCCCACGCACCCCTTCTTGCACCCAAGAAAAGCACAAGACTTCACTGAAATGATCCAGCAAGGGTGCTGTTAGCCCACAGGAGGGCAAGAAAAATGCATTGTTTTGCTGATTTCAGCTGCTCTTTCAGCAAATGCCACAGAAACAAAAATGGGTGTACTAGATGGACCCCTAGTCACCTTCTGCTGTCACCTTTCTATGTTTCAGTTATGTGTGATCCGGCATCATTGCAGTGGTAGTGTATACTTGGTTGTAGATGATGGGAGTTGGGAGGCTTCAATCATACAAGACCTAGGTAATTTGTCAAGGGGGGCAGTAAGTGCAGAGAAGGGATTTCATAGCAGTGCTAGTGTTCTCTGGAATAATTGAGCATGTTAATTTCTTTTAATGTTTGCCATTGTTCCAGATGCCCAGGTGTGATTAATGGTTCCTTAAGATCTTGCACCTAGCAGTACAATGTTAGGAATCACACAATGGACTAAATATGAATCTTTAGCACACCATTATTTATCCCCGGCTAATCTTCTGGCTTTCAGCAGGTGATGTTAAGGGCCCTTGTTTTATAACAATATATTTAATTACATCTAGTCTTGCTGTAATTTAAACAGAATTTACCATCAGAATTGGCAATATGACACAGAAAAGATAGCTCTTGGTGTATTAACATTCCATATTTTCCAAAGTAACTGACTACATTACCCTCATAAACATACAATTTGACACTAGGTAAGGACCACAGGGGCCATCCTAGTCTGCCCAGTTTCTTCACAAACTTCATTATGCAGCCGTGGTGGATCTGACAAGACTTGGTTTAAATTTGTTGATGCTTGAACAATGCACCAATCCTGATTTTCAGTGTTTTCTGTTGATTTATATTGTCCCTCCTCTCCCTTCCCCCTTCTAATGTCCAGTATATGGCTGTTTATAGGACTATCCTCCTCTCTGTGTTTTTTGTCCCTAACAGGCTCTCCTTTGTCTACTTCATTAGTCTTGGTAAACAACTGCTTCTTTTTTTCAGGCATTGCAAGAATTCCTGCATGCCTTTAATGTCTAGAGCTTCATCTAATTATTTTCTCAAGTTCCCATTTTCCAATAGGAGTTTATTATTTAAGGGTTATTTTACACATTCAAAGTTGTCTTGATCTGTTACCAAGTGTCTAACTTCAAACATATTGCATTTTGTACACTCCACAAGCCCCTTTCCCCCTTTCTAGGTTAGGGTTAATGTCTAGTGCAGCCATTACTAAGCTTGCAAGGTATAATTTTCTATTTATAGACAGTAAACAAGGGAGTATGCTTATATATTTTAGTTCGGTCACTGTTCTCCAAAACACTTACTGGATAATAATACTTCCTATAGTTAGTTTAATCTGACCTTATACTTTGAATAGATACTTACTACAGATGTAGGATTCCAGGTAGTCTACTTGTATTTACTTACAGCCTTCAGTTCTCTAACAGTGCCCACAAAACATAATACCTAGGCAATAGCGCTAACTGCAGCTATTTTTATTCTAACCTGTTTCCCTGTATAGATGTTGAGTTCAAGATGTAAAATTCTGGGCAGACTACTAGGCTGCCATGATGAACACAGCAGACATGCCCAGGGCCTGTGACATGTCACCTCTGCTGTGCTTGCCAACACTCACACAGGTGCCATAGTTTATAGTGGGGGGACCAGAAGTAGCTGTTGTCTAGCTTCTGGCTCTCCTGCTCACTCCCTAGTGTTCAAAAAGCTGTTTGCCTTGTAGTTAAAACCACACATGTTGCTTGGGACAAGCAATAGGGTTTAAGTGGTTACCTATGACTGCATCTCTCCCCTACTTGTATGGCTGTCTCTAAGGCAGATAACACTTCTTCCCAGAATCCCCTTCTCAGCAACCACTGAGCCCACATAGTTGGAGATGGGCTCTCTTATTCATGTGCCAGTGACAGCTATGCTGCTAATCTTGATCTGCTTGCAGTTAAAATGCTGAAATATATACTGTGGGTAGCCAGTTCACTCCAGCACAGGTTCCAGTTCCAAAAAATAGTGACGAACAGAGGTGGCATAGTTCATAGTGGGGGGGGGACTGGAAGTAGTGACTAACTAGCTTCCAGTTCTCCTGCTCACTCCCAAGTATTCAAAAAGAAGTTTGTGTTGCAGTAAAAACCACATTCACAATTCTACTTGGGACAGGCAGTAGTGTTTGAGAGGTTGGATTTCTCCCCTATCGGTAAAGCTGCCTCTAAGGTGGATAACACCACTTCCTGGTTCTCATCCTTCCCAGGATCCCCTTCTCAGCAACTACTAAGCCCAAGTAGTGGGAGATGGGCTGTCCTCTGCATATGCCAGTGACAACTATACTGCCACCTACCATACATGATCTGCTTGCAGTTAAAATGCTAATATATGTACTGAGGGTGGC
Source organism: Neoceratodus forsteri (assembly GCA_016271365.2). Classification (NCBI taxonomy): domain Eukaryota; kingdom Metazoa; phylum Chordata; order Ceratodontiformes; family Ceratodontidae; genus Neoceratodus; species Neoceratodus forsteri. The sequence continues at coordinate 1,164,696,348 of CM028131.1, forward strand.
TAATTCACTGCAGCACAGGTTCAAGTCCCCCCACAAAAAAGAAATTAGGTAAAGCAAACAGCTTGCAACTGTTTCCAGATTACACAAATGCAGTAGAACTGATGTGTTGTCACTGTGGATTTTTAAATGCAATTGCATATGAACAGGCCCCATTCGGGCATATCCTTAAGCATCTACATCTGTGTGTGTATGTCGTACAACATATTCTGCATTCAGAAGTCCATACTCATGCACACTGTATGAGGTATCTTACTAGATAGCATGATCCCAAACTGCAGGGATTTCTATATGCAGATGTGTGACTGAAAACCTGCTACCACCTTGAATAATTTTTAGATCCGCTATTGAAAACATGATACCCACATTGCAACAGTACTTCCCTCTATGCAGTGACAGGTTTCACTGGGGCTTGTTCTTCTGCAGGCACAAGCCAGTGTGTATGTCTCACTCCTGTGGCTGAAGTGGCTCAGGCCCCTCAGGGACCTGTGCTTCTGCAGACTGAAGTACTGTCACAATTGTTGTATCTGAAATCCTGCTACCCCCTTGAATAATTTCTAGATCCACTGCTGAAACCATGATACTCACAATGCAACAGTACTTTGATCTGCATAGTGCCAGGTCTCACAGGGGGCCTTCCCTTCTGGATCCAGAAGGCAGTGTGTATGTCTTGCACCCATGGCTAAAGAGGTTAGGTCCCTCAGGGTCCTGTGTTTCTGCAGACAAAAAATACTGTTGCAATTTTGTATCATGAAATGTGTTGCTCCCATGCTTCTGCAGCCAGAGGTTGGACTATGTCTTACACCTCCAGCTGCAGAAGTGCAGGGTTATCAACTATGTGTGTGCCTTACAGTGTGCCTGAGTACATGAGTCTACAAAAGCACTGGCCCCCTTACAGGCCTTCAGTTCTGCAGACAAAATAACTCTCGTAATTTGGGTATCATGGATTTAAATCTGTGGCTGTTACTGCACACAGAAGCACTGCTGTAATTTGAGTATCTTGGATTTCTGTCTGAAGTGACAACTGAGTATGAATGTATGTCTTGTGATGTGCATGCCACAGACAGAAATCCACAAAGGAAGCATGTCAGTATTACTGCATTTTTTTTGTCAACTCTTTTTTTTTTCCTCTCCCGGTCAAAGGGTAGGGGATATACCTCTCCATTCAGCTCCTAGACTTTCTCTCCTGGCATCCATACTGAGGCTGAACAAAGAGGAAGGTGGTTGGGCAGAGAGTGACAGTGAAAAAGCAGGGTTTCTGAACGAATACTTCTGCTCAGTATTCACGATGGAAAAGCAGGGGGAAATACCTAATCCGGTCAATAGAAGCACTCTGGATGGGGGGGTTGATAGTCCTTTCACAGAAGAAAGGGTTCTGAAAGAACTCTTAAAACTGAAGGTGGATAAAGCAATGTGGCCTGATGGGATTCACCCCAGAATTCTAAAAGAACTAAGGGAAGAACCAGTAACACCACTGACTACCCTTTTTAATAAATCATGGGAGGATGGCATGGTACCTGAGGAGTGGAGGAGGGTGGATATGATTCCCCTTCACAAAAGTGGGAGCAAGACAGAGGCAGAAAAATACAGACCTGTCAGTTTGACCTCAGTGGTAGGTAAAATGATGGAATCACTTCTGAAGGAAAGAATTGTTGAGTACCTAGAGGCCAGTGGGGCACAGGACCCAAGGCAGCATGGATTCACAGTGGCAAGGTCATGTCCAACAAATCTAATTGATTTATTTGACTGGGTGACCAAAGCAGTAGACCAGAGAGGGGCTGTGGACATGGCCTACCTAGACTTTAGCAAGGCATTTGACACAGTCCTGCACAAAAGATTAATAAACAAATTAGCCAGCCTGGGAGTGGGTCAAAGGGTGGTAGCCTGGGTAAAGCACTGGTTGGACAACAGGACACAGCGGGTAATAGTAAATGGAGTACACAATGAATTAAGGAGGGTTACTAGTGGGGTACCGTAGGGTTCAGTACTGGGGGCTAGTCCTTTTTAATGTCTTTATAAGTGACATTGCAGAGGGACTGGAAAGGAAAGTATGTCTCTTTGCAGATGACACAAAGATCTGCAACAGGGTTGATACACAAGGTGGGATGGAAAGAATGAAAAGGGACTTGGCAAGGTTGGAGGAATGGTCAAATGTATGACAGCTTAGATTCATTGCAAAGAAGTGCAAAGTAATGCACCTGGAAACAAAAACCCAGGGGAAGAGTACACAATGGAGGGTGAGATACTGAAAACAACAAAAATGGAAAGGGACCTGGGGGTAGTCATATCAGATGACCTAAAGGTGGGCCAGCAATGTGAGAAGGCAGTAAGGAGGACTGGGGGGGATACTGGGATGCATAGGAAGAGGCATCACCAGTAGAAAACGGGAAGATGTTGGCCCTCTGTACAGACAGTTGGTAAGACCATATCTGGAGTACTGTGTACAGTTCTGGAGTCCCCATCTCCACAAAGACATAGACAGGGTGGAAGCTGTCCAGAGGAGGGCAACCAAAATGATTCAGGGTCTGCATCAGAAGACATATGAAGAAAGACCAAAGGAACTAAAGATGTATAGCCTTGAGGAAAGGAGGGAGAGTGGGGACATGATAGAAACTTTCAAATACCTCAAAGGAATTAACAAAGTCCAAGAGGGTAGCATCTTTCACAAAAAGAGATGTGCAAAAACAAGGTGGCACAATTTGAAGATAGAGGGGAGATGGCTCAGAGGTAATGTGAGGAAGTATTTCTTCACAGAAATGGTTATGGATACATGGAACAGCCTTCCTGAGGAGGTCGTAGAGTCAAAAACAGTGGAGGAATTCAAGAATGCATGGGACAGACACAAGGCAATTCTAGTGAGGGGTAGGAGGAAGTAGACTTTTGGTTAACTAGGATATGCAGTTTATCCATTAGGTAGGGAAATGGGCAGACTAGGTGAGCCAAGCAGTCCTTATCTGCTGTCAAATTCTACGTTTCTATGTTTCTGTCCTCCTCCAGGCTTCCTGACTGGGTGGCCCATAATTTACACTCTATGGTGGGGATCCCCTGGGGACTTGGGGCGAAACCAAAATCTACCAGAGGCCCCAGCTGAGGCTTACACCTGGGAAATAATCCAGGAGGTGGTGCAGGGGTTTCACAGTGCTCCATGACCAGGGGTTTCCTTTTACTTGGTTTCCTCAGGAGCCCAGATGTGCAACAACATCAATGTGGGGAGGGCGTGCTCCTGCTCCCATACCAAAGAAATACATTATTGCTCTGCAATGCCAAGTTGTCCTGGCTGCTGGTACCCAGTCTCCACTGCCAGGGGACCACAACCTTCCCCCTGGAGGTGAAGAGCTGTCCATGGGATGCTCATCAAACCTTACCCTTGCTGGCCCTCTGATGCACCGTGCTTCCTTCTGAACATGGGTCATTAGCACTACAGGCGATAGAGCTACAACTGTGCTAACAGGTCAACTTTGTGCTACTGCATTTGTGTCATCTGGAAACAGGTGTATGTTGTTTGCCTTACCTGACGATGGTTGTCTGTGGTCGGCTGTGTGGGCTTGTCTTTTAGCTTCTGGGGGGTGGGTACTTAGGGCTGGTTTAAGTTGAAAGCTAATTTGTGTATTAACCCAGTTTTGGCAATGGATTTGCATCCTTTTTGAGATAGTGGAAGCGCATCCTTATTCACACAGTTCCTAAGCAGATTCATCTGGATGTGGAAGCATAGGGCCCTGATGCAATCTACTTTTGTTGCTTTAAGTTGATCTAGTGTATTATCGCAGTTTTTTTTTTTTTTTTTTTTGCAGTAAACATATATATTACAGGGATGCAGTAGTTTCCCTATAGTTACGGTTATTAGGCTGTTTATTGTTAAATCCCAATTTTTGCACCTTAATAACTTTGACAGCATTCAATGAAATAGCCAAAAATGTGGCATGCATGGTCTAAGTGCCAGAGTCTCAAATGAGAAGTTTCAAGACAGCATCATATTCAGTATTTGAAACACAGAACAACAAAAAAAGCAAACAACAGTTTTTGGTTTTCCAACACAGTACATTTATTATTTTGTTGTTGTTGTTGTTGCTCTCATAAACATCCTAGATGGTGCAGAATATCTTCACAAAACTTTTAGGATAGAAGTGGCCTGTACCAAGGTAGTACATTTTTTCATATTTTATGAAAAAATATATTACAGTTCCAGAATTAAAAGAACCCAAAATTATTTTTTTGTATAACCCTCTAGCTCAATATGTAAAAAACATTCAACCATGAGTAGTTATTTTTATGATTTACTTGTCATTAGAGAAAAAAGATAATGGTAGCTGCCATCTTGTTTTTTTTAACTAGAGAACCTTGAAAATACATAAAAAAGATGCATTTTCAAAAACGAACACCTGAACCTTGGTAAACTGGACTCATAATGGTAGATTCTGGTGTTTGCTTTTTGAAAATTGCCTAGGAAACAACATTTCTGTGCCCCAAAAAATCCTGTGCCCAGCTTAGTGAGAGAAGTCAATTTGCCCACATTCTCAGTATGAGAAGAGTGGGACTTTCTTGAAATGTGAAGCTGCAGCTGAAGTTGTGCTATCGGCTTCAGTTAGAGCAGTGAGCCGGTGATCCCATTTCTTTGTCTGTCTGTCTTTCCCTATCTTTATATCTGTCTGTCTGTCTATCTCTCTATCTCTCTGTCTGTCTGTCTGTCTGTCTATCTATCTATCTATCTATCTATCTATCTATCTATCTATCTATCTATCTACAGTATCTACCATGTCAATGGCTTGCTCTGTCTGTTTTAATAAGTAGAAAACAGCTTTTATTCACTTTGAAGAGGATTGTGTCTTTATAATAAGATACAAATTGTGGATATTCAAATGGCAAGTTGGAGTTAAAGCTTCCAATTAGGAGTGGATTTATTAGCTTTGTGTTTTTCAGTATAGGCATTTTAGGGCTTAGAACAAGTACTATAAGTTAGTAACTCCCAAACAAGAGTTTTCTGCTTACACAATGCAGATGACAGGTATGTGTGCCCAGCATGCTCACATTAGGGGTCCTGCCAGGTTTTCTGTAAGTACGTCTGCAGGTGTGTTTTGCATATTATTAGCAAAAAAAAGGACTTGGTGCGCTCAGTGTTGCAGGGGGTGCACCTCTTCAAAGTGGGAACATTTGAGTCACAGCAGCAAACAAACAAACTCTGGTCAGAGCCGATACTGCTGTGCAGAGCTATTATGAGGATATTGATACTCAGCAGCAGGAGTTGTTTTTGAAATGGAAAGTGCATCAGATATACATTTTTTTGCCAATAAGGCAGCACACAGCATTTTCAGAGCACTGCTGGAGCAGAATAAGACTGCACATAGCATTTACAAGTGCTGCTAGAGCCAGAGTAGCAGATATGCATGTTGTGATCAATAAGGCTGCACACAGCATTTACAAGCACCACCAGAGCCGGAGTGTGCTATACAGAAGATGATAAGGCTGCACAGAGCATTCACAAGTGCCGCTGGAGCCAGAGTAGCAGATATGCAGTGTTTAATAAGGCTGCAAACAGCATTAATGAGCACCACTGGAGCTGGAGTGTGCCCTACACAAGATGGCTGTGATGACAGAACTGTGCATATGGGATGCTCGTACATGCACAGTCTGAGTCAGTGACCATGTTCTACATGGCAACCATGATCTTTGCAGTTGTGGAAGAAATATAAGTACAACATAAAATGGGTGTGTTTATGCAGGTGGTGGAGAGGAAGTGCCACATAAACACAACCACTGGAAACTATGTGGCAGCACTGTGGAAGCACACTGGACAGTGGTCCGGTCATGTGCTTTCACAATGCTCTTCTGAGATACTGATGATAGCATAATGTCAGTGGAACTCCATTCATGCAGCCATAAAAATAGAGAACAAACCAAAGTAGAGACATTCAGTCCCTTCCTCAAGAATAGCATTAAGCTGCTAGGGTTCAGTGGAAGTCTTCCAACAAAGTCTTTTTTTTGTGATTTATAATTGGGCAGCTTTGGAAAATAAATCTTTCAGCTAAGGGGAATATGCACAATGAAGAGCTTTATTTATTAATGACTCTGCTTTGGTGTGTTTTCTACTTTTTGATTGGAAGGAGTGAAACAGTGTTTGTGCCTTGCTTTGTGTTACTCTAACAGGTGATATATTAGAACACTAAAGAAACTCATGGTCTGTGTGCTAATGCTCAATAGGTGCAGCCACTAAATAGGCAGCTAACTAAAACATACTAAATTCAAGAATGCGTACAGTACAACAGTTAAAGTCCTAGTGCCAACATTTATTGGAAAACTGACAAGCTGTCAGTAACCCAAAAGTCTGAGGCACAAAGTCTCTTTGTCTAGAAAAGGTGGAGCCTAGCAAACTGTTACATAACTACATTACATTAAAACACTGTGTTTTCCACCCTTACATTGAACCTCTTCTAATATACTGTACCTACAGTATTGCTGGGCTCGAATGCTAATTAGCCAGCACAAACTGACCTTTGTGGGTTGGTATGTACACCATTCAAATATGCTTTCCTTTATGTCTTTTGCTTACAGAGACATCAGATATCCCCAGTTCTCCATCAGCTTTAAATTATACTTTCAGAATGAACATGTGGGCAAAGAAGTGCATAAATATGTGTTATGGACTACAAGCTCCACCATGTAATATATGACATTAGCAAGGAGCTTGGGACTGCTCCTTTTGCACTGATGCAATGTATCTGTCTCATAAGGTATAGATCTAAAACATTACTACTTTTCTGCATGAGAAGAAAAAAATACAACTATTCTGTTAAAATGAGTTCCTTCTCCAATAGGTTAAAATTCCTACATTGTTGATGAAAATATTGTGTAAACCCAGTTGCTGCTTTTGATCTTATGCTCCTTTTTCACTCAGAGCAAGTGCATGAATGCTGTTTTGGAATATTGTGTTTTGTTCCAAGCAATACAGACAAATTAACTTTTTGTGCTCATTTAATTAGGCAATAATGCATGACAGGGTATATGTCAGGGTTCAATAAATCCAACAACCCAATATCTAGGGCTACCAGTTAGCAGGCAGGGACAAGTATGAATCAAGCAGCTGGTTGTCCTATGGACAACCAGATGAAAATGTAAATGTAATTTTTTTTTTACCTGCCTTTTCCTGAGTTACTGCTAGGGGCTTTCTGCTTGCTAGTGAGGACTGGAGACAGATGCATCACATGAGTGGAGAGCTCAAGTGTCAGGTGAACAGGACTTGGAGCAGGAGAGTCAGTCATCAGGAACGAGTGCCGATCAAGAGCAAGAATTGAAACAGTGACCACCGATCAAGGTAGCAGCACTAGAGTGATAATACAGTCTACAAATGGTAAGAAAGGGATGGCTGTCACTCAAGATGCAGAATGACCAGTTCACTTGTGGTATTGGCCATGGCAGTGAGGGGGGCCAGTGAAACTGACACTTGACTGTAGGACTCTATTTGACCATGCTAGCTAACACATTAAGAATGTGAACTTGAAGTTTTGAACCTGTACCTGTCCTGTAGATTTTTGCTTTGTTGCTGCCTATTAAATAAAGATTGGTATTGATTTGAAAACAATGTCTGTTGTAAGCACTTTGCTCAGAAACTGCTTTTTAGCCTTACATACTATAGAGGTGTTGACCAATCCACTATGGTGGTGTTGTGTGACTACAGTTTATATAAAAGCCTTGTTATGTGCACTCATTTCATTTGTTGTTCTGAGTCACCACTTTCGTGACTTTTGTGTGTGAGTGCAGTTTGTGCAAGACACTAGGTGGATCTTTCAAGTGCAACAGGGATTTCTGCTTTAGGCAGGGAAAACGAAAATGTCTGTGGACACTTGGACAGCTAAGGTCTCATCTCTGTGACATTTATAGGCAGATGGCAGAAAAAATAGAAAAATTAAATAAAAAAGATAACAGAAAATAGAATAGGGTGGGTGAAGTGGTGAGGATGAAGGGGAGGAAAAAGGTAGGTCAGGCCAAGGTTGAGGGTCTGATGATGTACTGTTCATCCCTATTGCAGACTTGTAAAGAAAATTTCCTTAGAGAAAGGAAAAGAAAATAATTAAATAAAGAAAAACAGTCAAAATCTGCAATGAGGTGTGTGGTGGGAAGGAAAAGTAAAAGCAGGCGGATCAGAGAGGGAGGGTTGAGATTTAATTGCAGGCATTGTCTGACCAGTGCCACTGTTGGCCAATGCAAGCAAGAAGAAACTAGACAGTTACTGGAAGTGGTCGCTGTAGCTGAGAGAAAGAAGAGAGGGTTTGGGTCAGGACACTTGAACTGAAGTTCTGTTAACTTACTACTCTGCTTAATTTGCTGCAACTCTCTTCCACACAACACCACTGACTGCTTGAACACAGTCAAAGCAAACCATATGAATTTCACAAATTCACAGCTCTGCAGTGCACTTTCTACCAACAGGCTATAGGAAGTTGGCTGTGGGTCCAGGAGTAGAGATGTGTGAAAAAAAAGTTTTACTGGTACAATTTTAGTGAAAGTCAGACTTTCACTTCTGCAAAAGTTCAGAAATCTATTTCCAAACTTTTGTGGAAATTCCACCTGCCCTGCATCCTACAGTACCCAATTACTTCCTGGGTGTCTAGTGTCCCCCCTTCTCCTCACTAATCACTGCCAGATGTAAAAATAATAATCCCTAGGTGGCTAACGGTCCCCCCACCTAATCACCAACCTCATACATTAAAAAAAAATCACTGGTGGCTAGCGGTCCCTCTCCCCACCCAATCAATCACCCCATATGTTCAAAAACAAATACTTGAAGCCAGCCCAGTGGCCTGGAGGGCTGAGGCACTGGGTGCCTTACCTCCTGGCATGCCAGGGATCTGTGTTTGGAAGTGGACTCAGGTAGTCGGGGGTTGGCCATAGAGGGAGAGGATCGAGCATCTCACAGGATGTTCTCCTCTCCCAGGGAGGAAGGGTGCCATGTCTCACTGCAGCAGTGCCATCTGCAGATGTGTGGGTGGTATGGCAAGTGAGACATGAGAGGGAGGGACATGCCGCAATTGATATTGCATGAGCACACGCTCATGCAGGGGGCATGGTCCCACATGCTGATGTCCCTATGAGAGGGGTAGAGAGGCATAAAATGGGGGAACAAAAATGAGGAAAACACCCTGGATGGCAGGATGATCGCTGACCTCTGCAGGCCCCACTCCCGGCAACCTAGGCTCCTCCCCTTCCTGTACCTCCCCACCATGGAGAGCAGCCCTGGTGGGACTTGGAGAAGAAGGTAATTCCTGGGAGAGACCAGTGGACGGGCCTGGGAGGATTGACCGGAAGGAGTGCCAGACAGGGCAAGGTAGAGAAATAGTGAATAAAAAAAAAACTGGTTGCTGGCCAGGTGGCACAGACGGCTAAGGTGCTGGCACCTTACCTTGACCCACGCCAGTGACTCAGGTTCAGGAACGAGTCTGGGCTGTCGGAGGTTGGCATGGGGGGGAGGGCAGAGCTGGCTGGAGCTGCCAACAGGCAAGCTCTCCTCTCTGGGGAGGGAGTACAGCATCTCTCGGCTGATGGGTGACTCCTAGTGGAGGGTGGAGGAAGCTCAGACTGAGGTGGCCTAGGCACTAGGCCTGGGGTGGGGAAGGAGGCCGTTACTGGGGCTGTTCAGTGCATGCATGCCTCCACATGCATGCACGCTGACTCCTGGGGCCTCTGGGAGAAAACACTTGGAGGAAAAATGCCAGTCGGCAGGGTGAAGACTGACCCCCTGCAGGTGCTGTTCCCAGGCTGGGCAGATAAAAGCCAGTGATTCCAGCGGACAGGGCTTGGGGGTGGTCGGTTGGATGGGTGCTAACCAGCATGAAGGAGCATAAAGAAATATAAAAAAAAAAATAACTGGTGGCTAGAGGTCCCTCCCTCACCTGATCACCTGCTCCATATGTTACAAAAATGCCTGGTTGTTAGCGGTCCATCTCCCCATCTGATCACCAGTCCCATATGTTTAAATAAAATTCCTGGTGGTCTCGTGAACCCCCACCATCCCCAATTCCCAGTCCGTGGATTCATATGAGATCCTTGGTGGTCTATTACACCCCCCATCCCCCAACTCCTGCAGGCAGTGTCCCACCACTCCCATTCTGAACCTATGGGCATTATATAGTTTCTCCTCTCTCCACCATGACCGGCCAGCCACTGAGCTACAGTGAATGAGCACATGCATGTACAAGCACGCATTCATTCATTGATAGCTCAGTGTGTGGGTGGCTGGCTATGGTGGAGAGAGGAGGGCTGTGCCAGTTGCCCACTCGAGCTCAGTATAGGGAGGAGCACGGTGGTGGGCAATGCATGCCAGGGTTGGAGGGCACTAGACCACCAGTGATGTTATCTGAATTCACAAACTGGCAATTGGGGATAGGGAAGGGTTTACTAGACCATCTTGGAAATGTTTATTTTTTGTACTATATGGGGAATCAGAATGGGGAGGGGTTTACACTGGACAGATGTCCTTGTCAGGGTGGTAATCAGGTGAAGGGAGGGACCATTAGCCACCAGGAAATATATTTTTCTTTCACGCAGTGCTTCTCTTGGGGGGGGGCACTGGACACCAGGGAAAGTATTTATCTATGCTGGACAGGGTGAAAATTCTCCCAAACCCATTCAGAAGATTTCCTATCCGGCACAGGTAGAAGTTCGGAAACATGGGTAAAAGTTGTGAAGTTTTGCAAATGTTCTGCTAAAGCAGAAATCACAACTTTTGCACACTTCTATCTGGCACTTACAATATTTTGGATTTTACTTAAATTGTGGATCTAAATTCAGTCCCCACAGAGCTGGCCCTCCAGCTCCTACTGACTATTTTGCTGATGCTGATGCTGCTGGTTCTTCTCCTCCTTGCTATTCTGACTGATGTGCTTTCTTTGGCTGTGTTTTATTACGTACCTATAAAATAAGCCTATTTCTAACTAGTCTACCAACTCAAGCACCATGACTACTAGTTTTAGTCAAGACACTTGTTCATTGGAAAGTACTTAATTTTTACATTTGTTGCCCCCTGATACACGTCATGCTTGATTAACGTCAAGCCTTAGGTGGTATGGCATGATGCTGAAGGCTGAAGGCATCCAGTGCATGAGAGCTGAGGTTATCCAGTCATGACAAACATTCAGGGTGCATTATTGATATTATACAATGGCTCATTCTGTAAAAAAAAAGGCAGTAAAAACTATGTTATGTCTTTCTTACTTTATTTTTGCATGTGGAGGTATATGTATGGAAAACAAGTCCACAGTATGTGTTTTTGCACTATGTAGTGCTGCTGATTGATTCTGCCTGCTTCTCCAGAATCCTTTTGTTACCAGTAGGGGCTATGTGTCTCATTGAGAAGCCCTCCTCCTCTTCCTCCCAACAATATCCTTGCTCCTTTCTTTGACAGTGTTTTTTTTATTTACTTAAAATTTGTTAGCAGAGCCATTAGCATGTGGATAATTTCTTTCAGGAAATGAGCAGTTTGTGGTGTGAGCATGGTGCTATTGAAGTGTGCACATGCTATCATGATCCTCTGTATCCTCTTGTTGTTGGTAGGTGCTATGTGTCTTGTAGGAGAACCCCCATCCTTCCAACAGTATTACTGCCAGTTCCTTTGACATTAATTCTTATTTATTTATTTAAAATGTGTTTGCACAGGTGTAAGCATGGGGTCATTTCTTTCAGGAACTGAGTGGTTTGTGGAGCAAGAATGGTGCCATTGAAATGTGCACTCACAACCACGACGTTGCTGCTGAATGAGGGGAAGCAAAGGGGACCCACAGCTTAATTTTATTTGTTTTGTGTTTTAATTGTCAATTGTGTTGGGGCAGACAGGACACATCATGGCTGCTATGTGCGGCCAGAAGATTAAGGAGAAAAAAAGAGAAAACATCAGCAGCTGATAGGCATGTGAGTAGTCATTCGGCCATGCTGTCTTCATGTGAAAAGTCATGTGCATGCTTGAACTTAATACAGTGATGTTATGCTCAGATAACATCACTGGTCCAGGCACACACACTGACCAATCAGACTGATGGATTTTTCTTGCCATTGTATCATAACATATTTTAAATATAAAGGCATTTAGATAAGCAGGTGAGATAGTACTGTACTATGTTACTGTATTTCAGATCAGCATTCATATAAAAGTCCTGAAGCCATATATTTATATATAAAAGACAACGAACAAAGGGTCCTAAACACACTTTTACACTTTCTGAATTTCTAGTTTAAATTTTATAGTGCTGAAATGAATTATTCTTCTAAATATTTTAAAGCAGCCTGCTTTATTTAATAAGAATAACCTTTATCATCATCTTTTAAACCCCACTGGCTTTTAATTAATATTTAATTTCGCTTCTTATCTATACTGGAGCAAAATGTGCTTGCTTAATATACATTTGACTATTTTCTGTTAATAGCTTAGCATGTGAGCACTGCAGGTGCTTTTAACTTTGATGCCTCCCATCAAAGTAACAATGAGCAAGTCATTTTGCATCTCTTAGCTTAACCTCCTCTTTCTTCTGTTTCTCTGTCACTCACTTTCTCACTGTTTCACTCTCGCAGTAGATAGGTAGATGGATGGATGGATGGATAGATAGACAGACAGAAAAACAAAATATTGTATTGTGTTGTGTTGTATTTTGTATTGTATTATATTATATTGTATTTTATTATATTATAATGATTTGTATTTTATTTTATTGTCTTATATTATATTATATTATACTTCAGAAAATGTGCTTACAAATGTAGGGAATCTGGTTGGCTGCAACGCATGCCAGAGGGTACATTAACATGGAGTTACATCTCTGCAAAAGACAAGTGCCAGGCATGCCAACCCCATTGCTAGTATCATGACACCAATTAGAATTTAAAAACTCAATGTGTCACCATTTGTTTCTCTCGCTTAGCGGGCAAGTTTGTTGATGACCACCCCCAACCCCCAAGTCTTTCTTACTGCAAGGTGAATAAATTAACTAAAATGTAGCACATATTAAAAAGTGAATGGAAGCCATTAGTATGATAAGCTTCACCTAAGCATGATTGGCAGTACAGTTTACAAAAGAGCAGACCATGCCTCTCCATATTTAAACTCACAAGTGCTGTTTTCCCTCTCTGTGTGCCACACACTTGCTGTCTTCCAGAAACACAGTAGATACATTCACAAAAGCTGTCTCTCCGAACTGCCTTGCCATTCCCACCTACACAAATACCAGTACTGCAGAAGTTCAGCACTGTGCACATCTTACTGCGATTGGTGTCTCCATTTCATGGTTTTATATATGATGGTTGTGCAAGGTCGCATGCTTAATAGGTGTATCTTAAGACTGGAGAAAAAAGGTGTTGCAGAAATGGCAGACAACTGCTTTTTTAAACACAAAAACAATGTTAGAAGACTTCTGACGGAACTTTACAAGATACTCTATGTGTTCTTCTGGTGGTAGTTGTTGGTGAGGGATAAGTAGAACAGAATGGCTCTGTGGGTGGTGGGGGGGGCAACACTAAAGGGAACAGCACAGAAAAGGAGGGAGTACTTTACCAGAAGTTTTTTTTCTACTGTTTGTATTCATTTAAAAAATCATTTTCTCTGTTATTTTATTACCTAATTAAAATTCACACAGATTACCATCTTCTAAGAGCAATAACACTCTCCAAGGTGGGTGGTATGGGCAATACTGGACCTTACAGGGCCTATAAGGCCCTCTGTCTGGGGTGTTGGACATCATTATGCCCCTTGGCAGTCTCATATTGCCCAATACCACCCATCCTATTGGGTATTAGTGCTTGTATATTATATTGCATTGTATTGTATTGTATTATATTACATTATATTACGTTAAAAATTTTATAGGTGCTGTAGCACCCCTATAGCTAGGGTTGAGTAGGCTGTTTAATGTTAAACCCCAATTTTTTCACCAAAATAACTTTAACATTGTTTGACAAAATAGCCAAAACTTTGGCATGCATAGTCCAGCTGTCAGAGTCACAAGACATGAAGAGTTTTGTTATTGTCCTGCCCAGTGGTGCTGAGGGTTGAGGCACAGGACACCACACCTCACTCCATTCCAGCGACCTGCATTTGAGAATGAGTGCGGGCCATTGGGGGTCAGCAGGGAGGAGAAGGATTGAGCTTCTGCTGGACAGTTCTCCTTCTCTGGGGAAGGGTACTCCAGCAGTCAGAGCTTGCCTGGCCCCTAGCAGAGGCTAGGGGTAGGAGCACTGATGCCACACATTGGGGTTTGGGGAGCGATGCAGATGCTAGATGGGGTCATGCACAGGAGAGTGTGTGGCAATGTCAATGGTGTCATTTCATGCACCACCCCCAGGGAAGAGAAAAAAAACAGGAAAAAGTTCACTCCCAGAGGATGAAGGAGGGAGCTCACAGGCCTTGCACCCAGGTAGCCATGGCACAGGAAAGTCCTTATCTGGACTTTGGGGGAGGGCCCCCACCCTGACCCCACTGAGGGGTAAGCCCTGGAGCTACTCCTGTGCTGGCTGGTGTATGCCGGGGTGATAAGGCTGGGACTTCCTCCAGCCTGCAAGGGCTGTAGGGGTCAGGAGCATAAATACCACAAAAAAAAGTTTTGTTATGGCATCTTGTACACTTTCTGAGGTCTGAAGTGCCCAGCAAATGGTAAAAAATAGCCTATACTTTGCGTTGCATATTTTTTGCTCTCCCCTACAGGCGGAACAGTGCAGATTTTTTTCATTACATTTTCAAGGTTGAAGGGACCTGTGCCAAGGGTGTGCCTTTGAAAACTTTACTGAAAAAATGTTATATGGTTTTAGAGTTATAAGGATTTTTAAGTTTACCAAAAAATGCATAGGTAAAAAAAAATTATGAACGGTGAAAAAAAAATACTGCGAGTGCTTATTTTCATATTACTTGTCATGCAGTAATTTGCAACATATATTTGTATGTAGCACTTCAGTGGTACTATTTACCAATGGCATGGTGTTTGTGATCTGTTAATGGGTGTTAATGCTCACAAATGCCAGGTAATATTACCTTTCAAGCTATGGTATATGTTTACAGGGCACATACAGTACATGTTATGATTGCTTGTCATTTTTATCTGTTGTGTAGTAATTGGTGACATGTTATTTGTGAAATGTAATTTGTGGCAAGTAGTTTGCAACATGTATTTGTTATGTACTGCCTGAGCAGTACTATTTACCAAAGGCACAGTATATGGGTTTTAATGCTCACAAATACCAAAAAATCCTACCTTTTGAATTGTGGTATATGTTTACAGGGCACATATACCTTGCAATTACTTGTTATATATGCCTGTCATGCAGAAATTTGAGACATGTTATTTGCAATGTAATTTGTGAAATATATTTTTCCGTAATCCTCCAATGGTACTATTTAGCGATGGCATGATATTTGTGATCTATAAATGATTGTTAATGCTCACAGATACCAGGTAATACTATCTTTTGAGCTGTGGTGTGTGTTTACAGGGCACATACACCTGATTGCTTGTCATTTTTATCTGTTGTGCAGTAAATTCTGGCATGTTATTTGCAACATGTAATCTGCAACATGTATTTTTATGTAATGCTCCAGCTGTACTATTTACCAATGGCACAGTATTTGTGATCTGTAAAAGGGTGTTACTGCTCACAAATACCAGGTAATATTACCTTTCAATGTGTGGTATGTGTTTACAGGGTGTATACACCTTGCTAATGGTTAATATTACTGCTCAATCGGTAAACACAGATTACTGTTTGAGCAGTAATATTAACCAACTGCATGGTATTTGTGATCCATAAAGGGGTATTATTGCATGAAACAGCCTGCAAGCAGTTAAGATTTAAAAGGCAAGAAAGTCAGGCTGCACAGTCTTGGGCTACAAACTTGAAGATAAATTTCATTCAAAAATTTATTAAACAACTGGATAAAAAGCAGCATAAAATCTCCCCAAAAACAGCATAAACATTTCAAGTCTCACTCAGCCCTTTATTAAGCTAACATTAAGTCTTCAGCTGTGCTAGATTTGTTTACAGCAGCCCACAACTGATTTGCCAAGACTCCATAGACCCAAAACTTTAATGTTTTTTTTTCCTTTTGCTGCTTGGGGCAATGGGGGTGGGGAGTTCAGGCTGGAAATCCTAACACCACATTTAAAAAAATGTTTTGTAAAGGATTATATTATATACATATAAACATATACTAATGTGCCACCATCCCTATTGTGGATTGATGCTCCCTGCACCTATGCAGCTCAAAATAATTTTTAACTAATTAAACTCATATTTATTTTTTGGATTCATTTTCAAAATTTCAAATCTGATCTCTCCTAGCATGCATGGTATTTCTTTATAAAGCAATTTTTATAGTATCACATACTGTAAGTATAACAATTCTCTGTATAAATGCCTTGTACAATCACACTTAGTACCCCCATAACATGAAGTAATAATTAGCAAAAAATCTTAGATAAATGCCTCTTTATATACTACTTCTTCATAGCAATTCTCATTTAAACCTGCATTATAAAATGAGCAGAGAACATCCTGCATTCTGATTGGTTATCATCTGTGCGTGAAATCTTTTCCATGTACAGGTAGCAACAAGTACCTGAAAGCAGGACCGCATTCTTAAAAAATGAAAATCCACGAGCCATTGGAACACTCATTTTTGAAATGTCGCCATTTGTATTCCTTGCTGACGAGGCTCATCTCAGACTTTGTGGTGCTCTACTCTATTAACATCAATAACTAATGTTGGCTATTTGTATTTGTGTGGAAAAGCATAGTGTGATTCTGAGGAGGGTGGGGTGGGAGTTGAAACTGACCTGCATTTCAGATTCACAACACGAGTAATGGGAGTTACATAAAAAACACCTTGGAAACCAGAATGTGGCTAAAAACTCAAAATGTATGCCTCCCCAAAAAAAAAATGATTCAGACAACATTACCACCTAATAAAAATGTGAGCCTATACAAATGTGTATTTATTTTTAACTTTTGCTCTCTTAAATAACATGTTTCCCAGCCATTATTGAACAATTGCACATCATGTGTTTATTTTGGTTTTGCTTATTCAGCCAGTAGGTGTCAGTATTCTGAACCGTTCAACCAGAACTCAGAGACAGAGTACTTTATGAAAAAACTCAGGGAATTGACTGTGAGATCACCAGTAGGAAAGAGCTGAAAATATGTAGAGAAATAAATCCATTCCTAGAGAGTTACAGAACATAATTATTCAAGGATGGAGTTTTCAGTCTGATGGTAGCATTTGACAGATTTTAATGTGTAGTAGGGGAAGCAGTCTGCACGTTCTTTGTTTGTTTTGTTTTTTTGACTACATCATATTCCTAACATCCTCATTAATGTCTACTCCACTACATGGGGGGGGGGAGGAATCCTGGCTGCAGCAGTGTGAAAACTGTGTAAAACATGGAAGATAGTATAAGGTGAAAATGGCATCATATTTTAGTTGGTGGAAGAACTATTTTATGTCAAAGTCTAATTCTAATACCCTCTTTATATTTAAAAATGTAGTTTTTCTTGCATTAAAAGATAAAAAAAAGTAGCCAATTTTATAAGTGCAATAGGACACTCCGGGTGTGTGCATGGAACAGATTTTACTGCACTTCCAGGAGCTGAAAGCACTTGGGTTGTGGCTTTGTGCCTCACTACACCGCTGAGTGTGTAGTAAAATCTGTTCCATGCACACCCAGTCATGTCTTATTGCTTACATATTAAGAGGCTCAGCTTTGTCAAATAATCATTTGAAAGTACCTAGCTCTCTGACTATGCGCAGGGAATTCCTGTATTCAGTGCTTTAACTGTAAATTTTAAGATAGCATATTCACCTTTTAAATACTCCTGGAAATTGTCATCCTTTTCCCAATCAGTCACTGCTTGGTCTTGCTCCTACAAGTAGCAAAATGCATTGCTAGTTTTCAGCACATAACATTTTGGTAGAAAACATTTGAAACTTTTCACTGTTGAAAGTAGAGAGAAAAATGTGGTGTACTGGCTTATCGAGGCATACGAAGGAAATCTCATAGACTTTCAGTCACCTATTTACTGTCCAAGTATGACCAGAACTACTGCCATGCTTTATTTAAATACTGCAATTGAATGGGGTCAATGACATTAGAAATGATGTCACACCAAAGGACTACCCAATGGCAGTCTTTTTGTGTGATGCAATTTCTGACATTATCACCCCCCAAATTGTGGAACTTAAACTGAGGATGACAGTAGGTCTGGTTGGTCTTGGACAATGAGAGAGCCATTCAGAGGTCTGCACTAATTCCTTTGTAGGCAATGGCAAGCCAGTACATCATGCTTTTCTCACTACAGTTCTTTAAAAAAGTGAAGTTTTAAATGTTTTGTACCAATAATTTATGTGCTGAAAATTAGCAAAGCATCTTCCTGCTTGTAGTAGCAAGACTGAGCTGGGACTGATTGTCAAACAGGATTGCAACTTCCTGCTTAATATACACAAGGTGTATTCACAAGTGAGGATATATGACCTCAACTTAAGAATGGAAAAGATAGAGGTGAGTTAGGAAATTATTGCTCATACCAAAATGGTAATATGCATTTTGTGTCAAGCAACAGTAAACTTTGTATGTACTGTATCACATCACTGTACAAAGTTGATCTTTAAAGAGTCTTCTTTGCATATATGTTAATACCACCACAAAGACCATTCTTATGGTTGTAGGAGTGGTCCACACACATTCTCATGGTGTGAGAAATACAAACCAAAGGTGAGTGGTTCTGATACCCTATATGTGTAAGTGATACCACTATTAAAACATAGGAGTGATCTTGCTGGCAGCATTAATAGATTATTGATCAAGATTGAGCAAAGATTTTTAATAACTTGCCTAATTCCTGGACCTCTGCACACAAGATAATCTTAACATAACAAGGTTATCTAATGCGAGGAGGAAAGGAGCACTCTAATAGGTCGGGAGCACTCACTCAATCTGTAATGAATATTTGACTGTTTTTGTTATGATTCAGATGCTGTTCAAAGTTCAGAAAAGACCATATGTTATCAGACTAATACAGTAATACAGGACCTAATCAATAAAGTGGATCAGATCCCTTATGCAGGTGGGGGGGGGGGATAAATTGTGGGCCCACTCTGCAGGTACTGTTTTTTTCTGTTTTGTGCTTTCCAATAAGGGTGGAGTGGGGTAGGTTTCTTCAAGGTCCACTGTCATTACCTGCATCATCTGTATTTGAGTATTTTATCATTTTAAGTTACTTCTAAACTCAAGACAGCACTCAGTGAATGCTTTTCAGAATCTTTATGTAGGAGGAGTTTTTCTTCCTTGAGTGGAGTCTTTGAAGAGTATGGAGTATATTAATTTCTTTTAATATTTGTTTATGGCTAAGTCATCCTCCTACCTCCCAAACTGAGAACTGATGAATGCACAGATCTTTTAAGTTGTTTAAGATATGGCTCTATTTTTTCTTAGAGATTAACTATATGTCTGTTTATTACAGTACATTATCATGAGTTCTGTACAAGTATTTTAAAATACTAAAAATAAAGTTCAGATATTTTACATTTATACGTAACTTCATTTTGTGCATATTCAATGGCAAGTCTTCTAAAGATAAAAGAGGACATATGCGTAGTACTAAGCCTTGAAAATGAGTTGCTTAGTCACTGGATATATTTAACAGAACACTCAACCTGTACGTTTGTAAGCATTATTTTACATATTACTTAGAGTAGGGTGAAAGTTTTCCTATTAAATATTATTTTAAAAATAAAAATGACAAACACAACATGGAACTACCCACTTCACAACATAAAACCATGGTATTACCCAGTTCATTTTTCCCTAGCCAAAAAAAATGTAAAATGGGTAGACTGTCAAATATAAATAAGAAAATACTGAAATCAAAATTACAATAAATCCTAAAATGCTAAAAGAATTCAGTTAATTCCCTTTGGATCCTATGATATTTATTGCTGGAAAAAGGTTTATCAAGTTCTATTTCAAACTTATTAAAACCATAAATAAAACCATTTGTGACAAAAAAAAAGTTTAAACTGAAAAGAGATATGGAAAAGGATTCACAATGATGTTATCAGAATGAATTCTGAATTAACTAGAGTAACCAACAATAATTGAATGTGAGGCAGTGAGAATAAAAAGCCAATGAACATCTCAAAACCTGAACAGCTTATAATCAAAGTATGAAAGGTACTGAATGATATCAAACTGTGTTATGTAAACTGTCAGTTGATGGCACAAATGGGAGAGATTCTATTTCCCTGTTTCCCAGCATTCTTCCTCACCTCTGCTTCAATGAAAAACATATTAATTAGTTTCCCATACACCTGAGTACAGAATAAAATTGGAGTTTTGCTGCCCACACGTTACTAATTTCCCAGTTGTGCATCAAAACCTGTATACTGAGGAGAGATGAATGTGTACAGGTACCTTTGCTTTAGTAATTAAACTTACAGTAATTGTTGAGAAATTGTTAGGCACCCAGAGCCTCCAGGATTGGGCACCATAGAAATAAAATATGCCTTGCCTTGCTAATGGTCTGATGCCCCAGCTTCTGCTTCAGCCTGGCCCACTGTGTGGCTCTCATTCTCCACCCTGATGGCCACCTTGCCAGATGTTTCTCGACCTCCATTCTGCACCAGAATGCAGCCTGAATGTTCAGAGCTTTGGGGCTGTGGGGGTGTTAGGGGAGCTTTGAGAAGGCAGAGGGCTACTAGCAAAAAGTGAAGTGTTCCTGCAGGGTAAGCAAATCTGCCTATTGTGCTTCACCTCCATGGACCTTGTGTCGACATCTGTAGGTAAGCCGAAATTAAATAACAATATTATTTATAATTATTGTCATCAGGTATACAGTATATGGTGCCAAATGAATGTGGATCTGTGTTAAAGAGTAAAACCAGTAAAAAAAAGGCTCTGGGTGCCTAACAATGAAAGCAGGTAAGAGACATTGCCATTTCAGTTTCTTGTGTTTGGCCCTATTCTGTATTTTGCACTTTGAAAGACTGTTTTACAAAGCCCCCCCCCCCAAAAAAAAAGGATACAGACTTTTGAAACTGGAGTTTGTTCATATTTGGGCAATAGGAGCTAAGCCTGTTTCCCTGGGAGTGCGACCATTTTTGCGTTACTTGTTGCTGTAGGTAAGTGGTGTGCCCATGTCTACATTCACCTCAGTACTGCAAGTGTAAGTCCTGGTCCTGGATTTGTTTTGGATCAGATGCCCCCTGGCAAGCTGGATATCTGATAAAGGGGATGGGAGGGTAGTAGAGCCAGCTGGGGTAGACTTGGGGATTAAGCAGGATAGATTGAGCCAAATGGCACCATTGGTCAGTAATAGGTATGGCATGAGCTTGGGTAGTCATTGTACAGAAAGTGGCCTCAATTAGGGAGGGCTACCTAGCAGTGAGTCAATGTGGAATGCCCTACTGCTTCCTAATGCAAGATTCCTCACCTCAGCTGGAAAGCTGCACCCATATAAGCAGTGCATTAGGAAAAGAAAATAGATACACAAAGGGAATGTAAAAACTAACAAAAAAAGCTCTAAATAGAGCAGGAGTAGCAGCAATCCCAAGACATCAGTCTCCTTTGAAATTCCATATAAAAACTCATCAGGCAAGAAAACAAGGAACAAATTCAAACATAATTCTTAGCTTTGATATTTGCACTGTCTTTATTTCTGTGTTCACTGTGACTAAATGAACTATTCTATGGTACAGTACTGTAACAATACAGAGGAATTTATGAGAATGTACCAAAGAATTTAATGAGTCAGCAGTTTAATGGCAAAAGTCATTTTCTGTAGAGCCCAGTGTAAAAGAGGCTATTACAGAGAACATTGCCAGTCACATATAGTAGCCTCCAGCACCTGTCTGAGGCTGCTCCCCCAGTGTTAAATTAAGTGTTACTCATGCTCTACTTGCTTAACAGTTGGCCTATCAGACATAGAACAGAAGTGCAGCTTACGTATAAACATGATGTCTGCAAGATGTATCCATTTATTATGCCATCTCAAAATCTACATTAAATGACAAAAAAAAAATACATTTTTTAATAGTACATACAGAAGTCCACTGATGCTCCTCTTTCTGCTATTGCTGGGATGTTTGTTGTTGCTTATCTTAGGTCCAGTGAATGTGCCTGCAGAACTGCCCGATGAACTTGCATCTGCCACTTTCTGCTATTGCCAGAATGTCTGTTATTGATTACCTTAGGTTTGGTAAATGTGCCTGGGTACCTGACAAATGAGTTTGCGCACTCCACCCCCTTTTGCTATTGTTAGGATGTTTGTCATTGATTAGCTTAGGTCCAGTGAATATGCCTGTCGACCTGACAGATGAGCTCATTCCCCGCCTTTATGTTATTGCTGGGATGTTCATCGTTGATTACCTTAGGTCCAGTGAATATGGCTGTGGACCTGATAGATGAGGTCTTGCATCTGTTTCCTCAACTGCCAGGATGTTTGTCTAGCACACATATGGAAACCTGTTAGAAGCAGTAAAAAAAAAACAACAATAATGGACTTCATGGCAGCATCAGTTGGTAATGAACCATCATATTACAGTAAATGTTTTTTGCTGAAGGTTACTTATGTATGTATTTATTTATTTATTTATTCATTCATTCATTCAATCTCAGATTACAAAATACCTTTGAGCACCAATAGCTCATTTACAAAGGTTTCACGTCCGGGGGAGAGGGTAACAAACAGACATAGGAAGGACTAACAACTGAATTTACAAAACACAATGACAGAGTTAATTACATCGTAAAATCAGCACTATGTAGAATAAAAGAATGGAGTGAAGGTGAAAAGGAGAAGAGGAGAGGGGAGTAGGGTTAAAGACCAGAGGAGAAGGGTAGCAACCAGAGGCATTGTCAAGGTAGTGAAGGCAGGAATTAGGGGTGAGAGAAATGGGGAAGAGGGGGAAGAGGAAGATGAACAATGGAAGGGGGTAGCAGCCAGGGTCAGTTCAGGTTTTTACACTATGTAATCGGGTGGGGTGAGCGGAGAGTAGTCAGGAGGTGAAGGTTATGAGAGAAGCATACCATTGCTTAAGTGGTACAATGACAGAAGCTTTCAGATATGAGATACTGTCAGAGCATATACTTGAAATGGCCAATTCTGGGTAGCTTAGTTAGTAGGAAAACTGATTTCAAAATGCTAAACCTCAAACCTACAAAAAAGTATTTTAACTGTAGCACTAAAGTTGACTTGATCTGCACTATCAACAATCTCACAAAGACAGCTGTAATCACTGTCACTAACATCAGTATGTGTATGAGTTTGTCAGTATATCTCTAAGTATTGGGTCAGTTTCAGACTTTTAAATAAACTAAACACCATATAAAGTGGACTAAAGTTTCATAGGCAAATGTGTCCTGTATAAGTGGCATATACTGTACTGTAACAATAAGGGGGATTAATGAAAGTGTATTATAGAATTTAGCCCATTAACCAGATTGACCAGGTCTGACACTGTTGAAGTGTCAGCAAAACCACAGGGGCCAGTTCTTGCAAATCCTTGTTGCGTCCACTCTTACCAATATTTTGATTGTCCAAGGGGACAAGTAGGGATGTAGTGCTGGGTCATGTAATGCTCAAGCATGCTGCAAGCATGCTCTAAATATATGTGGCTTGCAGAGCAATCACTGAAAAAAACATGACCAGTCAAGACCACTCGTGTCCCTACACTAATACAACATCGTGCTAAGTCAAAGGAACAAACCAGAGTGAATCACACAGCCAATTTTGTGCTGGAGTCTCAATCAGGAATAGTTCCTTACACAGTCCAGGTTATAAAATCTAAGAAGCAAAATAGTCACATCAATGAGAATGGAGTTTGCCCTTTATGGGGAAGACCAAGTTGTCCTGGTGCACCCCTTCTCTTTAACTGAAGATGGTGTGCTCGGGGGAAAGGGAAGGGCAGGAGTAAGGGGACAGAACAATAGGCAGGCAACAGGAAGGGGAGGGGCTAAAGGAGGTACATAATGGACTGCACAGAGTGGTTCAGCCACTTTTTGCTGAAGTTTTGATTTCTAAACTGCAGCACATCAGATTGGCATCGATTGGAACAGAGGTTTGTGAAATATTCAGGTAAGAAGCAAACAACTATGGTAGCCAATGTTAAAGTGAAAGATGTATATGATTTAAAAAAAATATATATAAATAATAACCTGGGGGGTCATGTTCTGGGACAGATAGGGATACAGTTATTTCCTTTTATAAAAAAAAAGAAGAAAGAAAGAGTGTTTGCTAGTCGATGATAGGTGGCAATGTATGATGAATTTTATGCAGGAACACTCACCAGGAGACAGTATGTGATAAAGTTGGCCCTTGGGGCTGAGAAGCAGGCTGAGGAATGGCCGTTTAGAAGGGTGAGAGCATCACATGTTTTTGTAGTGGTTCGATCAGCAGAGCAGAAGCCCAGATGGTTGTAAAGGCCTTGTAGCCAAAAAAGTAGAAAATGAGAATTATTGTTCCAAATGATGCGTTTTGTCATTGGAAGAGTGGGGACAGAGCATTTGTGCACATGCTTTTATTGGTTGAGCAACGGGGCCTAGGCATGGTCTAGTAAGGGCCTAGCAGCACTTTTAAAGCAAGCTCTAGTTAGTAGCTTGTAAGTTTTTTCTCTACAGTTCAGCAGAGCTTGGGTTTAGTCCTGTTAAAATGAAATTGACCAAGAAACGGTAATGAATAGGCCTCCTTCTGGCCTTAGTATTGAAATGATGGGAAGTTTTCATTTACTGGGTTGGGGGAACAAGTTTGGAGCCGCATAGGGCTGGACAGGTTCTGTGGGATGGCCTGGGTGAGTCAAAATGGCCTCAGAGTGTGGTTTGGGGAGGGAGAAAGAGATGTAGAGGGAGGTACAGAAGAGGCTGTACAAGTGCTGGCTTATGGAGAGAGCGAGGTGGCTGGGGCTCGGATGGGAGCCAGCACAGTCGGCCACGTGGCGTGACATCACACGCCGTGGGGAGAGGCCTACGAGATGAACAGGGCACAGGGGAAGGGTAGGGGCCAGGTAGTAGGCCCCAGAATCCAGCGGGCTGAATGTTAGGCCAAAAAAAGGCATCAGGCACATGGCAACGGCCTGGGAAGCAGGATAGCGCAGAGCCATCTCAATCGGCCACATGGCATGACATCACACGCCACGGGGTGAGGCCCGTGAGATGAACAGGGCACAAAGGAAGTGAGGGGGCCAGGTAGTGGCCCTCAGATGTCAGCGGGTGTTTTTTGATGCCAAAAGGGCATTGGGCACATTGCAACAGATGAGATAGAGGGGTAGCATGGAGCCAGCTCAGGCAGCCATGTGGCATGACGTCACACACCGCGGAGTGAGGCTGCAAAGAAAAATGGGGGCACAAGGGGGAGTAGGGGGGCTTGGTGGTGGTCTGCAGGTGGGAGGTGCAGGGGGAGTGATGCCACACCTGTGGGGTCAAGAGACTAGGAAGCAGCGGACACGGGACATAGGTGCAAAGGCCTAATCAGGGAGGCCACGTGGCAGGATGGTAGATGCCACAGCTGGGCAGTGCCTTAGGAAGGGAGTGAGAGGGGAGAAGGCACCAGAGGGGGAGAAAACAAGAAAGGCCCGGTGTGTGGCTCAGTCGCTACTGCATTGAAGAGGGGGACAATGAGGAGGCCTAGAGGGCCATGCGGGGAGGCCAGCGGCCCCAAGGAGAGGGGAGGATAGTAGGCCAGGATGGTCACATGGGATAAGGGCAGACACCTGGAGTGGGCAGCACAACACACCGCTCACTGGGAAATGGGGCAACAAGGCCCAGAGGACGCCTACAGAGATAGGAGGTGCTGGGACATGGGAGGGGAGAGCATGAGGCCTAGAAGACCACAGAGGGCATGTGCAGCCTAGAAGGCCACATGGAATGACACCCCCAGATATGTGCATTTAAAAAAAAATAAAAAATGCAGGGATTTCAGGCAAAGTGATTAATGTGACTTCCAATTTTCTTGGTTTTTGGGCAGTATCTCTACATTTTCCACAGACCAATACAAGGAGATGGCACCGAGGAAGAGCAAGCCGTCTAAGGAGGATGCCTACAAAGACATAGTGGAGCTCACGGAGAAGGCCAACAGAGTGTGGCAGATGGTGGAAGGATGGGAGCTGGGAAGATCTGGGGAGAAATGGAAAGTGGGGAAGGGAAAAATGGGCTATGGGAAGAGGCCAGCAGGGAGGCCATGCAACCCTACCAGGGTGCAGCCCCAGTCGGGGGTACCTTCCAGAGCGGCCAGCCCAGTACCACCGCAGCCCCATGTCACTGTCCCATCAGTACCTCCCCAAGACCAGGTGGGGGTTCCCCCAGTGGAACCCAGACTGGATCCCCTGAGCACACCAGCCCTACCACAGCCAATAGTACAACCGGACAATTCAAGGTATCTCGAGTCCAGCAGGCTGCAAGAAACTAACAAGGCCACAGGTAAAGTAGCCGGGGTGGTAGAAGAAAGCATAAAAGAGTACATAGGTCAAATTATTGCAGCGCTCAGGACAGGGGGGTTGGTTAAAATGGAATCTGCACTGGCGGAGATTAGGTCAGATGCAGTGGAAATTGAGGGGGATGAGAAAAGGTTGGAGAAGGCAGGTAAGGGAACAAGGGAGATAGGAAGCCTGGGAATGCGAATAGGGGAGCACGTACCACTGGCCACAAAAGAGAAGATTTGGAAGGGTGTGTAGTGGACATATTTGCGTTAGGGAGCAGGGAGGCAGCAGCAAAATATGAGGAAATGGAGAACATCGGGAAAAGTGAAATGGCAGCAGCAGTGGTTTTGTTGGACAGGAAAGAGGAGGACAAAGTTACCAAGGGAAAGACATGGGAAAGATGGTTTGTAGGTTTTGCTAAGTACTCAGCTATAGTGCTGGAAAAGAAACCTGAACTGGGCATTCCATTGATCACGTATTCCCTGATAAGACAAGCAAAGGCGAAAGGTGAGGTAGTCTGGATATATTATGACAAATTCTTTCAGCAAAGGATGGCGACCTACAGGGACGTAAGATGGGATACAAAACAATTGGATCTGTGGATGGATTATGTAACCGACCAGTCCACACAGGAAGGGGTGATGGGAAAAAGGGGAGGGGCACCTCAGAGGTGTTGCTGGGCTTACAATAGGGCATTCTGCTCTTGGCCCCAATGCCATTTTTGACATGTCTGTTCAAAATGTGGGGGGTCACAGCCGGTGAGTAGATGCAGAATGACATGGGCACAGGGGGCACAAGGGGCAAGGGGGCAAGGCACAGGCCAACAGTTTTTTTGGGAGGGACAGGCATATAGGGGCAGGCTTGGAGTAAGGGGGGGAGAGGTAGATGGCATGCAGGTAGAGGGAGCCAGAATTATTAAATATAGGGAACGAGAAAGGGACAGGGAAGGGGGGTATAATAGAAATGAAGGGGAGAGGACAGGTGATCAGTTTCAAGCAGCGAGAATGCCCATTAAGACAGAAGTGTGGGAAAAGTGGCTAAGAAAATATCCTGATAGGGAAGTGGCGGAGTCACTTAACACAGGGTTTGAGACGGGCTTCCCGTTAAAATGCAAAGGCCCGAGGTGAGCTAGAGAGGTGAATAATCTGGGTTCAGTGAGAGGGAAAGAGGACATCTTAAGAAGAAAAATTGAGAAGGAAAAAGAGGCAGGTAGAGTAGAAGGGCCATACACTACACTGCCGCTGCAGAATATGAGAATATCTCCTTTGGGGTTGGTCCCCAAAAAACAGCGAGGGTAATATAGAGTGATTCACCACCTGTCATTTCCAGAGGGGGACTCAGTGAATCATTTCATAAGTGAAGAACATAGTAAAGTGAGCTACACCACACTAGAAGAGGCAGTGCAGATCATCCGGGTGACTAATGATGCCTGGCTGGCCAAAATGGATATAGAGTCTGCATTCAGATTGCTTCTGGTTAGGAGGGAAGATTGGGACTTATTGGGCTTTGCGATTGGGGAACAATACTATTTCGACAAAGCAATGCCCATGGGATGCTGCATAGCATGTATGACATTTGAAGCATTTACCACCTGTTTACAGTGGATATTTCAGGAGTGAAATGGGTAAAAGGCAGTAATACACTACCTGGATGATTTCCTTTTAATAGGCAGCGGGAGGAGGGAAATAGAGAAAATGTCCAGCTTTCAAGAGTTGTGCAGAGAGTTAGGGGTCCTGCTGGCACCGGATAAAACAGAAGGGCCCAGAAAGGTCTTAGAATTCTTAGGCATAGAAATAGATGCCCTGAATGAAGTCTTTAGGTTACCAGACAACAAAGTGGTGAAGCTAAAGGAGCTGATTAGAGGGGTCATGGGGAGGAGAAGGGTGCAACAGGTCATGGGACATCTGAACTTTGCGTGCAGAGCAATTGGGCTGGGTAGGGCCTTCACAGAAAGGCTAGCGAAGGCCACAGCAGGAGTAACCAAACCACTGGGTAGACATAACAAAGGGAGTTAAAGAAGACTCCATTGTTTGGGAGGAGTTCCTCAGCACCTATAATGGCTGTACCTTTTGGCAAGAAGAATGGGTATATAACACGGATCTTGAGCTCTACACGGATGCAGCAGGGGGTTTGGGTATGGGAGGCTATTTGAAGGGAAGATGGTTCGCAGAACCATGGCCTATGAGTTGGGTGAGGGATTGGAAAGTAAAAGATATCACACTGTTGGAAATCATGCCCATATGGGCTTGCACCCTGGTGTGGGGAGAAGAACTGCATAATCAGAAGGTCAAATTTTGGTGTGACGACAAGGCAGTGGTGGAAGTTTTAAACAACAGGGAAGCCAGATCAGAATCAGTAATGCAGGTTTTGAGACAATTCATTTTAAGGGCCCTGAAATTGAATATGTCATTCAGGGCCAAACACATAGAAGGGGTACAAAATATCCTAGCTGACAGCCTTTCCCGTCTGCAGCTGGACTGTTTCTGGATGCTGGCACAAACAGCAGAGGATCGGAAAACACCCGTACCAATGAACATCTGGGACGTTGGCCAGAGGGAGCAGAACTGCTGTTTTGTAGCTCATTGGCACCACAGACTTTGAGGGCCTACGAAGGGGCATGGCAGGTGTTCCAAACATTCAGGGCAACACACTACATGGAGGTAAGTGGGCCAATCACAGAAGAGCAGTTAGGGAAGTTCACAGTGGATCAGTGGGAGAGAGGAACAGCTCACAACACAATGGGGGTGTACCTAGCGGGGACTAGCTTAATCTACAGCCTTAAGAAATGGGAGGACCCAACAAAATCAATGTTGATCAGGAGAATGATGCAAGGATGGGGAATGTTGAAGCAAAGACCCGTGGATAGTAGATGACCTATAGGGGAACAGTGGCTGGCAAAATTAAAAGGGGCACTACTGGCAATTTGCAGATCAAAAGACGAAGTGTGGTTATTTCACATAATTTACCTGGTAATGTTTGCAGGGGGCCCTGAGAGTGAATGAAGCTGTGGGACATGGCAAGAAAGAAGAAGAAGGGGGTTTGGAATGGGGAGATATAAGCTGGGGGAAGGAGATACACGTGATTTTACATCCTGTCTGTCTACGGCTCGGGAGGGTTTTTTCCAACACTGATTGTGAGGATTTTGCTCGGTTCTTTTTGGATAGGGTGTCTGCGATCCGGCGGGTGGCTCCTTCAGCCAGCAATGATACAGCTGGCAGTGATCGTCTGATGTGTTCTGAGTGCACTCCATCTGGTTGGGGAGAGTTTAGACCAGTGGAGGATAGTGAGGTTATTGAGGTAGCAACCAATGTGAGGCACATCTTCTGTGAACTGGACCCGGTGTCAACGCATTTTTTTAATGAGATGCGTTGACTCTGTTGGCCCGGTGTTTGCCATGATTGTACAGTGCTCCCCTTTCTGAGGGTGTCTTTCTGGATGCCTTGAAGGAGGCTCTGGTGAGACCCCTCTTAAAGAAGCCATCTTTGGACCCGGAGATCAAGGCAAATTACCGTCCAATCTCTAACCTTCCATTTTTAGGAAAGGTTATTGAGAAAGTGGTAGCGCTTCAGTTGGAAGAGCACCTCATATCTCACGAGTTGTACGAACCCTTCCAGTCAGCTTTTCGTGCCAGACATAGCACCAAAACTGCACTTGTTCGGGTACAGAATGACCTTCTCAGGGCTAGAGACCGGGGAGACAAGACAATTCTTGTTCTCCTCGATCTCTCATCAGCATTTGACACTTTGGACCATTGTGTGCTGTTTGCTCACCTTGGGGACCTATGTGGACTCACCGGTAATGTCATCAAATGGTTTGAGTCCTTTCTTACTAACAGGAGGCAGCGGGTTATGATGGGAAATTTCTCATCTACACCCAGTCTGCTTCTTTGTGGAGTTCCTCAGGGGTCAGTATTGGCTCCAATGTTGTTCGCAGTGTATATGCTGCCTCTGGGTGGGATCATTAGGAAATATGGCTTGAGTTTTCATTGCTATGCTGATGATACTAGCCATATTTTTCCTTTGCCCAGGAACATCCAATGCAGTGGATGTGCTTAATATCTGTCTGACCGAGATTAACAACTGGATGGCCTCCAGCTGGTTGCGGCTGAACCCCAATAAGATGGAGGTATTAGTAGTGGAGTCGAACAGAGTTCGTGATAGTGGGCCTCTGACACAAACTGGGCTTGTCCTAGGTCTGTGCCATTGAAGGCCTCCTCTTGGGTGCGAAATTCATGGATTCTGACAGAGATTTAACCATGGAGGCTCAAATATCCTCTGTGGTTCGCACTGTTTTTACCATCTCAGAAACATTGCCAGAATTAAATCCTTTGTTCCGCCTCTGGACCTCCTTACTTTGATACATGCCTTAGTCACATCTAGGCTTGATTACTGTAACGCGCTCTATCTCGGGGTCACGGGAGGATCTCTCCGCAGATTGCAGCTGGTGCAAAATGCAGCTGCCCGATTGTTGACTGGGCAGCAAAAGTTCTGTCATATTACACTGGTTTTGCGTGAATTGCACTGGCTGCCAGTCAGGTGGAGAGTCCTCTTTAAGGTGGGTCTTCTTACCTATAAGGCCCTACATGGACAGGGCCCTGGTTACCTGTTGGACCTTCTGTCACCTGCCTTCTCCTCGCGCCCCCTTCGTTCCTCCAGTGAATGCCTCCTGACCATTCCCAGAACTAGGCTGAAATCAGCCGGTGATAGAGCATTTAGTGCCGCGGCCCCTGCTCTGTGGAACTCCTTACCAACTATGGTCAGAAAGGCTTCATCAGTGGATGTTTTTAAGGCCCAGCTAAAGGCCTTTCTCTTCTCTAAGGCATTTAATTTAATGCTTAGATAAAGATTTATAGTTAAGGTTTAGTTTTGTAATGATTTGTATTTATGTGTAAATTTATATATTTATTATGTTAAAATGCCTGTTTTAATGCTTTGTACGGTGCCCAGAGCCTCTGGGATTGGGCGTCTTTTAAATAAATCTAATCTTGCCTTGCCTTGCCTTGCCTAATCAAGAAATCAAAAACAGATCAAGGGGGAAGGGTTGCACAGTGACCCTGAAATCCCAAGAGGAGGACACAGTGTGTCTAGTAAAAGCTTTGTGGGCTTACGCTGCAGAGCATAGGTATAGAACGGGGAGTTTATTTGTGCATGGGGATGGCACAAAAATCAACAGTTATCAGGTCACAGCCATGCTCAAGAAAGGCATGTGATTCTTGTGGGAGGACCCAGGCAATTATTCCTCTCACTCATTTCAAATAGGGGCTGCATGGGACCACAAAGGGGGGAGGGGGAAGGCCAAGAAAAAGGGGGACTACAAATGGGAACTAAGAACATGTTTTAAGTAATATATTCTGTTTAAATCCTATAGGAAGAGGGAGTATCAAGGAAGTATGGATCTGTGGCCACTCATAGGTTTATTGGGCGGAAGAGAGAGCAGAGTAAAAGCCCGGGGGAGAACAGTTATACCAGGATGTGAGAAAATGTAGGTTGGTTTGGCATGGCATCCGAGGGATGAGAAGGGCGCAGCTGCTTCCTACACTAAGTGAGATGAAAGAGTGACGACCAGTTCCAGACCTCATTATCTTACATCTGGGGGGCAATGACATTGGGAGAAAACCATGGGTGGACACATACATGCAGGTAAAAAGGAATTTAGAGAAAATACAACAGTGCTGGCCAGGGATATGCCTTGCATGGTCAGATATGATCCTGAGAAGGGTCTGGAGACATGAACACAGCCATAGAGCTTTAGATAGGGACAGGAGGAAAATGAATAGAAGGGTAGGAACACTGATAAAGAAAATGGGAGGGCAGGTAATATGGCGGGGGGTGGAAGAGTGAGTGTAGGATTTCTACAGGTCAGATAGAGTGCACCCATCAGATCTACCCATAGATAAATTTCATACAGACATGATGGGCTTTATAGAGGCATGGAGGAGGCATGCAGACAGTACAATATAAAAAAAATAAATAAATAAAAGGAAAAAGAAAAAGGAGGAGGTCCCCTAGTCTAAGCTGAAGGGAAAGCCAGTCATCCAACACAAGCTGGAGACTGGCTAATTGGAAAAAAGGGGGGAGGAGGGAAGGGGGGGAAAGAAAAAGGAATAGGATGAAAAGAAGAAGAAGCTGAAGGAGGAAAAGTGGTCTCAGTTCTCATCGTTACCTAAGAGGAAAAGAGAAGAAGAACGCACCCAGGTTTTCACCTGGGAGAGCGAGAAGTGGAAGAAAGAGGAATAATCAGAGATGGATATATGGATGCAATAAAATGCAATGATGAAAGACATAATACTAAAAGATGATGAGATGGAAAATGGAATTATGATATATAATAAATTAATTGCCAATCTGAGCACAACAACACACAATGGTCTTTGTATTTTGTGGGGAAAAGGGGGGGACAATAGGTTCCAAACTTAATTTGGTGCTTAACAATGAGTAGTAAGAAAGATTAGTATAGGCAAAGACCTCTAAGCCGATATAATAATGTTGCTCATATCAAAGATATTTTGACTCTAGCAGCAAGAGGTGCAAGAATTGCTACAGTAAATCTGTTCCAGAAGCTAACATAACTTGGGTATGCACTTTATAAATATTTCCAATATCAGACTACTGTAGATGGTATCATCCACAAATAGCATTAGAAACAGTGGTAGAAACCAATGCACTTTAACTCCTTCATGACA
The DNA here is from genome assembly GCA_016271365.2 of Neoceratodus forsteri. Classification (NCBI taxonomy): domain Eukaryota; kingdom Metazoa; phylum Chordata; order Ceratodontiformes; family Ceratodontidae; genus Neoceratodus; species Neoceratodus forsteri. Next base: position 1,164,729,449 of record CM028131.1, read on the forward strand.
AGCTAATCAAGTACATTGCCTTAAGCTAAATTAAAAATAACCCAAGAAAAATCATGTGTAGATGATGGGATCCCCATTGAATTATACAGAATATTATTAAGATACTAATATATGGTTATCAGCCTTAAGTAAAATCTGTAATATTATCCACAGAACTTTGCAATGTCTCCAGGGATGGAAGATTAAAATGACAGTGACAGTTAATAAAACAGTAAATAGAGCAAATCCACTGAATTATCATTATGTCTGGTTGATTGTTGTTTCAGCCAAAATTAAGATATCGCTGAAAAAGAAAATGATTTTACAGATATACCGTATCAACCTGCTTGCAATCAAACATTCACTGAATGAGGCCATGGAGAATATGGAAAATCTCAGTCACAGGATCAGGAACATTAAGAGCTACTTAGGCTACATGGATCATAATGGGTTCCATGTCAATTCAGTGAAAGAATAATAGCGATGGCAATATCAGCGATGACAGTACAGCAAGTACGATTATGGTGCCCGTACATATGGGTGAGCACTGTTATGTGACAGTACTACAGATGCTTGTTTCATGGGAGGCTTTGCCCCCACATCCCTCTTTGCTGGAAGCTTTGCCCCCACTCCATCCTTACTAAAATAACCAACCCTGAGGTTCTATCACCTCAGAAAAGGGGGACTACATTTGTCGCTGTAACGGTGCTCGCCCATCATAAAGGGTGCTGTAATAGCAGTCACTGATATTAACATTGCTAAAATTGCCATCTCTGTTATTTTTCCCCAAAAAGATGTGCTACTATCATGATGTGGTGCTCTGTGATGAATGGCTGGAGGATGACACCAATAACTGCAGCAGCTGTGTGGCACAATTGCTAATTCTATAAATCAGGGAAGATGGAGCAATCTGAGGCTGGCAGGGCACCCTGAAACAGCTGAGAAGTGGGACAGTACTGGAGTACTGCAATAAGTGCTGCCCAGAACGTTGGACTTCTTTTGGAATGGCCTGATGGAAACTGAAAGGGCCAATAGGTCACTTGCCCTGTGACCCTAATATATGTCTTAACCAATGCTGATGTATTCGCTGGGCTTCAATGTCAAAAAGCACATGCTACATTTGGCCCATTAAAAGAAAGCCCTCTCTCTTGGCAATGGCACTAATTTTCTTTTTTTCAGTACTTATCACCTGCTTGTGTGGCTAAATGCTGAGAATATAGCAAGGTGAAAAAGGACTTATCCAACCTATGGGTACAACACAGCTTAGGTTACCTGGTACAAATTTAGGCCTGCAGAAATGGGGCTTGGCACACTGTTCAAATCCTGAGAAACCAATATCTTCTGGATTGGCAGCTAGCCCCCAAATCAGAGGGAGGTTTAGAACCACCCTAAAACATCCCTCTCCCAGGCCCCACCATCATTGCTGCCTCCTAAGGCAAACCATCATGCTCTGAATCCAAATTAGTGAAGATCCTACAGCCCACAGTATCACTTGGAAAGGGCACTGGATTGGAACCACCTGAAGACCACAGAAACCATGAGTAGAATACAGAAGACTCTCTCTTAAGACAGGGTCCCACATGGTTACCTAGACACAGGGTGCACAGCAAGAGTCATGGCTCCAGATCCTCCATGCCAACATCCACATCTACCCTCCCAGATACACCCACCAATTTAGTAATATGGTCCATGAGAACTAAATCTATCCTCCTCCTCTTCAACAGCATCAAAATGTAAGGAGACAACACTTAGCCTCTATTTGTTAAAATCATGAAAAAAGTACTCATCCATTCAAAACATTGAAGTTGCCTCCTTATTATGTGCAAACTGAATGGAGATAAAAAAAGAAACATTAAAACATTTTATTTAGCATGGTTGCCAGCATACCAATATCTGACCATATATATCACTATGGAGCTTCCATCGTAAGTCCCTTGACACCCTAAGGTAATGTGGAGTATTTGAATAATACTGTCATAAGGGGAAAGGTTATATTGCAGTCCATTAATGTAGTAACCTTTTCTGTGTAAGGGAAGAGGATAAGGAACTTTATCAGAAGAAACAGAGGGAATCAAGGAAAGCAATATGGAGCATAAAGGTAGAGACTGAAGAGAGAGAATATCCCAGCCAGTAATAAAAGGAGCAAGTCATTTTTTCAGGTATGCAAGTGAAAAGAGGAAGAAAAAAGAGGGATTGTAAGGTTAAAATTGGAAGTGGGGGGGATGTGCAGAAAGTGAGAAGGAAAAGGCAGACTTCCTGAAAAAGTACTTTTAGTCAGTGTTCACAGAGGAAGAAGGGTAGGTGTCACAAAAAAACAACAAGAGCTTTGAAGGAAGAAAGGTGGTTACTAGTCATTTTTCAGAGGAGAGAGTCCTGAAGGGATTCTCTAATCTGAAAATGGAAGAAGCAGTGGGGCCAGACAGGGTGCATTCAAGGATACTGATGGAGTTCGGGAAGGTGATGGCTGCACCTCTGGAAATCCTTTTTAACAACTCACTGGAAGTGGGAGTGGTTTCAGAGGACTGAAGGAAGGCAGATATAGTCCCGCTTCACAAAAGTGGTAACAGGGAGAAGGCTGGCAATTTAGGGCCAGTCAGCATGACATCAGTGGTAGGAAAGTTAATGGAATCATTGCTGAAGTAAAGTATTGTAGAATAGGGATGGCCCGGTGGCACTGAGGGCTGAAGCGCTGGACGCCACACCGGCAACCTGGATTCAGGAGCAAGCTCAGGCCATTGGGGGTCAGCACAGGAGGACAGGATTGAGCATCTAAAGTTGTGCTGTACTGTTCTGGTAGAAGAGGGTCCATGATTCCGGGCTTTGGGGGACTCCCAGTGGTGACTGGGAGTACAGCAGCCCATGGATCCATCTGTCAGGGGATTAGCTGCCGCGGTGATCCTGTGTGTGTGCTCAGAAGCGAGCATGCATGAGTTGGATGCATTGCACGTCTGAGCCATAGGAGGAGGGAGAAAGCAAGGAAAATGCCCTGGCCCTTGGTGGGTGACAGTGGGTCGAGTTGCCAACCACCACCCCCAGCGCCTGATCTTCCAGTCTGCCTCCAGTTGCTCCCTGCACTGCCTGGCCAACCAACTAAATCTCAGAAAGGTCACCAGGAGGAGTCAGCAGTCCCACCCAAGGGGGATTAGATCCAGGAGGTCAGGAGACCAGTATGAGTGGAGCAGAGCCCCCCCCGCTGGCAGGTAAGGCTGGGGATTTTAGGTGGGCGAGATCAGGTTGGGCTGGGTCTCCCTATAGAGAGAGTCTGAGGTGCCAGTGAGAAGAGAATAAAGAAAATATACAAAAAAAAAGTATTGTAGAATATCTTGAATCCTATGGACTATAAGACCAGAATCAGCATGGATTCATGGGGAAGATCATGTAAAATTAATCTGATAGATTTCTCTGACTGGGTGACTATGGAATTGGATCAGGGTCAATCAGTGGATATGGCCTATTTAGAGTCCAGTAAGGCTTTCTTTTTTTTTCTATCTCTATATTCTGTCTGTGCTCCTATTTCTCCATCCCCCTTCCAACTGACCCTCCCAGCCCAGATATCCTGGAATTACCAGGACTTACCTTTCTGCCTGGCTAGAGAGTGGAGCCTGTGGAGAGTTGGGCTTCATCCTGTGACCAGAGAATTAATTTTCTCTTCCATTTTCCCCCCATTCCCCATTAATGGGGGGGCACACACCAGACGTGCATGCATGGAGGCACGTCAATGTCTGTGGAAGTCCTGCAGCACCTAGCTTTTCTGGGCACCAGCAGATGTGCATTTCTCTCAGGCCTCCACCTGGGGACAGTCATTCGGTGGGAGTTCAACTCCTCCCCTCCCCAGGAGAGGAGAACTGTCCTCCGGTCACTCAATCCTCTCCCTCCCCACTTATCCCCGATGGCCTGGGCTCATTCCCAAACCCAGGTCACTGGCATGGCATGAGGTGTGGCATCCAGTGCCTCAACCCTCAGTGACAGTGGGCAAGCTAGACTTCAGTAAGGCTTTCAACAGTGTTCTACATAGGAGACTAGTAAGCAAGCTGTGTAACTTAGGAATGGGTCCAAATGTGTTAAACTGGTAAGAAATTGGTAAGGAGATAGGTGATACAGGGTGGTGAAAAACAGAATTCACTCAGAAGAAGGGATGGAGACCAGCGGTGTGCCTCAGAGATCAGTGCTGGGACTGGTCCTCTTTAATGTCTTTATAAGTGACTTTGCAGAAGAAATGGAAGGGATGTACTGCCTTTTTGTGGATGACACCAAAATCAGCAATAGGGTGGATACTCTGGGGGGGAGTGGAAAGGATGAGCAGAGACTTGAAAAAACTTGAGGAGTGGTTAAGGGTATGGCTGCTGTGTTTCAATGCAAAAAAAGTGCAATATAATGCATTTAGGGTAAAGAAACCCAGAGATGGAGTAAAAAATTGGGGGAATGGTATTGATGACCACCAAACAGAAATTGGATATGAGGGTAATTATATCAGATGACCTAAAGGTGGCCAGGCAAAGCAACAAGGCAGTAGGATGCTGGAGTGCACAGGGAGGGATATCACCAGCAGAAAGATGGAGGTGATATTGGATCTGTACAGATTGCTGCTAAGACCCCACTTAGAGTACTGTGCCCAGTTCTGGAGATCATATCTCCAGAAGGACATAGACAGAGTTGAGTTTGTCCAGAGGAAGGCAACTAAAATGGTGCAGGGTCTGCATCAAAAGCCCTACAAGAAGAGACTAAAGGATCTCAATATTTACACCATAGAAGAGAGGATAGTGGGGATAAGACAGAGACCTTTAAATACCTAGAGGGGGTAAATAAGGTACAGGAGGGAAGTATTTTTTAGAACAAAAAGGTGCTCAAGAACAAAGGGACATGGCTGTGAAGCTGGAGGGGGTAGATTCAGGAGAGATGTAAAGAAGTACTTCTTCACAAAAAGAGTGGTGGATTCCTGGAACAGCAGAGGTGAGGGGGTCACAGACAATGGTGGACTTCATGCATGCATGGGATAGGCATAAGGAAATTGTAGTGGAAAGGAAGGGGGAAGGAAAAACAGAAGGAGATACAGTAGGACCTGCTAAGGTACTTTAGGTAAGGAAAAATGGGCAGACTGGGTGGATCAAGCAGTCCTTATCAGACTTCAGATTCTATGTTTCTATGTTAAAAGAAAATGATTAGGATAGCTACTACTTTACTAGCATGATCATCAGTGATAGCAAAAATTCGACAAGGCCAGGACGTACAATGTAGCAGCTAGGATGCAACACAGTACCTTGCAGTAAATCACATTTCACAAAATACTGCATGACAAAAGGGCTTAATTGCCAATAAATTACACTGTTCCCTACAGCATACTGTAATATTTTGCAGTAATACTGCAAGAAACTGCATTGCATTCTGGCTGGTGCCACTGTACTTAGTTAGGCTCTCCCTCTCCCTTGTACTGTGGCAATGTTCAGGCCATCCAGAGTCAAGGGATATTATGATTTATAATTTAAATTAATATTGCTTTGCTATGGCCTGGTGGCATCAAGGGCTGAGGCACTGGGTGCCTTACCTCCTGCCACACTGGCAACCGGGGTCAGGAACAGACTTGGGTCGTTCAAGGGCTGGAGGAAAGAAGAAGGATAGAGCACCCCCAGACAGCTCTCCTTCTTTGGGGAGGGGTGGTCAGCATGAAGTGCTGCTTGTCTTACAACCAGTAGTGGCTGTGTGCCAGCACATGCATGCCACCATGTAGGGAAGGGATATCATGGTCAGAATGCCAGGACCATCTCTGTAGAAGCAGAGCTCAGACACTGTGGTCATTGCACGTCCACGGGCCCGAGAGAAAATTGGAGGAAAAACTACCCCAGGCAGAAGGATGATGACCAACTCTCCACAGGCCCCACACCAGTGGCTGGGCACAACCATGGTCCTGTGGTTGAGGACACTGATGAAGATAAGTCCTGGAGGAGCTCATGATGCAGCTGAGGGAGTCCGTTAGAAGGGGGGTGCAGAGATGATCAGGAGATAAAATGTATATGAAAAAAAAATATTGCATTGCCCTCAGTGTAGTACACACCTTCCCCAGGACAACTTGCCTATCACCCCATCCCTTCCTTCCATCCCCATCAATATTAGATGGCAATCAAGTGGTAGCCACCCCTTCATATTACTGAATACCACTGTGAGGTCTTAGTAGGTGGGCTGCTCTGCATGGGCACTAAGCCTGTGTAGAAGAATCACACTACTGACTTTATTACATCTAAACTTAAGGTTCATGCCAGAACTATACAGCTTCCACCACCACATCATCTCTAGCTAGGCAGATAGGTTGGTGAAAAGAAAAAAGGCTGGACACCTGACACTCAGCTGCCAGTGCCCCTGCACAATTCTACTTTCAAGGCTAAGCTGGCACTGACTTATTTAATGTATGCACTTTGCTGAGCTTGATTGTATCACTCCCATGATGCACATCTGTGTCATACAGATAAAGATGCAGCAAAATTTAATTTTGCCAGTGAAATTCTGTTGAAATCACAAATTTCACCACGCAAAATATTTTGCAAAATTTGTGCTTTCTTCTAAATATTTTCTGAGTGCAAAATGCAGAATTTCACTGGTGAAATGTGAAATGTTTCTGGCAAAATGTGGAAGGGGTGAAATTCTGCTATTCATGGGTGAAATTCCACATTTAGCTGGCAGAATTTCACATTTTACACCTGCTAAATATTTTGTGAAATGTGCAAATTTCACAAAATATTTCATGTAACAAAAGTTGCAGATTTCACCCATCTCTACATACAGAAAACCTCTCCTTAACTGTAGGTGCCATCTTTCCTCTGTGGGGTTACCAAACTTGCCTTTGAGTAACTTAAATGCAACAGGTACTCAACGATTAAATGTACTACTAAGGGAGAGAAGGAGGCAGATGCTAATATGTGCATTAAATATGGAAAGAAAATTATTTGGAATGAATATACAAAAGAGTGTATCAATAAGTTAATTCAAGATCAAAATATGACAGAACATCCAGTGGATAGGATGACTGCTGTAGCTGCAATTGAACAAACTGAATATTTTTTTCATTTTATATGCAGCAGATTTCAAATGGTGAGTTCTAAAAAAAGAAATAGGATAATATTAGCAGTTCTCAACCTTAATCTGATTATGATTTGATTATGATTGTTTGTATCTAAGAAAAGAGATCAAAAGATTGGGTAAGCTTAGGATACGAAATCCCTCCCTGGTTGTATTGAAGGCTTTTAGAAATTTAAAAATAGAATATAGAACTATAATACACAAAAAGAAGAGGACTTATAATCTATTATTATGGGGTAAATTACAAGAGTCAATTCTAAAAAAAGATAACCAAACATTCTGGTCTTTAGTAGTTTTGGATGCTGCGAGAGTAAAATTCAATATAATTTATTAGGGACAATATCAGAAGAACAATGAGTGAACTATTTTAGTAAAATTTATGCTAGTGATCATAAAGCTCTATCTCTCAGTAGTATAGGTGAGGGTATAGTGGTTAAGGATCCACTTACATTTTCCCCCATGGAAGTAAGGGAAGCAATACAAGCACAAAAAAGAAATAAGGCACCTGGGATTGATGGTCTTCAAGATGAAGTTTTTTTCATATAATGTTATTCATTGGGTGGAAGTTCTGTCACATTTGTTCACAGCAATTCTCCAGTTTTTTGTCTTGCCATCAGACTGGAATAAAGTGGTGATTATTCCTTTATTTAAGAAAGGTTCTAAATATGATCCTATGTGTTATAGACCAATAACTCTATTGCAAATTTCACAAAATATTTTTATGTGTCTGTTACTGCAAAGGCTATCACTCTGGGTAGAAGAAAATAAACTGATTTCCACGTTTCAATGTGGTTTTATGAAAAATTGTAATACTTTAGATTTGGTCTTTACACTGAACTATTTGCTTGAACTATATGTAACTAGGATGAAATGTACACTATGGCCCAGATATTCAAAAGGGTTGCTCCATGCGCAACAGGGTTGCGCATGCGAAAGTCCTACATTGCGCCATTCTGCGATATTCAGCAGGAGGCAGTTGCTCCACTGGCAACAGGTTGCGCAAAAGAGCAATGCAAATGAATGCATGCTCAACAGGAGGAGGAACCATGCATAACCTGCATAGCGTGATATTCAGTCGGGTTGTGCAGGTTATCTAACAACCCCAACCTCACGCCTGCCTGACAACAGGCAAAAAAAAAAAGGATCAAGTTGAGGGCCACCCACAGGTGAGCTGCTGTATTGCAGGGGCGCAACACAGCAGCTGCCACCTAGCTGGCTGGCCCCAACTCGAGTCCCTGTGCCCCCCACCAGCCCGACGCGGGCATCACAGTCCATGAACCCCCACACATCTCCCACAGCCCGATCGCGGGCAGTACAAATACATGAACCCCACACATCTCCACGGCCGATCGCGGAGCAGAACCGCATTACATGTCACCCCACACATCTCCACAGCGTCGCGGGCAAGACCTATATGACCCCCAGTGCCGATCGCGGGCAGAACCTGTATGGCCCCCCCAGTGCCTGATCGTGGGCAGAATGTAACCCTCCCCAACCCGAATAACTCCCTGGTGGTCAGTGGACGTAAAGCCCGATCACGGGCAGAATGTCACAACAGAACCCCAAACATCTCCCTGGTGTCTAGTGTCCCCCACTTTTTCTATCTCTGTTGTTGTTTTATCTTTGTATTTTGTTTTTCTTGCTTACTTTATCTCTTTCTTGCAGTTTAGTGCATTTTAATGTGAGGAGAAACTAATACAGTATACTTATTGCACTTCCTTGTCTGCATTGTATGTATTAGTCTGCAGTGTTGTTAATTAGTCCTCTCACATCAAATTCCAATATTTATCTAATGCTACTGATGTATTGTTTTTTTTTCTCTGTTGCTTCTCTGTTTTATATTACCTTTGGAAATGTGTTGTTGAGTATTGTATATATACTTTTCCATAATACTTCATGCAAATGTGCTTTGATTACTGTACTCCATGTTCCCTTCCCAGGACGCTCCATGAGACGAGCAATATTGTATTGTTCAGTGTGCCTTTCCTAGTGAAACTTTTTAATAAATAAAAAATACAGTACTACCCTATTAGTAGCCCCTTAGGCTTTCAGCTATACCGTATGATTTAGACTTTGACACTGATATTGATAAGTATATATGTAATCTATGTATTAACTATGATATTTTATGTATTGTGCCATTTTCCTGTTTTTGTTGTACCTAAGAAAAATCTATAAAAGTTTAACTTCAAAAAGCAAGCTGTGTTTGAGTTAATTTTTGTATATTAGATCTTTGGTGACCTTGACTGAAGAGGATATCACAGAATCATAGAATCATAGAATCAAATAATCATAGAAGTATCTGACAGATAAGGACCACATGGCCCACCTAGTCTGCCCGAGGGAACCCTCCAATATATTGTCTCCTTTCAGGCACACCCATGTGTTTGCCCCATGTGTGTGAGTATACCCATGTGTTCATCCCATGCATGCTTAAAATCCATGACTGTTTTAGCCCCAACACCTCTTCCAGCAAACCATTCCAGTCATTCACCACCCTCTCCGTAAGAACTTTCTCATGTTGCACCTGATGCTAACCCCCAAAAGTTTCATGCAATGCCCCCTGGCATTAAAGCTTCACTCAAGAGACATAGCCTATTCCCCTGAGTCATATTGATCCCCTTTAAGTATTTAAAAATCTCAATCACATCCCCTCTTCTTCTCCTGTGCTCCAGAGAGTACAGATTCATTTCCCCAAGTCTCTCCTCATATGTCTTTCCCTGTATACCCGGCATCATCCTGGTGTCCCTCCTCTGAACTGCCTCCACTCTATCCCTGTTCTTGTGAGATAGGGTCTCCAAAATTATACACACAATACTTGAGATGTGGTTGCACCAATGATACATACAGGGGAGAAGCACCTCCATCCTCCTGCTGGTAATCCCTGTACCTATGCATCCGAGCATCTGATTTGCCTTTCACACTGCTTTCCCACACTGATTCATCACCTTAAGATCATCGGTATTACTTCCAGGTCCCTCTCCCTGTGACCTTTAGCATCCCCCAAGCATTTATCCCACCCTGGGTTCCCATGCCCTAAATGCATGATTATGCATTTCTTGCATTGAACTCTGTTTCCATTTTATGGACCACTCCTCTAATTTCTTCAAATCTGCATGCATCATATCACCCCTTCCCAAACATCCACCCTGTTACTTAGTTTAGCATTGTTTGCAAACACAGATACTTTCCCATTCACCCCTCAGTTATATCACCTATATTTCATTTCATTTTCATTTATATTTTTTATACTTGTTGGCAAGATGAGCAAACTGCCCATTTTCACAAGTGACAAGTGTAGGTACAATCTATACAATAGACAAAACATAACTTACAAAGTTAGAAAATATAAAATAGGGAACATATACAAGTAAAGACTATTCAATATCAATAACAAGTACATTCAACGAGAGATTCACGCCATTGCACCAACCTAAATTTAAAAGATCTAACTGTTCTGCAGCAGGTAACAGCATCAAGAAAAGAATTAAAAAAGGTTGTAGCCCTAAAAGAAAAGATATCTGTCCTATTACCCTTTTAAAAAGGAGTATCCTATAAACATCAGCTTTGAGACATAGTTTCTTGAGAATTTGACAGTCTAGTAAATAATGACTGAACCTTCAAAGGTAGGAGACCCTGTATATCCCTAAAAATAAAAATACCCATTTTAATATTTATCCTGTTCTCTAAAGATGGACACTGGGCTTTCCTGTCCAGTCATGAAGTGGAGAATACTATTGTAAGTGACTTAAAGTTTGTTTAACATTTTTTCACCGATGCCTGAATAAACAATTAAACCATAATCAAGGGCACTTAGGAGAAAACTGTGTGCCATTAATTTACGTGAGTCTGGTATGAGAAAAGACGTTACTCTAAAAAGCATCCCCAGTCTTTGATGAATGTTTTTATGGTGCTGATAACATGTTTCAAATGAAAGATGGGAATCAAGTGTTATCCCCAAGTAATTGAAATTGTCAACAAATTCAATTTTCTCCCCCTTAAATTAGCTATAGAAGTTTTGAAATCCCTAACCATTATAGGACCAGTGAAACCATTACTTTTGTTTTCCTTGTATTCAGAGCCATTTTTCAAGACAATAACTACCCTTAAAATAGATTCAAATCCTGTTGGACCTGCATCAGAGCATCATCAGGTTTATTTCCTGTTTCAAAAATAACCGCATCTATATAGATGTTAAAAGTACTGGTCCAAACACAGACCCTTGATGTACTCCACTGGTCACCTTCCCCGAGCATACCTCATTCACCACTACCCTAAACCAATTCTCCACCCATTTCTCTATCCTAATTCACACCCCTAGGTCCCTCAGTTTCATAACCAACCCTACTTTACCAGGTAACATTTTTATTTCCTTCACTTTTACTGTATCTGACTATTTTCCAGAAGTTTTAAAATGTTTGCTTAACATTTTTCCCTCCTGTTCTGAGTGATTTACTTGTAGCTTTTGAGATCGTGTTCTTACATTATATGCTGTCTCATCTGAGACCTGATTGTAGTATTTCAAAAAAATTAACAATCTTTAGTAGTGGTGGGTGATTTTATTAAACCTTATGGTTCTCCACTGCATGTAGCTTATATATAATCAGTTCTCTGTTATCTAAATACCGAGAAGGAACCCCGACTAGCCACTAACTGACTTTCTTTTAACAAAACAAATAACTCTGAGTGGGTTTTAACTTTAGTGTATATATATGTTATATATATATATATATATATATATATATATATATACACTGTGGCCCACATTTTCAAAGGAGTTGTGCGGCACAAAGTGGAGATGCACCACGCATTTCAGAAAATGAGCAAAACTGCAATATTCAAAAGTGAGAGATGAGACGTGCATCTCCAGATGCACCATCACACATCTATAATGTATGCAGTGCATGTAGATGGGGTGTTCTGATGAATGTGCCGTGCATCCCTATATTTAGCCATAATGTGCTGCGCATCTGAGAGATGAGCTGCCCAAAGTTAGGCATGAGAAAAGCATGCCTAAATGGCCAGCCACCCACAAGCAGGCTGCAGAACTGCAGGCTAGCCATCCGAAGACAGCCCTTGGAGGTGCGCCAGTACATGCTGCAGGCACCCACACACAGCAGTGATTCTGGGATGAATAAACCCTGGGCCACAGGTGCTGTGTCACCATGGTCACTGTTCAGGGAGCAACCCCTCACACTGTACCCTGGACGTAGACACCCAGCAGCCACATGCCAGTGCTGTTGGGTGCCCTCTGGATACACCAGAGGAGTGGACAGCTACAATGCAGCAAATGTACCGGTGGCAATGCCCTGCACCCATGCAGCCTGCAGGGTGCCACCTGGTGGTGGCATGCACCCAGGGTGCCCTCTGGGGCAATGGTGCCCAGGTAGCATGGTGGATGGGTGGCAACCTGGCACAGACTGCCCTGTGACACACACCCATGGTGGTACAACATAGGTGCACACAAGTGGAACCCACCCACTAGATGACCTGGCCACCCTCTGCACACTGCCATTCCTTGCAGTCATCACCATGTTCCACTCATATGGGGGTGTGTGGGGCACTGCAGGTAACTGTACACTCCATATGGAGCTGGTGTATCACGTGCATGTGGTATACAAACAAGACTGTCAGCCTGTGCCCTCCCCTGTTGCATGTCCCAGTGGGCCCCCTGTACCCCAGTCTGACTCTGTACATGGCTATGGGTAATAGCACTGTACCTAGGCCAGTGCAGTCCACCCACCCACACACAGTCCATCACACCTGCCTAATAGGCTGCAGTACCTCCTGTTCACCTTTGTAGAGTGGTGGGGCTGCCCTGCACAACTGGAACTGAGCATGCCCGGGATATGCAAATAACCTGAATACATTCCAGTAATGAGCTGCACATGTTGGAGATGGACCTGTAATGTGCAATGAGGTCATTTGCATATCCAGGCTAAATATTGTAACTTTGCGCACCGCACAAGAGGCTTTGCATTTTGCATTTCCCCATGATCTGCATGGGGCTCAGGCTACTTGCTGCGCCGCACATCTCCCACTTCATGATTGTGTGTCTTCTGGATATTCAGCCAGACATGCACAAGCTCATCTCACAGTGCATCTTCTGAATATCTCATTATTTTGGGCCAACACATGTCAGATGCATGGCGCAGGCAGTTGCATGAGTTTGCAGGGGACTTTTGAACATGGGGGTCTCAGAACTTTCAGTTTATATGTGTGGTTCCTAAGCATTACCCAGTTTCATTCTTCTAAAAAGGATTAAATAAATCTTTCATTGTCAACTATTTTAAATGTTTAATGGTTCTTGCTTATGTAGTTAACCTGTATCATAGTTCTTTATGCAATAATCAGTTCTATATAAGCTTTGATATATTTCAGTACTTATCTGGTTAGTTGTATAAGCCCCACTTTTCTATGACTCCTTTGTCTCAGTCATTTCTGTTGTTCCAGTCATGTTCTCTCCTTTCCACTTTCTGTTAGCCTTCTATCTTTTCTTGTGTTGTCTTGGGATATACCAGTAATTCTCCTCATGGTTCGACTTTGGGTGTAGCTATTACTGTAGCTAAATTAGGCCTTGGCTTGTGATCCCAAATGGCTTCTCATCTTCACAGTTTGCTGAAGTCTGTACACCTATTTAGGTAGTCACATTCCTGTGCATATCTGCTCGCCTCCCTTCTCCCATCCAGGAATTGTTTAGCAAGCCATCTTATGTCCAGTGTGTTCAGGGTATTTGTTCATACCAATGTTGTGCCTGTATTTCTGGTTCTTTGAACAGTGGAGTTTTCACCACTTCAAACTGCACAATCAGAGACCTCACTGAATGCTGTGCTGAACATAAGTGGAATTAGAATCATGAATATAGTTTGTAGGGTTACAACAGCTTAACTTGACTTTGTGAAAATGGTGTTTGCCCTTTTAAAGGGAGCAGACCAAGTTGTCCTGGTGGACCTCTCCCCCAGGCAGTAAAATGGTATGGCTCGGGGGGAGCTACAGGGACAATAGGCAGGTACAGGAAAGGGAGAGCATAAGGAAGAACAGGTTAGCCATAGGAGGCAAGGAAAAGGGGGAAGGGGAAGAAAGCCAGGGTATATAAGAGGCTACACAGAGAGATTCTTCCTCTTTCTGCTGGAATATTTTTGTTGCCGTCCAACCACCCAACTGAATAAAGGAAAGAAAATGAACAATAGTCTTATGGGCCTAAGGGGGACAAAAATGGTGGGGCTGCTTCACAGGTGGATGGCAGAAGGGTCCAGTCAGATGGTTAGGCCTGCCAAACGTGGATGGCAGAAAGAAGGAAATTGAGGGGGGCGGGTAAGGGGTAGGGAGAGGAAGATAAGGAGGAGAAGGAGAAGCAACAGAAGGAAAAGAAAGCAGTCTCTGTACTCACCATTACCTATAGGAAGAGAAGATAAGTCCTCGGGGCCCATGCACCTACATGCAAATGGTATGCAAATGGGGTAAAAGAGATGCAAATGGCTCTCTGCACCTTGCATAATTTGTGGCCTCATTTGCATGTCACCTTTGAATATCGGAAATTTGGCGCATGGCGCAATGCTACTTGGCGCCACCGCAGGTTGAATGCTTCAACTCTGGCAACTTGCGTTAGCAAGAAGTTCCACTGCGCCATCGCGCAAGGTGCTGTTGCTCGGGCGATATCTGTGCGATGCTCAACAGCCGCAACTCCTTTGAATATCACTGCCACACCCAGTGCGCAACTATTTTGAGCAGCGGGGCTTGCGCCTCAGACTGGTGCAGTTTGAATATCTGGGCCTATATGTTTGTTTTGTTGATAGGGCTGCTTTTGATTCTGTGGATAGAAACACATTGTGAGAGATCTTGGCAATGTTAAATATAGATGAACATCTACTAAATGTCTTGGTTCCTCATGATGGCACCCTCAGTGGAGACCCAGAAGAATGCTGAGGACATCCACAACGAAGACCAACAAAAGGGTGGCAAGGGACACCACAGGGGAAGGAAACAGCTTCTATAGGGGACTCAATTGTTAGGAAGGAAAAACTGGGGAAGGGAGAGGAGAAGGAAGTAAGGTGTCTGCCTGGTGCCATGGCTTGGAGGGACGGGAAGCGAATCTTCAGGATTGCAGAAGCAGCATCACAGGAGAGGGAACTAGATATCATTGTCCACCTTGGGACAAATGACCTAGCAAGGCATGGGATCAGTGCAGTGCAGAATGAATTTGTGGAGTTGGGGAGGGGCCTTAGATGGGTAGCAAGCACTTTAACCTTCTCAGAGGTGCTGCCAGTCCATGGCAGGGGTGAGGCTAGGGTACTGCACACCATGCAATTTAATGAATGGTTGCAAAACTGGTGTAGAGCACAGGGTTTTGGCTTCATTGGGGACTGGGGGTCCACCTGGAGAGATAAAGGTCTATACTGGCATGATGGTCTGCATCTGTCCATGAAGGGAACCAAGCTCCCAGGTGATAGGTTTAAATGCTTCCTTGGCAAGCTTTTAAACTAGCCAAGGGGGGAGGTGCTGATAAAAGGCAGGAAATTTCAAGCCTCCACCCACAAAACATGGCAGGTAGTAAGGTAAACACTGAGGTACAGAGCTCAACACAGGGCAGGAAAGGGGTAAATGGAAAAATAGACAAGGGCAATAAGAGCTGGGATGGGGGAAAAAGGATAAAGCCAACATGAAATGGAGGGCAATGAGTACCAATGCCAGTAGTCTGGGAAACAAGCTTCCTGAGCTAGTAGCCCTGATGGAAGATGAACAATTGGATATTGTGGCAGTCACAGAAACATGGTACACAGAGAACCATGACTGGGATGTCAACATACCAGGGTACACAATCTACAGAAGGGATAGGGAAGGTAAAAGAGGAGGTGGAGTAGCTCTATGCATAAGGGAAGGGATCAAAGCTACAGAACTAAAAGTAAAGGGGGAGGACAAGAGGCACTCTGGGTCACCTTGGAGATTGGCATCACAATCCGCACAGGAGTTGTTTACAGACCACCATCTCAAGGGGAGGAAATGGACAAGAAAATGACAGAGGACATTCTCAAAATGGCTGAAAAAGGGGATATACTGATGATGATGGACCTGAATATGCCAGATGTTAACTGGATGACATGTATTGCAGCCACATCCAAGAGCAGGGTCATTCTCGATGTGCCCTGCAGGGCAGAACTTAGACAGCTAGTGTTGGAACCCACTCGGGAGGGAGCAATACTAGACCTGGTACTCTCTCAAATGGAGAGAGGATCACAAATTTAGAAGTCAGTAGACATCTGGGAACAAGTGACCGCTGTACAGTGTGCTTCACAATGAGCACAACCATGGAGATAAGCCATACAAAAACAAGGGTACTGGGCTTTAGAAGGGCTGACACTGGCAAAATGGGTGAATACCTAAAGAATGCACTAGCAAATGGCCAAAAAGGAGGGGTGGAAGAACAATGGAGAAAAATCAAAACTGCTGTCATAGAAGCAACAAGCCTTTGTGTGAAACAAATAAAGAAAACAAAGCGGAGTAAATAACCACTATGGTTCTCAAAAGAGGTGGCAGGGAAGGTTAAGGAGAAAAAGGCTGCATTCAAAAAGTATAAGAAATCACAGAAGAAGCATGACAGGGAACTGTATCAATTAAAACAGAAAGAAGTGGGGAAAGAAGGCAGTCAGAATAGCAAAGGCCCAAAATGAGGGAAAAGTAGCCAACTCAGTTAAGAAGGGGGCTAAAACCTTTTATAGGTACATTAGGGAGCATAGAAAGGTTAAGGGAGGGATAGTGAAGATTAATAAAGGAGAGGGGAGGTGGGCAGAGGGAGTCAGTGAAAAAGCAGAGATACTGAATGAATACTTTTGCTCAGTATTCACAAAAGAAGATGAGGAGAAGTTACCTAAACCAGACAATAGAAGCACTCTGGGTAGGGGGGTTGACACCAGTCCATTCACAGAAGAAAGAGTCCTGAAAGAACTCCTAAAACTCAAGGTGGACAAAGCAATGGGGCCTGACGGGATTCACCCCAGCATCCTAAAAGAACTAAGGGAGGACCTAGTGACACCACTGACCATGCTTTTTAACAAATCATGGCAGGATGGGGTGGTACCTGAGGACTGGAGGAGGGCAGATGTGATTCCCCTTCACAAAAGTGGGAGCAAGGCAGAAGCAGGAAACTACAGACCTGTAAATTTGACTTTGGTGGTAGGGAAAATGATGGAATCACTTCTGAAAGAAAGAATTGTTGAGTACCTTGAGGCCAACGGGGCACAGGACCCAAAGCAGCATGGATTTACAGCAGGAAGGTCATGTTAAATGAATCTAATTGATTTCTTTGACTGGGTGACCAAAGTAATAGACCAGGGAGGGGCTGTGGATATGGCCTACCTAGACTTTAGCAAGGCATTTGACACAGTCCCACACAAAAGATTAATAATCAAGTTAGCCAGCCTGGGAGTGGGTCCCAGGGTGGTAGCCTGGGTAGCAAACTGGCTGTACAATAGGACACAGAAAGTAATAGTGAATGGAACATATTCCGAAGAAAGGAGGGTTACTAGTGGAGTACATCAGGGCTCAGTACTGGGTCCAGTCCTCTTTAACATCTTTATAGGTGACATTGCAGAGGGTCTGGAGGGAAAGGTATACCTCTTTGCAGATGACACAAAGATCTGTAACAGAGCTGATACACAAGAGGGGGTAGAAAAGATGAGAAGGGACTTGGCAAGGTTGGACGAATGGTCAGACATATGGCAACTTAGATTCAATGCAAAGAAGTGTAAAGTAATGCACCTGGGAAACAAAAACCCAGGAGAAGAGTACACAATAGCAGGGAAGGTGCAAACAACAACAAAAATGGAAAGGTACCTGGGGGTAGTCATATCAGATGACCTAAAGGTGAGTAAGCAATGTGAAAAGTCAGTAATGAGAGCCAGGGGGATACTGGGATGCATAGGAAGGGGCATCACAAGTAGAAAAAGGGAAGTGGTTATCCTTCTATACAGACAGTTGGTGAGATCCCATCTGGAGTACTGTGTGCAGTTTTGGAGACCTCATCTATGCAAGGACATAGACAGGATGGAAGCAGTCCAGAGGAGGGAAACTAAAATGGTGCAGGGTCTGCAGCTGAAACCATATGAAAAGAGACTGAGAGAGCTTAATATGTATACTCTTGATGAAAGGAGGGATGGGAGGACATGATAGAATCTTTCAAGTACCTCAAGGGAATCAACGAAGTCCAGGAGGGTAGCATCTTTCAGAAAAAGAGATGTGCAAGAACAAGGGGGCACAATTTAAAGATAGAGGGGGGACGGCTCAGGGGTAATCTGAGGACATTTTTTTTCACAAAGAGAGTAGTGGATACATGGAACTGTGTTCCTGAGGAGGTCATTGGGTCTAAAACAGTGGGGGAATTCAAACATGCATGGGACAGACATAAGGCAATTATAGTGGGGGGTTGCAGGAAGTAGGCTGTTGGTTAACTAGAATCTGCAGCTTATCCAGTAGGTAGGGAAATGGGCAGACTTGGTGGGCCAAGTGGTCCTTATCTGTCATCAAAGTCTAAATATATTTTCAGAGGTTACATTGTAATAGCACTGCTGTGGTTTGATATTCTACAGACGGTGCCCTTACAAGAGAAAGAAAGGTGGGGAAGGGAGTTAAGCAAGGTTGCCTATTAGTTCCCTTATTGTTTAACTTATATATTGAAACAGTAATTAGATATTTGGCCAAAATTGATACATTTGCACCTTCAATAAATAAGGAAAAAATTCAAATATTATTATATACAGATGATGCTTTGGTTATTTCTCAGACACCCCTGGGTTTAAAGACAGCAATGATAAGCTTCATGGAATCATTCTCTAAATTGAAATTAGAGCTGAATATAGAAAAAACAAATATTATATCATTTGGTAAAAAATCTGTGAAAAGTTTTTGGGAAACTAGTCATAAAAGGATAGAAGAGGCAAAGTCTTTTAGGTATTTGACAATTACATTTGAAAAGAACTTGAGATGGAATACACATCTGTTTAAGATAAAAAATAGATCATATAGTTCAATGTCTGCTATAAGTGCCTTTGCAAATAGGTTTGCGAATAATTTCTTTGTGGCTCTCAGAAGGGCATTTGAAGCAAAGACTATTATCCAGACACTATATGGCTATGAAGTTTGGGCCCCTTGGCTGTGGATTCAAAGACAGAACCTATCCAGAATGTCTTTTTAAGAAATACACTTGAGCTTCCGTGGGATTGTCCAGCAGCTTTTATGAGATTGGAAGCAGGTATGCCCCCTTTAAATGTTAAAATTAGAACTATTAAAAATTGGGAAAAGATGGTAAAGATGCTTACAGAGAGACTTCCAAATTTATGTTTGGTTGACTATCTGGCAAGATTACAGGATGGTCTTTGTATGAGCGGGTGGTTTCAAAGCCTGAACTGCTTATTAAGGAACTATGGCTTAAAGGATATATGGTCAGATAAGGCCTTGATGGATCCAAACCTGTTTGCAAAGGCAGCTATTCAAAGATTCATTGATATGTCTGTCCAGATTGATATTGCAAGAGTGTATGCGCTAGATATATATGGGTTTTACTCTAAGATAAAAACTAATGGGAGTATGGAGGCATATTTGATAAACTGCAAAAATAAGAAGCATAGGAATAATCTTTGTAATATAAGGCTTGAAAATGTAGGTATTTTACATCTTCTTTACAATAAATGGTGGGGTCAGTTTGGAAATAAAAAGAGATGCAATTGTAATAATGGAAATATAGAAAGATTACAACATAAATTATTGGATTGTGATGATTTGAAGAAGGAAATGGATAAATGGATTACTGTACACCATTGCTCATGGTGAAAAACTTAGAATGTAGGGATACTTGGTCAATGTGTTTTCTTGGTCTGGGAAATGTTAAAATAATGTATGGGATGGCAAATTTTGCCAATAAGATGAAAAAGTGACTTTTGTATACAACCTTTTTTGTAACTCATCTTATATAATTTTTATTGTAATTGAATGATGAATATTTTATATGTATTTCGTGATGTGATAAAATGCATTGTTTTTATACATCTTTGTATTAATAAATTTGATTTTGAACTTTGAGATGTAGTAGCCACTAAATGCAGTTTTGTGGCCTATTGTGGCCCCCAACAAGGTGCCCTCTAGATTGGAATGGATATCCCTAGCAAAATATGCTCAGTCCCCTTTTGTGACCTTCTGGGCTAGTCTCTCTTCAGTGTTCACCTTTGTGCTCCTTGCTGTTTTCCTTGCTTCCCTCTGTTCCCCTGCTACACTTCCCTGTCCTCCTCCCTCTGTGGCTCCTTATACCTTCTGAATTCTAACTTTTTAGCTTTTACCTTTTCAGCTACCTCTTTCAAGAACCATAGTGGTCCCTTTTTCCTCTTGCTTTTGCTCACTTGTTTGACACAGAGGTTTGTTGCCTTTACTATCTTCCCTTTTATCTTCACCCACTGTTCATTCCCCCCACCCTAGTCACCCACCCATGCTAGGGCATCCCTGAGGCATTCACACATCTTCTTAAAATCTTCCCTTCTGAAGTCCAGACCCTCGCCCTTGTGTGGTTCAGTTCTGCAGCCATCCTTACATTGAACCACACCGTACAGTGATAATGGGTGCCCAAGTGACCACCCACCTTGACATCTGCAACACTGTCCCTCTTGATAAGTACAATGTCCAGAATTTGCCCAGCATGAATGGGTTAATTGACTAGTTGCTGGAGGAATGCCACCTGCAGAGTCCAGGATGTCACTGCATCTAGCTGAAGCTGCAGCTGGGTGGCTCCAATCCACATCTGGCAGGTTGAAGTTCCCCACCAGCAGCACCTTCCCCTTTTCAGCCATCTTGCAAATGGCTTTCACCAGTATCTTATTTTATTCCTCCCCCCATGCTGGAGATCTGTAAATCACTCCAGTGCAATGAGTGGCTCCTAGTGTTGGGGCAAAGTTGCAGATTCCACTTTTGCGGAACTTTTGTGAAATTTCATAAATTTAGTAACATTTTCTGAACTTCTGCATTGGCAAGATCAAAATCTTCCTAATGTTTTTGACAGATTTTCACCTTGTTCCACAGAATTTTTTGACTGAATTGTGGAATAATACAAATGAACTGCTGAATGACAGTTCTGAAGAATTTTATTCCGCAGTTTAATGGATCATTCATCATTCTGCAGTACATGTAATTATTCTGCAGTTCAGAGATTAGTTTAGTGATCTGTTCCATGGAATTTCTTTCTGCAAACTTGCATTATGACTGTTTTATAATTCTTAGGACTATTCCTTTGGCCAATAATTTTACTGAAGTGGGCCCTTTTACTTGGACTATTTTCCTTGAGTAAGGTATGTTTTCTCTCTCTCTTGACAGCAGTGTGAAATAAGTACCTGTAAACCATAGTCACTAATCAGGGTCTAAGTTCCTTTTAATGTTTCTGGAGCTCTGTGTTTAACTTTTTAAAAGTTTTATTTTTCTTTCAATGGTACCAAATAGCAGAGGCTGTGGCCCATTAAGACCTCTTACACAGGCAAGGATCTTCACCTGATACCCTGTTTCTGTGTGCTGGTCTTCCAAATTCTATTTCTTTCTCTTTTTTTGTCTCTTTTTTGAAGTTCAGAATGGGCTCATCATAAATTGCCACAGCAGAACAGCTCTCAGTGGGCATGGTTTATGACTGCCCTTACAGAAGCCGAAAGACTGCTTCTTTGTCACTGGTGTACAAAAGAATTGCCAGCTCATGATCAGTGGATAGAGTTTATACTGAAAGTGGCAGGATATGAACATATGTCTTACATAGCACTGGATCAGTATAGAAAATTCTTCCTTTTTTGAGCACTTCACGGATTACATTCCAGTAGGGCGCTTATGGCCTCCACCTCATGCAATCCAAGGACTGATTTCATGGTGGGGGAGCTCCTTGGATTGAGAAGGGTGTACTGTGACATTGAGGGAGTCTACCCAATGGAGTTGGATACTGTCCCCCCTTCCCGGCTTCCCCTGTCCACTCCTCTTCAGATCTGTATGTAATCTCATTCTGTAGGACATTTCCTTTAACATTCATTAGGAGCTATTTAGTATAGGCATCTGGGCTATAGTTAGGACCCCCCTTCCCAGGCAGACAACCTAAGCCATTTAAGATCATTTGTCATTATAGATTCTATAGTTCTTTAGTTTGACTTGTGTTGCCTTTGTATATTTACTTTATTAGACAGTACTCTTAAATAGCATGTTGAGAGCTCTAGTACTATATAGGCAAGAAGTATGGCATGAATATTAACTGTTGTTCTATTTGTTTTATGTTGTAAAAGTTAAATAAACTATAAATAATAATAAAAAAAAAGAAAATGGTCTCAAATTTCATTCCACAGCGCAGAGTGCTCAAGTTATCTGCAACTGTAAATATGTGTTGTAGAAACAGTCTGATTCACTGTATTAAAACATGTTCACAAACCTACTCATTCCTCAACTCATGCCTCTTTCTCAGGTCATGCTGCAGGTGCACATAATTCTGCTATCAACCTATGGGCAGTTATATCAAAAACTGTGAAATAAATTTGCATACAACCCCACTAGCACCATATTATTCCATTTCTTAATTTAAAGCACTTTAGATATGGTGGTTTACTGCATTCTTGGGATGTACTGTAACATAGTTATGCATTTAAATCCAACAAATGATTATATTTTTATAAAAAGTTCACCATCACAGTTCCCAAGTTATGATCTGGGCATGTCAGAAATGACGGGCTGGTGGTCTGTCTAGGAAATTACAGAGTCCTAATTATTTCTAGTTATAGCTCAGTGGCATTCATGTACTCACATGCATGGACGAATAAAACTGAAAAAGCTGTGGCAGCACGTCAGAGTATTTGGGCTTGCATTTGTTATGATAGCAGATGATAAAATAAACATCGTAAAATAATAAAGAGATGCAATTCCCCCTCTATATTGGACACTTGGAAAGAGACAGATGGCTCAAAATTCTCTCCATTGCAGTGTGTTTGGTATTCATACTAGTTCACAGCTCCACACAGCACTTGTTATTTAACATGCTACCCCATCCCCACTGTAATGTCCACAAGTTACAGTAGTTATTTATTTTTAGTTTTGACATTCTCTCTAGCCCTGATTCTATTTCATACAGTCATAAATTATGCACATTATTGTGCAGTCTGGTGGTTGAGACCTGTGCTCGAACCCCCCCACAGGCTTGGATCAGATGTCTGGTCCAACGTGCCCACTGAAATGGCTCAGCTTTTGGCATCCTTTGTCAGTGTGGCCACCATCATTACTAGTTAATATTTTTTTTTGTTTATTGTGGTTTCTACAACTAGCAATCTCAGGTGTACTTCACAGGTAGAAAGTGAAGGGGGGGCGGAGGCACATGGGAGACGGCCCATATCAGATAGTGTTGTAATTCAAAACTGAAATAAGAATTAGACAAACAGTATTCTATTTTCAACTTTGGATGGCCAGACACATTCTCAAGGTAAAAGCAAATGGTCATTTAAAAGGGACAACTAGGCAATGTTATATAAATGCTTGTAAAGAAGAACAGGAATGGGGGGGTGATTGGATGGCTTGACTAAATGAGTACAGCCATAGCTGACACATGAACCTGCTGCAGATACTTTGTTTTTGGCTATGGTGCTAGCTGTTCATTATAGCTGCCTAGTGAAACCTGGAATGGCCACCCATCTACACAGAATGGTTGTCTGATGTGCGTACCACCTCCACTTTTAACAGAGAAATTAGCTCCAGAATTTGTCTTTTTGGCCATCCTAAGTGGAAAATATTATTTATCTTGTTAAATTACCATTTCAAAGTGATACTACAAGAGTATCTAATATGGGCTGCCCCCCCCCCCCACACTCACTTTCTATCAGTGGAGTACACGTGAGGTTACAGGTTGTAGAAACCAAAATAAAAAGACATAATATTAAAGGAGTTCTATGGGGAGAGATGAAGCCCCAACCACTGCACAGATTGAGGCTTAACCTCTAAAATCCTACCCTGCTAGTGCCATAAGAAATGAACAGATTAAGTACCTAATGATTAGTAAAAATATCCTGAAGCTCTGGTGCAGCCAGCATTTTAATACTGGTGCTCCTCAACCACCCAGGATCTCGCTGGTAACACTGGAAGACAATGATGCTGCACTGACTGTACCATAATACTGCCATCATGTACAGAAATAAAACTATATATATATATCTCTCCAATGCCCAGCACCATTTTTACTGAATTTGCCAAAATCCCATGAGTATGCCAGCAAGATTCCAGGGAGAGGGGGAGGATAGTCATTATTAAAAATGCCACCTGCACCACAGCTTTGGGGGATTTTTATGAGTCATGAGGTACTTGATCTGTTAATTTCCTATGGCACTCGCAGGGGGGATTGGAGAGGTGAAGTCCCGATCTGTGCATCAGTCAGAGGCTTCACATCTTCCAGTAGGTCTCCCTTAATAATGATGATGGACAAACCAACAAATTATACCACATTTTTGTCCATTTCAATAGGGATAGGGCATCTGATCCAAGCATGTGTACATGGGGGGGGGTCTAGCACAGACAATGATGTAGACATAAGGTTACCATTTGTTAAAACTACCAAAAAAAGACATATTAATTAATGATGATGATGATGGTAAAATTGAAAAAGGATGCAAAAATGTTGTCCATCTGAGTAGGGATGGGAAAGAGGACAGCTGATCAAAAGCATGTGTGTGTTTGTGTGTGTGTGCTGGGGGGTGTTTGTGTGAAGTCGGAGGTGGTCGAGCATAGGTCTCAACCACCAGGCAGCAGAATAAGGTATGGAATTTTAAAGTCTGTAAAAGAGAATCAGAGCTACAGACAATGGTGAATAATAATAATAATAATGACTTAGGGAACATTATGAACTAGACAAAATAGGGTTGCTACAGGCATGGTGTGCTTTACTGAGGTTGGACTGCCACCTTGCGATCTGGCGCATAAAGGACACAAGGCACATTTCCTAGTTCATAAACAAAGGTAGCAAATGAAAAATGTTCATGTTAATAAAAAAAGAAGAAACACTTTTTACTAGTAGTGGTTGCATTTGAACAATGAATAGAATACAAGCAGCAAGCAAATTTGATCTTCAGTGGTGGTCTCCCTTAGACGGCCAGGCTTGCAAACAGAGCTCCACTAGACTAAAGTGGGACTGTAACCAGAAAAAAGAGAAACCGCTTGATCCACACTTTGCAACTTGTTATCAGCAAGCATGATACAATGTTGCAAAGGATAGATCAAAGTGGATTCCTGTGAAATGTGTATTAGGGCTAGCCATTCACAAACATGAATGCAGTTACAGTCAGCAGGGACAAAGGGAAACCGGAGTACAAGAAGAAGAATGATTGAAATAAACAAAGCAAAAAAACAAACAACAAAAAAAAGGAAATGTGTAGTAAAGTGTTAATGACACAGTTTACAGCACACAAATCTTTATTAGTAAGCAAACCTTTGTTAGTACAGTAGGACCCTGATCTAATGAACCCCAATCTGCCTGAACTCCCTATTCAATGAACATGACTCCTGTTGCCCGATTTATACTGTTTATTCATACATTTATTCAAACTTGTTCAAACTCCCCATTTTAACATTAGGAGATTGCCGTAATTGACTTGTATTTACAGTTGTGTAATATGGCTACAGTGGTGACACATGTTGCAGTGGGAGCAATACAGCCAGACATTGTTTAAAATCCACACAGTCCTGTACAGACGCTTCTGAGAGCAAACAGTTTCTTGCTTTAAATACGGTAGTGAAATCAGCCATAGTTTATAGCAAAGTTTATGGCAATGCTTAAAACTTAAAGCTTAAAACTTTATAAAACATATGTTCACTGTGTCATGATGATACAGTGGTGGTGTTTCTTCCAGTTTCAGTTGTAACTCCAGGCAGTGAGATCAGTCAGGGATGAGTGCCAATAGCAACTGCTATCTGCAGAGTCATTAGAGTACAGTAATTTTCATTACTATTGTTTCTAAGGATGACCTTGAAAAGTCCACTCCACATTGTGAATAGACGGTAAATACAGGGAAATAAAGGGGAAATGGGCTCAAGACATAGGAAACATAGTTTCCATGCAGTTAGGGGACAGCTGGTTTTGATGCCTCATGGTTGCAGTGGTTGCAGTTTCAGTTCTGACTCTCTGATCCGAATATCAGAGTCAACTAATAGAAAATAAAGTGAAATGAGTTTGAGCCATAAAAGCTATAGATTTGTTTAGGGCCCTATTTTAAGACACACAAAAAGTTAGAGAACTGCTGAGAAAGTTTAGAACTGCTGTTAATGGAGCCATGTGGTTGCAGTTTCAGATGGGACTCAGAGATATGAGACCAGTGGTGAGCTGATTAGCTGATAAAGCAGGGAAGGTAAACTGCAGCTTTTTACATTGGTTTCTGCTACTGAAAGGGCAGGAGGGAGCTCTAACATTCACTATCAAGACTTCTTTGAAATCAGTGCAACCCTGATCACGTGAACACTCGACTATACAAACTAATCTTATGTCGTCCATGCATTTAGGATAAACAGGGTTGTAATTCATAGCCATAGTGTATAAAAAGGCACTTAGCACTACAGCAGAACAGGAGACACTAAAACTGACTCTATTTAAGAAATAAAGCAAGGTTCATATGGTCTCCTGCAGGTGATCAGCAGATGGGTAGTGGCACAGAGGTGGGAGTCATATGATGTGCTTCTGAGAGGAGCAGTGTCTCAGGATCTTTCTGGCCCCTGCTCAGTTTACTTTTATTTTTCTATGCCTAAATTTGATCCTACTATGCTCAACTGGTAATTTCTATTGAAAATCCTACCTGGCTGCTTCTTTTGGCTGGCTGTTCCCTTCTAAAGATGCAGTCCAAGAAGAAGATGGCTCCACCGTGCCACACTCCTCCTGCAACCCCAGAAAGAGAAAAGAATCCAAAACGTCCTAAGGCGCAGCCTGTCCTGGTGGCAAAACTGAGCTCCTCTACTACTGTGTTAACTGAGGAATGACTTCTAATGGCATTCTCCCCAGCCAGGGATGTGATCCAGACCCTCACAAATTAAATCAAGGCTCTCCCCATGGCAATGGAGTTGCTGAATCAATGGATCTTGGACACAGATGCCCAAGTTTCCTCACTCGACAACTGGCAAGATAAGATGGAGTCAGAGATTGTTAATCTACAGTAGAAAGAGAGCCACCTTGAGTCAAAGAATGAAGATTTATTGGTCGTCCCGGTGGCATTGAGGGTTGAGGAATTGGATGCCTTACCTCGCATCATGCTGGTTACCCAGATTTTGGAACAACCTTGGGTCATCGGAAAGCTGGCAAGGGGGGGAGTGAGGGAGTTGGAATGAACAGCCAAAAGGCAGCTCATCTCTTCCGGGGAAGTTGTCGCCCACTTGTAGTTCCACTCCCACCAGGTGGAGGTCCAGTGGTGCAGTCTAGGCAGGAGGGGGTGACAGGTCACAGGAGGGAGCCTTGAGGCATGGCATCCAGGTGCTTCCACATGTGTGCACCCACCTGAGGACTGAGGACAGGAGAAAATGGAGGTAAAAAATGGAATATATATATATATATATATATATATATATACAAAAGATTGAAGATTTAGAATGGTGCTCCCAAAAAAACAACATTGTGGTTCGAGGGTTACCTGAAAAGGTGGAGGGTCCCCATGCTGTGTTATTAGCACAAATATTTTGCAACAAGTTAGCAGACCCTCCCCTAATGGCCTGACATACGTGATAGAGTGGGCTTACCAGGCACTTCGGGCTATGCCCCCATCAAATGATCCCTCTCAATCTTTTATTTTTAAATTCTTAAATTACCTAGGCTACCAACACTTGATTACCAAAATTAGGAAACTGCAAACGGTTGCCTGGGAGGGATTGAAGAATTGTATTGTGGAGGATCTCATGGTGGTGGTCAGATAAAAATGATCTGCCTACCCCCCCCCCCATGGTTTCTAAACTGATAATCACTGGCATAAAATTTAGTGTGCTCTGTCTGGCCTGATGTCAGATCACCATCGGAGAGGAGCAAAGTTCCTTTGATTCAGCCAAACAAGCTCACCACAATCTGCCTTGTCTCCTGCTTAAGACAGTTCTAAGTCAGCAGTGAAAGTGATTAATTTGTTACATTTGCTTTCCTGGCACCAGAAGCCCAGTGTATATTCTCCAACTTTCCCTTATTCCTATGTCAGTGCTTGGAAAGCATGTTTCAGCGCCTGACTTTCACTGCAAAGAGTTAGCAGTGGTCTTTTGTTTGGTTACACTGAGTGTAAAGAACTGTCATAAAGTACATTTGGAATAATAGCAGCAAACAAACTATCCATATACTGTATGTTAATACTGACACGAAGACCATACTCCATAGGGTATGAGAACCTCAAAATTAAGATGAGCAGTTCTTACACCTAAGAATGTGAGATCACTCTTACAACTACATAAGTGGCCTGGGCAGCAGTATCAATATATTATTGATCATGCTCGATATTTGTTAAATTACCCAAATGTGCCAGTTTCAAGGGTAGCTGTGAGTGAGACACTCATCGCAGAAAAAGTGTGTCTTATGCACAGAGAAAAGGAGTGCTCCAGCTGGCTGGGAGTTCTCCATCGATCTATTATGTATGTAATAAACTTTATATTACATTGTAGTAACATTGTGAAAAGTGCAAGATCGTGCACTTAGGCAGGACAAATCAGAGAGAAGTGTATTGCATCGGAGGGCAACCACTGAAATTAACAGAACAGGAGAGACCTTGGCAACAACATTACACAGGACCTGAAAGTAGCAACACAATGCAAGAAGGCAGTGACAAGAGCCAACAGGATGCTGGGTTGCATTGGGAGGGGGATCACTAGTAGGAGGAGGGAAGACATAATACCCTTGTACACCCAGCTGGTAAGGCCGCATCTGGAGTATGGGGTTCAATTCTGGAGTCCATACCTCAAGAAGGACTTGGAGAGGATTGAGCATGTCTAGAGGAGGGTGTCAAAGATGGTTAAGAGAATCAGTCATTCAACATACGAGGAGAGACTGAGGGTCCTAAACATTCCTCCCTGGAACAGAGGAGAGAGAGGGGGGACATAATTCAGACATTCAAATACTTATAAGGTAATAACAAAGTGGCAGCAGGGAGCATATTCCAACTAAAGGGGCAATTGAAGACAAGGAACCATGTCTTGCAAATTGTAGGGGGGAAGGTCAGAGGAAACATTAGGAAGCACTTTTTCACAAAAAGGGTGGTGGAGAATTGGAATAGGCTTCCAGAAGAGGTGGTCAGAGAGAGACCAGTGGGAGGGTCATGGGGGTGTGGAACAGGCACAGGGGCCTGTTGCCAAGGGGGGGTTCAGTTATGTCCTAGCAGTGGTCTAGGCAACCTGAGCAGACTTGATGGGCCTGGTGGTCCTTTTCTGCTGTCACGTTTCCATGTTTCTGTGTTTCTTAAAGGTAAGCCAAAAGTGTTGGTCCAATATAGGGTGACCAGAGAGATGTAAAAGTACATAAAGAAATGTTGTTTTGATATTTTATTGTCTAGCATACAGCTTTCTTTGGTTGGTTTTGCTCTTCTATGACACTTGTAAGTCCTGCTTGGAACTTGGCAACGGTGGGGAGGAGTGTGGTTAGACAGCAAACTGCCATAAGCTTACCTTTATCCAAATTGTGTCCAGGATGCCTTCTCTTCTACTAAACTGCTTTAAAGTCTTGGTCATGGGTGATCTAAATGACAGAATCATAACATGAGCAGGAAACTAGCACAGATGCCTTTCAGGCAATTCAATTCTTTCTATCTTTAATTTTTGATAGTACACATGATTAATGGGAAACATTTTATAAACAAAAAAACACTTTGTCAGGCTCCATTATCTGTTGTAGAAACATAGAAACATAGAAATTGTCAGCA
Source organism: Neoceratodus forsteri (assembly GCA_016271365.2). Taxonomy (NCBI): domain Eukaryota; kingdom Metazoa; phylum Chordata; order Ceratodontiformes; family Ceratodontidae; genus Neoceratodus; species Neoceratodus forsteri. Next base: position 1,164,759,391 of record CM028131.1, read on the forward strand.
GATAAGACCTTACATGCCCATCCAGTCTGCCTGTAAGCCCTCCCCTAGTTTTTAACCTCTGACCCTACTTGATCAACAGCCTTCTCCTCTCCTTCCTACTTCAAGGGTTCCCTTTTGCCTGTCCCATGCATGTTTAAATCCTTCCACTGTGCTTGCACCCACCACCTCCTGTGGCAGACTATTCTATGTGTCCACTACACTCTCCATGAACTTCCTCACATTTCCCATCAACCTGCCTCCTGCCAATTTCATATTATGCCCCCTCATTCTTGTACTCCTGTTGTATTGAAAGATGTCACCCCTGCACCTTGATTATACCTATAAGGTACTTGAATGTCTCTATCATGTCACCTCGATCCATCCTCTCCTCCAGCGAGTACATATTGAAGTCCTTTAATCTTTCCTGATATGTTTTGTGGTGCAAGTCTTAAACAATCTTTGTCACCCTTCTCTGGACTACCACCACCCTATCAATGTCCTTATGAAGATGTGGCCTCCAGAATTGAACACAGTACTCCAGGTGAGGCCTCACCAGTGTTTTACAGAATGGCAACACTACCTCCCTCTGTCTGCTAGTGATACCTCTGCCTATGCACCCCAGCATGTTACTGGCCCTTCCTGCAGCCTTTGTACTCTGCTTAGACACTTTTAGGTAATCTGATGTGATAACCTCTAGATCTCTTTCTTCCTTGGTGACCATCAGCAACCCCCCCATCCTGTAGCTCACGCCAGGGCTCCCTCATCCCAAGTGCACTTCTTCGAATTGAACCTCAGCTGCCACACCTCGGACCATTTCTCAAGCTTCCCCAGGTCAAGTCTCATTTCATCCACCCCATCTGGAGTATCCACCCTGTTGCAGATCTTGTTGTCATCTGCAAACAGAAAGTCCTTTCCCTCCATCCCTTCCACAATATCACTAATGAAGATGTTAAACAGGACTGGCCCAAGGACTGATCCCTGAGGTACTCTACTGGTCACCCCCATCTCCTCAGATTGGATTTGATTTACCACCACCCTCTGCCTCCTGTCTGTTAACCAGTTCCTAACCCAGTTTGCCACCTTGTGACCCATGCCCAGACTATCTATCTTGTTAACCAGCCTTTTTGTGTGGGATGGTGTCAAAGGACTTGCTGAAGTCAAGGTAGGTGATGTCCACCACTCCCTCATGATTTACCTCCATCACCCAGTCAAAAAAATCTATCAGATTCGTTCGATATGTTCTTCCTGCTCTGAATCCATGTTGCCTCAGATCCTGGGCAGTGCTGTATTCCAAATGTCCCATTATTCTTTCTTTAAGCAGTGCTTCAATTATCTTTCCCACCATTGATTATTTGGAAGGCACCTGCTGTATGGTGGGGCCATGAAGGGAGGTGCCGGCTCAGATCTACTGAAGAGTGAATGTGTTGCTGGTAGCCTCTAGGTCTCTCGGGGGTCCTACTGGTAAGTGAACCCTGGACTGGGGACTGTTCTGTAGTTGTGGGCCCGTCTGGGTAGGATAATTGCATCTTGTGGTAAGTGGTGCATGAGCCTCTCCCTTGTTCCTTATACCAGCACTCCTGCCTGCTATCATTATAATTCCTAAAGCGACGAAATGCCAGAAATAATGAGAACTGCTGTATAAAAGAATGATCATAGCTTAAAGTAAGATCTACTGGAGAGACCCTTGCTCTGTTGGCTCACTACACTTAATCTGCTCCAGATTAGTCCAACATCAGGTACTGTAATTATTTAATTCTAGAGGCAGTGAGGAGAGAGCCTCGGTGGTTTTTATCATTTTATTAAATTCAGCTTTGTGGCAGTGAGAGGGCCACTTTTCTGGACATTTTTGCAAGGGCTGGGTGAGAACTACCCTTGCTTAAACTCTAAAGGACCTGGTAAAAGACATAATTTTACATTTCACTGGGCATTAAAAGTAATTTAATTTAGAGCTGTGTTTTTTATAATCCCTGTTGGATTATTGGCTCTGGGGGTTTTAATTTTGGGGTGGGTTGGCACTGTTTTTGTGCTCTTGGTTTTAATTATTTTTGAGTTGGGTTTTGACCACTTGCCTTATTGTAATGTGCTGGGGAGGTTCTGCGATGGTCAGGCATTATTTCCCTACAAGGCTCAGGGAACTACGCCCCTTTGAATGTCCCCTGTTATCATCTGACACCTATTTCGGGTGTCGTGGCTTAGGTATACTTAAGGTGCGCAGAAGAAAGGGGAGAGCTGGGCCTGATGTGGGACAGGAAAGGGGAGGGCGGATTGGAGTCATGGGGTCCAGGAGACACCCTGAGGTGTGTGACATAGACAGACAGCTCTGATTGCTGTACCAATTTTTTATTATGTATAAGATATGTGATGGGAAGGTCAATTGGAGGAAACTACTGTCTTACTGGAATTGATACATCAAGACCCCCCCCCAAGGGATAATTTCAAAGGACAGGACATAGCTAAACTGCAGATATCTGGGGTGCAATTACCTTGTCAATTTGCTTTCAGTACCAAATCCTTTGAATATATCTTGGGAGAGGGTGTAGCCTGCAGGATTCTCCACATCTACCGTCCACCAGGAGATGGAGGAGAATTGTAGCAGAAGTTTGCAGACTTCATCATCAACATGGTGTTGAGGTCCCCAGATGGATATTTCTGAAGTACTTCAATGCCTGGGTCAATGATGAACTCTCACATTTTAGTCAAAATCTCCTCCAGCTGATGACAGCACTGGGCCTTACACAGGTAGTTACCTCCTCTACCCATGTAGCGAGTCATTCGTTGGATCTGATCATCCTTTTGTGTATGGAGATAGCCGATCTAGGGTGGAACCAGTCAGCTGTTCTGACCATCACGCCATATGATTCAGCTTCAGGGCCATCCCATTAGGTCTGCCCCTATGGAGCTGGTTCAGTACTGCCTTTTAAGGGGGGTTAACCCCAGTGATCTATCAGCAGTGCTGGACCTATTGGGCTTGTCAGGGTGAATACATGAGTCCAGATGATCTTATATAAGCCTATAATAAGGCTGTGGGAGATGCTCTGGACAAGATGGCTACTGTGTGTGTTCGACTTCTCACTCTTTGCCCAAGGAGTCCTTGGTTTGATGGCTCCTTGAAGGAGTTGAGGCGAGTTGGTCGAAGGATGGAGAGAACCTGGCTGGTTCTGGCCATGATGCTGACAGGCTTAGGTTGGTGACACATTATGATAGCTATCAATCAGAAATCACCCATAAGAAGGCAGAATTCCTGTCCAGAGAGATTTCTGCTGGGTTGAAATTGACCAGCTCAGCTTTTCCGGACTGTTGGCAGATTGTGCAATCCAATCTGTCTCCAGCCCAGAGAAGCTTTTTCTCAGCTAAGATGCGAGGAGTTTGCTTGATTCTTCACATATAAGATTGCCAGTATCAGGTCTGGCATCAGTCAGACCTCTCCTATGAGGGATTGCAGTGATCGACAGGAGGTGGCAAACACTCAGTCTGTCTGGTCAGACTTTAACCTGCCGGAATTCATGGACATTGTAAAGACCATCCAAACATTGCACCCAACTAGTTGTAGTTTGGATCCAGGCCCTACACCCCTTTTAATGGGATGTGTATATATTATTTGCCCGATCCTTGCTGAAATTGTCTGGAAGTCCTTGGAGAGTGGGGTCTTTCCTGACCCCCTCAAGGAGGCGGTCGTTTAACCACTCCTTAAGAAATCCTCCTTGGATCCAGACTGTCTAGCTAACTACCAGCCATTTCTTGGTAAGGTTATTGAAAAGGTGGTTGCGCCGCAATTGTATGATCATCTTACAACATACAATGTCTATGGATTCTCTCCAGTCTGGTTTCAGGAAGAAGCATAGCATGGAGACTGCTCTTGTCATGGTATTGAATGACCTCCTAATGGCTAGAGATTGAAAGGCTCGCACCATTCTGGTCCTTCTTGAGCTCTCTGCTGCCTTCGACACTGTAGACCATGGTGCACTACTGGAGCTCCTGTAGCTTTTTTGCAGGCTGTCTGGTACAGTCCTTAAATGGTTCTATTCTTTCCTCCTGGGCTAGTCAGAGAGAGAGTTACCACTGGAATGTATTCCTCTGGTTCTCACTCCCTGCTCTGTGGGGTGCCACAGGGCTCCATTTTGGCCCCCATGTTGTTTTCAGTGTACATGCTGCCATTGGGAGATATCATCAGGTGATACAGTCTGAGTTTTCACTGCTATGCAGATGATACTCAGCTGTATATGTCCTTTCTGCCCTGACAGAATGATGCACTTCCTGTGCTCAGTAATTGCCTTGCTGAAATCAGAACTTGGATAAGTTCCAGTTGGCTGAGACTGAATCCAGATAAGACTGAAGTGTTGGTAGTGGACCCAGGTCATCTGGGGGTGGGTTTGGGGGCTGGACAACCAGCAGGCTTGTTGATTGGTGGTATACAGCTCACTATCTCAGACCATGTGTGAAACCTGAGCATTATTTTTGATGATGGTTTGACTCTAAAGCTTCAGGTTTCAGCAGTCTGTAAATCATCTTTTTATCATTTTAGGAATATCGCCTGGGTGAAACACCTGGTTCCTCCAGATGATATTCCAACATTGGTCCATGCCTTTGTCACCACCCATCTCAATTACTGCAATTCCCTCCACCTAGAGCTACCAGGGGTTGATATCCGCTGCTTGCAACTGGTGAGAACACAGCAGCCAAGCTCCTGACTGGGACGTCTAGGACCAGTCATATTATGCCTGTGCTCCGCGAACTACACTGGCTGCCTGTTCAGTGGTGGATCACCTTTAAGGTTGGTTTGCTAACCTTTAAAGCCCTACATGATCAGGGACCCAGCTACCTGCAAGATCTCCTTGTACCCTATTGCCACCTCCGCCCTCTCCGTTCTGCCAATGAGGGATTGCTGGAGATTCCCAGGGTACAACTGAGGACATCTGGTTCTCAAGCTTTCTTTTTCTCGGCTCCAACCCTGCAGAATTCTCTGCCTTATTGGTTGATAGAATGCCTGACCATTGATAGGCTTAAAATTGAGTTAAAAATGTACTTGTTTGATTTAGCCTTCCCGAAATATTGATAATTTGTTTTATTGTTCTTCTAATCTTATGTATATTGTTGCATTTGGTTTTATGTACAGTGCCTTGGTTTGGAAAGGCACTATTAAAATAAAGTTGAATTGAATTGAAATTGAATTGAGGTTAGACTGACTGGCCTATAGTTCCCTGCCTTCTCTCTGCTACCTCTTTTGTGTAGAGGGACTACAGGTGCTCTCCTCCAGTTCTCTGGAACCACTCCTGTGTTGTGTGACCCAGCAAACATGTCTGCCAGATATGGTGCTATCTCCCTTCACAGCTCCTTTAATATCCTCGGATGTATGCCATCAGTGTTATATAGTGTACAAGCTCCTTAATGTCATGTTGTGTACAGCTTTAATCCACTTTTTTATCAAAACCTTATATGGTAGTATTCCTTGTAAGGCCACAAGTGCACAGCCCTATCTTTGCAATCAAGTACCTCATTTGTTAGAGGATTGCTGGAGAAGCCACAGGGTTCTATTCTGAAAGGGGGCTTTGATTTGCACAAGCTGTGGCAAACAGCAGCTTGTGCTAAAGCCCAGTGTGCCAGGGACTCTGCACCAGATTCTGGTACAGGAGGTGTTTGTTTGTTTGTTTATTCGCTTAGTGGGTAAGCACAATGGAAAACTAGTTCCTTTTACAGGTGCGACCCACATAAAAACATTCATATACAATACAAAAGACATACATATTCAATACAAATACTGCAGACAAAAAATGTCTTTGTTACAAAAGAAAATAGCTAATCATAAAAAACATTGACAATTAAATTGTAATTCAAAAAACATTCTCAATTCATCTGCAAACACTTTAGTGGAACACAACTGTCTTCTATCACAAGGAATTTCATTCCAGATAAATGGAGCAATATAAACAAAGGCTCTCTGTCCACATTTAGTTCTCATAAATGGTATTTTGAGAACCAAACCATCTGTCCTATGTCTGGAAAAATAACCCTCAATCATACGGCCTCAACATGTTACACAGTTTTTGTGGGACTCCAGAATTAATAATTCTATGTGTAAATTTAGCTACATAATAATGGAAATTCAATGAAACTGAAAGCCAACCTATCTCTTTCAAAATTTCACAATGATGAGACAATTTAGGATAATTTAAAGTAAATTTAGCAATCAATTGAGGTAAAGTAGATTTCTTAGAAATTATTGTTGCAGAAGCAGTATCAGTTACAATGGCAGCATAATTTAAAATAGGAGCTAAACAATGATTGAAAATAGCTAACCTAGACTCCATAATAAGAAATGAACAAGTTCAATATAAAGGGGCCATTCTACAATGAATTCTCGAAGTTACCCTCGTAAAATGAGGTTCACAACTTAAATTAGAATCTAATAAGCCCCCAAGATACTGAAATGTATCCACTTGCTCAAACAGTGATCCGTCAAGGGATTTAACCTGCAGACAATGGCCCACAGTTCTTAATCTCGCCATGGTTCCAAAAATCATCACCTTTGTTTTCGGTTTATTTAAAACCATCCTACTAGAGATAAGTGACAGTTGAAAACTGAACATTTCTTTTGTTAGGGAATCACTTAGATCACCAACAGAAGAGCCCTGCATGTATATTACTGCATCATCTGCATAAAGAGTTAAAAAAGCATTGTTTATTACTTTCACTTGCTGATCAAAAAACAAAGAAAATGAAAGTGGTCCTAGTATGGAGCCTTGAGGGACCCTACACTTTACTATTGCAGATTCAGAAATGACACCTCCAAATTTAACCCTTTGAAACCGATCACTTAAATAATCCCCTATCCAAGCCAAAAAAGTCTGTCCTGCTCCCAGAAACCCTAGTCTAGAGATTAACAATTTATGGTCTACTGAATCGAATGCCTTGGTCAAGTCCACGAACACGGCCCCAGTCAAATAACCTTTATCCATACCATCCAGTACCGTGTTCGTGAACTCGACCAAGGCAGTCTCCGTGCTTCTACCTTTGCAGAAGCCATGTTGGTTCTGAGACAACAGACCCAAAGAATCCACGTATTCAATCGATTGTAAACCTACTTCTCCTGGACTTTAGCCAGGACAGATAAGATTGAAATCTGTCTGTAATTACCAAATTCCTGATGTAAACCAGACTTAAAAATGGGAGTCACAAAGGAATGTTTCCAAATATCAGGTACAACACCTGTTAAAAAAGACAAATTAAAGATAATACTACTTGGGTATGCTAAAATTGAAGCAGCATCTATCAATAAATGAGGACATAAACTATCAGAACCTGCTGAACTATCCCTTTTAATTTGTCTTAATAACTTCTCAACCTCTTTAGGAGTAGCAATCCTTAAACAGAATTTACTATTATTAGTAGAACCATCAATATATACTTGGTGAATCACATCAAGCTGGTCACTACAAGAATTAACTGGAGCAGTAAATCTTGCATTGAACTCATTAGCTATTTTTATAGGACAAGTCAACAGATCACCATTCAGTTTCATCAAACTCAATTGATCAACATTAGGTTTTATAAAAGTATTGTTTTCCAGAAAGTTCTAGCATTAGACAAACCTGCACATTGTTTTTGTTGAATAAATTCTATTTTAGATTTCTTTATCTGAGCTTTACATTGATTCTGTAGGGCCCTGTAGATGTGATAATTAGACAAGTAATTTCTGCTTTTATTTATTTTCCATGCCTTATCCCATTGTCTCATAAGTTTAATTAAAGAAGGTGTTAACCACCCATAATTCTTCCCTCAAACCCTTCTTTTAACAAAAGGAGCAAATTGATCCAAAACACGTGAAAACTAAGTAATAAAAAAATCTAAAGCAAAATTAACATCAGGAATGGAATGTAAATAAGACCAGTCTACATTACCCAATTGTAAACAAAATGTATGCAAATCAAAACTAGTAAAAGATCTTGAAATCTTTATAATTGGCTTAGGTTTCTTTAATCCACCATGATTCCATATGCAAAACACAGGATAATGGTCACTTAAGGCATCAGAAATCAAGCCACACTTCATCATATTAATGGGCTTATTGGATAATATCCAATCCAACAATGTATGATTATTAGATTTGTTATTATGTTGAGTAGGCAAAGTAACCAATTGTTGTAGGCCAGAATGAAACAAAAACAGTATTTAATTTAGAAGCATCAGGGCCAATCCAATTTAAATTAAAGTCCCCTAATACTATAAGCTCTTCAAAGACCCTTTCATCTAATTTGTCTACAAATTTCTGGAAGCCAAGTTTACTACCATTGGGTGGAAGATACACACAACAAATTGTTCATTTCTTAGTAGAGCCCAATATCAGCTGAATGCTAATGTGTTCACAATAATCTAAAGTATCATTAAAAATACAATGCTCATTTACGACTAAATTATCCTTGACATAAAACATAACCCGCCCCCCCCACCACCACTAATATGGTCTTTTCTAAACACTTTGTAAGCAAGGATACATATTTCAGAATTTAGAACAGTAGAATTTAACCAAGTTTCGCTCAGTGCTAACATGTCTAGATTACTGTATATAAACTAATCCATGCTTCAACCTCATGGAATTTAGACAGTAAGCTTTGGGCATTAAAGTGCATATTTTTAAAACCTTGGGAAAGCTGCATGAAATAATCACTATCAGCCATATCATTTGCAAAAGGGCCAGAATTTATTTCAACATTACCAGACCGGATTAACAAAAGTAAACAATGAGACCAAATCTTTACATAAGTACAAACAGCATATGTTTTTACTTTCTGTTTCCTGATAGTGTACTCCAAGTTATAGCTCAGGTGTCCTGGTGCCTAAGTTCTGAAACATATGGCAACCACACCCATGCACCAAACACATGGCATACCAGAGGGGTGTGCTGCAGGCCCCTCTGTGGCTGAGACATTTGCTGCCCCAGTCCACCAACAATGGCATCACCCAGACAGGCTGCATTCCCCATAGCCTTGGTGGTCTAGGGGCCTGCTCCCCAAACCCCAGTCTTGCAGTATTGAATAAATTGATACAACACCCACTGCCTTGGTGGTATAGTGGCCCCCTCTCCCTGAACTCCAGTCTTGCTGTATTGTATTAACAGATATAACACCCATTTCCCTAGTGGTACAGCGGCTCCCACTCTCCCCACCACTGTGGGTAGAGTCCACCATGCCACTCCCCCCAAACCTGGCTCAGAGCCAGCTACCAGCACAACCCACCTCACACCTATGCGACTGGCTGCCAACTGAACTGTCATTGAGAGTACTGTAATGTGTACATATGTACACATTGCAGTACTCTCAATGACAGTTTAGTCCATGGCCAGCCATGGAGGTTTGGGGTGGGTTGTGCTGGTCGCTGACTCCTTGCTGGGTTTGGGGGGGAGAGGGGTGGAGGACTCTACCAGCTGAGATGGGGAGGGTGGGGCACCACTATACCACCAGGGAAGTAGGTGTTATATCTGTTAATGCAATACCACAAGATCGGGGTTTGGGGGTGGCACTATATCACCAGGGGAGTGGCTGTTATATCTGTTAATGCAATACCATAGGATTGGGGTTCAGGGAGGGGGACCGCTACTCCCCCAGGGTGGGGATACTGTTTAATTCATGCAGGATGGTAATGTGGGGGTCACAAACAGTGAAGCATTGCCACATTCAGGACAACACTTCCAGTGTGGAGGTCTCTAAGTACCCTTAGACCAGCCCTGGCTGGTCTGAGGGTACTTGGCAATTCTCCCACTGGGAGTGTACTAAGAATACTATTCTCAGGGATGTGGCTGCCTGCATCTACCACATTTCCCCTTGCACCAGATTGCAGTCCATTTTCAAGTGCAAAGGTGGGGCAAGCCCTGTTTTGGACAGGCAGCCTGCAGTTCACACAGGCTGCCTTTGAGAATAGCTCAGAGGACTGTGTCGGGTTCAAGGTGCCACTTGTGCCATGTATGCTTGGTGCAGGCATCTTGCACCATTGCCAGGTCTTTGAGAATAGGGCCCACACTGTTCTCCAGCCACCTACCCTGAAATAAAAAGAGCACAGGTCTATTTTATTTTATTTATTAACTTTTGTTAACCGGGTAAGCCCACTGGGCTCCGGAGGTCCCTTTTTCAGGGGTGACCTGGAGTTAGTTACATAGAGTTGAACAAGTACAGTTAATAGATACAGAGTAGTACATTGCATACAAGTGTACGATGTTTTTATACAATATTTGGACAACAACAATCAATAGATACAGAAAGTACATTGCATATAAGTGTACAATGTTTTGTAACACCACACAGCATCCGTAGCAGCTGTTAGGTTGAGTGCAGGTAGTATTTAAATAATATACAAGCAAAGCGGTATACATCTTTAAAAGGTGCACTGATTACAATTAGAGTTGCTAGCTTTATATAGGAGAGGGCAACTATTTACAGGGGAAGTACCCTAGGTCAGCTGTGGTAATTAGATGCCGGGGGCATGATTTAGCTAGCTTTTCGGACATATGCAGGAGCTGAGATTTTGGAGGTGAGCACATAACCTAGTCTGAAAAATAGCTGGGGAGGGTTCTTCTTGTAGTTGACAGGGGAGCTTGTTCCACAGTGTGGGGGCTATATGGGCAGGCACTTCCACTCCATGATGTGCCCTCCATCTTTTGGCCCAGTAAGGAAGAGACCACAAGCCACTCCAAATCTCTAGACTGTTGCTCAGCAGTGCAGAATTTTCTGCTGTAGATCCACTGGACCATTGTGGCCACAGACTGTTTACCTAAATTGTTATCATCAAAATCACTATGCAGCTCAGTGATTAGAAAATTATTGGGCTGCTTAGATGAATGAAACTACAGCATCTGTGATATTCATGTTCATGAAAGAAAGGCTAAATATTGCAATATATTAATATTTTATCAAGTTAATAGATCTTTTCCTAGTCACTGACAATTTCCTTTGAATTATCTTCAGAGTAGCTGAGTAAGCATGTCAAGGTTTTTCTTTTTATTCCCTTGAATGGAACTTCCGAACAAAGTCAATCAACAGTTAACAGGAACATTTTCTCTTGGGAAATGTGCAGTTGAATAAAATCTACAATATGTTACTTATCATTTCCGCTTTTAAACTCATAGGTAATCATTTATCATAACATCAGAAAAGTAGAATATATTGTATGATGAAACATATAGTGTCAGTAATAAAAGCCTGGAAAAAAATATGAAGGTTTCATTTAAGTTACATTATTGCATTGCAGGAATGTTGCTATAGTTTTGCCCCCCCCCCACACACACACATCTGCACTTTGTATTACTTGCAATGCTGTATTTTGTACTAGCGCTTTAGATTACATGTACTGTACATTACATCAGTGAAATGGAGTGCTTATGTTTAGAACTCATTTGACCATTATCTTTTTAGATAGCAGGTATATCATAGCATGCAGTACACATGTATATACTGTAGGTTACTCCCAGATACCTTTATGTTGAACATTCACTAACTCAGTAACTTGCAAGCACAATAACATAGTGCTGTAGTACCACTGTAGCTAGGGTTTCATCAGAGGTTTCAGCATATATTTGTATCATTTGACCTTCACTAATGTGGCCAAACTGTATTACATTCACTTGCAGCCTGACATGCTTGCAGTCTATCAGGCCATAAGACTAGTTGACCTCATAATGATCTACTGAATACCTTTTCAGCAATTGCAATGTATCAAAATAAAAAAAAAATGTATTCATTTATGAACTTGTTTATTTATGTTATTTATATGAAATTGTTTTACTTGGTAAGTGATACTGAAAACATCGGTCTTGATTACAGATGCAACATTGTTGACTTGGGAACATAAGCAGGAGGCTGGTAAGGACAGAGGTCTGGGGTTATATTCTGTTTTAACTGAAATATTTGAATAGTTTTGTAAGTGAAATTAGTTCTATGTGTTAAAAATTACCTTGAGTTAGAACTGTTACTTGGGCTGTGATATTGTAACTTTGGAGGCTTGGGAACAGTTGTTTGGCAGTGATAATTAGAGTGAAATTTAAATGTGTTGTTTGCCTGGTGTTTGGTAGAGCCCTCACACCCACCCTGTTTTGTAGGCTTTAAATACTGAAAAGCCACTGGGGTTGGGATTGAAGGGCTGAGTATTTCTGTTTGGGACTGAAATTCGAAGCAACAGGAGCTGGTGGGCCTGTGACATCATACGGTACCTGATGTCTGCATACACACACTGTTAGTGGGACTGAACACACACTGGACTGTATGTGTTTGTGAGACTTGGGAACTTTATTGGTGGGGTTGAAACTGGGTTTGTAAATAACTGCAGTCAGTATAGAGAGAAACTGTATTCCGGGGAAAGGGACTGAGAAAAGGGGGTGTGCCATTATAAACAGAGGGGGAGAAACAAGGTGGCCATATTCCACCATGGCAGGCATCTTTGGAAGGGTTGTAGGCTGTACAGGCTGTGGGATGGCAATAATTCTCAATTGGGCCTGGAGAGAGGGAGGCTGCCCACTCTGTAGACAGCTATCTTGTATCAGGAGTGAGGTATAGAAACATAGAAACATAGAATTTGACGGCAGATAAGGACCGCTTGGCCCACCCAGTCTGCCCATTTCCCTACCTGATGGATAAGCTGCAGATCCTAGTTAACCAGCAGCCTACTTCTTCCTACCCCACCCCTAGAATTGCCTTATGACTGTCCCATGAATGCTTGAATTCCACCACTGTTTTTGACTCACAACCTCCTCTGGAAGGCGTCTCCATACATCCACAACCCTCTGTGAAAAATACTTCCTTACATTACCTCTGAGCCACCTCCTCTATCTTCAAATTGTGCCCCTTGTTCTTGCATGCCTCTTTTCTAAAGATGCTACCTTCTTGGACTTTGTTGATTTCCTTGAGGTACTAGAACGTTTCTATCATGTCCCCCCTTTCCTCGAGGCTATACATATTAAGCTCCTCAAGTCTCTCTTCATATGTCTTCCAGTGCAGACCCTACACCATTTTAGTTGCCTTCCTCTGGACTACCTCCATCCTGTTTATGTCTTTGTGGAGTTGGGTCTCCAGAACTGCACACAGTACTCAGATAGGGTCTCACCAGCTGTCTGTACAGAGGGATAATAACTTCTTGTTTTCTACTGGTGATGCCTCCCTATGCATCCTAGTATCCCCCAGCCCTCCTTGCTGCCCTCTCACATTGCTTGCTCCACCTTTAGGTCATCTGATATGACTACCCCCAGGTCCCTTTCCATTTTTGTTGTTGTTAGTATCTCACCCCATTGTGTACTCTTCCCTGGGTTTTGTTTCCCAGGTGCTTACCTTGCACTTCTTAGCATTGAATCTAAGCTGCCATACATTTGACCATTCCTCTAACCTTGCAAGTCCCTTCTCATCCTTTCCACCCCACCTTGTGCATCAACTCTGTTGCAGATCTTTGTGTCATCTGCAAAGAGACATACTTTTCCTTCCAGTCCCTCTGCAATGTCGCTTATAAAGACATTGAAGAGGACTGGTCCTAATACTGAACCCTGCGGTACCCCACTACTAACCCCTTTTTCAGAGTGGACTCCATTTACTATTACCTCTGTGTCCTATTCTCCAGCCAGTTCTTACCCAGGCTGTCATCTTGGGACCCACTCCCAGGCTGGCTAACTTGTATATTAATCTTTTGTGTGGGACTGTGTCAAATGCCTTGCTAAAGTCTAGGTAGGCCATGTCCACAGCCCCTCCCTGATCAACTACTTTGGTCACCCAGTCAAAGAAATCTATCAGATTTGTCTGGCATGACCTTCCTGCTGTGAATCCATGCTGCCTTGGGTCCTGTGCCCCTCTGGCCTCTAGATACTCAACAATTCTTTCCTTCAGAAGTGATTCCATAATTTTCCCTACCACTGAGGTTAAACTAACAGGTCTATAGTTTCCTGCTTCTGCCTTGCTCCCACTTTTGTGAAGGGGAATCACATCTGCCCTTCTCCAGTCCTTGGGTACCACCCCATCCTCCCATGATTTGTTAAACAGGGTAGTCAGTGGTGTCACTAGTTCTACCCTTAGTTCTTTAGAATTCTGGGATGAATCCCATCAGGCCCCATTGCTTTGTCCACCTTCAGTTTTAGGAGTTCTTTCAGAACCTTCTTCTGTAAATTGGTTGGTATCAACTTCTGTATCCAGAGTGTTTCTACAGTTTGTTTTAGGTACCTCCCCTCTTCCTTTGTAAATACTGAGCAAAAATATTTGTTTAGTATCTCTGCCTTTCACAGTCACCCTCTGCCCACCCTCCCTCCCCTTTATTAAGCCTCACTATCCCTCCCTAGGTCTTCCTTTGCTCCCTGATGTACCTATAAAAGGTTTTATCCCCCTTCTTAACTGAGTTGGCTATCTTTTCCTCAGTTTGGGCCTTTGCTGTTCTGACTGCCTTCCCAGCTTCCTTTTGCTTTAACTGATACAGTTCTTTGTCCTGTTCCTTCTGTGATTCCTTGTACTTCCTGAATGCTTTCTTTTTCTCTTGAACCTTCACTGCCACTTCATTGAGAACCATAGTGGTTTCTTACCTCATTTCGTTTTGTTTATTTGCTTTACACAAAGGCTTGTTACCTCTGTGATGGCAGTTTTTATTATTCCCCTTGTTCTTCCACCCCTCCTTGCTGCCCATTTGCTAGTGCATTCCTTAGGCACTCACCCATTTTGACAAAGTCAGCCTCCTAAAATCCAGTACCTTTGTCTTTGTATGGCTTGACTCTATTGGCTGTGTTTATTGTGAACCATACTGTTCGATGGTCACTAGTTCCCAGATGGCTACCCACTTCTACATCTGTGATCCTCTCTTCATCTCCATTTGAGAGAACCAGGTCTAAGATTGCTCCTCTCAAGTTGGCTCCAATACTAGTTGTCAAGGCATGCCCCTGTAGGGCATCTAGAATAACCCCACTCTTAGAAGTGGCTGCTGCAACTGCACTCCAGTTAACATCTGGATATTCAGATCACCCATCAGCAATATCTCCCTTTTCTGCCATTCTAAGTATACTTTCTATCACTCTTGTCCATTTCCTCCCCTGAGAAGGGGGACTGTATACAACCCCTGTGCGGATTGTGGTGCCATTGCCAGTCTCCAAATTTACCCACAGTGCTTCTTCTCCTCCCTGTTTACCCTTTTGTTCTGTTGCTTTGATTCCTTCCCTTATGTAAAGAGCTACTCCTCCTCCTCTTTTACCCTCCCTGTCCCTCCTGTAGATAGTGTATCCTGGTATGTTTATGTCCTAGTCATGGTTTTGTGTGTACCATGTTTCTGTGACTGCCACGATATCCAGATGTTCCTCCTCCATCAAGGCCACTAATTCAGGAAGCTTGTTACTCAGACTATGGGCATTGGTACTCATTGCTCTCTATTCTTTGATGGCTTTACCTTCTGTTGCAGCATCCCCCACTGACCTTTCTACCTGTGTCTTTTTCTCATTTAGTACCCTGTTTTGTAGGGAGAGGCTGGGATATTCCTGCTGCTTATCAGTGCCCCCCTCCCCGACTAGTTTAAAAGCTTGCCAATGAAGCATTTAAACCTATTGCTCAAAAGACTTGTTCCCTTCCTGGACAGATGCAGACCATCCTGCCAGTATAGGCTGGTGTCCTTCCAGGTGGAACCCCAGTCCCCAATGAAGCCAAACCCCTGTGCTCCACACCATTTTTTCAACCATTCATTAAACTGCATGGTGCAAAGTACCCTTGCCTCACTCATGCCATTGACAGGCAGCACCTCTGAGAAGGATACTGTGTGTGCTACTTGGCTTAGGCATCTCCCCAGTTTTACAAAGTCCTTCAGCACTGCTCTAATCTCATGATGAGCCCAGTCATTTGTCCCTAGGTGGACAATGATGTCCAGCTCAGACTCCCGTGCAGCTGTTCTAGTGATCCTGAGGATGCGCTTCCTGTCCCTCCAAGCCATGGCACCAGGCAGGCACCTTACTTCAGGTTTCCCTGCTCCCCCCAGTTCTATCCCCCTAATAATTGAGTCCCCCACCAGGAGCTGCTTCCTTGTGGTGTCCTCTGTCTCCTTCCTGTGGGCCTCCCTTGTGACAGCTGTCCTCAGCCTCCTTAGTCTCCTCTGCAGGTGCATCCATAGGGGAGCTATGCTCCCCCAGAATGGTGTATGGATTGTGGAGTGGAACAATTGACTGGGTGTGCCTCTGTTCCACCATCCTCACCCTTCCTGAGCCCACTGTGGTCCAACTGCTGTGCTTTCTTCGCAACCTCTGAGGTAGTGGTGGTGGCTCTGGTGCTCCCTGGATGGAGGAGGTTCCCTTCCTACTGCCCAGTGTGGCCTGGGGGAAGATTCCCTTACTACTGTCCAGCATGGCCTGAAGACGGGCAACTTCCTCCCTCAGGGCAGAGAGTTGTCTGCAAATAGGGCAGCATCTCAGCCTCCAGAAAGACTCCCGGAAGACTGCTGCCCCACAGCCATTACATTGTACTACTCCCCACATGTTTATCTACTTTTTTCCTTTTGTGTGTGAGTGATTGGTTTGTTATGTAGAAATATATACATTATACAATGTGTATGCTTATATTGTCAGTGCAGAGTGCTAGAGAGGATATGACAGTGATATGCTTGCACTTCTTGAGAAATGATGTCAGAACCCCAGGTATAAAGGAAGTATTTCCAGGGGTGGGTGGGGTGAGGGTGGAAGGGTTGGGCCCAAACTGTGCCCTCACAAAACAATCAGCTAAAAGCTCTGACCCAGCACTGCGATGAGTGCCTTCCTGTCAGCAAGATGCCCTACACAACAATTTGACAGATAAAATACCCTGCTAATCAAACAGAAAAAAATCCAGACATCCAAGTCAGACACAGGTAAACCTCCCCAGCCCCAAAACAGCCTGGTGGTTTGTGCTCTGAAAGCAGTCAGCCCCAAAATAAGTCAGCTGTGCTTAACACTCTTCCTGCACTGAAAATCTTAAGAATTAAGCCAATTGATTGACTAGTGACACCTGTGATGTAAGCAGGCCTTTCAATGTAGGCAGTCTGCTATGTCTGATTCCAATACACAAAATCTTTCAGTGAAACCAGGGAAAAAAATGTAACTTCTCAGCCAGCAGGACACTTTTAAAATGTTGCAAAAATATCCTTCCAAATCCTAGGTCTCAACCCCAACAATCAAGCAAATTCAGTTGTATCTCACTCCCTCTGGTTATAAAATTACTACACTTTTAATGGAATCCTGCAATTCTCTGCTTAATTCCAATAAGGAAAAAAAAAAATAAACTCTTTGTAGAAAGGGTAGCTCCCCTGCTTTACAATATTATGCCTTACCAAGTTTCCAGCTCCGAAATGGAGTTATAGTTTGTTCTTTGCAGTGTAGCAAGGTTCTCAGCTTCAGACAAATCAAAGTCAGACTGACTCAAAACCAGGAGTAAGCTGGCGGGAGCTGGGGGGTGTCCAAGGATAAGGGGTGTGGATATGGGCAGCAGAAGGGTGGGGCTGAGGGGAGGCTGGGGCAACACTCTGAAATTACAGGATGTTATGTTACAGCAAGCAGGAGGGGGGATATTAGGGACAGAGGACCCTTAGATGGGGATGTTGACGCTAAGGGGAAAGCATACGGGGTGAACATTCTGAATACAAAGAGATTGGAGGGGGAAGAGTCAGGAGGGGCTGTTGTGTGGAAGCCTAAAACAGCACTGTAAGAGAGAGTAAGCCGAAGAGCCATCTGCCCCCCCTTTTGGGTTTCCTTAATTCAAATGCTGCAGGACATTCAGAGGGACTCCAAGATGTACACTGTGTTCTGTTTTATGTTGTATGTTGTGTTTGTTGGGCTGGCCACCCACAATCTGTATTTATTTTTATGTCTTCTGTTGCGTGTGACCCCTCCCCCACTTTGTGTACATCATGGAGCTCCTTCATAACTCTAGCAGCCTTAAGTTATGGAAACTAAGTGTGAAGCACAAATGTATTTAAAAATAAAGAAAATGCTGGCTTGTAACTTCAAGTCTTCAATTAATTAGTTTAAAGCCTCTTTGGAAAGCAGGCATTGCGACAGTGCGGGGCGTTTTTAAGAAGTCTGCTCAAAACGCTGGCACTATCGCAAGGATGGAAAAGGCTCTGGAAGCAGTCTTTAATTTATTAATGGTGTCTGCCTGCATTATAGACAGAACGGACTAAAAGAAACAAAATGCAAGTGAAGTAAAGCCTTCCTTTTTATGGGAGATACAGAGAAGTCCAGACTGCTGCTGTTTAAATTCATTCTGAGCTCTGCCTTTGTTGTTTAGTTAGCAGTCTGTAGAAAACTGTTTAAACTGCCTGAAAAGTACTGGTTTGGGACAATATTCCTATCGCTAGTGCTGCCATTTAATTAAAGTAAATTCTCCATAAGGCACAGAAGGAGTTCCCCTTAAAAAGCACTACTGAAAGAGAGTATTGGTAATGTGAGTAAACTTTGTTTGTGTGCCTCTGCTTTTACTGAAAACACTCACATTACCAACACCTCTAGGAAGAAATATGTTTATTGTACTAAAAGAATTAAGTAACACTTGACTTACCTGTATAAGGCAACTTAAATTATACCAAGGTAGTTTTCTTTTTAAAGTTTCTGTGTAGCCAAAATGCTGCTGTTTCAGAAGCTCCTACTTCATTGTTCCCTATGGACCGGCCGCGCCAGTTTCCTGTTTTTATCCCTTACAAAGAGGAACTTCCTTCTGTGAAAGTTAAAATATTGAGACAGCTCATAAAATTTGTTTTGAATGTCAAAATGTTTTTGAATGTTATTTTATGTTTAAATAAAATAAGATATTTTATTTTGAGAAAGATTGAATGGATAAAATTTTAAAACTGGAGTAACGAGGTCACATGTCTGTAGAAACTGCTATATAAGCAGAACTACCTAGGAAGCTAGCAGTGTAAGGGAGGGTGTGAATCTGTTAACACCCAGTCCTGAGATAGTCAGTACTACCTCTGATATGTAAACTATGGACTTTTTGGCTTGGTTTATTATTTTGTCGTTTCCAGTCCACTCTAGGTAATACATTTTTAAGTTTATTCTGCTAATTTTTGTCCGAGCACTTTGTTTATCCCACACCATTTCACATTTGGTGTCAGAAGTGGGATGCGGGTTCGAGGAGGACTTGTTGGTGGATCTGAGGGCAGATTCTGAGTGTATGCAGTCGGACAAGGCAGGAGAGTGGACTATCCCAGCTACAAGGTCATTTATATTAGCCACACGGTTACCTTTATTGTCTGGGCTGGAGCCGACGGTTCGAAGAAAAGTGGCTAAGGTGACAATGGAGGGAGACACTTTGGAAATGGAAACGGACAAAGATACAAAGGCTATTGAGAAGGGTGCACAAGCAGCTGAACCAAAGGAAGAAGAGCCACCAGAGGGTTCCCATGAGTTGTTACGATGGTTGTGCTTGAGACAGACAGAACTGGAGCGAGAAAGGGAGAGAGACCCGAGTTGAAAGAGTGAGAGAGAGAGATCAGGCAGAGAATGCTGCTAGATGGACTGACACCCTACGGGCTATTCAGGTACTCGGTTCCACAAGATCTCCTTCAACACCCCTGGTGGGCCAAAAAGACATAAGGTTAGTCAAAATGACTGAGTCAGATGATATAGAAGCCTATCTTTTTAACATTTGAGAGAGTGGCCGCTGCTTGTGCCTGGCCTAGAGATCAGTGGGTGGTCAGGCTGGCACCATATTTAACTGGGAAGGCACAATTAGCCTACAGTCATACAGACCTTGCACACATAAATGACTATGATTATGTTAAACATGCTATTTTAAAAAGATATGACATAAGTCCTGAAACCTATAGACAGTGTTTTAGAGCATATAAATTCCAAATGACAGATACACCTCAAGATTTGTATACACATCTGAAAGATTTATGTCATAAATGGTTGCAACCTAACACAAGAACAGTGGTACAGATTGTAGAGAACATTATTTTGGAACAATTCATCCAGGTCTTACCCCAAGATGTGCAGTTATGGGTTAAGGAACATCGCCCTGAAACCTCAGAGACCACCATAAGGCTAGCAGAAGATTACCTGACTGCCAGACCACAAGCCCTAAAACTTTTATGAACTCTAGACCAGACTGCGACTATAAAACCTAGTAGCAATGTGAGATCATTTAGTCCTCCTATGCTGCACCCTAGTGGTAACATTGGGAATAAGAACTACAATAGACCAAGTAAAGGTTTCAATCATGAAATAATATGTCATGAATGTAAAACCAAGGGCCATATTGCTCAGTTCTGTCCAAATAAAAGGTTGAAATAATTCATCTAGCCCTTGCTAATTGGTGCCATTATGTTACCACTGTAAAGATTGGAGGAAGGACAGTTTCTGGCCTAGTAGACTCTGGCAGTAAACAGACACTGATTCATGCTTCGTTGGTGGATAAGCCAAAATTAGGGAGCAACCACTGAGTAGAAATGTGTCCATGGAGATGTTCACTGGTACCTTTGACAGAAATGGACATACAAATAAATGGGACTATGCATAAAATGAAAGTGGCATAGTACCTTCTTTACCTGTACCAGTTATAATTGGACATGATTACCCTTTCTTTGACTCTTTGTTAGCTATGAATATTGGGGGCTGCTATACAGGAGAAAAAATGCAAGAGATGGAACTGGGACAAATATTTCTTTGAGGGGAGGTATTTGGGACCATTGGCAAAAGTAGAAAAGCAAATCACAAAACAGAAGGATAAAAAGGCTTGGAACCAAAAGACACTGGACTAGGGACATTAACAGTAAACTTATGTTACATAATAGAGAGTTTATAGTGTACAGAAAGCTGATAAAACACTAATCCCTTTTTTTTTTACAGGTAGTGTCAACAATACCTACTGAGTCTCAGCAACCATATTTTATTATTAAGGATGAATTATTGTACAGGGTAGGTATAAATTTCCATACAGGGAGGTGGTAGAACAACTGATGGTCCCTGCCCTTTCCAAGAAAGATTACTATCCCTTGCTCATGACCCTCCTATGGCAGGTCATCTGGGCAAGGACCGAACATTACAACGTTTGCTATACCGGTTTTATTGGCCGGGAATACATGAACAGGTGGCTCAATACTGTAGAAGTTGTCCTGAGTGTCAACAGGTTGCAGCAAAAGGCCGAAAAGACAAAGTGCCCCTGTTACCAATGCCCTTGAGTTAGTAATGTATTTTAAAGGGTTGCAATGGATATTGTAGGCCCATTGCCGAGAAGTACAAAGGAATCGCTTTATATTAGTGGTGGTAGATTATGCTAAAATATCCTGGGCGTTACCCTTTTCGTACTGCCACCGCCACCTGGATAGCAGAGGAATTAGTGAAAATTTTCAGTCGTATGGGGATTCCAAAAACCATTCTAACTGATAGAGGCACTAATTTTTGTTCAGAGTTGTTACAAAATTGTACCAAGCTTTAGGCATTAAGCTGTTTTCACCACCCTACCATCCACAAACAGACGGGTTAGTTGGAGAGGTTTAACCAAACTCTAAAAAGAATGCTCAGGAAATACGTGACAGAGGAAGGTAATAAATGGGACGTTTATCTACCCTATTTGATGTTTGCATATAAGGAGGTGCCTTAGCGCTTCGACGGGTTCTCTCCATTCGAGTTACTGTTGACATAACCCAAGAGGCCCATTGACATTATTAAAGAAGAATGGGAAGACAAGAAGGGGAAACATAAGATAGAACCTTTAGAATATTGGCAACAACTGAGACGTAAGGTTAATAACCTATGTAAAGAAAGCACATCAAAAATAATTTACAACAACAAACTAAACAAAAGAATACTATGACAAAGAACAAAGCTCAAAGAATTCACTGCAGGTGATAAGGTTCTACTTTTATTACCTCCTCTGAGAATAAGTTACTTATGAAATGGCAAGGGCCATATCAGATAGTGGAACGAAGGGCCGAGTAACTTATTTGGTGGCTTGTCCTGAAAGGAAGAATAAAATAAAGTATATCATGTCAACTTGCTAAAACCCTGGGTGGACGAACTTCTCTCTCCTGTAACTATGTCAGCCCTGAAACATCTGAATTTGAATCTAGATTAGACATAGCTTATATAAAGGTTAGAGGGTTCGAGTAACCTCTCAGAGGTGTAAATTAACCCACATTTAACTACCCAACAAACATATACATTACAAAGTATGTTAGAGCCCTATAGAACATTATTTACAAGTTTACCCGGAAAAATTACACATGCAGTACATCATATTGTGGTATCTGAAGACACCCCTATTAGGCAAAAAGTGTACAGAATCCCTGAGAAACTAAGGGAAGAAGTAGTACAAGAGATCAAAAAGATGCAGGACCTGGGGATTATAGAACCATCACATGGTGAATGGACTTTTCCTATGGTGATAGTGGAGAAAAAAGAAGGTGGAATTAGGCTTTGTTTAGATTTTCCACGTCTAAATGCCATATCCAAATTTGATTGTTACCCAATGCCCCGGATTGATGACATCATAGATCACCTGGGGGCAGCCCGTTATATCAGCACCTTAGACTTAACAAAGGGATACTGGCAGATTCCTCTGGATCCAAAGGATAAAGAAAAAACAGCCTTCAGTACACCGATTGGCCTATACCACTTCACAGTGATGCCATTTGGCCTGCATGGGGTGCCCGCTACATTCCAACGGGTAATGGATAATATTCTGCAACCTCATACAGAGTATAGTGCGGCCTACCTGGATGATGTTGTGGTTTTTAGTCCTTCATGGGAAGAACATCTACAGCATCTCCAGGCTATATTATGTACCCTGTCAGAAGCCGGGTTGTCACTAAATCCCCCTAAATGTTCATTGGCAATGCAGGAAACCAGGTATTTAGGTTTCCAAATTGGAAATGGGCTGGTAAAGCCAGAAATCTCAAAGATAGAAGCAGTAGCCAATACCCCCTAGCCAAGGACAAAAACAGATGTAAGGTCCTTTTTAGGTCTAGTTGGCTACTACAGACGATTCATTCTTGATTGTTCCACAATAGCAGGACCTCTAACCGACCTCTTAAAGAAATGTAAGCCAGATAAGGTAAACTGGACACCTGAATGTGAAGAAGCATTCAGCAAACTAAAGGCTCAGGTATGTTCTTCACCAGTCCTACACTCTCCTGACTTTAACCGGCCATTTATAGTACAAACAGGCGCGTCCAATTGTGGTATAGGGGCGGTGCCTCAATTAATACAGGGAGAAGAGCCAGTCATATTTATAAGCGGAAGTTACATGAGAGAAAAACATTATTCAGTTATTGAAAAGGAGTGTCTGGCAATCAAGTGGTCAATAGAAGCTTTACACTTTTATTTATGGGGTAGGGAATTTGAGTTATGGGTAGACCACAACCCTCTATGTTGGCTTCGTGATGAAAGATAAAAACCCTCTTATAATGCGATGGTATTTGCAATGCAACCCTACAGGTTTACGATAAAATATAGAAAAGGTTCAGAGTATAAGAATGCCGACTTTCTATCTAGATATGGAGTAGAAACAGTACCTACCTATCTTCAGGCCTCGGGGTAAAAGAAAGGTAGTGATTATTAAAAGAAATAAGTATTTTAAAAGTATCTATCATAGATAGTTTATTTTATTTTTTGGGACCCCGAGGTGGAGCCTTGGTGAGGGTGGGCTATGGCTCCATCTCTTGAGTAGAGATCTGAAGATGGGTATAGTAGTAGCTCTTGTAAACCAAACATAATTTGTTTGGTTTTGGGTGGGGAGGAATGTAAGACAGAGCAAGCGAAGATCCATCTGCCCCCTTTGGGTTTCTTAATTCAAATGCTGCAGGACATTCAGAGGGACTCAAGATGTACACTGTGTTCTGTTTTATGTTGTATGTTGTGTTTTTTGGGCTGGCCACCCACAATCTGTATTTATTTTATGTCTTCTGTTGTGTGTGATCCCCACTTTGTGTACATCATGGATCTCCTTCATAACTCTAGCAAGCTTAAGTTATGAAACTAATGTAAGCACAAATGTATTTAAAAATAAAGAAAATGCTGGCTTGTAACTTCAAGTCTTCAATTAATTAGTTTAAAGCCTCTTTGGAAAGCAGGCATTGCGACAGTGCAGGGCGTTTTTAAGAAGTCTGCTCAAAGCGCTAGCACTATACATGAGATGGAAAAAGGCTCTGGAAGCAGTCTTTATTTAATAAGGGTGTCCGTCTGCATTATAGACAGAACGGACTAAAAGAAACAAAATACAAGTGAAGTAAAGCCTTCCTTTTATGGGAGATACAGAAGTCCAGACTGCTGCTGTTTAAATTCATTCTGAGCTCTGCCTTTGTTGTTTAGTTAGCAGTCTGTAGAAAACTGTTTAAACTGCCTGAAAAGTACTGGTTTGGGCACAATATTCCTATCGCTAGTGCTGCCATTTAATTAAAGTAAATTCTCCACAAGGCACAGGAGTTCCCCCTTAAAAAGCACTACTGAAAGAGAGTATTGGTAATGTGAGTAAACTTTGTTTGTGTGCCTCTGCTTCTTGATGAAAACACTCACATTACCAACACCTCTAGGAAGAAATATGTTTGGCTGTACTAAAAAGAATTAAGTAACACTTGACTTACCTGTATAAGGCAACTTAAATTATACCAAGGTAGTTTTCTTTTAAAGTTTCTTTGTAGCCAAAATGCTGCTGTTTCAGAAGCTCCTGCTTCATCGTTCCCTATGGACGGCCACGAGTTTCCCTGTTTTATCCCTTACAAAGAGGAACTTCCCTTCTGTGAAAGTTAAAATATTGAGACAGCTCATAAAATTTGTTTTGAATGTCAAAATGTTTTGAATGTTATTATGTTTAAATAAAATAAGATATTTTATTTTGAGAAAGATTGAATGGATAAAATTTTAAAACTGGAGTAACGAGGTCTCACATGTCTGTAGAAACTGCTATATAAGCAGAACTACCTAGGAAGCTAGCAGTGTAAGGAGGGTGTGAATCTGTTAACACCCAGTCCTGAGATAGTCAGTACTACCTCTGATATGTAAACTATGGACTTTTTGGCTTGGTTTATTATTTTGTCGTTTCCAGTCTGCTCTAGGTAATAAATTTTTAAGTTTATTCTGCTAATTTTTGTCCGAGCACTTTGTTTATCCCACACCATTTCACAAGCACACTGTGGGAAGGGAGCTCCTAAGGTGAACAGAGCAAGAGGGGAAGAAGAGGGGCAGTTTAGAGGTGCAGTCAGGGGAAACTCGGGTTACTTGATGGAGGCTGACATAGAGTGTCACAATAAATTTGAGCTACTAAGCAACCTAGAGGGGGAGGAAGGGGTTGGTGGAAATGTGGAAACTTATACAGAGGCCGGGGGGAGGGAGTCGGATACCCATAGGGCATCACAGACCGGCAATGGAAAGGATAGAAATAGTCCCAGAGGGAGAAGGGGAAACATAAATGTTAAGCAAATGGGGGAGATGCAACATATTGCAGACATGAGGGAGGAGAGCATGACTGGAGAGAAACTGGGAGACAAGGAGGTGGGTGAGAGCTCCCTTCAGCAGGGGTCAGTACCAAGGATGGGGCCCTAGCTAAAGGGGACCCACAGAGAGCCTCTGGAGGCAGGGGTACTATTACAAGGGGGGAGGATGGTGGTGTGG
Source organism: Neoceratodus forsteri (assembly GCA_016271365.2). NCBI lineage: Eukaryota > Metazoa > Chordata > Ceratodontiformes > Ceratodontidae > Neoceratodus > Neoceratodus forsteri. The sequence continues at coordinate 1,164,784,934 of CM028131.1, forward strand.
GGGATGGGGAACCATCAGGGCCAGGATAAATGGTTCAGATAAGAGAGGGTTAAAGGGGACACCTATTCAGAGGGGGTTTGAGTTAAGTGGGCAAAATAACGAGGGAGGCAGAAAGGGAAGGGTGACATTGGGGTCTCTAATAAGGCAGGAAGACTCCCATGGAATTGAGATCATGAATAAAGGGGGGGAAGGGGGGCTGAGAGGGCATAGTGGAGGTAACCATAAGGATGATGGCGGTGTTAAGGTTCTGTTATTGGGATATTCGATGATTAGGGGTATCCAGTGGGAGGGACAGGGGGGTGGATGCCATAGCTAGGTGAAGGTAGTGAGTATCTCTGGGCTGACAGTGCACAGATCAAAGTTCATGGTGTATGAAATGGTTAGGGATTGTGGAGAAACTGGATTTCCTGGTGCATTTGAGAACTAACGATCTAGAGGAAATAGCGTTTTGGAAATCAAGCAAGGTTCCAAGAACTTGCCAGAGTCTGTCGGGATAATGGATGCAACATTTCCTTTTCAGAGATATTGCAGTACCAAAGGCCTCAGTGGAGAAAAATGAAGCTCACAGAGGTTAATGACTGGCTCAGGAAGTGGGGTGAAGAGAGTGGGTTGGGGTGTTGGGAACTGGAATGGAGTTTGGGAGGATAAGGGACTATATGCAAGGACAGGCTTCCTCTTGCCCCATTAGGGAAGGAAGTCCTTAAACAGGGGATGGCTGACTACATTCAAGAAAGGTGGGGTTTAAACTTGTGAGGGGGAAGGATAAAGGAAGGCTGACCAGAAGCCCGCCTCAGATGAGGGAAGTAGCCTCAGCCCAAGGGGGAAACAGACTGGGGGGAGGTTTCAGGAGGAGTAGAGGAGGATGGAAGTATAAGGAACCTGGGTGGGGTTCGACAAGAGGATCAGGGATAAGGAGTGGGGGTTGGTATTAGTAAATGCCAGGAGCTTGGGAAACAAGTTGCCAGAGTTCCAGGCCATGCTGTTGGGGGGGGTGGATGTGGCGGCGGTCATGGAGACATGGGCCAACAAAAACCATGACTGGGACCTAAACGTACAGGGGTACACTATGCTTAGGAAGGATAGAAAGGAGGGCAGAGGGGGTGGAGTGGCTATGTTCATTAGAGATGACATAGAAATTGCTAGGGTAGAAGAGGCAGAGGGAAACGTGGAAGCCTTATGGGTCACCTTACGATCCCCACCAGGAGATAAGGTCAAGCTGGGTGTAGTATATAGGTCCCCTGGGATGAGTGATGTTCTAGAGGATGGTTTGCTGGACAACATCATTGCCCAGTGTGGACCAAAAGGGGAAGGAGTGGTGTTGATGGGGGACCTTAATATGCCAGGTACAAACTGAGGAACCATATCCTCTAAGGTGGCCAAGGAGCAGAGGCTGCTGGACAGCTTCCAGGATGTGTTCTTAACACAGCATGTGATGGAGCCCACAAGGGAGGGGCATGTCCTGGACATGGTTCTGGCAGATGGGGATCTGGTAAGGGACCTGGTTGTACAGGAACCCTGACTGGGAGCTGACCACAATACTGTCTGGTTCAAATAAGCATAGGGGAGGAGATCTAGGACACTGGCAGTGGACTTCAGGGGGGCAGACTTTGTGGGCATGGGAGATATTCTCAAGGATCACTTGAAGGGGATTACTTCAATGACAAGTGTGGAAAGGAGATGGGAGGTCATAAAACGGGGACTTCATGAGGCAGTCAGGATCTGCGCTAAGTTGAAACATAAGGGAGCAAGGTCACATAAACCATGCTGGTGACCCAGTGAGGTACAGGTAGCAGTCAGAGAAAAGAAGGCAGCCTACAAAAAATATAAAACAACAAGAGGGGTTAGGGATAAGGAAATGTACCATCTTGCATCTAGAAAAGTCACCCATATGGTGAGGGGAGCAAAGTCCAGTAAAGAGCAGCAGCTGGCACAGGGGATACACGGAGGGGAAAAGGGGTTCTTCCAGCACATTGGGGATTGCAGAAAAACTAAGGGCCATCTCAGCAGATTGAGATAAGAAGGAGGGTGGGTGGAAGAGGTGAGGGACCAGGCAGAGGTATTTAATGAGTACTTTGCCTCTGTGTTCACTAGGGAGGGGGATGGTATATCTACAAAGCAAGGCACGAAGGGGATAGAAGTGGCAGTGAGTGGGATCAGGGGAGCAACAGAAATGGAGCAAGAGGGAGGGAGAGGTACCCCAGGGGTGTCACAACTGGATAAGGATAAAAAGGCCAGTAAGGTGGAGGGGATGGATGATGCTATCTCCACCAAAAGGGTGTGGTTAGCCCTCAAGGCCCTAAAGAAAGACAAATCTCCTGGGCCGGATGGCATTCATCCAAGAGTACTATGGGAATTGGAGGACATACTGGCTGCACCCATGGAGGAGCTGTTCAACAGGTCACTTGAGACAGGGAGGGTACCTAGGGATTGGTGAGAGGCACATGTGGTGCCAATCCATAAAGGAGGGTTAAGGGAAGTACCAGGTAACTATAGACCCATCAGTTTGACCTCAGTGGTGGGAAAATTAATGGAGAGTATACTAAAGGAATGATTGGGGGTGTACTTGGAGGAGGTAGGAGGTCTGGATAGTTGGCAACATGGGTTTGTGCCAGGTAGATCATGTCAAACCAATCTTGTGGAGTTCTCACAGATAGGGGTAACATCAGAACTGGACAGGGGAAAAGCCTGTGGATGTATTATTCTAGACTTCAGCAAGGCGTTTGACTCTGTCCCCCACAATGGTCTGGTGGAGAAACTGATGGGGTTAGGAGTAGGCCCTTTGATGGTCAGATGGATTGAAAATTGGCTAGCTGGATGCACCCAGACAGTAGTGGTCTGTGGGGAGCTCTCGAACCCTAGAGAGGTTGGCAGTGGGGTACCGCAGGGCTCAGTCCTGGGTCCGATCCTGTTTAATGCATACATATCGAACATCAGGGAGGGTATAGGGTGTGAAATGAGTCTCTTCGTGGATGACTCCAAGATGGGAGCAGTAGTTGAGGGAGAAGAGGGAGGTTGGCCCTGCAAGGGGACCTACTGGAAAGCTGGGCTCACATGGAAATAAATTTCAATATCACCAAGTGCAAGGTGTTGCATCTTGGTGGGAAACCCTAAACACAGGTACACCCTGGGAGGGAGGTGCTGGAGGCCTCAATAGGGAAAAAGACCTAGGGGTCATGGTGGATGCATGTATGAATAACTCTGAGCAGTGCAGGAGCGGCTAGCAATGCAAACAGGATGTTGGGATGCATCGTGGGGGATCACCTCTAGGAGCAAGGAAGTGATTCTGCAGCTGTACAATGGACTGGTTAGACCACACCTTGAGTACTGTGTACAGTACTGGAGACCACACTTGAAGAGGGACATACAGCTCCTGGAGAGGATACAGAGGAGGGCAACTAAGATGATACGAGGGCTAGGGATTTGATGATGAGGACAGACTTGAGGAGCTCTGCCTGTTTTCATTGGAGGAGAGGAGACAGAGGGACATGATTGAGGTCTTCAAGTACCTCAAGGGAATAAATAGGGTAAACATGGAGGGATCTTAGACTAAAGCAGGGAGGTATCACCAGAGGGCATGGTTTGAAGTTGGAAGGTGGAAGGGTGAGGGGGAAAAGAGGAGGAGGTTTTCACTGAGAGGGTGGTGGACCCTTGGAATGCACTGCCTGGTGAGCTGGTTCAGAGATCCACAGTGGAGGGCTTCAAGAGAGGATGGGACAGACACAGAAAGTGGATGTATCAGATGATGGCCTGTCCCAGGGGGGTTGGGATGGATGATAGGGGTTTCTGGAGCACAAGGGATGGGAGGTCCTCGGCACCCAACTAAGGATCTAAGGTTCAAGCAGACTCGATAGACCATAAGGCCTAATCTGCTGGTAACTAGTATGTTAGTATGTTAACATGGGAGAAGGGAAGAGTAAATGAGAGGAGGAAGAATCGAAGCATTAAACAAAATGACAGCAGTAACAACAATTCACATATCCGTAAGCATCAAGAAATTAAATGCAAAGAGGTTTAAAGTGCATTACATGACAAAAACAATACCAGTTAAGTAGGACAATCACAAGAGATATTTGACAACTGGAAGGGGTTTTCCAAAATGATCTACAGAATAGATACGGTAGCTGCAGTTTTTAACATCAAGCAACTGATTCTCAGTTGAAGTTGGGGTGGTGCAAAATAAGGAATTTTGCACCATCAGCATGATACTACCACCCAAAACAGTGATAGAGAAAAGTAAATGCATATGGGAGGGGGAAAATCCTTTCCTGGACAAAGCAATGCAAATATCTGGTCCAGGTATAAGCGAATGCAAACAGGGTTGTGCCCTCATTGTGAGGCAGTATATCATATTGTGTAAGAATGCTAAGCTGCAATCCTGGAAAACTGGGTTTGAATCCAACAGCCACCACATGCATGCTGTGTGACCATGAGCAAGTCATATAATTTTTCTGTTCTCCAAGGACACATCTGGAAATATGTCTCAGCTTAGCCTATCTTTCTGGCCAAAAGTTATATCTATCTATCTATCTATCTATCTATCTATCTATCTATCTATCTATCTATCTATCTATCTATCTATCTATCATCTATCTATCCATCTATCTATCTATCTATATCTATATCTATCCCACAGCATGTGTTCTGAATTCACTACTGCTCGGAATTCTGATGTAGGCCTAGTGTGTGCTATAATGGCAAAAGGTGTGTCACATTGATGGGACTGGATACATCACCATTCAGATGAAATGGGTCCCCCAATCTCCCCACCTCTCACATTCCTAAGTGGTCCACTGGTTCACTATCAGAACTCCATTATATGTTAACAGAGTGATGTCCATTAGATGCCCTTCCCACTCCCTCAGTGGTGATGGTCCCTGGTGAAACAATGGTTCTCTCACCCTGATGCAGGCATCCAGCTATCATTGGTGGTCCAGTAGCCACCTTTTCAACCCCCTAACCTTTTACATTTGCTTGGTACAATGCAACCCCATGGCCGCCTGATTAAATGAGATGGTATCTGGAGGGTCCCAGTTAGAAATGAGCAGGGTTACTTAATGAATTAATGAAATATGTACTTTGTGTGTGAAGATAGCAACACATGATCATGAAATCAATTTTTTCAACAAAATTACATGATATCAGTTGCAAAGTTGCTAGATTTTCACATAATGTCATTCTTGAAGTTTTTGCAAAGGTTGCGTGATGGTCAAGTTTTTGGGGAGTTTTTGTGAACTGTAAATTAGAGCATTTTGCAACATTTTCAAAAGCAAATTTACAATTTGCAACCTCTCTAATCTTAGTGCTGTGTGTGCAGACCCACTAGGGTCTGTAAATGGCTCTATGGGTTTGGAATGTGTGAATGTCTTTTTTTGAATACTCAGTATTGTTGCTAAGTACCCCAAATATTCCTTGATTCTTTTTGCAATTAAGCAATAACACATGACAGTGTGTGTGTTGTGTTTGGATTACATTACACCTTAGGTGTTTGGGCACAGGGCAGCAGGCCGAGTACATCCAACATCTGAAAAGTGACATTATCCCAGCAAGACACACACCCTGAAGTGTATTACTGTTATTATACAATAGCTCCTCTGCATCACTTACATTTTTTACATTTAGACATAAAGTAGTCCCTCTCTCTTAACTCAATTAAGTTTAATTTTGGTAGTAGTTATAGCAGTACAGCAGGTAATATGCTGTTTTACATACAGGAACAAGGAATTATTGGTAGATTACAAAATTAACTTACATTTTCTTTACTCAACAATGCAGTCTCATATTTTAGTAGTTGTTACTACAGTATATCACCTAACGTGTAAATATATGTGGCAAGGTATTGTGGGTACAATATGAACCTGGCTTCCACTTTTCCTTACTTGATGGTGCAGCGTCCTTTTATTGTAGTGGTGAAAACAATGTCAGATCTTAGATATTTATTTTTAGAATGAAGCATTGTGCACACAGTGACAGCTGACAAGATTTTTTACTGAGAGATGTACTCTTCTATTTCTGTAGTGATACTGAAATATAATAGCCTGTATACTGATTTACATAGTGAGGAATTGTGGGAACAGTAAATAGCTAATTTTTCTAGCTCCCTAATCTGCATGTGGAATGATCCTTTTTATTGATCACATTCTTTCATCTGTGTGTCTGGACTTTTTTTTTTTGAAATTTCATTTTATTCATTTTACTTAACAGCAAGGTGAAAACAGGTTCGAACAAGAACACATCAGAATATCCCAAATAAGCCAGATACATACACAGTGTATAGAAACATAAGTGCTCATCCCCCACTCCCCACCCTCCCCTCCCAGAAGGCATCACCGCTAAAAAAAAGGAAAAACTACATGCTTCAGAGATGACTTCAGCCTGTTCTTGGATGCAATGGTTACTTTGCTCTAGTAGAGTCTAGCCTCTATCTAGAGCTAGTAAACGGTGAGGAGGGAGACATACCTAGCTATGAAATTTTAACAGCAGTGAGATCCAGGGTTAAGGTTCAATGAAGATACAAAGCATAAAGCTTGCCCCATTTCCTTTGGAAAGCAGGTAGAGCATGCCTAGAACTAGCAATTAATCTCTCAATTTTGAAACAGAGGGACATTTCCTCTATCCAATCATAGTAGGAGATCTCTGAGTGATCCAACCAGTGGTGAAGTACTAGTCTTTTGACTGCTATTGAGATAAAAGCTATATGGTACTTCCTCTCTTTTATTTTGATACTGGAATAGTTGCCCAGTATACAGATTTCAGGGGTAAAAAGTTCATCCAATCCTAGGCTTGGATCTAGGTTGTCACGGATATTTTCCACAGTGGGACAACCTTAAGGCAGTACCAAAACACGTGGGGAATACTACCCAGTTCCTTACCACACCTGGTGCAATTGGGGGAACTAGAGTTGTCAAATTTGGCCTTTTCCAACGGTGTGTAATACATGTTGTTAATTATGTAGAACTGAATGAGCCTATTTCTGTCTAAAGTGATATATGTGTATAGGTCACGCCATACTTGACCGCAAGAGAAGGAGGGTCCCGGAATTACAGACGCCCAAATTGTAGAGCCTACTAACGCATCTGGGGCTTTGGTAAGCATGAGGTATAGGTATAGATTTGACACGCCGTGAGATTTTGTTGCACACTCTTTGAGTTAAGTCAAAAGGGGTCTGATTCTGGAAGTTGACAGCTGTATGCCAAATTCTTTACCTATAAGGTGTCTCAGTTGATATAGTCTGAAAACCTTTGCGAGGGAATGTTCAGAACTGCCATCAATTCACCAGAGGTGCCAAGACAGCCTCGTACATATAAATCTTCAACCAGACATTCCTGGATCTGGGGTAACCATAGTGGTGTCAACCAACTAGTCCCAATCTTGATATTGGGATTAAAAACCAGTGGCTGGCCCGGGTCTTTTGTATATTGGATTTTGGCGGAAGAATAGTATTGGTTTAAGACTTTCACAGACACCCCTACCACCGAGTTTTGAACAGCCCTAGGTAAAGCGGAAAAGCTATAGTAAAAGATACTTGAGGGGTCAATATTGTGTTTTCCCATGAGATTAATATCTAAATTAAGCCATATGGGCGTGTAGCTGGCAATGTGAGAGCCAAGCCATTTACCCATTTTAACCAGGTGACTGGCCCAGTAATAGTATTCAAAATTTGGCAAATGTAGGCCTCCTTTATCTTTGGGTAAACAAAGTTTGAAAAGGGATCGTCTGGGGTGTTTCTTATTCCAGATAAATTTAGTCAGCATTGAATGTACCTTCTGAAAGAAGGCTTTAGGAAGCCAAATGTCTAGTAAACTCAGGGGATAAAATAAACATGGCAGTACGTTCATTTTAATTATGTTGATTCTTCCCCCTAGGGATAGAGGGAGATTGTCCCACCTATTGAGGTCGGATTGGATTTTATCTATTAGGTCTTCTAAGTTAAGTTTCTTGACTATCCCTTCCTCTCGGGCCAAATAGATACCCAAATATTTAAGGTGACGTGGGGTCCATTTCATACCAAATTGAACCACATTAGAATGGAGCATGTAGGAATTGAGGGGGAATATTTCGGACTTGGATAAGTTTAACCTATAGTTTGAAACAATGCCAAATTGCTCTACCTCTAAGACCTCTCGCAAAGAGTCAGCCGGGTTGGTAAGGTGTAAGAGGATGTCATCCGCGAAGACCGACAATGTTAATGTTTGTTGGGCAATAGCACAACCAAGGATATTGGGTGAAGTTTTGATACGTACTAACAGGGGTTCTAAAAAGAGATTGAATAGATATGGTGATAGAGGGCATCCCTGTCGGGTACCAGAGTACAATAGGAAACGAGGTGAAAACACCCCATTGCAGTAAACTCTAGCCGAGGGAGATCTATAAATTGCCTTGACCCACTGAATAAAACTATTTGGAAAGCCAAACTTACCTAGTGTGGTCCATAAGAATTCCCAATTTACGCGGGCAAAGGCTTTTTCCGCATCTAAGGCAACTAAGGCCATGGGTACTTGGGCATTTTGAGCTTCATGAAAAATATATGAGGGAACCCTCATATGGTCTGCTGCCAATCTGCCTTGGACAAAGCCAACTTGTTCTTGACTTAGGATTGATTGCCACACCTGCTTAATGCTCAGTGAGAGAATCTTGGACAAGATTTTGACATCACAGTTGAGTAATGAGATAGGTCTATAATTGGCTGGGTCCAAGGAAGATTTGTTTGTTTTGGGAATTAAAATTATGATGACTTCTAGTAAGGAAAGGTCCAGTGGTTCAGAGGAGAGAATGTAATTGAAAAGGTCCGGGAGAGCAGATGCTAATTCACTGCGGAAGGTCCTGTAGAAGTTAGAGGGTAAACCATCTGGGCCGGGGGCTTTGTCTGGGGTTAGGTTATGGATGGCATCCTCCACCTCCCCATAAGTTATGGGAGCTGAAAGCAAGGCGCATTGTTCCTCCGTGAGTCGGGGCAGAAGAGTATTTTCTAAAAAGGATATGATATCAGGGGTTGAGGACGAACCTGATTTGTCCCCATATAGGTCTTGGTAAAAGGTTTTGAAGACATCCGCAATATTTCTGGGAGCCATCTTAATGGAGCCGTCACTTGCTTTTAAAGCGGGAATTAGCCTGGAACTCTCTGCTTCTTTGAGTCTAAGGGCCAATAGCCTCCCTGGTTTCTCACACTGGTCCAGATATTTTGTTTTGGATTTTAAAATGGCAAATTCAGTTTTTTCTTTAATTTGATCTTCATATTCATCTTTAAGTTTGTATAAGTTTTCGAGAGCCTTTTGGGACTTGGAGGAGGAGAGGGATTCTTCAGCCAATTTAATCTGGCTAGATAAAAGGGCAAGTTTCTCAACCCTGAGTTTCTTTCTCCTAGAAGATATTTTAATGAATTCGCCCCTCAGAAAACATTTCAATGAGCACCACACTAGGTCATACCTGGAAATTGAGCCCTGGTTGGTTTCCAAAAAAGACCGGATTAGTGCTCGAATATGGGCGATGGTCTGTTCATCTTTCAAGATCTGGGTATTGAGCTTCCATGAAGTGTCACGCTGCCCTGGGGGAGCTGGTGCAAGTTTAATCCAAGCTAATGCATGGTCAGAAATGACAATGGGCTCGATGCCCGTGAGGGAGATGTTGGCTATAAAACTGGTGCTCACTAAAATGTAATCCAGTCTCGACCAGGAGTTGTGAACCGGGGAAAAGAAAGTGTAACACCTAATGGAAGGATTCAACAATCTCCAAGGGTCCCCCAGACCTAACATGTCACACAATTCCTTCAGTGCCAATTGTGCTGGTGATAGGGATTTCAGGGGCCTATAAGTTTTGTCTAACTCTTGTGATGGGGCGATATTCCAGTCACCCCCTAAAATAAATGCTGTTGGTAGAAAGGCACTCAGCTTGTCTGTTAATTGCATCAAGAAATCAATATCGCCTCCGACAGGACCATATATGGCCCCGAGAACTATATCCATATTGTAGAGGAGTCCCTGCACAAAAACGTATCTACCCCCCCGGATCTTGAACACATTTTCCTGGTATAAAAGGCACATTATGTTTAATCATGATGGCTACACCCTTGGAGTCTGTAACCTCGCCTGCCACAAAAACCTGGAAAAAACCTCTAGACTTCAAGGATTTAGCTTCCGCTATTGTGACATGGGTTTCCTGTAAGAAGAGTATATCCACTCCGATTAAAGAGCAGTTTAAAAGTATCTGACTTCTTTTGTTTGTCTCCCGAATACCTCTAACATTCCAGGTGGCTATTTTAATATGCTCTGAGGCCATTTGTAGATCGAGTTGAAGACATTAACACAGACTGAGTCACGTAATACAACAGATAACCTGAATAGCGGTGACACCTTCTAATTCCCCCCCAGACACCGCCCTTCCCCCCCTAAATGTTAACGTGTACAATAAATCCACTGCAACAAAGGTAAATAAGCAGTACACTGATGAGATTGAAAAGATTCCAATCAAAATTTTTAACATTGCCACCAGCTTCACCTGATGGGCAGCATCCCCCCCCAACCTCTCCATTTTCTGCCCACTCAAACACGATAAACTATTTACAATTAACCCCCAAAAACAGGAGAACCATAGCGTCAGGAAACAGACCCGAGTTGTCCCCCACCACCCCCTTGGGTACCATGGACATTCTCGGAAAACCCTGGAGACAAAATTATGGTCGGATTTGGAAAAACCCATGTTTGCTGGCTTCAAACCGAAGGAATAAAACCTGCCCCATGCAGTCTGTACCGGCCCTGGTACCCCCATATCCCCAACACGACCGCAAAGCAGGGCTCCAAGGTGACTCAACTGCCCAATCCCCCCAACCCCCAGCCTCTCCAATAAGTGGAAATTTAGGTCACTGAGAGTTATAGTGCGATCATAAAGAGGGCCTCCGTGACCAGGTTGTACCATCGGGAAATACTGTAGTCACTAGACCTTCATTAGACCTTGAATAAGCTCGCGAGAGCAAAAGGAGAATTAGAATAGGTACCTGGAAGGAATGGAGCTGGCTTGGGACACCTGAATTAGGCCTGCAGGACCATCGGTGCTCCGACCAGAAACCGAGTGACGCAGAAGTATGGGGAGGAGCACTACTGTCGGACCCGACGGTCCGTCAGTAAAAGCCTCCTCCGGAAACACGTCCCCGTTTGTCAGTGCCCAGGAAAGGATTCGGAGGAGCACACAGGCTGTAAGCAAGTGGCAGGCCGACTAGGCCTCGCGGCCTACACCAACTCTGGTCACCCTCCCACCTGGGACTACCCGGCTGACCCTAAAACAGGTAACTTCCTAAATAAATATTTCATCCTAAGCATATCCGGCTCGAAAAAGATGATTATTTAAGAGTTGCTAATGATTAACAGCCATTTGAAATATTGAAACGATTGTGGTTCCAAGTAGTGGCAGTTTCATTTGAACAAGTCCGGGAAACGCTTAGATAGCTCAGTTGAAGCTTGCTCAGGACTCTCGTATGCGTGCCATATGCCTTCAATCAGGATCAGGAGTTTGGCGGGGTAGTTCATTTTAAAGCTCTTGCCCGCTGCGATAAGCTTCTTGAGAATCGGGTGAAACGCTGTACGTTTTTGTCGGACCTCATAGGGAAGATCTTGAGTGACTCTCAGTTTTGTATGATTCCAATGGATTGCTTCCAGCTCTTTGACCTTGGTTAGGACATGTTGTCGCTCTAGATAGCTAAGGAATTTAACGATAATGGGTCTGGGAGGAGCACCCAATGGCGGTTTAGGCCTAAGGGATCTGTGGGCCCTCTCTATGTGATACTGCTGGTTTATAGGAGAGGGGCCTATTACTTTGTTAAAGAATAGTTGTATGAAGCGTATGATGTCACCCCCTTCTTCCGATTCTGGAAGGCCTAGGATTAGGACGTTGTTCCTCCTGCTCCTGCCCTCCAGGTCTTCGGTTTTCGCCTGTAATTTTTGGACTAGTTGTCTTAATTTAATGATTTCTGGATCCACTTTGAGTTGCCAGTGCTCCAGGGAGGTTGTTCTTGCTTTGGTATCACCAACTCTCCTCGAGAGTTCAGCGAAATCACTCCACAGCGATTTAATCTCCATCGAGATCTCTTGAAGCGTTTCTTTAAAAGGGGTCAGTTCCTGGAGGAATCGATCCTCTGTTAGAGGGTTGCCTGAAGCTACACTAGTCGATTGCTTGATCGATTGTCCTGGATTAGCATTCCTAGCTTTTTTTGAAGCTTTCTCTGGTGAAGCTGGGGGGGCATGCTTTACCCCAGCAGTTTTCATTTCTGAGTCCATCTTCGTGATCCCTTTTTAAGGCCACCAATCGCCACACTAAACAACTTGGGTGTAACAGAAGTGATCAGCAATGTTTACAGATTGCAGTTAGCCTAAAAAGGTGAATTTATCGCAATAAAATAAGTGATTTTAGAGGCGGAGGGTGGGAGCTCAGCAGCAAGCTGCTTTCAGTTCCTCTGCATCACGTGACGGTGTCTGGACTTGATACAGTGATGTTATACTGGGATAAAATCACTGTCACAGGTACACACTGACCAATCAGAGCCAGGATTTTTTCCTTGTCATTGTATAATACTCAGTATTCTATCAAAACAAAACAGGAATATTTCTTGCCCTCCCCAGGAAGCTCAAGCTAATCCATGGCCATGACAACCCTCTACCTCCACCCTCTTCCCTGTCTTCACATACAGTTACTGAAAAAAGTGGGCTTCTAGCATTGTGCCAGGAGCCCAAAGTGTCTTTAAGACACTCCCCCCCCCCTCGATATACATATCCCTCTACCCCCACAATAGTAGGCACACCCTGCTGATTCCCAAGCCATGATTTTTGGGAGAGCCCAACATTAGTCAAAGCCCTATTATTTTGACTTGAACTCCCCTCCTTAACCAATAGTGCACCTTTTTCTATTCATTACACTTTCTGGTTTTTAAAGTAAAATATTGGAGCATTTGGGATCTGCTTTATTTTGCTACTGCCACTGCTAAGTTTGTGACTAATTAGTGCCAGCAGTAGCAACAGAAATCTTGACTCCAAATGTCACATAAATTTAATTTTAACTAAAAAAACAAGTAGAGTGCTTCCATAAAGACTCATAATTTAGAAGCCCAAATAATCTATTTCAAAGTTAGAATTTCAGTTAACAGAAACACTTATCATGGGGGCTATGCAAGAAGTGGCATCAGGTATGCACGAGAGGCACGTATCCAGACAGCACTGCTCCATAGGTCAGGCACACTGTGTGTGGCATGCATTACTGCATGCCTCTGCAGGGTGTTTGTTAGTGGCTCTGCCCCCCAGCATGTTTTTGCATTGGGGGACAGATCAGAGGACAAAGGCAGGCATCCAATAGGTTGCCTGGCCTGGTCCATCAGTGGCCCCACACTTCATGTGGAGCAGTGGAATCTGAGATGGCATGCAAAATTCAATCGTGATATGACAGTTGAGTTCCAGAATGGCTGTTCCCAGCCCTCCCTGTCAGCACAGAGGGCTGAGTCAGCATGGTAAGGTGATTCCATGTCCCACCACAGTGAGTGGGTACAAAATGGGGGGGCATGCAAAAGATAAAACAGGGTGCCTGCTGCTGTATCCAATCCCCCCTTTCCCAGCATTCTGCACCTTCATGAATGGTACAGACTGTGGGCATGTCACAAGACGTGTCCTCAGATCAACTGTGTGTATAGCTGTGCAATTCAAGTTTCAAGTTTTCAAGTTTCAAGTTTATTGCAGGAAAACTCCACTGAGCAAGCTCATTCACAAGGAGGTCCTGTGACATATAGGCTTACACAACATACATACATAAATAGTTAATAAATGACATATACATAAATGCAAGCATCACATAATACAAGCAAGATTATACATACAATGGCACCACATGGGGTAACCGCTGGTGGTAATAACTAAAGTAATACAGGGTGGTGACTTATAGATAGCATACTGATACTTGAAGCATGGTACTGGTGTTTGCAATAAATACATTATGGCAGATGGGACAAACACAGAATAACATGGATAGGGAAGGTAGGAATGGTTTGATAGTGTGAATAGAGGAGTATATACATAGACAGAGCCAGGAGTAGGGAGGAAAGGGATAGCAGGAGTTAGATTGTTGCAGCAAGGTAGTAGATATGAGTCAGGAGCTGGTGGGTGGAGTTGTTACTTAGTATGGATGAAGTGCAAACTATAAGTAGTAATATACACAAAGCAATTTATGGTCTTACCCCAGGATGCACATGGCACACCTGGAGGGAAAGAGGCTTAATGACAGTTGGCTAGGGAATCCAGCATGGAAGGGATGCATATCTCTTTCATATATGCTGTTGGGGTCCATGGATCCCTCAATGCATAGCTCAGAGATTTAGGGTTGCTTATGTGCCACAGCTCCATGGTGCATATCAACTTACTACTTAATGCATAGGGGCCATTGTGCTGAAACATCATTAAGACTTTTAGCAAACATGCACATGGAAGATCTGTGAATGCCTTTTCCTTTCTGAGGCACCAGATTTTGATGATGTGATCTACAATTCAAACAGAGCCATAGTTGGTATTAAAATGTGAACTGTTTCAATTATTTTGTAATTTGAAACAGGTTTTTTTCATTAAGGACATATTTGGGAACATTTTTCTTCAAGTGGCCAAGTTTTTTATATGTGGTCCAGTTATGTCAAGCAGCACAGAGTATTAAAAGCATTGTAAAACAATTGCAGTCAACAGCTCATTTTCATATTACTTATGTAAAGGTACTATCTGTATTGTAATGGTCATGCCCACTCACACTAGAAAATTAAATGCAAATGTTTTGTCAGAAAACAGGGTATTTTCTTTATCTTATTATTATTTTGTTTCTCCCTCACTTTTGCCCCCTTTGGTCTCCCCTGCCCATTGCACTGCTGATTTGGGTCATTGTGGCTGAACCCTTTCTCTATCCAAGAGGATGAGTGTGCTGGTGCCTTCTTAGCTGACTCTGAAGCCAGTCTTTGATGGACTAGCAGGTGTGTGTAAATTCTGGATGGCATTTGTCCTCCTTTTTTGGAACCAAACACTCGTTTTCATGACTCCCAGTTGGCCCCACAGGAATGTTGATGCTCAGTAAGCAAGGTTTCCCTTTGCATTGCTTCATACCATTAGGTCAACCTCTTATTGCTTCAGTATATTATGGGGAAATTCCACATACCTGATTAAGACAGCCTTACACGTGTAAGCTAGTGTTATAAAATTGATATGAGATACTCCTAATAAAAATCGCTAAGCAGGTACAAAATAGGGTATTGCAGAGAGTGCCTTTACCAAATTGCAAGACCGCCTAGAAGATCAGATAGTATGCCATCCATGAATAGTCTGTCTGTCTAGCCTGGATATTTCTTCAGATAGTGCACTTGCTGATCCATATTCCTGGATGTTTGGCACCATACAAACTGTTTTAGGCAGTGCTAATCATATCCAAACAACCCTATGAAAAATATCCTTGAGCCAGGTGGAAATGGTGTGGCATGGTGAATGAGATTTATCAGATAGGGAGACTAAACACAGTGTGAGACTGCAAAAGGAAGCTTTTGATAGCAGCAAGGGAAGCTATTGCTGGTATGTTGCACCACAAGAGTAATTAGTTCTGTGTCATTAATGAAATACCTGGAAATGTAGAAAAGGTTTAAAGATATATTTGATTAAATTATGTAAATGATTTATTGTACCAGGAAAGGTCTACTGAGCTGCAATCACCTGGTTTCCAGACCTATACTAGGTAAAGTGTACAGGGGAGGCAGTAAATTGCAATACTGTATTATGCAGAATGTGAAAAGTAAATAACAATAGACACAGAACTGGATATCAGCAAAATTGTAAAGGAATAAAATATGGCATCAGTGTGAGGACGTGTCAGAAATAATTAATTTTAAGAACTGGTGCACAGATGTTAGTATTAACTGTACATCTGATGAAATATGACAATAAATTACATTATCAATACAGGTCAATATCTACATCTTGTTTTATTCTTTGTACTTTAACTTGATATCACATGAACAGTATTGCATAATGTAACTGAAATATGATTGTGTTTGATGTACCCCCTCCTTTGTGGTGGGTACGGCAGTTATTGAGTTGATAATGTTAAATCATAACAAAGAAAAATGGATAGCAAAGCCTTCCAAGAATGGTGATGAAATTAAGTGGATCATAATTAATGTTACAGTATATGTTGAATATGTAATATAAGTTCCATATGAATACTATATGGTTATTCATAATTGCAACAAAAATAGGCACTTATAATTGCACTATAATTAATGTACCAACATAAAATATTACTACAATAAGTAAATAACTAAATTATGGTACCTGGCATGGGGGAGAGGGCATTTATTAATACTATGGTTTATGATTCAATTTTCTTCTCATATGAATATAAACTTTAATTGCACATAAAAGCTATTTAAAAGAACCCCACATTGATCAACCAGGCATTTGAAATGCATTAAGTGATTATTTCCATTTCCCTTTACTGCTCAGAATATGGCAGGATAAACTACACAGTGTATGAAAATCGAAGCAGCCTTGCTAAATTACTGTATATAATTGCCAAACCATTATCACAAATAAAACAAAATAATTCACTCAAGATTAGGCTGTATTTTATAACATTCTCTGTTGCCAGATAATAAAACTATAGTGTTCTTCACCTGTTGTGTATGTGAGGAAATCTTAGTAATTTAAAGTATATTCATTTAAGGAATTTGGTTGCAGTTCCTGAGACATAAAATACCAGTGATGGCCCTTTAGCAGACCAACTTCTGCAATTTCTGTAATTATAGTGTCCTGATTATATTAATGTAAATTTATAGTGTGAGGAAAACCTGAATAAAATTGCAATTTTTTTTCCAGTGGAGACTGCATAAATATAGTAACTTCTTCAATTTCTGATAACTTCAACTGTGTGAAATGATTCTTTAAGCCCATCCAGACTATCTCCCTCTTATGTTGTACTCATATCACCTGATTCTGCTATTCTGTACTCTGCTAAACAGTATGCCCTGGTCTATTGTTGAAAACATTTCATGGGCTTGTATGCTTTAATCATATTATCCTTATTTCCTTGTTATGTAACAGGTCCAAACAAAGCATTCAGTACACACAGTACAACATAATAAAACCAGCATTATTATGCATTTAACTCATTGTACTATGTATCACAGTTGTCTAACAGGCTTTTTATATATTTTGTCATGCTGAGCAGCTTAGTCAGAGGTTCTTTGAGATTAGATCAAGAAATCTAATTTTATTTAATGTAGGACATCATTTTCTAATGACATCATATGGTTCCACAAAAGATTACATGTATTCTTTTTTCAATAATAATGGTTTATTATGAGAGTCTGCTTGTATTACAGACTAAAGAAGTAATACAGTCACAGTGCAAGAAATACAAAGAAAGTCAGAACTGAAATAGTGGGTGTTACATTATGGATACTGATTATTTCACTGAGGTATATTAAGAAAAAAGGTATGGGTAGGCATGGCTAGGGTATAGTTTCTAAGTTTTCAATATAGTTACACTGCCAGTTAGAGAGATCATAAACCTTGAAGTGGGAAACACTGTTTGGACTGCATCCTGAATACAATATACTGTGCACATATACACGTACGGTAATAGGCAACATACTGTAATGTCTTTAAGGCACACAGGTGACATCTGTGCTAGCATGTTATCATAGTGACTCAAACTGAGTGACTCGATTTTGAGTGACTCAGTTTGAGTACTTGCTACTTGAGCTACCCTGAAAGGGTAGCAAGCACGGTTATAGGGATGAGGTAGGGGAAAAAAGGGTGAAGTAGTAACAGGGCAAAAGACAGGATGAGGATGGTCCAGGCACGAAGCAGAGGTATGTGGACTGTGGTTTGGCAATGTGCTGCTGAGCTGGCATTCTGGTGTGGTTGTGAAGGTGGTGGCCTGAAGTGAAGGAGGTCCATGGTTCGGGGCTGGGTAGAGGTGTTATTTTATTTTGTTTTCAGTGTGTGGGACTTGATTTTTTTGCATTCTCAGTTTTTCCCCCTCCCTGACATGCAATCCTCTGAAGTTGAGAATCTTAATTTATGGGTGTGTGGTGAGCACAGCCCCCTGCATTAATATATTTTTGTTCCATAGTCACTCTTGGGCTAACCGGGAAGTGTACATCACCATTTTGCCTTTCAGCGAGGTACACTCGCTGCAACAGTGATCACTGTTTTGCAATCACTGTTATAACATGGAACCCATCTGTGTCTAGTTTATATATAACCCAGCAGTGCCAGATGTCCTCAAAAACATGAATTTTGTCCAGTAATCTATAGATCTGCCTCTCAAGTTGGCAGATTGAATATGTCATGACTTCCATTAATATAGGACTAGTTTGCTTTAGTCAAAGGTGAGTAAGCACATTTTTTGCTCCTGTAAGAAATATGAGCAAGAGCCTTAGCTATTGTCCTCTGCTAGTCATCTTGCTCAAGGGAGTGATATGTGGGCCAGGGCAAGGGTGACCAGACCTGGGGTATTGTACAGATCCAGTAATCAAGGGATGGTGGTAAAAACTGGACACAATAAGAGGCACTTTGGAATCAGACCAATAAATCTAGTTCTGTTTCATTTAGGGCACATTTGTCTCCTGGTCTCAAAGGGTTCCACAAAAGAATACTTTCATTTTTGAGTAGATACAATAACTGAGGGATAGTGGTAAATATAAATAGACAATGATTTATATCACCATCCTGTTGTTCTGTATCTTGAGAATAACAATTTATAAATAATCAAACCACATTATTAGGCAACATAACATCTAATGCAATTGTTTTATCAACTTATCAAGAATGGAAGTTCATTAAATAATATCTTATGCAAAGAAAATACTTAAACATGTCATTTTATATATTGATACATACTGTATTTACTGTACAAAACCAAGCAGTAATGCAGATGAAGCTTTCCTTTGCTGATGCAAAGAGGCAAACAATTAGCAGTGGAAAATGCATAATATCAGACATAATCTTAAGAGTTCTGTGGGCTTGAACAATGTCTTATTGTAACATTTCCTTCTTCTGTACCTATCCAACAATTACCATGTACTTATCTTGCTATCCATGCAGGTACAAACATAAATGCTAATTTATCTTTATATATTTGATCAAAAAGAATGACCAGCTGTCACATACTCTGCTGGTTAGTTCATTGTGTCTCTAGTACCAGTAAAGCATCAGTAGGATAGATGGATGTAGCTAGATAGATAGATAGATAGATAGAGGATTGTGTATGAGCAATCATACACAACCAGGTTATTCTGGTATCAAGGTTTCCTAGGTAACAGAAGACCTCAAGAGCTCAGCTTGAGAGGTCCTCTGTTACCATGGAAAGCTCGAGATACAAGAATAACCTGGGTTGTGTATGACTGCTCATACACAATTTTCTATAGTGTATAAGCAGTCTCTACAATTTTTTGCTAGAAAGAAAGAAACAGACATGGTGAATGAGGATTCAAAATAATTAAATTATTTTACTGAATAAAATAAACAGTACACTAAACAACTGAAGTCCAGTCAGCAGTTGGCAAAAGATACCATCTGAGAATCACACATCAGGATACATTAAATAGGCAATACACTTAAACTGTAAAGTGTCTTGTTCATTTAAAATCTGTCCTTAACATGTACACTCAAGAAAATTCAGCTGTCTTATCTGACTGACAGAGTCCAGCTGCACAACTTCAACACTGATATGATTCATGATGATTACATGTCACAAGTTTCTTTATTGACAACTTCCAAGTGGTGAGCATGTTTAACTGTGTACTGAGTGACATCTCTCCAAAAAGATGGAGCCCCAGTGATTAGTGTGACTCCAGATCCAATTAGCCAGTACTGCAAAAGTTTAAAAAACCAAAATATACATTAAGCTCACTTCCTTACTGTCACAGCCCACTTTATCTTACATGCATGACCACATTTGATGTTGTTGTGCTGCACTACTGATATAGTGAGTGCTGCACAACAAGATCATGATGAACCTAGTGCAGCAGAACAACGCTGTTTCAGGCATGGATTTCCATGTGAAACAGCATTCTACCATACGAAACAGATAGATAGATAGCTAGATAGATAGCTAGCTAGCTAGCTAGATAGATAGATAGATAGATAGATAGATAGATAGATAGATAGATAGATAGATAGATAGATAGATAGATAGAGTACAAGTCATATTAAACTGTTCCTCCAATGAGTTATTTTAGCATTTCTGACTGAGTTGCATAAGTGTTGCAGGATCCAGCACAAAGCCCTGTACAAACTGTTTCTTTAGATATAAAACTCAGTTTTGCATTGCATTGTGGCTGGACTGCTGATGCATTCCAACTGAGTGGCAAAAACATTTTAGAAACAGTACTCTTCATCCCACGACTGCTTGCTGTCTTCAGGGAAGAAAGGGGCTATGACCCGGTGTTGACACGACCACTGGTGGAGGCCAGTGGTAGAGCAACACATCAGGATCATTTGGGGTGGTGCATGACAGATGTTGGCTCTTGCCTTAACGTCCGGACGTCACACACCTTAAGAAAGCCAGGAAAATTGCTCGCTGGCCGCCGGATGATGGCTCTCTGTTCCCTGAGGGCCTCCAGTGCCTTCCCAGGGCCTCCTGTTCCTCAGCAGCATCCCTGGGCCCTAGAAGTATGTGCTGGGGTCATGCCTTCCCCTCAGAGGAGGGGGACCCACCCGGTGAAGGGATACGCTGGGATATCTGAGGAGGGCTGGGTAAGGACAGTAGGGGCTGGGGTGGGGAACTTGGTAGAGCCCGAAGGAGTGGTGGACCAGCGAGCACGCTGTGGAAAAATAGATTACACAAAAAAAAAAGAAACAGTGCTCTTGAGCTGGTTAAACATTGAAAAACAATGCAGTATGAGTTGCCAATGCATCACCAACTGTGAAAAACAATGCTTAACTAACTCATTGGTGGAACAGTTTAATGTGACTTGTGCTATATATAGATAGATAGAGAGATAGATAGATAGATAGAGAGATAGATAGAGAGATAGAGAGATAGATAGATAGAGAGATAGACAGACAGACAGGCAGATAGATTAAGTAAAGCATAAATATATAACTAGACAGAAAAGCAGCGTATAGGGTGCAATGGGTTTGTTCTGCTAAACTCCCAATTTTGTCTTACTTACTGTATACTGTACTGTACCTTTGTGATCCTTATGCATATGGACTTGAATCATTAGGAAATATTTAGAACTGAAATGGCTTGTTGTCTGGAAACTGTCACAAGAATCAATGCAGTAGTTTCTGAGATCAATAGGATTGAAAATTGATATATCACATCTGAACAAACAAATCAAACAAGGTTTTACAAAAAATGGTACTGGAGTTACATTCCAAAATTTGGCAGATTATAAGAGATTTTTGCAACATAGATACCGTCTGTGTTATTTCTTTGGTACAGATAACTTCTCCCGTTTGTTGCATTAGTGTTTAAAGTTGGTAAAGGCTCAGTTGTATACAAAACATAGAGAAAAACAGATATAGTAGTAAGATGTGAATGCAGGTTTACTGAGGTATCCTGGGTACTGGAAGACAAATTTACAGGTATGGATATTTCTTTTCTTTACTCTTTTTCCCATCTGTCCTAGCTGGCCCTCATTTGCACCAGTCCTCCCAGCCCCATGTTTACAACTTCTCCCAGGGCTTGCCTCTCAGACAGTTCCCTTGATCCACCAGGACTCCACTGTAGTCCAGAGTCCAGGGGTGCCTGAGTTGTTGGGTGCAGGGCCTGTGGAAGTCAGCTGTCTTCCAGTGTGTCTGAGACCTTTTTCCGGTTTCACCCTTGGGACATGGTGTATGCTGGTGTCAGGGCATGCACACCAACATCTGCCATGTCCCCCCATCTCTTAGATCTTGAGCTTTCTTTCCCCTGGCTTCCACCAGGAGACGTTCCAGTGCTGAGCTTGTCCCCACCCTACCCCTGGAGAAGAAGAGGTGTCCATGGGATGCTCAATCCTCCTTCCCCTGGCTGACCCTCAAACTCCTGAGGTCGCTTCCAACCCTGGGTCGTCAGTACTGCAAGTGGTAGTGCTACTGCTGTGGTAGTGGGCCAGCCTACAGGTATGGATTTTGGATGTAAACTATTCAACTATACAATAAATATTTGAGGTAACTTCCCATTTTTGTTTACTTTGAAGATGAGGAGAAGAGGAGGTGAGGAGTAGACCCTCAATGTCTGCAATTCTTAACCTTTTTAAGATTTTTATTTTATTTTAAATGCCCCCCCCACACATATTACCCACCCCTGCCTGCTTCATCTCATAAAGTCATTCTGGAAGCAAAAGCCCATTTGCAGAGATGTGAATTACTCTCTCTTCTGTAACAAATCTTTCTAGCTTCAGCAGCCCAACCTGCTTGCCTGAAAATACTCAAATGGTGACAATCAGCACCAAGAGCCTGTTCCATGGTTGCAAACAGTCCCACCTTCACAATACTTTTTCCATTACCCTCTCCACTGTTCCAACCATGAAAAATATTCCTGCCAATTGGTAGTCCCTCTCATTCCATTTCAAAGTGCCCTGGAAAGTATAGACATCACCATCTCCAATCCTCCATGTTTCTTCTTTGTTGACTTGCTCAGCCCTACCTTTGATTCCCTGATCTGCCTTCTGATTAAAATACTTATTCATTTATTTAATTTCGGTAACTGGGTGGGCCCACTAAGACCATTACAGTCCCATTTTCAGGGGCGACCTGGAATTAAAGCAGCAGTGCAACGAAAAAAATTATTGCAAAAAGCTAACTTTCTGCTATGATTATTAAACATATTGGCAGAACTGTTGATTTGGATTTTCTGGATGCTTCCAATGCTGTGTACTGTACATCTGCGTTTTTGTCTGGATTATTACCTTCCTCAGGTCTTCAATATTATTTCTGTATAAAAATGAGGCGGCAATCTTTTTTTCTTGAGAAATAATTATTTAAAAACTCTCATAAAATTTTTAAATGATAACGGAAACTGAAAATTTTACCACCAAAATAAACTGGAAGACATCTAGCACTGATTAGGAAGAAAAAAGGTGGGGTCAAATTTTACCTCATTTTCATTACACTGCTGCTTTGATTACAAATAGTACAAGATTTACAGAGTAACAAAGGCAATTATTCACATTATAACATACAACATATGATGGTTCTTAATCTTCACATTACAACATTCAACAATATTCAACATTTGTTAATACACTTTATACATTTGTGGATACAGACACTCACAAATTGATTTAGCTGGACCACTGAGTGCAATGTTGAGGTATCAATGGTGACACGTGCATTGGTTTAGCTTCAATAGGTGAGCTTTGAGTTCCCTTTTAAAATTTATCACCTTGGAGCCATCTTTAGGATTCTTGTGATGAACACCATTGGTTATTATGTCACATTCATCTTGTTTGTGGCAACCATAGATGAGTGTGCTAATTTGTGACCAGAACTTTTTGTGGTCAGAGAGATTATTTTTCTGTACATCTTCAAGGTACTTTTTTTTGGCTGTTTTTAATTCCTTCTTACATTTATTTCTAAGCTTCCTGAGTTTCTGCCAGGGTTTGGCCTGACCTGATGATTTGAAAATATCCCATGCCCTATCTCTCTCCCTCATTAGTTTCTTGAGGTCTCAGGAGAGCCAACTAGCTTCTTGTTTTTTCTCCCTGAGTTGTTTCAGTGCAGCGTGCTTGTTTGCTGCTGACAAAAAGTTATTTATGAAGTATTTTAGGACCATGTCTAAGCTTGGAGCTAGTTTGAATTGCATCCAGTTGACCTCTGCCAGAGTTTCTAGAAAGGAACTCGGGTCAAAGTTAGAATATACCCAGGCCAAGAATATTCTAGGTGGGGGCAAAGGGAAGTAATTTTTCCAAACACCAGATGTAGGGGAGTAATCACTCAAGGAGTCAGCAAAAGAGCCAGCCAATTTGAATCTATCAAGATTTGAGGCTAAGATCTAATTGAGTGTGGTATGGTTGCCTGTTTTCATGTTTAGTCTAGTGGGTTCTTGGATTATCTGGGTTGGTCCACCTCTTGAAACGTGGATTTTAGGTCTCCATTAGTTTGAGGCACCCAGTGTATGTTGAAATCTCCTAATATCACCTTCTCACCCTGAGGAAAATTGGGTAGTATTGCAATTAGTGATTTTAGAGCATCTATTGATGCTTTGGGAGGGTTGTACACAGACCCTATCAGCAGAGACTTAGTCCCACCTAGTAGGAATTTTATAGGAATACAGCCTCATAGTCAGAGTTACTAAGGTCAGGTGTTGTCACCATAGAATCATTTATTGAGGATCTTACATTGATCATAACACCTCCCCCCTTTTTTCCAAGTCTGTCCTGCCTAAAAGTCTTATAGCCATTAATGTCAACCTCATGGCCTAATAGATATGGTTTAAGCCATGTTTCAGTGAAAGCAATTACATCTGGGGAGTACAAACTCACCAAGGCTCCAGTTCACGCATTTTTGGCCTTATGCTATTAATATTGATATGGGTTACTTTAAACCCTTTTGCAGTAGCCCATTTGGACCTGTCGGAAGTGGTAATCCAAACATTGGTGCAGGAGGAGGCAAGAGATTTCCTCTATATCTCCTCCAAGCAACAACTTTAGAAACATTAGTAGTTTGACTAGTGACCATGGTATTGGGAGAGGGGGGGTCCATCATTTATGGACTCTGATATGTCATTATATTGTATAGGTTCCCTCTTTGCTTAAGACCTTGCATGTAAATTATAGAGGAATCAGATTTATCTGGGGGATATTCAGTCAGACATTGGTGGTGCAGAGGGTCAACATGCTGTTTAAATTCCTGGTACACTTGATACAGGATACAGTCTGAGCCCAATACTGCCAGAATATACAAAACAGCTAGTAATACTCCCCGTGCCATCTTGATTTGAATTGTATTTTTTACCTGGTGAATATAGAGAGAGAGAGTACCTATCACCCATAGTGATAGAGATCAGTCTTCCTTTTATAAAACCAACATCATAGGTGCCAGGCATTACTCTACTAGGTTGCACACATGGCAACAACGTAATAGCGAGACAAGATTCCTTACAGAGCTCTACGTTTAGATGATAATAAGCATCAGCACACAATAGATGTAAGCACACAGTTAGCTTCAGACCAGTAGGTCAGGTGGAATTCAGCCCTTTACAATCCAGATAAGCAATTACCAGGGGTCTAATACAACTTTAAGAATATATTCTGCACTTTACATATAAGCAGTTACCAGGTTTCTAATACTACTTTAAGAAAACTCAGATAAGGGTCAACCACTTTACAGAAACTCAGATTGGGGTTAACCGTGTAGTACTCCACCTACTTTGCTTATGCCTAGTTGATTGGCAGTAGGGTGGAGCCTTATGAGCCCCTGGTTTATTTAAAGAGTGACAGGGGTGAGGGGGATTAAAAATGTAATTCTTCTTTCTGGCAGAGCAATCCAGGAACAGAGAATTTTTCTTTTTCAGCAAGCTGGGAGCAAAGAGAATCTTTCAAAATTCATTTTCTTTCCAACTGTCTTGTAGGCTCCCATTGGAGCAAAGTAAGTATTCAAATTCCGATCCTAAAGCCGGGTCAAGTTTAACTCAAGTTCATGCTCAGGTGACAACTGTGAATGTCTGATATGGCTTATTTGTTTTAAACAGAATTAAAAAGTTAGCTTGCCGATGTGGGGGTTGGGGACAGTTATTTAATCACCTTCTCAATCCCTGTTCCTCCTTGATGTTCTGCCACAACTAAAGAACACTATAAAGAAACACAGAAACATTGAATCTGACAGCAGATTAGGGCCACGTGGCCCACTCAGTCTGCTCATTTCTCCCTACCTTCCTTCTCACAGCAGACTCTACTCTGTCTACAGTTCTTTTTCTCCCCCTTTCCTTTCCACTTTGATTCCCTTCTGCCTATTACATGCATTCTTGAACTCCATCACTGTTTTCACCCCAACACCTCTGCTGAATGGCTGTTCCAGGAATCCACTACTCTTACTTCCTCACATCTCTCCTATATCTACCCCCTTCAACTTTCATATTATGTCCCCTTGTTCTTGGGTACCTTTTAGTTTGCAAAAATACTTTCCTCTTGCACCTTGTTTACTCCTGTGAAGTATTTAAAGGTATATAACTTATTCCCACTTCCTCCTCTCTTCCAGGGTGTATATGTTGAGTTTTTTTAGTCTCTCTTTGTAGGGCTTTTGATGCAGACCCTGCACCATTTTATTTAGTGTCCTCTGGACTGCTCTCCTCTGTCTATGAACTTCTGAAGATGTGTTCTCCAGAACTGGACACAGTACTCAAGGTAGGGTTTTATCAGAGATCTATACAGAGGCAAAACCACCTCCCCTTTTTGGTGGTGATAACCAATCCTATACACCCCAGCATTCAGCTAGTCCTCCTAACTGCCTTCTTGCCTTGCCAAGCCACCTTTAGGTCATCCACCATTATTATCCCATGCCTCTTTCCTGTTAGGTTGTCATCAGTACCACTCCACCCACTGCATACACCTCCCCTGGACTTATGTGTTTCAAGGGCATTATTTTGCACTTTTTTGCACAGAAAACCAGTGGCCATGACCTTGACCACTACTCAAGTTTTCTCAGGTCTCTGCTCATACTTTCTACCCACACACCCCAACCAGAGGGTCAACCCTGTTGCAGATCTTGGTGTCATTCACAAAGAGAAAGACCTACCTTTCCAGCTTTTCTGCAATGTCACTTACAAGAACATTAAAGAGGGCTGGCCCAGTGGAGCAGAGGGCTGAGGTGCTGGACACCTTACCTCATGCCACACTGGTGACCCAGGCTAGGGAACAGCTTAGGGCTGTCAGGGAGCTGGCATGGGAGGGAGTGGGATTGAGCAGCCGAATGGCAGCTGTCCTCTCCCGGGGTGGTTTTTTGGCCCCAATAGATTGGCTCTGATCGGTGGCAGTCTGATGGGAAGCGCAGGTGGGAGGGGGCAGTGGAGAGTGCCAAGGGAGGGGTTGAAGGGGCCAAGCCAGTACCCAGTCTGCGTTTGCGACTCCATACACATGCATGCACATGTCTGCTGGGATCCCAGATCTGGGGAGAAAATGGGAAAAAACACAAAAATTACTAATAAAAAAACTAAATATTAAAGAGAACCAGTCCCATCAATGATCCCTGAGGTGCCCGCTGGTCATCTTCACTTCTTTGGAGTGAACTCTGTTTTCCACCACCCTCTGTTGTCTATCCCCTAACCAGTTTGTTACCCAGTTTATGACCATTTTAGCCACCCCTAAACTACCCAGCTTGCTCACTAATCTCTTATGTGTAACAGCGTAAAAAGCCTTTCTGATATCCAGATAGGACACATCTACCACGCCTCCATGATCTAATTCCTTGGTCACCCAGTCGAAGAAATATATCAGATTTGTCTGACATGGCCCCTCCTTGTTAATCCATGCTGCTTTGGGTCCTGTTACCTGTTTGGATCAAGATATTCCACAATCCTTTCCTTGTATTTTCATGTTTCCTTGGTGTCTATTGGCATCCCACACCATTGATTGCCATCCTCATGTTAGCTTACAAAATATAACCTTTAATAAAGAAAAACGTCCCTCGATTTTTTGCCTGTAAAAGAGAAAACTGATCCTCACTGATCTGACCACTGCCACCCGGATCTCCCACTCAGCAGTCACCACCCCATATACCACTAGACTCCCCACACACCCTCACTCTGCTGAACAGGTCACAGGGTGAAGATCAGCTCTCCATTTGAAAACACATCTTGCTGCTGGACCCCCCAACTGCAATATAAGAAACTAAGGTAATGTGCAGTTCAATACATTTTAGTGGGGGTTTAAACTTTGAGGCATAGCTTTGTCATTTTTGTGTACTTTCACCCCAGATTTTCAACATGGCCTTTTTGGGATCCCGCCTTATGATCAATGGTAGTGGAATTATGCAAATCTGTCCCAAAAGATGATTTTGCAGTCACTTGATGAAATCACCTGTTGGCCAGAATTTGAAACTTTTCACCACCATTATTCATGAGATGGGGTCATAACAAGGCTATGTTGAAAATTTGGGGTTGCAATATGTCAAAATGACAAAGTTATTAGTGTACATTGACATTTTTCTATGCTCACGCATAACTTCAGTAATTTTAAATATTGTGACCCCAAATGTTCAGCATAGCCATTTTTTACAACACCTCATAAATGTGACAGCTGTCATTTTTTAAATCCTGGCCAAAACAAGTTTTCACACTTGTGGCATGGAATGCCATTTTAGTGGTGCACAGTCACGTTTCGGTGGGGATTTGAACACTTTCACCAACGTGGTTCATGACGTGGGGTAATAAGACAGCTATGCTGTCATTTCATGATTTTGTAGCTGTATAGGCTCTGACCAGAACTTGTTTCTGAGGTGGTATATGTTAATACCAAATCCAGAGTGTTGTTATCCCTTGTTGATGTTCTAATTTTCCAGTTTAGAATATTTTTATAGCGTATGGTAGAATGGTGTTCTGCATGGAAATCCATGATTGGAACAGCATTGTTTTGCTGCACTGGGTTCATCATGATCTTGTTGTGCTGCACTCAGTACATCTGTAGTGCAGCACAACAATATTGAATGTAGTCATGCCATAAAGCAGGTTGTGGTGGGGAGGAAGTGAGCTTAATGTACATTTTCATGTTTTAAACTTTTACAGTGCTGGCTAATCGGGTCCAGAGTCATGCTTACCACCGGGGCTACATCATTGTGGAGAGATGTCACGCGATGCACTGTTAGGCACGCTCACCACTCAGAAGTTTTCAATGAAAAAATCATGCCGTGTAATCATCATGAATCGTATCAGTGTTGAAGTTGTACAGCTAGACTCTGTCAGTCAGATAAGACAGTTGATTTATCTCGAGTACACATGTTGAGGACAGATTTTAAATGAACAAAACAGTTTACTGGAAGTTTGTGTATTGCCAATTTAATGTATCTCGATGTATGATTCTCAAATGGTATCTTGTGCCATTAGCCAGACTGTAGTTGTTGTGTGTACTGTTTATTGTATTCAGTAAAAGAATTTAATTATTTTGAATTCTTGCTCATCATGTCTGTTTCTTTGTTTCTAGTTAAAACTGTAGAGATTGCTCATACACTATAAAAGACGGTGTATGAGCAGTCATACACAACCCAGATTATTCTTTTATCTTGAGGTTTCCATGGTAACAAAGGACCTCTTGAGCTGTGCTCTCGAGGTTTTCCTTTACCTAGGAAACCTCTTGGTACAAGAATAACCTAGTTGTGTATGACTGCTCATACACAATCCCCTATGTTTATTATGTATATCAGATAGCTTTTTCACCCAATGCCTCCATACTATTCCACTCTGTCAGGATGTTTGAAGTCCCCCCTTATAAGTACCTATCCTGTAGCAGGGTTTTCTTTTATTTCTTGTATGAGTTCCCTATACTGTTCTATACTGATGTTAGGTGGTATATAACAATTGCTAACAGTCTTTCTGTTTGGAGATTTTGTATAGCTACCAACACAGATGTGCAGCATTTTTTATGTTATATTCCTTGTGATTAGTTTAGTACACAAATAAATTGCCACCCCTCCACTCCTTTTTCCATTTCTGTCCTTATAAATTAGATTATTCCCATCTATATATTTGTCCCACATATACTCTTGGTCTCATCAGGTTTCTGTAAGGGCAGCAGCATCTGTTTGCTCATTTAGTAGCAACATTCAAACATTCTCAAATTTGTGTACCAACCTGCTGATGTTCAACAATGGGCTTTTAAGACTGTTCACTGATTTCCACTTTTTTAGCATGTTTTTCCCATGCTGTTTTATTCCTGTTGTTCTCCCTTCATCCTTGTTTTCCAGTTTAAATTCTTCTCCAGACAGTTTAAAAATCTTTTCCCAAGTTTATTAGTGTGCTTTCAATTCAGTTGTAGTCCGTTTCTGGCATAAAAAGATTTATAATTTAAAAGAGATCCCTTTTTTATAAGGTACATAGCTTTCCCTAATGGTGCAATCATCCAGCCATTTATTCATTTTTATAATTGCCATAGTTTTGTTTTTTTTTTCTGAGAGGCAATTGACATTGATAATATTTCAGAAAAAGATAGGGCTGTTGCCTTGTGCTTTGATTTTTTGTTGCTAGCTTTGTAAACTCTTGTGTAATTTCATGTTCATTCAGTTTGTTGAGGTCATTAACACCTATATGTATTAGTACAAGTATGTGTTCCTTTCTCTCCTTTCATAATCCTGTCTATGTTAGCAGTGATGTCCTTTACTCCTGCCCCAGGAAGACAGGTTACAGCCCTCCTCAATTTATTATTTTGCATATAACCCAGGCAGCATATCTAACTATAGAATTCCCTATTACATACATACACTTGTATCCAGTAGTATCATCCATGCTAACATCATCATCAATCATCCTGGTCAGTGGTTCAAAACTATTCCTGCATTCAGTCTCTGCCCCCACAGCTGATTTTCAAACTCTTCCCACCTTCCCCTCTTAGTACATTTTTTTAGCTGAACTGTCAACCATTCTTCTGCCTCATTATCATTATCATCAACTCTGTTTAATGCCCCCTGTCAGGCTGTTATCAGGTTGGTTGCCTTCCATATTTATTGGGCACTAGTTTGTATCTGTTGTTTGGATGTTGTGAAGCATGTTGTCTAAAAATTATTCAAGTCTCCTTTTTTTCCTTTAATTTGTTAATTTCCTTCCATAGACAACTTAATTCTTCCTCCAATGACTTTACTTTAGTGCACTTAGTGCATTCTTGACTTACTGATTTCTTCTCTGGTGCCTCGACTATGGTAAATGTCCCACAACTTCTGCAACCAATGGCTACTCCTCCTCTGACAGTCTGTACTTCCACACCGTTCATAGTTAAATTATGCAAATTTGAAGACTGACTCAGGTCAGTCTTCTCTGGCACCCTGGCATTCCCTGGCTGATGTGACAAGACACAGACCTCTGCCCATGGTGGGCTCAGCCCTGTGCTCACTGCCACTTGCAATGAGCACTCTTCATATCCCTCCTACTGACCTCTCCTGCTTGCTGGTACTCTGCTACAGCCAAGCCAGTACAGCTCTCAAGTTCAATCCACAATTGTTTAAAACACCACATCCTAAAAGAAATTAGCCAATAAGAAGCTCATAAAGCCTTGATTAGTGTTATAAATTATTTCACAAGATAGAAACTGTTTTTGGCATATTAAGAGGTGGTACTGGTGTGTGCCTGGTTTTGTGTAACATATTGACTGTGAATCTGTGGTCCTCCACTTCACTGGAAGCAGCCATTGTTGTTATTTTACTGCTTCCACAGAACATGCAGTGCTAGGGCCTGTTGCACCCTAAGATCAATTTTCTAGAAATTTGTATTTTTTTATGAGACTCTAACACTAACTTAAGGTAGACTCTCGAAAAAAATAATTAAAAACATGAGTTCAGATATACAGCATTGGAAAACAGAGTTGGCATCCCATAGGATGTTCTCCATCTACAGGTAAGGAATGTGCTCCATCATGCTACAACATTTTTATTCTGGCAGTCCAGGCAAGCAATAATGTGAAATTAGACACTGCTGGCTCAGACAAGTCATGCCATGCACATCACCATTTACTTAGCATGGGATGGTGGGGAAGTGGGATTAAAACAATTGCCCAACTGAGCAGCTGATGCAGACTTGGCCACAAGACTAATAGGGTATCACATAGTATGCACCTAGGCAGCTGTGGGATTCAAACCCAGGTCTCTAGATCTGCAGCTCAAAGCCTTAACCCTCTGCACTATACTGCCTCCTCCAACATTGAATTGTGTACAGTGGTAACAACGTAGTGCATATTTTCCCTGCATACTTACTAATCTATTATTAACTGTAGAGGCAGTGTGGGCCTATGGTCTAAAGTACAGTTCACATTAAACTTACTGTGCAACCAGTATACAGCCTGTTAGCATTTCATCTGTTATGGCTCTGCAAAGCAAAACTATCAATCACTGATATTTGGTTGTCAGCTGGTTTGTGCTGAGGTCTGAAGGGGTTGCCTGGATATACTATCAGTTGCAAGCCACATTCTGCTGCTGAGGTGGAGAAACAATCCAACTGGTCAGAAACTCATTACAATTTCATAAAGAGAATGGGTTGGAATAAGTTTAATGAGAACTTTACTGCAGTGTTTGGAGCACATGCTTGAGAACTGAGAGATCACAGGTTAAAATGTCATTAGTGTCAAATGTTCACTTTGTAACCTTGGGCAAACTAATAACTTTACAGTGCTCCAGTGCACCCAGCTATGCAACTACATACAAAGAAAGTCCCTACCAGAAACTGGATATTGAATATCAGTTGGGATGTCATGAATACATACATTCATTTTAAAACAAAATCACATCTTATGAACTAGGATAGGGGGAGGCAGACCTAATGGATCTAGAGTCCCTTCCAATCTTAAATTACCATGCTACTGTGACCTTTGCCATTTATCAGAACTGTTTAATGTAGGATGTATTACTCATGTATAGAGATCACAGTTTGAAATCTAACAGACAGTGGACTATGCCACGAGCAACTTGAAATTCCTCCACCAATGGAAAAAGTGTAGTGTTCACTGAACACAGAAACACTAGAGTGTCTGTAGTTTAGGATTCAGATATAACCAACAACAATTTTAATGAAATATAAGTCCCATATTTCTGCATTTTTATCAGGTGAATACAGTGTCAGAAATATGAATACGGAATGCATTAAAAAAATGTATACATTATCTGCAGTGGTCAGCCTGGATCTCATCATATGAGACCTTTCATAACAAGCAACTGAGGGCTTTAACATTACTTCATTTGCCTCATTACTGAGTATATTGATGGCAGCTGGAGCTGCAGCTAGAGGATTAGTGTTACTGTTCCAAGAGATTGATTAAAACACTTTCCAAAAGAAATTCAATGATGATACTGCCATTGATCTAACCTAAAGCAACCTATCCATAAACACTGCAGAAACTGCACCTTGCATGTAAAGTAGAGCATGAAAAAAACTAAATAAGCATCTGAATGTGCAAAAGGAGGGCATGACATTACCTGGAAGTTATAAAGAATGAATTGTTTCTTTTGCCCAGTAAACACAAAGTGTATGACTTGTTAACATTTTGCTCGGAAACACCCAACATAACACTGCAACAGAGGAGTGGGCATATAGTATATTTACAATTTTAGCATTTAGAAAAGGGGGAATATTTCTATTTACTGAAAGAAAGGTTTATTTGGAAGCTGGTTAGTTTAGTAGAAATATCATATTCTCTTTCACTACTAGGTTTGTGGATTCCAATCTTAGTTTTCAGAATAAGACAGAAATTACCATTTTGGCATTTATGAAAAGCCCAGCACATATCTCTCAGCTGCTATGCATTTTATTTATCGATATGTGTTTTTCCCACAGATTTACTGTTGCTCTCTAAAGATTAATGATGTTCCTCACAATGTTAAAGCTATGTCTGGACATACAAACTTTTAAAAATGTTAACTAATTTCATAGAAACAGTCCTTAACACTAAGCATATTGGCAGGATTTTTGAAAGGTGGTGCAGGGCGTGCATCCAGCCCTGCACCATGGGACTTTGAATCTGGCTGTGTTCCGATCCCCTTTGGTGCAACTGCACCCGAATTTCCATTACCAGGTGCAGTTGCAACAGTATTAGTGGTTTAAGGCTGCTTGTGCCAATGCTCTGGTGCAAGCACCGTGACTTTGTCCTGGAGGGACTGCACAAGCAAGACCACCCTTATGTGGTCTAAGGACCTCTGCCAGATGCAAGGGATGGAAATTCTCGCATGTCACCCAGTGAATGCTGCAAGCCCCGTGCGCCATATGTTCGGTGCACCGATGGCTTGCGCCATTCATTCCTGCCCCTGTAAGCCACTATTCTTAAACGTTTTCTTTAAACTAAAAATGCTCTAAGCATTCTGCCTATTTGTTCTGCATTTTAAAGGCCAGTACTACACATTTAAATGTTGAGAGCTTGAGAGGTATGATCCAGTACGAACCTGACAGTGCAGTTATTTCTTATCTACGAACATATGAACATATGAATCTGTCAGCAGAAAAAGACCACCCTGTCTATCAACGTCTGCCCAAAAGTGCAGCTGGCCCACTAGATTGTGGCTGCCCCAACCCCCTCCCCATCTGTCATTCCTTGGATGGCCTCAGCCCCCTCCACTCAGACCCTCCATCATCCTCTGTCCCACACCTTCTTAAAACTTCTTAATGTCTTACATGATACCACCCCCTCTTGTACGGTGTTCCATCTAGACACCACCCTCTCCATGAAGTTGTTCCTCTTCATCTCCCTCCTAAATATTCTGCCCTCCAATCTTAGTCCGTGACCCCTCTTATTCCTACCCTTCCTCAGTTTAAACACTCCTTCAGTGCTAGCTTTGTTTATCCCCCTCAAATACTTGAACATGTCAGTCATATCCCCCTTATCCCTCCTCTCCTCCAGCGTGTACATATTCAGCTCATTCAGCCTGTCCTCATAGGCCTTGCCCTCCATCTGCTGTAACATTTTTATTACCCTCCAGTGCACACCTTCCAGTAAATTAATATCCCTCTTCAGATATGGCTGCCAGTACTGCACACAGTGCTCCAAGTGCTGCCTGGCCAAGGATCTGTAGAGGGGCAGGATCACCTCCCTATGCCTGAATGAGAAACCCCTTGCAATATAGCCCAGCATCGTGTTCACCTTAGCTACTGTTTTCCTGCATTGGGCAGAGTTGTTCACGCTCCCTGTTACCAACACAACTAGGTCCTTCTCTTCCACAGTGATCCCCAGCCTCACCCCTCCCAACCAGTAGTCTCTCCTTGGGTTCTTTGCCCCGAAGTGCATAACCTTGCACTTTTTCTCATTGGATCCCAGCTGCCACTTCTCTGACCATAACTCCAGTTTGGTTAGGTCCCCTTGTGGTTGTTTCCATCCATCTTCTTCATCCACCTCTGACCCCATTTTGGTATCATCTGTGAAAAGACTAATCCTGCTCCCAACTCCATGTGCAGTATCTGAGATAAAGATCCCAAATAGCACAGGGTCCAGTACTGAGCCCTGTGGCACACTGCTCATCAGTTATCTAGGTATTGAGAACTCCCCCCACTACCACCCGTTGCAGCCTCCCCTGCATCCAGTTCCTTATCCAGTTTGTCAGCTTTGTTCCCACTCCCACAGCAGTCAGCTTCCCTCCCAGGGTCCCATGAAGCACTGAATTGAAGGCCTTGCTGAAGTCCAAGTACAGGACATCTACAGCATGACCCATATCCAGCTGTCATGTTACCCAGTTGTAATATTCTATTAGATTGCTCTGACAAGACCTCCCCAAGATGAACCCATGCTGTCACCCATCCTGGAGGTCATTACTCTCAAGGAACAACACCAGCCTCTTGATTTACTTGGTTTACTTGCTATCAATGGGACAAAAGAAGGCCGAGACCCATCAAAATTGTCCCCCACAGCTATTGTGGTACATTAACCTAAACTGGGTAGAATTCTAGCCATTTGTTCAGCCCCTTTTTGAAGGCTAGAAAAGATACTGAATCCACAAGTTCTTGTGCACTTTATTCCATAATCTTGGGGCTCTAACCATATAAAAGTTTAATCTCCTTCAGTATCATCTCCATAAGTTTACCCACTATAGAAGTGAGACTGACAAGCCAATAATTTCCTGACTCATCCCTAGGGCCTCGAGTGGTTGAATCATGATGCTGCAAGAGAAGTGCTTTCAACACCCAATAAGTGACATTACTATGCAATAACACACACCATGGAGTGCCTTATTGTTATTATTTAATGGCTCATTTGTTTTAAAAAAAGAAAATGGTAAAAATATGTTTAAAATATTTTTTTTCTATTTTCTGTTAGCATAGGTATACATATTAGAAAATGAGTCCATAGTTTCTCCCTTTGACCCGTAGGTGGTGGTGGAGCTATATGGTTACCCTGTATCCTGCATAGGTCCTTTGCTCACTGTCTTTGTGTGACCCCCCCCCTCCAATTCTTCTATTGTTATCTGTCTTTCTTTTTCACAGCAGTAGCCAAGTTTTTCAAATGACCAGCCCTACTGCTTTTTACTTCATTTGCTGTGTCCACATTGGTCATTATTTTACTTCATCTGCTGAGTGAGTGGTACATGAAGTTGAGAGCTGCATACCCAGCTTTTCAAATACTGCTCATGAACAGTTTTCCCTCCCATATTGTTGAGCTGTAGGCAGCTGAGGTAAACAGTAGTATTAATGTAAAAAATATATTAAATAAAATAAAGTTAAATAAGTTTTTCAGTAGTGCCATTACTACAGAAGTGAGCACAGGTCTCAAATGCTAATGAACCATTGAAATTACGCTGATGATCGGATGGAGCAGAAATCCAATGACAGTGTCTTGAATTTACTTTTCTTTTGCCATTTGTGTTTGTGAATTAAGTCAGGGAGATGTGAGGATGTTCATGGAGGCTATGGAATGGCAAGGTATTGAAAAGAAAAGTATCAGTGTGACAACAGGGATGGAGTGCTGATGTGCATGTGAATAGCAATCTTTACATACAGTCTTCATGTAATCAGGTCATGTGTGTGCCTGGACTTCAAACAGTGATGCTATGCTGAGATAACAACATTGTTCCAGGCAGACACTGACCAATCAGAATGCAAGACATTTTCTTGCCATTGTATAATTATTATTCCCTGTTTATCATGATGGGGTAGAGATATGATGGACCTAGAGTCCCTTACAACTTTAAAATGCTATGCTATGTTTGGAGATTTTGCATTGTACTATACTGGCAGTGTAGGGGAGACCTTAACTGAAGCCAGCCAGTACTGTTCCTAATAAATGCCCATCAAAGTCCAGTGTTAGTTGACCTTCAGGTTTCAAATGCACTCAACAGAAAAGAAGCAAAGAATGATAATGTTTTACCAATTTTTTCATCATATGTAGTTATTGCTTAAATGTTCCCTGCTTTTTCTTTTTCTGTAAATCAAAGCCAGGACACAGAAGGTAATTGTCACAGGACACAGAAGGTAATTGCAAATGGAGTCCACTCTGAAGAAAGAGGGGTTACTAGTGGGGTACCGCAGGGTTCAGTATTGGGTCCAGTCCTTTTTAATGTCTTCATCAGTGACATTGCAGAGGGACTGGAAGGAAAAGTGTGCCTTTTTGCAGATGACACAAAGATCTGCAACAGGGTTGATATACAAGGAGGCGTGGAAAGGATGAAAAGGGACTTGGCAAGGTTGGAGGAATGGTCAGAAGTATGGCAGCTAGGATTCAATGCAAAGAAGTGCAAAATAATACACCTGGGAAACAAGAACCCAGGGGAAGAATACCCAATGGGTGGGGAGGTAGTAACAACAACAAAAAAGGAAAGGGACCTGGGGGTAATCATATCAGATGACCTTAAGGTTAGCAATCAATGTGAGAAGGCAGTAGGGAAGGCTGGGATATACTGGGATGTATAGGGAGAGGCATCATCAGCAGAAAACAGGAAGTTGTTATCCCTCTGTACAGACAGTTGGTGAGACCCCATCTGAGTACTGTGTCCAGTTCTGGAGACCTCATCTCCAAGGACATAGACAGGATAGAGGTAGTCCAGAGGAGGGCAACTAAAATGGTGCAGGGTCTGCAAGAGAAGCCAGATGAGGAGAGACTAAATGAGCTTAATATGTATACCCTTGAGGAAAGAAGGAGAGGGGACATGATAGAAACTTTAAGTACCTCAGTGGAATCAACAAAGTCCAAGCGGGTAGCATCTTTCAGAAAAAGAGACTTACAAGAACAAGGGGACACAATTTAAAGATAGAAGGAGGGCGGTTCAGGGGCAATGTGAGGAAGTATTATTTCACAGAGAGGATAGTGGATGCATGGAACAGCCTTCCTGAGGAGGTTGTGGGGTCTAAAACTGTGGGAGATTTCAAGAATGCATGGGACAGACATAAGGCAATTCTTGTGGGGGGTAGGAAGAAATAGGCTGTTGGTTAACTAGGATCTGCGGCCTATCCTGTAGGTAGGGAAATGGGCAGACTAGATGGGCCTAGCGGTCCTTATCTGCCATCAAAGTCTATGTTTCTATGTTTCTAAACCCCCTCAGTTCATAACTAGAAATCATGTTAAAGTACTCTGTTCACAGCAAACATCACCAATAAGGGCAGTGCTACAATAATGTTACCATTCACAGCAGTGATTTACCAGTCCTGATGATAGTATCAATGGGGGCTCACCTCTTTCTCTCTAGGAATGTTCCCTAGTCTGTGACCTAACCCATAGTGGGCTTTAACATGAAGCAGAAGCATCACTATCTAGAAACTAGAAGTATTTCTGTAACTTATTCATCAACTAACTCACAGTTCTGAGATTTCTATTTTGTGTTCTCTAATTGCTAGTGGCAAGCAGACTGGTGTAGTAAGGCACCAATTCACTAGAAAACTGGTGCCTCAAAATCAAACCTTACCAAAATGTATAAGTCTCATGATAGGCTTGTACTAATAACTCTAACTTTAAGTTATTTTCAAAACCTGCATCCTAGAAATTAACATTTTTGTCAAACTGAGGATATGAATCATAGGACATATGTACATGTAAGGTTAGGTATACTGGATCAGACATAAAATCATGTTTAAAAGTTGGGAGTATTTTCTGGAGAAGTCTTGGCAGCCTGACTTT
This sequence comes from Neoceratodus forsteri, assembly GCA_016271365.2. NCBI lineage: Eukaryota > Metazoa > Chordata > Ceratodontiformes > Ceratodontidae > Neoceratodus > Neoceratodus forsteri. The sequence goes on from CM028131.1 coordinate 1,164,823,635, forward strand.
CACAATGACTTTTATAGCCATGGCGCCAGGCACTGGGAATGAGGATTTAAATTATGCGAATGGTCTGCAGTGATGAACAAAAGCCAAACAATTTGGATATTTGTTTTTTTATTGCATCTTTTTATGGATCCCATATATAGCTCTTCCTGCAAACTACCTCACCTTTATGCTCACTCTGAGTATTGTAAACCAAGGTTACCTCAAGCTGTAATAGGTCATATAGAGCTGTGTGGAATTTTAAATTCCAATGGAACAGAATGCTGTAGAGTTGCAGAACATTCCTCATAGTTCTTTTGAATTCCATCGGTAGCAGAATTCCAACATTTTGAAAGTAGAATGGTATTGTGGATTAGTAATCCACAGTTTACATAAACTATGGATTTTTTTTCCACAATCTGTGGATATATTCATCTTTCAGTAAACATGGGACACAGAAAGAAACTGTCAATACTTCACTGACTTTGAGACTTGGAGTTCTCCAACAGTTAAAGACAAAGTGTATGAAGAGCAAAGGGCGGGGGGTTACGTAAGCAATAATACCCAACAGGGTGGGCGGTATTAATGTAGGGGACCATGGGGGCGTAATAGGGCCAGCGCGCAGGCATTGTTTTTGTTGAATTTCCATATAAATATACTGTTTTTCTATAGTGTCAGGCTTTCTTTTCCACCTCGTTTATCTTGAAGCCCCTCCTCTATGCTCAGCATATGATGTCATCAATGATATCACTTCACATTTAGCCAATGACAGGACTGCATTCTGCCAGAGAAATGAATAAATCATGCTGCAGAAATCAGAAAATGCTGCCGCAGAAGTCAAGGGGCCCTGCCACAGAAATCTAAAAATTCTGCCGCAGAACACCAGGGGCCCTGCTCATGGCTCACGGGCAGCAGAATATAATAGACAATTTAATGTCATTCCTGCAAATAAATAGATTGCTCACTTCACTTTGCTGTATAACCAAGTTATAATAAGCCAAAGTGTTCATCCACTCAATAAAATAAAAAAAAACTTAATTGGGGGAATGGAACTCAGTGGGATCCAATGACTCCATTACAGGTAAAGTCAGCCATAATTGCTCAAAAACAAACAAAGCTACAGGCATAGACACCCTCTCAGCTCAATTATTCCAATCTGATCCGGAATTTTGGTGCCAAATTCTAGCCAATCTGTTTACCACAATAAACTCTTCCCTTAAAATGTGGGAGAATTGGAAATGTGGAATTATTTATTTTCTTAAAAAAGGGGATGGAAATTTATCCTCACTGTTGCAGACCAATAACTTTGCTCCCTGTTATTGAAAAAATATACTGCAGAACAGTATTGACAAAGCTAGAAGACTGGGTCCACAGCAATAACTTAATTTCAATTTTCAAATATTATTTTAAAGAGCTAATAGCTGCTAAGCATGTGTACTCTTGGCTTCTGACTGAACAGAGATTTCTTTAACATGTGTTATTTAATTATTTTTAACTTATATAATTATTTACTGGTTGATCTAACGATTTGCTACTTATATTGATAGTAGTCATATCAGATATTTGTGAATAATAGTACAGCCAGAATATTTATTGATTAGAGTATGTATTTGATGTTTGTTGTAAATTATTTTGCAGTTCATAAAATAAATTAGAGTATGGCAGAACAAGAGCAGCAGTTCATAAACAAGAGAGGTAGCCAATTTTTATTCTGGCACCATTCACATTTATATGGCCTCATCTATCACTACTTGTGTTGTTTGTGTGCATGACGAAGTGGAAATTGAAAGTTTTGTATGATTATTAGGGATGCAACGAATTTAAATTCCACCGGCGAAGTGAACGTGAAGTGGGCACTTCACGTTGCCACTCCGCTACGAAGAGTGGGAAATGCAAAGTGCTCACTCCGCCTTGTCATTACCACTTCATATTAAGGCGGAATGACAATGTGAAGTAAGGTGAAGTCATTGTTTTTAATGGACTTCGCCTTCCTCATTATGATTCTAAGTGATCCACTTGGTGTTTCAGATTTGGCAGCCCCCACACATCACATGGCTTACAGTACTGTAAATCACACGCCCTTTCATTAGGCAGGAAGGGAGTGAGTCATACAAGCAGACACTTTTATTTTCTCCTGTGCAGATGGAGAGAGAGGAGTGTGTTTTGTGACTGCTGATACTTTGAGATCAGAGAGAGGAGGAGATTTAAACTTTTATTTAGACCCAACAGTTTTTAAAAAGCTACATTTTTTGTCTTTTCTGTACTCTTTTTTACTTAGTTTGTTCTTTCTGTAAATTTTATTTTTCTTACCTTTATAGGTAGTTAGTTGTTTGTCTCCCCCCCCCCCCGGAAGCAGGACCAACACTGCCTCCTGTCCTGACTCTGAGGCAGTTGAACCACCACCACCACCAAGTCCACCACCAGGTCCTCTGGAGCAGGATGTGCCTGTTCCTCCGGGCCCAGGTGTGGATCCCATCCCTGTTCAGCACCATGACCAGTCAGCTGCCAGTTCATCTGGCCCTTCCCTGCCTGTGCCTGGTGCTCCCCACACCTCCATTGTTTGGCATTTTTTTGACTGTGTCACGGGGACAGCAGTGTGGTAAAGTGCCACCTATGTGAGGTGGAGGTGCTCCATTGCCCCCGGGGGACTCAACTGGGGACTGGGGGCCAGCACACCCATATGCTCAATCACAACCAGTTGGAGTGGCAGGCTGCTACAGAACAGACCATGCCTGCACCTGCTGGCCATTCTGTGGCAGAGGGTGCAGCTGTGCATGGTGGCATCTCTAAGAAGAGGAAGGCCACAGCAGCACCTGCTGCTCCACCAGCACCCCCACCTCACCACCCCCACCAATGCCACCACCACCAGCATGTCAGCCTGTAGAACATGTGGATCCCAGAGAACTGTGTGTAAAACAGGCTGACTTGGCAGTTCTCTGGAGTGCTGTTGAGGAGAAAAATGAGAGGGTGAGTGCTGTGGAGCAGCAGCTGGATTGCATAGAGGGACATCAGTTGCAAATGATGTCCATGCTGGAATTGCTGCTGGATCACCAAGGGATCCCACATTAGTTTTTTTTCCCTCACATCATGTGCCCCCCCACACCTTCCTTGCTGTTTTATAAAATGTATTCCTCCACCATCCCCGACCCGTGTATGTAATTATGCCCTTTTTTGTTGTCTTCCGTATGCGTGACACTTTGTATTCTGAGCAGTGCAAATATACTGTGCTAAACTGCATGTGTGCAGTTAGTCTTTTTTCCAGTATGTGTATGTACTGCAGACACTGTCCAAATCCCTGACTTAAAAACACTTATTAATGAGTTCAATGGTGGGATAGTGAAGCCTGGAGAGATACTACAAAACAGGATTACAATACATCCAAGTAACTAGTAAAAAAATGAATGCGATTCGTGACATAATCGTAAATCATGATTTGTGACTGCATTTGTGACCATGATGATGAAGAAATGCAAATGCCTATGACTATACTTCCCCAGGCCCCAATGAGGTGTGGCACAAAACTACCCAACTTAAAAACACTCATTGATGAGTACAATGGTGGGGTGGTGAAGCATGGAGAGATACTACAAAACAGGCTTACAATACATCCAAGTAACTATTAACAAAAATGATGTTGCAATGCGTGACGTAATCATAAATCATGATTTGTGACTGCATTTGTGACTATAATAATGAATAAAAAACGTGAATGCCTATGGCTGTACTTCAACGACCCCCAATGAGGTGTGGCACAAAACTCCCCAACTTAAAAACACTCATTAATGAGTATAATGGTGGGGTGGTGAAGCATGGAGAGATACTACAAAACAGGCTTACAATACATCCCAATAACTATTAAAAAAATGAATGTTGTGATTCGTGACGTGATTGTAAATCGTGATTTGTGACTGCATTAGTGACCGTGATGATGAAGAACATGATTTGTATCACGAGTGACTCGTGATGATGGTCCTGACTTAAAAATGCATATTAATGAGTACAATGTTTATGCAGAATTATGCACCACACCTGTCAAGTACTCTGAAGGGAAGCCAAAGAAACAACTATGACTTAAATTAGAGATGGAGATTTGGCCCTAAAGAGATGCAAATGCACAGACAGATTAAGATTGTGCTGCACACTGAAGAGATGCAGATGCAAAGGCACAACATATAACCAGTGCTCACCATCAGAAATTCAAATCTGGAAAAGAATGCCTTTGCTGGTTGGGGCAGGCCGAGGGGGGGGCAGTGTACTGCATTGCTGCAGTAACAGTCACTAGTACTAGTACCAGTAAAGATACCACAAAAAAGTAAAAAAATTGCACAGCTGCAGTGGACAGCAGGTTCACATTGCTGAAATTATGTGGCACAATAAAAGATGTCTGATTTGATGACACGCATCACACACATACTCACACACACACTAAGTAATGCATATCAAATTAAAAACTTCAGTAATATAACCACATATTTTAAACAAAATAAAATTATGCACTGCTGCACCATAACAGTCAGCAAAAAAATTGCAAGAATTATTGAAAATATTATTGTGTGTACATTGACATAGTTATACAAGAAAAATATCACCAAAACAGAAATCACTGTCTTTTTCTCCAAGTTAATCTACCTACATCACAGATACACCCCTCCCCAAAGCACACTTCCACTGTCTCTCAGTACACAGACTGAATTTTGTACATTAACATTCAAAATCCACACACAAACAATAAACGCTTGATGATACGAGCACAAGAGTGTTTCCTGTAATCGTTGAACTAAAGTTTCAGCAAAACAAATGACCCAAAAAGGCTTTTTTAACAGCTTTTAGAAGGTTTGAATCACAGAGAGCTCTCAGAGTAGATTGTCTCCTACAGCTTCATACACACACTACCCCAAATTGAGGCTGTGCAGAACAATCTAGAGCCCATGTGACCAGAAATCCCATGAACCCCTGCAAAATTCTCCTTTGTAGCTTAAAAACAAGGCTAAGTGAGGCAGAGTACATTGTTTTCAATGTACTTCACCTTAAGAATTGGTGGAGTAGTGGTTTGGGAAGGCAGAGTAATGCAAAGTCATTGTTTTCAATGGACTACGCGTTACCCATTATAACGAAAAATACTCCGCTTCGTGTTGCAAAGCACTCCACAAATTCGCCTTCACTCCATGAATCACTTTGCAGAGTGAATTGGGGCCACTTCGCTCACCACTAATGATTATTTCATTAATTGGTGTAGATATTATATATGGTCTTGGATCTATTTATGAAAATTCTTTATATATCTATATATTTACAGTCCCCCAGAAGAAGCCATATACTGGTGAAACGTTGGGGCATCTGAATTTACATCTGGAAATACAGTATTCATCTTACAGACAAGTTTGAATGTGTGGCTTGTTGCCAGATCCAATGCTATCATCACTGAACCTTCACAGTAGAAAGCTAGGATTTTATGACATACTATATGGACCAGACTTATATGCACAAACCAGGCTGCATTTCTTTCAGAGAGCTTACAAAGAATCTCTGACTTTGCTATCCAAAAAGGTTTGGGAAAAATTCATGAGTTAGATAAAAATAGTATATATAGTATGATTAAGCAGGATGGCAGCCCAGAGCAAGACTTACTCCTCAGTGAGAATACATTACACAAGAAAACATTATGGGCAATGAAACTTGGAATTATTTGGGTCTGCTTACCAAATTTTGAAAGATACTCAAAAGCAGTGATAAATAGCTGTATAAGCAATTACAAAACATTAATTACAATTCATCATTTGATACTAGAGTGAAGAGCTTTGCAAGGTTTAAGAGAAAATGGATTTCTCCATTGTTCACAAGAATACCTTTTAAAGATGATAAGAATAAAATCATACATCTACTGAGTATTTCTGACACTTCAGCATGATATAGAATAGCCAGATTTTTCAGTCCAAAGTGAAAAAAGTATAATAGGATTTATGTATTTTGTTAATTTATTGATTGATGTGTATCTGTATTTTCTACCTCAGCTATGCACAACAGCTATTTTTATATTTTTCTCTATATCTCTGTTAGTTCTAGCACACTTGTATTGTTTTATTATATGTTAAAGGCATGCAATTTGAGAATTCAAAATGAATTTCATGCATTGATTTAATAAACTGAAACTGAGTATTGTAAACCAATGATTCTTTTTCCACAATCTGAGGAAAATTATTTAATTGTTTATGTGATCTGCAGACAGTTACTTTGTGGTTTACATAGAAATGTTTTTCTGAATTCTGCTGAATTCAATAAGAAATTTGGAAAGGCATTTTGGAAACTGAATTGCCATTCTTCATGAATATTGCCAAGAGAATTCCACACTCCTCATGCTGTAATCATGTATTATTTTATTATGTTCTTCTGCTTATCCAGTCAAAGCCTATGAATGCAAAGGGAGATTTGGGGATCATGTAACATAAAATGAGTATGTTTGCAATTTTTGAACTACTGTATGATTGTAGTAGTTTACCATGGGAATATGATTAGCAGACTATGTGGGAACATGTTTGGTGTGACTGTAAGCCACAAATCTGAAAATACTGAACAATTAATTTCTATTTTTTTATAATGTAATTTAAAATAATCAATCATTTGTTGTACTGATACTCAATTACATATAATATAACATACTTATGATACTACCCTGACTCCAAGCTGTAATTTATAAATAAAATATGTTTCTGGCCATAGTATAACTTAAATTAAACATTTCCAAATCTATTTACTTGAAAAGGCTGACATTGGAATTGGTAGTGCATGTGGTGAGCCACCCAACTTCTAGTCCTTATTTGTAGATAAAATTATGTTGTATATATACAGTATTATACTGGCACGGTCATGCCAGTATAGTTAGGGTGAAACTGCACTTCTTTGTTAAAGTTCAAACTATGAACCTTAATAACTTTAGAACATGTCCATGGGTATGCATACAATTTGGCACACATAATCTCTAGGTATAGGTCTCTTGTCATGCCAATTTCTGTTGGAATCTGTTTAGCAGTTTCTGAAATATAAAGTGTTGAAAAAACAGAAAAATCTGGGGGTTTCAACATTTCTTTGTCATTCTTGATCTCAGAAATGGGTTTAATTTTTGGTCTGAAATTTTCAGAGAAGATAGACTTTGGGTCACAGATGTGCGTTTTGAAGGTTTGTGAACAAATATTAATCCATTCAAAATTTATGACATTTCAAATGTTCCCATTATTTCCTGAGGGAAAATTTATGTCTGGCACGAAAACATTTTTTTTTTTTGCACAATACGAGTACTTTGCACAAAATACCAGCTTCTTTTTGCAAAGAAAGCTGGTATTTTGCACAAAGTTAAAAATCATTTGATCGATTGGGCTGTGTTGCATCCGTCACCTTGTTTGCTGCTTAGCAAGGATCTCTGTATGAGAAGAGTGGTATTTTTTTTACTTCTGAAGCTGCAGCTGGAACCCCTGCTGCTGGCTGCAGAGTCAAGGAAGACCCGCTTTGTTCACACAAACACAGGGTGCCCAATCCCCATGTTGGTATGTATCCCCCCCACCCACACACTTGTTTGGCACTCTGGGTGCCTCCCCAGTGTGCCCTACATGATTTCTAACCCTGTAAAGTAAAGAAAACCAACCTTGACATCTTTCTTCAATGCAGAATACTGCATCGAAATTTGCGATCATTTCTATGCAGGACCCTGCATCAAACTATTCTGCCCTCCATTCCTATTTTTTGCACCAACATCAGAGTGCCCAATACCCATGTCAGTGCATATCCCCCACCCCAGTACTGTGGCATTCTGGGAGCCCACCCCAGCATGCTGAAATAAATGGTGTTTTTTGTTTAAACTTTCCGACACCAGGATGACCACTCCTGGTGTCGGATGCCCCCCTAGACCACTTTTATTGCTGATGGGGATGCCTAATCCCTCTGTCAGCATCATGACTCTCCTCCAACTCATGTGGCATACTGGGAGTCAACCTCAGTATGCCCACATTTATTTGTTTATAGGTTTACCTATAAATAAAGAAAAACATCCCCCAACATCTTTTTTTACCAGCAGAAAAGAAAACAGTCCCTCATCATCTCCCCAGTCCCCCTTCCCCATCCTCACCCTCCCTCTGCACACCTACCTCCTTACACACCCCAGCACTCCATACTTACCTCTGGAGGTAGGGAGCAGCAATCTTCTCTGGACCAGGGACAAGTCTGCACTCTTCAAAGCTGAACTGCGATTTGAGGAATCAAGGTAAATCATATAATGGGAGTCAAGGGGGGGTTTCAACTTATGTTGATATCTTGGCCAATTTTAGGAATTTTGGTCCCAAAATTTCAACATGGGGTTCTTAGGATCCCACCTTGTGAACACAGACACTGCCATTTAGTTTCTCCATCCTGAAGGGTGATTTTGTGGTCGCTGCAATGAATCACCTTTCTAGACTGATGAATGAAATGACAGTGCCACTGCGCATGAGGTAGGCCATGTTCCAAATTTGGTGAAAAAATTCCTAAAAATGACTGTGTTACAAGCGTGCATTGCACAGTTTCTACACAATCTCATAACTTCACCATTTTTTAATATTTTCACTCCAGATTTTCAACATTGCTATTTCTTCCCACCTTCTTATGAACAGCCCAGCTGTCATTTTTCACATTCTGCCCAAAACATGTTTTCACACCTGTAGCACACAATAGTGCAGTTGCTGTGTGAAATCAAGGTTTGGAAAGGATTAACAAAATCACAGTTGCTCCATACATATGGGGAGGTCCCAAGAAGCCCATTTTGAAAATTTGGTGAAAATATTTAAAAAAATGACTGAGGTATGAGCATGAATTATGCAGTTTCGACGCTCATGTATCACCAATTTCCATATTTTCACCCCAGATTTTAACATTACCTTTTCCACCACCTCATGAACAGTAGAGCTGTAATTTTTCAAATCCTGCCAAAAATGTTATCCCACACTTGTGGTGCAAAATGACATTGCAGTTGCGTGGAATTACATTTCAACAGGGATTTGAAACTTTTCTGTACTGGGTACATGTGCTGAGGTAGTAAGATGGTTTTGTTGAACATTTGGTGTGAAAATTATTTAAGATGGCACAGCTATTACTATTTGTTGCAATTTCACTATGCCTGCTCATAACTTTGTGTGTGGAAGCGTAGGGGCCACAGATCCATGTTTCCACAGCTACATGCATATGTGCATCTGTGCAGGGATTGGAGCACATGGTCTGAATTACTCTGTGCTCCCACTGTGACATATGAATACTGCTGTACTATCTGGATGGAGGGATTCAGACCTTGCGCTCCCACTGTGACATATGGATACTGTTGTAGTATTTCAATGTATAGATGGGAGCACAGGGACCAAATTATCCTGTGCTCCCACTGTGATATATGGATACTGTTGTTCTATCTTGATGGAGGGATGGAGTGCAGGGTCCAAAGGACCCTGCAATCCCACCTGGACCCTGCACTCCCACTGAAACATATGGATACTGTCATGCTATTGATGGAGGGATATGAGTTCAGGGTCCAAAGGACTCCCACAGTAAAATGAGGATACTATTATGCTACCACAAAAAGTAAGGAAATTAATTGCAAAAACTTTGTTAATGCATTAGTTATGCAGAATACCATAACAAAAAAAGTGGGGAAATGAGGTGTTATGGTTTTCAACCCTAATGCCCCACCCCCAAGGTTCCATCTCCACCACCCCACCCCCATCGGCCCACTCTCCACACACCAACAGACAACAGGGTGTGCCATGGGGTCATGAGGGCCTAACTCACCCATTCCATGTGTAAGAACCTTACACATTGACAGTCTAGGACAATGGGGTGAGAGTAAGGTCTGATATTTACGGACACCCAATACCTTTGGTGTGTGGAGGGTGGGGATGGGGTGTGGTGTGGAGTTGGAACACTGGTTGGGCATTAGGTTGGAAACCCTAATGCCTCATTTCCTGCTTTTGTTGCTATGGTATTTACTATAACTGATTGTATATATGTATATGTGTGTGTGTGTGTGTGTGTGTGTGTGTGTATATATATATATATATATATATATATATATATATATATATATATATATATATATATATATATATATATATATATATATATATATATATATATATAGAATGGTAGCAGTAGTGCTACCATGAATTAATTGAGTAGCACTTTTAAGGTTAAAGGGTGAAATTTTGTACCTTAATAACTTTGCCACTGTTCAACAGATTTGCCTGAAATTTGGTATGCATGATTGGGCGTGGTATATCTTGGGATCCGCTAACTTTTGTACTGGTCGAATTAACGGCTGCAGAGTTATTAAACAACAACAAAAAGTGCAATTACGTTTTTTTGTGAATTCTTTTCTCATGCCTACAGGTGGCATGGTTTGTGGGACTGGTCCAAAAACTTCAGGGAATGTGCAGCCAGGGTCCCCAATGTGCCTTTAGAAGATTTCATGAAAAAAATATTAAATGGTTCAAAAGTTATTCAAAAACAAGTTCCCATTAAAAGTCAATGGGAAAAGTTAACAAAAAGTTTGACTGTCTCTCAAATGCAGTTTTTAGTGTCGCAAATGACCCCAGAAGTGTCGTGAGTAAGCCATTTTTTTTCAGTTAGTGTTACAATTACCGTTTCTGCTTGCGTTCATGTTCCCGTTTGCATTACTACTCCCGTGTACGCCACTGTGTGCGTTACCCTTTGTGTTGTCATTTGCGCTTGCATTTTCGTTACTGTTACCATTTGTGTTTCCACTACTGTTTCTGTCTGTGTTTTGGTTTGTGTCACCGTGCACATTGCCATTTGCGTTTCCAGCAGACCTTTTCTTTGCATTTCCGTTTCTCTTTCGTTTTGCATCTTTCTTGCTGTTACTGTTACCATTTGCATTTGCAATTGTGTTACTGAGCCCGTGCACATTACGGTTTGTGTTTCCATATGCACTTGCATTTCCTTTTGTGTTTCTGTTTCCTTTGCTGTTATTGTTGCTGTTACCATTACCATTTGCGTTTACAACTGTGGTATTGTGCCTGTGCACATTTCAGTTTGCATTTCTGTATGCACTTCTGTTCCTGTTTCTGTTTCCTTTGGCATTATTCTTCATGTTGACTTTACCATTTGCATTTACAATTGTGGTACCATGCCCATGCGCGTTACGGTTTGCGTTTACATGTGCGCTTGTGTTCGCGTTTTCATTTCTGTTCACTTTCTCATTCTTGTTGCTGTAACACTTAACATTTGCATTCACAATACCGGTGTCATCACTGTGCACATTACCAGTTGCTTTTTCATGTGTTGTGTGTCCCTTTGCATCACTGCTTGCTTTGTCATCACTTTATGCTTGTGTTTCTATTAATGTTTACTTTACCATTTATGTTTGCTTTACCATGTGCGTAACCATTGCCACTTGCATTTGCATTGCAGTTCCTGTTACTATGTAACAAGACATCACGTGGTGGGAACAAGGGGCGCAAAGGGTCCTGCGCTTCCGCCGCTTCATTCCATTCACTATTTATCGTCCTCATTCTCAAAAAGAAGGGAAATTAGAGGCAAAAACTCAGTTTAATGCATCAGTTGGGGTTGTTCCACAGTGAAAGTGAGGAAATTCACTGTTAGGGTTGAAAGACCTCCTTGGACCCCCCAGCCCATCCCCCCAACTGGCATCGGGGTGCACGTTGGGGTCGTCAGTCCTAACTCGTCTTACCCCATTCTCCTATACCTCTGCTTCTTTACACATGTGATGGGGTGAGAGTTAGGGCAGATGACCCTAATGCACATCCCGATGCCGGTTGGGGGGGTTGGCTGGGGGGTTCAAAGGGGGCTTTCAAACATAAAGCAAATTTCCTCACTTTTGTCATTGTAGAACAACCCTAACTGATGCATTAAATGGAGTTTTCCCTTGAATGATATATATATATATATATATATATATATATATATATAGTAGCGTGGTCGTGCCACTATGGTTAGGGTTCAGCGGTCAGTTACATATTAAAGTCAAAAGTTTGGGCATTAAAAACTTTGGACCCATTCAATGGATTTGCCTGAAATTTGGTACATGCGGTGGGGCATGGTAGGTCTCTTGATTTGCCAAATTGCGTTTTGGTTGGAGTTACGGTCTTTGCATACGAAACTGCTGAAAAATGCAAAATTATCAATTTTTGGAGGCAGCTTTGGGATTTTGGATGCAGCCCTGCATGGCTGTCATGTGGTGTGCTGCTCTGTGACATGACTCATTTGAAAGAGCCTTGGTGGCCAAACATGCAACTTTTTGTTTGGTGAAAAAATATTAAGGCATTCAAAAGTTATGCCACTTTTAAGTTCCCATTATGAGTCAATGGAAAAATTTATATGTCTATTTTACGAACAAAGAATGGGGTTTTGGCCATCTGGTCCCACCTAGCAATCAAAGAATTTGCAGCCTCGCGGTTCAAGAATCTTTGTCCCCGAGGATTTTCAAAATTATTTGATCGCGAGTTCTGCCATATTGTTTTGAAATTTCCGATTGTAAAAACACAAATGTCTCGGCTCAGGGGTCACTTCTGAAGTAAAACTCTGATGGGTTTTACTCAGGGTGCCCCAATCTATTGAACCTTGCCTTTGGTTCCATCCAAATCAGTCAAAAAATAGAGTTATTAGCTTTTAAAATCTTTGTTCATGGTTCGCTAACGATCTTTGTTCACGAGCCTGCAAATTCTTTGATCGCGAGATTCTTTGATCACAATTCTGCATCGTGAGTGAGGGACAAGATGGCCAAATTTTAAAATGTGTTTTCTCAGCCCAGGGGTGCTCTACAAAGTTAAATGAGGCTGGGTTTTGCTCAGCGGGCTTCGTTCTGCCCCATCTGAATAACAAAAATAATGTATTAACTACCCCTGGTAGTTTAGTGGCCCCTCAATGTGTATTTTTTTACATCCCTGGTAGTCTACTGGCCCCCCAAGCTGTATAAAATAATTATTGCTTATATCCCTGGAAGTCTAGTGGCCCCCAATCTGAATGAAATTATATTCATTGTAGATATCCCTGGTAGTCTAGTGGCCCCCCCAGCATAATAAAATAAATAATTATTTGTATTACCTGGTAATCTAGTGGTCCCACCCAGGTGTGCCAGCCACCCAGCACCCCCACCCTTTGAGTCGGCTGGCACAGCCAGCTCACATCCGCAGCCAGCCACTGACTGTGTGCATACGAACAGTAATGCAAATAGGCGCTCAGAAATATTTTCAGGTGCCTCTTTGCATTAACACTCATAATGCACACAGTCAGTAACTGGCCATGGAAGTATGTGAGGCTGATGCTCCAGCAGGGAAGGGTGAGGGTGCTGGGTGGCTGGCATGGATAGGATAACATTATAGCATCATCGTGCCTTTCAATGCCCGTATCTCAGAAACGGTGTGAGATATGGACCTTTCATCACAAAAATGCTTAGCCGCCCAGATAGGGGCTAAGTACAAAACTAGGCAGGAGAGTCACAATTCAAATAAAATTTTTAATTTTTTTTCTACATCGTACGGTCCCTGAGATATAAGCAATTTAGTATTCCAAGCCCTAATTTTGTGATTCGAGCTCCGTTATTATGCATACATTCTTTGTTTTCACTGTGGTTCTCAGTGCAGTTTTGGGGGAAAAGAAGGGTGTGCCCTTTCATTACTGTGCCAGTTAGCATTTCCAGTTGTGCTTCCATTACCGTTCACATCACCGTTCCTGTCTATGCCACCATGTGCGTTACGGTTTGCGTTTTTGTCTGCACCTGCCTTTCCATTTCTGTTTCGTTTGACGTTGTTGTTGCTGTTACCGTTACCATTTGCATTTGCAATTACGGTACTGTGCCCGTGCGCGTTACAGTTTGCGTTTCTGTACTCGCTTGCGTTTGTGTTTGCATTTGTGTTTCCTCCGGCTTTATTTTTACTGTTCTTGTTACCATTTATGTTTACAATTATGGTTCCGTGACCACGCACCTTATGGTGTGCATTTTCGTATGTGCTTGTGTTTCTGTTTACTTTGGTGTTATTGTTGCTGTTACCATTTGCGTTTACAATTGAGGTACCGTGACCATGACCCCTACGGTTTGCATTTCCATATGCGCTTACATTTCCTTTTCCATTTCTGTTTCCTTTGGCATTATTCTTACTGTTACTGTTACCATTTGCATTTACAATTGAGGTACTGTGTCCGTGCGTGTTATAGTTTGTGTTTCCTTACGCGCTTGCATTTGCGTTTCCATTTCTGTCTCCTTTGGTGTTATTGCTGCTGTTACCATTAGCATTTGCATTTCCCATTGCATTACCAGTTGTGTTCTGTATGCACTTCCGTTTGCATCTCCATTTTCGTCACTGTTCGCTTTGGAGTCACTTTGCGCTTGCATTTCTATTTCTGTTTGTGTTACCATTTACATTTGTGTCACCATGTGCGTAACCATTTACGTTTGCATTTGCATTGCACTTACTGTTACTATGTCACACAAAATCATGTGGTTGGGCCCCACCCTTCCACCAACTTGCACAACTTTCTACTTTTCTATTCTTTCTTAAAAAGTAAGGAAATTCTATGCAAAAAACTTTATTAATGCATCAGTTAGGGTTCTTCTACAGGGAAAAAAGTGAGGAAATTCGATTTTAGGTTCCCACCCATTGCACCCCACCCCAACCAGCCCCCACAACAGGCATCAGGGTGTGCATTACGGTCATTGGCCCTAACTCTCACCCCATTCTCCTACACTGCAGCACCTCAGCTTGTTTACAGATGGGATGGGGTGAGAGTTGAGGCCAATAACCCCAATGCACACCCCGATGCCTGTTGGTGGGGGCTGGTTGGGGGTGGGGTGCAAGGGGTGGGAACCCTAAAATCAGATTTCCTTGATTTTTTCACTGTAGAAGAAACCTAACTGATGCGTTAATGAAGATTTTGCATATAGATATAGATATATAATGCGATGGGGGACTGTGGGATAAACTAGTTATTTTCACAAGTTCCCAGTGACCTCAGGTAACCTCATGAATGGCATAGCGTAATGGAGCCATGATTGATTTACCTGAGGTCACCGGGGATGTGTGCAAATAACTAGTTTATCCCACGGTCCCCCATCACAAGTGTGATTTATGCAGTGGGTTTTGTAGTGGTTTTGGTCATGTTTGTGGTTGATGTTTGCTTTATTTTATTGTTTTTGGATTGATGACTATTTTGTTTTAGTGGTGGTACTCCGCTGTATTGCTTGCTTTGTTAATGGATGTGTGGTTGTAGGCTTTGATTTGGCTGGTTCAGTGCATGGAGGGTGATTGGAGTGATTTTATTAGCCGAGTTAATGTGGGAAAGTGATTTTGATTGGCTGGGTGGGGCATGTGTTGGAGTGGGGAGGTTGAAGTGATTAATGTGTGTGTGAGTTGATGTGATTGATTGTGTGTGTGGTGAGCTTGCTTTGTGATTGGTTGGTGGGTGTGGTTGAGATTTGTGGTGCAGTTTTGGTAGAAAGGGGTTCAAGGAGGATGTCCTGTTTGAGTGCTCAAGGTGGCGGCCTGCTGGAGAGCAGGAGTTTGTTGTTTGTGCTGCTGGAGAATGCAGCATTGTTGTGGGTATTGGAGTACTCGAGCGTCGGTCAGTGGATCTATGGATCACTTCAAATAAGAGGCTGTGGATTTCAATGGTGAAGGTGGTGGGGTTGTGTTTTGTTTGTTGATGGACTTCGGAGGATGATTTTTTGCACATATGGAGTTTTAGGATTGTTATTTTCTTTGGATGCTTGTTTTCTGGTCTAGATGGATTTATTGGGGCTTTTTTTGGGGGGTGAGCTGGTGACGATTTGGTCCTGGATAGTATTCTACTGGATTTATTGAAGTTCCTGTGGATTAAGACTTTGAAGAGTCAGTTTTTACAGTTGTTTTTGTTGTATGTCCTAGTTTGGTGTGGTCATTTGCAAGAAAAAAATAATGAGAAGGTAAATTTTTGCAACATTTATTAAAGAGAAAAGAGAACAGAAAGATTTGTGCTTATTGTAAACAGGAGAATTGCAATAGTTTTGAACAGAGTATGGGTTTCAAAGATTTTTAAAACTTGCTGTAAACAATTATTTTTCAGAAAACAACACTTTTCAAAAACATTGGGTTATGGGGGTTGAGGTGGGGTAAGGGTATTGGGGTAAGGGATGAGTTTAGGTCTGTGTTCTACTCCATAGGGTTTTATATAGTCCTTTTACTGTGGAGAATGTGTATTTTTTGTTTATTTTCTGTCTTTTGATTCAGATCACCTTTCTGGTAGTATTTGCTCTGTATTCCAAAGATGGTGGTGGTCAGAAAGTGTTTTTTTTTCAAGTGTTTGCAGGTTTCAAACAAGGAAGGTACAGTTATTGTCAGATATTTTTCTGCTTTGGCAGCATTTTTTTCTTGGGAGGTCTATTTATTCTGAGGGTTTTTTTCCCATTTCTACAGTATTTTACAAAGGAATGTTCAGGTATGTACAGATCTTCTTTCTGCTTTTCCAGTTTTTTTTTTTCTCCAGGAGGGTTCAATTACTTTCAGGTCTTTTTCCATGCTGTAATCAGATCTATTCAGTTTTAAAGGTTTTTGACATTTTTGTTATACAGAGTATATGGTGGTTTGGAAGTATATTCAGAGTTGCTGTCCATGCTAAGACCATTGGTCTCTTTTTGCCATAGCTGTCATGCTTGATACCTGCAGGTGGGGGTGGCACACCCCTTCTCATCAACGCACCGATGGTGAAACAGGGAAAGAACCATTACAGCGACCTTCATGGTAATGGTCCTTTTTCTATGTTTTGCCTTCCCCCAGTGTTCTGCCCCCTTCCTGGACCAATTCCAACCTGGAGTTGGAATCCTAGAGTCTAGGGGGTGTGGGGATACAGCCTCCCCACAGAAAATACCCATTTAAGAAGCAGCACAATACCTGTGTCAGTATAGTGCCATTACTATGGGGGAGGTCAGCATTCTTGCTGATGAGAAAACTTAGTTCTTCCCAGTGGGGGGAGAAAAAAAAGAGGATTATAAGTTTAGTTTGCAATGTGTAGTAATGCGGGGTGGTGTTTGGAAGGGTGGAAGTGGTGGTGATGGGTGGGTATTGGGTAGGGGAGGGGTTTTATTATGTAGTTTTGTGTGACTTTTGTAGGTAGTGTAATGATGCTTACCTTGTATGATATTGAAGGTCAATTGCTTTGCATGTATGGTGGGGATGCTGATACATGTTCCCAGTAGGTCTTTGTAGTTTGTGGGCACAGTGGTCAGTTCTTGTTGTTGGCAGGGAGGCTTGGGCTGTGGAACCTGATCGCCACTTAGCAAGGTGCTTATTTGCTGTTGTTTGGAGTCATTGAGCTTTGAGTATTCATTCAGGCTTTGCAGCTGTTTATGGCCTGAAATCTGTATATTTTGGGTTGGTGGAATCCCACTGTTCACTAATTTTTGTACGAGGTGCTTTAGTATAGAATGGTTAGTTAGGTGTTTATCAGTTTGTATGCCTACATTGGTAACCATGTTTTTGACAATAATGGAGAGCTTATTATTTCCCACAGGCTGATTTTAAACCATTTTTGGACCTTTGATGTTTGTATGTTGTTGTAAACAGCCAAGAAAAAAGGTGCTTCAGAGTGGTTTCTTTGGCTGGGCCTGTGGGTACTGAAGAGTTTTAGTTGGTGACTGGGCATCTAGTAGGATCTTGTTGTACTTCATATGCCCATGGCTTTAGTTTTCTACATTCTTTTGGGCTGAAGCCTTGTCTAGTTTTTGTTTGATGTTCACTGGTGTACTGTAGGTAGGATAGCCCATTTTCATCTTTTTGCATGATGATGTCCTCCCATTTGACTGCCTTCATTTTAGTTATGCCTCTGACGCCAAAGTATAGGCTAACTACTAACTGCATGGAATTGGGTAAGCTGTCTGGGTTGTGTGGGCCTAGTTGTTGAGTCTCACACAGTTTATTGATTAGGGAATCTGTCAACTCATCTGCAGTCTTTGGTTTGTTGCACTTGCCATAACTTTTGAGGTGTTTTTATTTTCACTGCAGAACTTCTCTGGTTGTGAGGAATGCAGGCGATGTTGATAGAGATTCTGCATAGCGTTTGCCTTTTAAATATCTTTCAAGACTCTGGAATGTGACACATAGTGTTAAGGGCTCATAATGAGTTCCGTCTTTTTTGGTGCATTGCATGAAGAAGATAGTCAGTAATTTATCCAGGTTTGCAGCTGTAATGCTTTCAAGGACAGTGTCTATATTGTGTTTCTCTTTTAAGTATTTTTGAAAGGTAGTGACATCGATGTTAGTCTTTTTCAGCGTGTTGGTTTTTTTGCCTGCCTGGATATATTTTTGTATGGCATCTTCATCTATGTGGACTTCGGTGCTAGTGCTGGGTTTTGGTTCTTCCTGTATTTCCATTTGTTGTTCCTCATCTAATTCTTGGGGTTCTAGTAGAGGTTCACTGTCTTCTTCAAATTGTGTTAATATCTGTGTTAGCTCCATTTGAAATTCTGTGGTAGTTTCCTATGTTGCCATTGTTTTTCAAGTGCCGGTGGGTTATTTCCTGTGATACTTGCAGTCAGAAAGGTCTTTGAAATTGGCAGTCATGAAGTTGAAGCAGTTTTTTTAGTTTTATGATGAAAAAAGCATGTTTTCTATGAAGAAAATAGTTGTGGTGGTGCTTGTGATATTATTGTAGGACCCTTGAGTGTGGTATGATTGCTGTTTTTTTGACTGTATGAGGGGTTGTGCAGGTGGCTGATTTAGTGGTTGTGTCAGTATTGATTGCAGTTGATGTGTGCCAGCTGTGTGGTTGGCAGAATGTGGACCCGGTAGAATGCCTGTGATTGACAGTTTGAATTTATCCCACATATGTGGGATAAATTTAAAGTGCTTAGATTTATCCCATATTTATGAAAATAAATGGATTTATGCAATCAATGTTGGTTCCACACCTATTGCATAAATATATGTGTGTGTGTGTGTGTGTGTGTGTGTGTGTGTGTATGTGTATATAGTATATATATATATATATATATATATATAGTATAGAGGTGCGGTTGCACCCCTGTATTTAGGGTTATGAAGGTGCTTCTATGTTAAACTTGAAGTTTTGTGGTTAATAACTTTGGACCCATTCAATGGATTTGCATGAAAGTTGGTATGTGTGGTGGGGCATGGTAGATCTCTTGACTTGCTAAATTTTGTGTCTGTTGGACCTACGGTTTTTGTTCACCAAAATGCTGAAAAATGCACTTTTCGCCAGTTTTGTGGGCAGTTTTTGGGATTTTGTCCATAGCTCTGTGCAGCCATTGTGTGGTGTGACACTCTACAACTTGGCACATTGAAAGAACGTGGGTATAGGAACATGCCACTTTTTGTTTGGTGAAAAAATATTAATCCATTCAAAAGTTATTAAACTTTAAAGTTTCCTTTATAAGTCTATGAGAAAATGTATATGGTATTTTACAAAAGAATGAGGTTTAGGCCATCTGGTCCCTCCTCATAATCAAAGAATTTGCAGGCTCATGATCAAAGAATCGTTGATCACGAGGAATTCATTGATCATGATGGCCACCATCTTTTTTCATTTTGCCGTCTTAAAAAAACAAATATCTCAGCTCAGAGGTGACTTCTGAAGTAAAAGTATGATGGGTTTTGCTCAGGGGTCTTCCCTCTATCAAGCCATGCCTGTGTTTTTTTGTAATTCTGTCACAAAATATGCTTTCAAAGTTTTAAATTCTTGGATCGTGGCTTGCTAATGATCTTTCATCACTTGTCTGCAAATTCTTTGATCGCGAGATTCTCCAACCACAATCTTTGATCACGAGGGAGGGACTAGATGGCCAGATTTAAAAATCAAATATCTCATCCCAGGGGTAAATTATGAAGTCAAACTAGGATGAGTTTTGCTCAGGGTGTCTTTATTCTATTGAGTCATGCCTGTGGTTTCATGTATTTCTCTGAAAAAATTGAGTTTTAACATTTTATATTCTTTGATCGAGAGCCTGCAAATTCTTTGATTGTGAGATTCTTTGACCACGATCTTTGATCGCGAGGGAAGGACTAGATGGCCAGATTTGGAGATCCAGATAGTCAAATTTCACAACCTTTAAAATGATATATCTCGAAAACGGTTTAGTCTTTTAACTTCAAATTTGGAGGGTGTTGAGGGGATGTCCTGTAGATGTGAATTATGGTATTTAGGTGTCGGAAAATACATTTCTTGTGCAGACATTGCATGGCACAGTTTACATTTTGCAGAAAGCATTCTGCATTGTGGTACTGGCTTGAAATTTATAGGGTTGAGAGCCTTTCTGTCATGGATGTACTTTTCAGTGGCTAGGTCTGTAAAATGTAAACAGGTGTGGAATTATGCCACTCTGACGAATGAAAATCTCAAACTTTAAAATGTAATATCTTGGAAACGTTTTGGTCTTTTAATTTGAAATTTGAAGGGTGTTGAGGGGATGTCCTGTACATGTGATTTATGGTATTTAGGTGTTGTAAAATTAATTTGCTGTGGAGATATTGCTTGACACACTTTACATTTTGCATATAGCATTTTGCACTGTGGTACTGGCTTCACATTTATAGGGTAGCTAGCCTTACTGCCATGGAGGTAATTTTCAGTGGTTAGGTGTCTGAAATGTAAACAGGTGCAGAATTATGGCACTCTGATGAATGACACTTTGTGTTTTAACCCTAAGTGATGCATTAATGCAGTTTTTTGCATAGAATTTCCTAACCATTTGAGAAAGCATACAAAAGTACAAAGTCACACTACTTGGGAAGGGCCCCACGCTCCCACCAACTTGTAGATTTCTACCTAACAAAATAGTACAAGTACTGAATATCATATCTATTGGTGGGAGCACATATTGTTGGGAGTGTGGGGTCCTTTGGGACCCATGCTCCCACCAGCTTGAAACAAAACAAAATATCAGGAAATGAGACCTTTAGGGTTGCCTTCTCCCCCGAAGTATCCCCCCCATCCTCCCAAGATTGACAGATGCTGGTGTGTGTCATTGGGGTTGTGAGGCCTAAATGTCACCCATTCTTTACTGTGGCTTGTGAATATGATTACACATGGAATGAGGTGACATTTAGGCCTCACAATAATATCTGTCAATCTCGAAATAAGTGGGAAGGGCAACCTAAAGTCTCATTTCCTGACTTTATTTTACCTAAATGATGCATTAACTCAGTTTTTATGCATAGTATATATATATATATATATATATATATATATATATATATATAGCCAAAACTGCATTAATGCACCAGTTAGGGGTCAACCTATCACCACAAAAATAAGGAAATTTGGTGTTAGGATTTCCAACACTAACTCCCCACCATGCAAGCAGCAAAAAGACAATATCACGCAAGCCATTGCAGACAGCCAACATCAGGTAAAACAAACAACATACATCTATTTCCAGATGACACAAATGCAGTAGCACTGATGTGCTAACTTTGTGGATTTGTATCTGTGATGTGCATACAGCTA
Organism: Neoceratodus forsteri; assembly: GCA_016271365.2. Classification (NCBI taxonomy): domain Eukaryota; kingdom Metazoa; phylum Chordata; order Ceratodontiformes; family Ceratodontidae; genus Neoceratodus; species Neoceratodus forsteri. Next base: position 1,164,845,088 of record CM028131.1, read on the forward strand.
GACATACATACTCATTTGTTACTACCCATACAAAAAACATATGTTAACAAATACCTAATGTTTCCCTTTGCTTCTTATTTTCTTGATTTGTTTATTCACTCTTCAGTGGGGGTGTTGCCCATGGTTTTCCTCATCTGACTGGCCCCATGGCAATGCACCACTCACAGTGATCATGCTCAACCTCCTCCACCTCCTCCATTCCTCTCATAAGCCACTTTATTGTGGGTACTTATCCCACCACAGTTGAAGGCTCAGGATCTGGATCCGGGGGGAGCAGCCTGAATGGGAGCAGTGTGGTGCCACAAAGAAAAGTCTTCATGCTCGCTGGAGGATTTGTTTTCCCCATGTGCCCCCATGGTGTGGGCATGCAATGATGTCAGTGACACTGCCACATCAGATGTCTGCCTACGCTGACCCCATCTTTCAGCTGCTCAGTGCACAAGCTCCCAGCCATGACCAGTAGCCAGTAGCACAGCGGTCCATCTCTCCCACCCTGGAGGAGGAGAGCAGTCCATGGGATGCTCAGTACACCTCCCCCTGGCCAACCCTCTGGTTCCCAAGATCACACCCAACCCCAGGCCACTGACGCCACAAGCAGTAGGTCTACTGCTGTGCTGATGGGGCAGCTAATGTTTCCCTTTTCAATAGCGAATAACTAACTAAAGAGTTGAGCATCAAGCTTAACCATTGGTCAAGGGGTTTTACTCAGCTAATTTTTAATCCTTGCTATCTTGCCATTAGTACAGAAATTATTTTTTTTACTTCTGGATTAGTTGAGAAAGCAGACCTTGAAAATTATTGCAATTATAAAATGATTGAATTTTTCAACTTAAGTATAATATAGCTTATGAGTGTGTTGATTGTTTTGACCTAGAAAATATCTCAGTTGCTAATTACTTGAGATTCAAAACTTAGAACATTTTCCAGTTATCAATTACTTAAGATTTTAACTTAGATTTTTTTTTTGTTGTTGTTTCCGTTTCTCCAGCGTACAAGAGAAGTAGTTGGCAGGGAAAGCAGTATTGTACTGTAGTATTCTAGGAGAGAAGAAATATCCAAATAAATTGCTTTTTTGTGCATCTCTCTTAACCATATGCAATATGTATACTCTCAAGCCTCATTCCTCAAGAAAGACATTGTGGGTATGCAATTCTTTGTGCAGGTCAAGTTGGCAAGGCTTTGCCAGAACAGACATAGGGCTCAATTCTCAAAGAGAGAACTTAGATTGGAGCAAGCTGTGGCAAACAGCAGCTTGTGCCAAAGCCCAGTTCACCAGGGACCTTTCACCAGATTCTAGTATAGGAGGGGACCCAGCTCCAAAATCCCCACACTTGGTGCAACCTCTCCCATGTGACAAATACATGGTGCATGGGAGGTGTTTGCTGCAGGCTTGCTGTGGTAAAGGCTAGCAGTCCCCACCAATCCTTTTGTAAAATAAATGTAACCCCTTCCTGGTGGTCTAGTGCCTCCCTTCACCGATTCCCAATGCCACCCGTATTCATATTTACAATAATACCCTTTCATTGTGGTCTAGTGCCCCCTCCCCTATCCCCAATGTTGCCAGTATTCATATTTATAAAAATAACTATTCCTGGTGGTCTAGTACCCCCTCATAATTAATAATAACTCTCTTCCCTGGTGATCTAGTGGACCCCCGCACCCAGCTCCAGCAGGCAGTGCACATCACCCCTCTCCTCCCAATCAGTTAATGAACACGTACACTATACAGTAGGTGCTCAGTGACAATTCATTTGGTGGCCAGCTGCAGAGGTGAGAGGTGGGCTGTGCCAGTCGCTGACTGTGTCTGGGGATGGGGGAGTGGGGTTGTAGGCATTACCTGCTCAGGTGCATGTTGGGGGTCCACTAGACCACAAGGGAAGTGGGTATTATTAATTATGATTATGGTGTCATGGTGGAGAGGGGCACCAAACCACCAGGAAAGGTTATTTTAATAATTCTGAATGCAGGCAACTATGGACATTGGAGAGGGGTCCCCGAGACCACCAGGAAGGGTTATATTTATACATATAAATTCAGACAGCATCAGGGATCAGGGAGTGGGCACTAGACCACCAGTAAAGGTTAATTTTATTAATATGAATATGAGGGACATTGGGGCTGGGGAGGGGGGACTGCAGCACATTGCTGAAAACAGATCAGCTCTCCCAGAGGAGAAGGGCTGGTCTAATGATACTTAGAATTCTGTCCCCGGGACAGTTCTGAGAATCCCATTTTCTGTGATGTAGCAGCTTGCATCTGCCACATGCCCTCTAGAGGCATGTTGCAGCCCATTGTTGGGTGCTCAGGTGGTGCAAGCCCTGTTTGGGACAGGCAACCTGTGGTAGATGTAGGCTTTTCATTGAATATCACTCCTGGTGCATTTTTTGGTGCAAGTGGCACTTTGCACCATTCTTTGGCCCAAGCCACTTGCACCATGCTGGGAGCTTTGAGAATCATGCTCATAGTCTTTTAAACAGACTTGTGCATCTGATCCTGTATAGACTGAGAATGACAATGATACATCCTCTTTGGGATTCCTCAGTGTACTATAGACATGTTCTCAACCATGTATGATGTCATAACTCTGATGCACACAAGCTCAGCCCACTGGGTACTCCCTCCTGCACGCAAACCCAGTCCACTGGGTCCCCTCCTACGGCCAAACCTAGCCCACTGGGTTGCCCTCCTGCACTGATGACCAGCCCTTTGGATCCCCTCCTGCACCAAAGCTCAACCAACTGGATCTCTCCATGCACACAAGTCCAACCCAGTGGGTCACCTCCTGCACACAGGCCCAACTCTGTGGGTTCCCTTCTGTACACAAGCCCTGCTGACTGAGTCTCCTCCTACACCCAAACCCAGTCTTCTGGATCTCTGTCCTGTATATAAAGACCCATTTAATCAGTCCCCTCCTGTATATAAAGCCAGCTTACTGGGTCCCCTCCAGTACACATGCCCAGTTTACTAGGTCCCTTCTGCACCCAAGTCCAGCTTACTGGGTCCCTTTCTTCTCAGAGGCCAGATCACTGTGTCCCCTCCTTTACACAAATCCCACCTACTAGGTCCCCTCCTGCATGTAAGCTCAGCCTACTGGGTCTCCTTATGCACCCAAGCCCAGCCATCTTGGTCCCCTCCTCTATTCAAGCCCTGCACAATGGGCCATCCTTCACCTAAGCCCAGCCCACTGAGTTTCCTCCTGGACACAAGTAGATGCAACTGGATTCCCCTCCTATACCTAAGAAAGCATGCTAGGTCGCCATCCTGTACTAAACCCAGCTCACTGGATCTCCTCATGTATACAAGACCAGCCCATTGGGTGCCCTTCTACACAAAGTCCAAGCCATTGGATTTCCTCCAGTACACAATCCCAGGCACTAGATCTCACTCCTGAAACCAAGCCCAGCCCACTGGATCTCCTTCAACACTGAAGCCCAGTCAGCTGGGTCACCCTCCTGCAACCAAGCCCAACCCTTTGGGAACCATCCTGCTCACAATTTTAGCTCTCTGAGTCCCCACCTGCACCCAAGCCCAACCCATTGTAGTTCTTCCTTCACATAAGCCCAGCCATCTGGTTCCCCTCCTGCAACTAAGCCTTGCACTCTGGGACCCCCTCATGCACCCAAGCCCAGCCTCTGTGTCTTTCCCTTGAAAACAAGCCCAGTACATTAAGCCCCTCCTGCTGTCATGTCTACTCTTTTTGGTCACCCTCCTGTGCACAAGCTCAGCATACTTGCTTCCTGTTCTGTGCCCAAGCCCATCTAGGTGTGTCCTCCCCTGCACCCAAGCCCTGCCTAATGTGTCTCCCCTTGCACTCAGGCCCAGTCCAGTAGGTTCCCTTTGGTACTGAAGCCCAGCTCACTGGGTCTCTTCTTTTAACCAAGTACAGCCTAGTTGCCCTCACCTAAAACAAAGCCCAGTGGTCACCTCCTGCACATGCATCCAGTGGGTCACATGATCAACCTGTTTACCTATGAGCAAGCATGCAATTGCATTGAATCAGAAGAAGGCAGCCAGCCATAGGGGATAGTGGGTTGTGTCAGTCACCTTCTTGCTCTGTGTAGACATACATCACCAGCATTCAAGTGCTGGGAGGGGGTTGAGGGTGGGAGGAGGGAATTGCCATCGTGGGGGTGGGTGGGAGCCATATTTGAATTAGCACAAATAAGTGCTGTAAGATGGTGGCCAGCAGTGAAGGCGGGAAGGTTGTGCCAGCTGATGATCATGGAAGATTTTTTTTTAAATACAGTACTCACCACTTATAGCGGTCACCGTTAAGGCAGACAAAAGGTTTTGGCGGACAAATTCAGTTTGCCAAATGCCCAAATCTATAACCACTTAATTAAATCATGCTGATATTGCATACCTTGCTCATCAGCAATAACGGACATGCGGATCCCAGGTGTCGGTTATCGCCGATGCATGGGTAATATTGATTTTATACAAAATTTGTTTTATTTGACCATAATCGCCACTGGTTACATACCAAAGTTGTTTCTGTGTTCCCAAAACCATATTTCAATCAATCAATCAATCAATCAATCAAATCTTTATTTATCCAGGCAAACATCATTGAGCAAAGCTCATTTGCAAGATGGACCTGGTAAGGTCAAGGTTCAATTTACATGAAATATAACATACAGAGTATACACACTTTGAGAAGACAACAAATTGATACAATACATCAATTCTGTGTCACAGTACATTGATATGCTACTAAACAAAAATATAATACATATATACATGATTCATGAAGTAACCAGCTTGCTAAATTGGTAATGGGAGACACTTTAAAACTAACACTTTTGATGAAGGGTTTAAAGTGTCAGAGATTTACTTAGATATTTTAAACTCAGGTGATGTGCTGTATGGACAGCTGGAGGTTATATCTACAAGGAGTGAATTGTAAATGGTAAGTACCGGAGGGGACAGTGACAAAGGGGATGGATAGGGTGAATACCGGATGTTGTGGCCAGGGGTTGGGAAAAGGGTGGTGGGGGGAAGGAATGGAAAAAAACTGATGCTATAGAGGGATCAATAGTGGGTCTAGAGGGAAGGGAGGAGGCCAGACTGGTGAAGTATAAAGCAGAGAGTGTAAAGGAGATTATGTACATTAATGAATAAGAAGAATGGATTGTGGTGATGGTTTATGAATTGTGAGGTAACTGCTCATAGGGTGCTGAAGAGCTACCTTATAATGGTCGGCCAGCTAAGGAGAAAGATGAAAGATTAATCTAATGTTGGTGGAAGCAGTTACATTTTTCTTTGAATATCCTGTTGTATAGATATTTGAAGGCTGTAATAGATATAAGCTTGTTCACTTTCAGTGTCTTCTGCATTGTGTTCCAAAAAGTAGATAACACATAGCTAATGGCATATCTTCCATGCCGAGAGTGGAATTTAGGCACTTTAAGCATAATGAAGTTCAGACTTCTTAATGCATAACTACTTGGTGTAGCTTGTAAGAAGCAGTCTGAGATATGTTTTGGAAGCTGCTGTGATATTGCTCTGTTAGTCCATAGTATTGCATTCCTGTCTCTTCTAAATTGAAGCGAGGTCCATCCAACTGCAGTATATAGCAAGCAGTGGTGAGTGCTATAGGGTAGATCTGTGATAAACCTCAAAGCTCTGTGGTATAGTGTGTCTAGTTTGTTCAAACATGCAATCGGGCAGCGACTATATAAAAAGTCAGCATAGTCTAGTACTGAGAGGAATGTGGCCTGGACCATCTTCTTTTTTGAATCATTTGTAAGGAAGTGCTTTATTCTATAGTAAACATTTAGTTAACATTTTGTCCTTATTTCTTCTGTGAAAGTTTCTCGATGCTCGATGCTCAGTATCTGACATCACCAAGCTTTCCTAGTCTCCTAACACTGATCTCATGGTTCCACATCCGGCATGACACCACTGACAAACATCGGTCAATCAGCCACGTCCCCTTTCTGTCACCCAATGGGCTGCTGTTGTCCAGCCTAGTGGAGCTTCAAAGGAGGCTCAAAAGATTACTGTTACTATTAGAAATTGAACTATGGCATCCAAATTTAAATGCACTGCTCTTACCCTTCTAAAAAAATACAGAGATGCTGCTTGAAATTGATTATATGCCAAAAATGAGTGTCCATGACCTGGCACTCCACCTTGGCCTCCCAAAATCAACCATGGTTGATCTTTTGTTAGTGAATGAAGAAAAAAGAGTTATGCATATAACACCCACCCTCTGCCCTTCAGTATAACACATCTTCCTTCCCTCACCTCCACTAACTTGATGAACAAGCAAAATAAGTGAGCACTAAAAGCACAAGCATTGAAAAAAAAATTACCAAAAATGCATGAAACAGTAAAATGGACAGTCCAGGCAACGATCAATCAACAGTTACACAGATGTGTCCACTCTATGCGGTGCATACTGTATAGCCAATTTAATGGAGATTGTGGGTGATGGGGGGAGGAGGGGGATGGATTCTAACAGAGGGTGGGATGGCAGGGATTGGTCCCATGTCATAATGGTGCTCACAGAATAGCAATTGCCTTTACGGTGAGTGTACATCGCCAAAAATAAATTTCTGCGATGCACGCTCGTTGCACGGACAAAACGGCACCTGAGACCTATGGGTCTCATTTTAATGCAGGGGCCTTGCACTCTGCACTACTCTACTTATGGATTCCTCAGCCCGAGGGGGGGCCGGGGGTGAAAACTGAAAAAAATTAAAGCTGCCTGCTAGCAAAAAAAAAACCCACACCGCACTGCTCTGGACCCAAAACCTGTACCCTGCACCTCCCAGCCGACCACCCTCTCTAGCAGACCAGCTCGGCAGCTACCTGCCACACCCCCTCCCACATACCATCCCTCCCCTGCCTCTCCCCCCCCACACTTATGTGCGAGCGTGTATACCCGCTACTTCCCATCACAGTATTTTGCCCCACCCCAGTATCTCGTCACCCCTGCTTGGTAGTTGTGAACACAAGTGCTGTAATTGAGCCACCATTTTTGTAGGCACCCAATTTCAGTCACCTTTTCACTGGATACCACAGGGGTTGTATATCATACAGGGTATAGGGCAGGGCTGTTTCTTTTTCTTCTTTTTTTGTTATTAAATATTGTATATCACAATGGTGACTTATTTATGGCATTTGGAAAATACTATTCATCACTCCCATGCCCCTAGTTGCCTTTTTTTTTTAGATTCGAGGAAGGAAGGAAGGAAGGAATGCCTGTGGCTGTCATTTGAATTTCTGTAATCATTTTACACACTGCTCTTCCTCTTTAAAATATTCTCAACTACAACTCTCAAAATGCACCAGATGCTTCCTGTGTCCAGCATAACCTGACTGCATTGCTGCTAGGACTGTCTGAATCAGGGAATAGTCAACAGTACTTTCACATTCAGGCTGGATGTATTAATGTTTCCCTTAGTTGAAATGTGTCTCTGCTAGGTAAGAAGTTCAATGTAGCTCTTATTGTCTCACTGAAATGCCAAATTCTACGGTTTTCATCTGAATTAGAATGCATTAAGTACACAGCAGAACTGAATTTAAGCACATTGATAGTTTTGTGACTGCACATATTTGTGCCTATGGATGGGGTGGGGAAATACAGCATCAGTGTTTGCAACTGTACTTTTATTTTCCACCAGAGGCAAAAATCTCAGATGCGGTTATCTATAATTACTGATCAAAACGTGTGTCCTTTTTGATTTAAAAGATTTTGAAATAGTCATTGTTGTAATTAAACAAAGCTTAAATGTACAGTAGGTGGCATTTGTAGATATAACAACACTGTCTAGAAAGGATCACATTGAAATCAGTCAATGGTACCAATGCACTAATGGGGCATAAGGTAGACGACAAAGGTGCTTACCCTACTCATGTAGCTCTGCACCCACGGACAGGTGCACACAGGTCGGTATGCACCATCACCAACCACCTGTCCATGGCCCCCCTGGCATGCAGGATCATGTCAGGCAGATTGGAGCAGAGTAGTTGATCCAGGAAGGCAGCCAATTGGATGCCCATCCTGGGTCCCAGAGTGGATCCCTTGATCCATGGGAGCAGAGGAGTGTGGGAAGGCAAGGGTCCAGGTGCATGATAGCACACACAGGAACCTGGGGAATGCACTGGTGGCCATTGACTAGTTGTACTGCCCCCTGTCTGAGACCATCCCAGGTCTCCTAAGATGGCTGACACCTCCCCCACATGAAAGCTGCAACCCGATATGGTATGCCAGTACACCCCCCACACATACAGCATAGCCCTGTCCCTGGTATGGTATGCCAGTACACCCCACATACACAGCATAGCCCCATCCCTACACCAGTAAGATGGCTCAGCCCCCAACACTGAGCCCCTGCCTGGTCCCATATGACAGCTCAACCCCCACACACAGCTGGGTCCCAGCTCTGGTCTGCAAGATAATGACCCCCGGCAACCAGTCCCCATCATGGTGGTAACTGCCCAGTACTGCACAGGTCAACCACCCCAACCCTCAATCCCAGCACCTCTATCTCCTATTGGGTGTGTACTAGCATGCCATACCAGGAACAGGGTTCTGCTGTGTTGGGGGGGAGTGTCAATGACATACGTGACTGGGCAGTGTCTCTTTGTGTGTGCAAGGTTGGCTGAGTAACACAGATATGGCAGGGTCCCCCCTGCTGTATCCTGCACCCTACTCCACCCCTCTGTGTGCAGCACTATGTGCCTTTGTGACTGGTGTATAGTGTGGGCATGCCCCTGTCTCTCCCCCAGACTACCGTATTGTGTTACAACCTGCATGGCTGGGGAATCTGGTGTGCATCTGGCCAGTGCACCTTTGGTGAATGCTGCTGAGGATCTGCAGGCCCCCCGCTGTGCTGCATTCCTCCGTATGTATGCCTACCTGCCCGGTTTACATGGCGCATTGGCATGATACATAGGGCCCAATGTGTGTGGGCGTGGTGTATGTGTGCCTTGGAACACTTTTTCTGGATGGTGGTCTCTGGATTACACATACAGTATTGATTAAAAAACCTATAATTTGACTTCTGTGTCATTTCCAGCCACTGTGCATGAAGGAGGTTGGGGGGTACATGTGCTGTAAATTGTTGCTGCTGTGGGGAGCTCTGGATCATTGCTGGTGTGCATGAAAAGGGGAGGGGGTATTCAGTATCCCTGTCCTGCTTTCCACACCAGCAGCATTTTGTGCCATGACATTAGTGCAACCGTGTCTATGAGATGGACATCACATGCTTCATACTTAGGCTGCAGAAGATGCTGTAGTGATTTCAGCTCATTCTAGCATGCCAGAACACTGCTCTTCTCAAAGTCCAGTGTAACCAAAAATGAGTGGGGGTGGAATGTTCAGTTGTGGTATGACACACCATTCTGCCAACAAGCGTGCCAGTGTGCTGGAATAAGGCTGTTGAGTGTTCAATTGTGGACCAGCATCTCCAGCATTTCTGCATCTAGCCTTTATAGGAACATGCTTGCAAAGGTGGCTAGTGCTCCTGAACAAGTAATTAGTGTTTGGTGTGTCGAATTTGAATATGTATTTTTAGTTATGTTGCATTTAACATGTGTAAAAGGGGATGCTCTGTATCACTGAATTCAAATATATAGTTTTGTTAATGTTGCTGCCAATGTGCTGGGGGTGCATAATTTTGTTTATGTTTCAGTTTCCATGTGTAAGCAATTAGCATTTACTGTATAAATAACTTTTGTTACACATTCCTATCTCAAAGCACTTTACAAGTGATGAGAGACTGGAAGTGTAGTGACTGTAAGGTAGCAGCTAAGAAGAGCACCAAATGAATGGCGCGGTATCAGGGGGCGAGAGAGAACAACAGGAAGGGTGACCACACAGAAAGGTAGAATGACAGCACATGAGCGAAAAGCTCTGCAGCCCGGTAACAGCACTCCCACACACAGCTAACAGCAGCACCGTCAACACCAGCAGGCCGTCAGGAGGGAGAGGCACCACTGGCAGGGAGACACATCTGAATGATGAGCACAGGACAGCACGCACAGCAGGCCATGGCCAGCAGTGGTAGCAGAAGGCAATGGGAGAGTGACGGGTAGGCCACTCAGGGGACAGCACTGCCAAGGAGGCACACACAAAAAGGAGCAACTGGTGGTGCACAGTGCAGAGGGACAGCTGTACGAGCCTGTACCACCCAGAAGTACCAGGGCCACACACAGAGACAGGGTGCAGTGCAACATCCCCAACCCCAGTGACACCACAGCACACACAGACACTTACCGCACCAGACAGCATAGGGAGGGATGGAGCGTAGAGTACTGCACAGACACAGGGGCAACACAGATGAGGGTGGCGATCCATGGTAAGCATGGCCCACAGACATGGTGGCGATGGGGAAGGGGGAGTGAAACAACACCACCAGATATGCAGCAAAGGCAGGAAAGGGGCATGGACCAGTGGAAACTGGGCAGGGGCACCCAGCGCCCATATCAATGACAGCCACAGAACACCCATCAGATGTGACAGCATCAACACCATGGAGGTGCGTTACATGCAGAGCCAGAAGGGCAAGCCCATGGCTGTCTACAATGGCTTTGTGTATCACAGAGATAAGGAGGGACCTGACAAAGTATATTGGAAGTGTGCTGAGGTGAGGAAGTACCACTGCATGGCCAACCTGCAAACAGCTGAAGACACGGTGGTAGCCACCATCAAGGACACAATCACACCCCTAATGCAGTGGACGTGGGCATGCAGCAATTGATGGGAATGCTGTGGGACAAGACATGGCATACCATGGATATTGCTTTGCAGGTCATCATGGCAAGCATGTTGGGCATCCCTGTGGATGTGACCGGTCGCCTACCAGGAGTGCGTCTGCTGCGCCAGACAGTACAGCGTGTGTGACATGTGGCCTGTAGCTGGCCAACCACCCCACAGTCCATCGAGAGTCTAATTATCCTGGAGGAGTACACTCTTGCGGCAGATGGCATGCGCTTCCCCCTGTACGACAGTGGGGGGGTGAGACCGCATCATCATCTATGCCACGGACCGTGGCATGCTGCAGCTGATCAGCAGAATGGACTGGTTCACAGATGGCACATTCAGGGCATGCTCAGCCCTGTTTGATCAGCTCTACCCCATACACGCCATCCAGTCAGGCACAGTCCTGCCCACTATCTATGCCCTGACATGCACCAGGCAAGCACAGACATACATCAGACTGCTAGGCCAGCTGAAGCTGCACAACCCTGCCATAACACCTTCCACAGTCCTGATGGACTTCGACCGTACCAGCTGGCATGGGGTCACCACTGTATTCCCCGAGGCACAGGTCAGGGGCTGCTTCTTCCACTTCACCCAGGCCCTGTGGCACAAGGTGCAGCAGCTGCCAGATGTACTGGCACAATATACCCATGACTCTGACTTTGAGCTTCCTGTTCTCATGCTGCTGCTGTTGTCATTCCTGCCACCTGCCGATGTGCCAGCGGTCCTCAAGGAGCTCAGGGAATGGGAGTACATTATCAACAATGAGGATATCCTCCAGCCCCTGCTGGACTATGTGGCGGACAAGTGGGTTGGACAGCCCACTGGGCGGTCAGTCCGCCAGCATGCCCCATTCACAATCAAGCAGTGAACTGCTATGACTCCACCCTCCAGGGCCTGGCGAGAACAAACAATGTGGTGGAAGGGTGGCACAGGGCCTTTAACACCCGGGTCGGTGCCTGCCACCCCAGCATCAGGCGCCTCTTAGAGTGCTTGAGAGAGGAGGAGCATATTACAGCTGTGTGGTCCGAGATGCTGTTGTCTTGGGCAGAGGCACCACAACCACGGAGACGGTATCAGGACCTTGATGCCAGGATCCACGCCATTGTGGCTGACTATGTCACCAGAAGCCACTAAGACTACCTGCGTGGTCTGGCGCATAACTTTGTGTTCCACGTGTGACCTGCCACAAGGTCACACCTTGCATGCACCAGCCCCTACTGCCGATGTCCAACCCTGGACAGCATGGCCCTGTGCGGCACTTCATGGTGCACAGTGTGTGTGCCCTCCAAAACCACCCTGCGTGGGTATGCCCTTCCAGGGCTTCCCACTCTTCCACCACCTCTCTGTAGTCGCCCTTTTGACCCCTCATGCATACCAGGGTCCTCATGCATATGCCACATACCACATGCTGGGGGGGCCAGCATCTGCATGGTGGGCTTCTGCACTACCCCTCAGCTGCACCCCCTGGTGTTCCAGCCATCCCCCTGTCCCACTGTGCATGCCCATATACTGGGCTCCCTTGTCACTGGGTGGTGGCTCGGTGCCACCACCATGCCTCCCTTGTGGTCATGGTCAGCCCGGCCATCCCTGGCCACTCGTGCTCCCGGACTCTCTCTCACTGTGGGGCGTCTTTCCAGGATGGACCATGCCACAGTGTGCTTTGTCCCCATTGCCTTGCAGGGCATGCCATGTGCTCGGCATTTATGGTATGATCCCAATCCCTCTGCAGGACTAGAAACTATGACCTTCTGGTCTAGATGTGGATGTTTCTTGTGGTTGGGGGGGTAGTGTTCTTGATCAATGAAACTGAATACATAATTTTGTTAGTGCTGCTACCAGTGCATATGAAAAGGTGTGGGTGTGGTGCTCCAGATTAAACATCAATATAATGAACTGACATTAGTATTGTGTGTGTGCATATATGTGTGTGTGTGTGTGTGTGTGTGTATGCATTTTATACAACAGTTTCATTTTGTATCATCAATGGTGATGATAAGTAATACTTTCGTCTGTTTATTTCTGTGACAAGTGTATTGGTGAAACCAGGACCAGACTACAATGGTAAAAACTGAATTTCCTCTATTGGACGGACCAGCTGGAATGGCACATGTCACAACATGCACAGTCTGGTGATTCCGGCTATTCTGGATTTCAGCACTGGGTTAATGAAGACCATGGGGACCCTCCAAAGTATTTAAAAGGTGCCTGACCCCCAGACCAGCATTCCACCATTGAACCACCCACACTGCACCTTCCAGATACTTGTAGCCCCCAAACCAGCCTCCAACCTCTAGCCCATCATACTCCCAGCAGGCAAACCATCATTCCAGCCTCTGATCCCCAGCTGACTACCCTCCCTGCAGCTGGACAACCTTTCCAGGACCACCCTCCATTCCCCCAGCTGGCCACTCTTCCAGCCCTCATGCCAGTCTCCCCTCCCCTCCCCTCTCCAGGGTGTCCAACCTGGGTACTTGAATGATCTTCCTCTGAATCTCTGTTCCCACCCTATGGATGGACTGACCCACCCTGGAAGCAGGAATGCCCACCCTGGGGCCAGAACACCTGCCCTGATGGCTGGAATGCCAACCCATTGTGTCTCAGTAACCACCCTGGTGGCCAGAATGCCCACTTCGAGTGGAGGACTGCCCACCCCGGGTATCAGAATGCCTACCCTAGAGCAGCAGTAGCCTCCCAAATGGACATAATATTCACACTAGGTGCCAGATGGGCCACAGTTGGACTGGAATACCCACCCAAAGTGGATCTACAGTAAGTCCACCGTCTCTCAAATCAGTGGGTGTCCACACTGATGGAGGCCATCATGTTTTTTCGTAACCCATTTGTTTCACCATTTTATAAAAACACAAAGGTCTATCCAGTCTTTAATTGCACTATTGCACAGGTCAGTGTAACAATACAGGCAAAAGGGCAGGGAAAGGCCCTACACAATGTTTCCACAGTACCCTCACCACCCAGTACACAAGGCATAGAGATCCTATGACCAAAAGAAGTACTGTAAGTACTTTTACAGTGGTTTGCTACCTTGTGAGCCAGAACATCCATTAACGAAAGAGAAACCGTTATTTGGTGCACAGGGCTAATGAACATTGGGATGCTCAGGAATGGGGCTATGGAGAGAGTATCCTCTGCATACCAGGAAGGAAACAGTTGCAATTGACTGATATAGGGACAATGGAACACCAGGTTAGACTACAGAGGTACAGTACATTAAAATTCAGACTTGATATTCACAGGAAGCATACACAATGGTGCAGGTCTTTGGTGGGTTGTGTTGATGTCTATGGCAGTAGTGTCAGGTGCCTGCTGTATGGATCTTGTCATGCAAACCATGCACCTGGCGCTATGCCATTTTCCCACCTCTGTTGCATTTATAATCCACCATGTTAGTGGTTGCACAGACAATATGCTGCCACTCACATTTGGATTAGTTGTTTGCATAGTGACGACATGCACAGTTAGTGCTTGAACAACCATTTGAGGGGAACAGGTCATCATCACTGTGACCTTGAGGGGCAAGTTTGGAAGGTACCATGCAAGTCTGGGGCAAAAGAGTGCACCATGGCACAGTTATGAGTCTGAGATTAAGCACCGGTGACATATGACATAGTCTTGGCACGTACACGGATGCACTGAATACAGACTTAACTACTGGCAGACCACACCCTGTATCATTATACAGCATGTTATAATAGCAATACTGAACATATGTGGGGCAGATGATGGTGAGATGGCCAGGGAGATGAGCATAGGGGGGAGTAGGGGGCTACCTTGACATGGAAAGGAGTGACAGACACTGGTGAAAATAGCTGTGGATTGGGTGAGGGAGGGGGACCACTAGACACCTGGGAAACAAATTAGCTTAGTAGTTGTAGATTGAGTGACGGAGGGGGAACTACTCAATGATAGAGAAACTTTAATTAGCTCAGCAGTCAAGCGCTGGTTGATTGGGGGGACCTATTCTGTCATGGATTTGACAGCACCCCAGCCAAGCACAAGCTGTAGTATGGCAGTAACTGAAATAATTAGAATGCCTCTTAAAATGATTTTTTTTAGACCCAGCATGCCAGTCCAGGTGCTGGTTTTCTAGCATCTGGACCAGCATGTTGCTGTAGTTGATGGTGAGACATGCTGGTGCTGGATTTGGCTGTGACCACTTTTCCAAGCCACAGGACACTTTTTTGTGTTTTTTTTTTAATATTTGAGATTAGTTATCCTTTTGGGTGACCCTATAAATTCAGTCTGTATCCACTACTGCCCTGACACCTCTTCTACTGATGCAAGGGCTACGAAAAAATTCCTGAAGCTTCACCTCCACAGTGAGCACACCTCTCCAGAATCGAATGTAATGGTGGTGCTGGGGTGCAACAGGGTGACCAGAGCTGGGACAGGCACAATTGGGGAACATAGATGCCATCCACCACAGCCATCCCCATTATAATCTCTACTTTTTTAATCCCTTCCTTCATCAATGGGCAAAACCATGAAAGGATGAAGGACTGATGTCACGTCACACCCTGTGATGTTGGATGTCTTCTTGGCACTTGTCCATAAGGCACTATTAAAACTGGGAAGGCAAGACCCTCACCAATAATCTGAGGATGCTATCTTCAACATGCACTAAGGCTCCACTGGCCAATAGATAAAAATTGGCATTATGTTTATAATCCAGGTCTTAAGATTCACTCCACCAAATCCATTCTCTGGACACTTTTGTAAAAGACATTAAGTGATCCCCATCGCGAAAGCCAGGTGTGACAGCGTCTAGTCACACAGTCCATACTAAATATGGGTATAGTGAAATCCAACCTGCCAGACTCAGGATCAAAATGTTTAACCTCAGACTGGCTAGTTCAGCCGGAACACCAGGATCAGGTGTAATTTATACAGTCAGGCTAGTCTGGATTTCATCTAGGGGTTAATGGAGGGTGTGAGACCCTCCAAAGTCTTTTAATGGTGCTTGATCCCTGGAACAGCCCCACACCATTTGACCATCTAACCTGTACCATCTACACCCCTCTAGCATCCATATCAGCCTTTGACCAACAGAAGACTCCCTCCAGGTACCTGGACCACCATTCCAGCCACTGGACCAGCCTACTATTCCCAGTCAACCACTCTCCCAGCAACTGGGACAAATATTTACCCATGGGACCAACACCCAACCTGCAGCCAACTACCATTCTGAGTAACCCCTGAAAAAGGAACCTCTTGGGCTCAGTGGGCCTACCCAGTGAACAAAATAAAATAAATAAATTAAATAAATAATTCCAACCCCCCAGACCAGCATCCCACCCCTAGCTGTCCTTCCTTCCAACAATTGAACCACTGTTACTGCCCCCAGATCAGCCCCTGCTGCTTATCTAACCAGCCTCCCTGCCCTTGAACCTTCTTTCCAGGCCCTGGACTGACCTCTCCTCCCCAGCTGAACAGCCTTCTAGCAGTGGGACTACCCTGCCAGCCATGGGACCAGACTCACATCCATGCAAATCTGCCTCCCAGCAGTTGGAACACCCCTCGTAGACCTCGGACCATCCTCCAACCCCTAGCAGACCACCTTTCCAACACATGAGCCATCATTCCAGCCTCTGGTTCAGCCTATGATTTCCAGTCACCACCCAACCAGCAGCTGGATTATCCTTTCATCCTCAGGATCAGCCTCTGACCCCAGCTGACCATTCTTCCACCCCATGGACCAGCCTCTCCTCCCCAGCTGACAAGCTTCCCATCACCTGGACCACATTCCAAACCTTAGACTAGATTCCCAGCAGCAACACTACTCTTCCAGCCCCTGACCTAGCAACTTTCCTCTCAGCAACTGGACCACTCTTTCAGCCTCTGGACCAGTCTCTTCTCCCCAGCTGACCCAGCCTCACTGAACCCGGAACATTCTTCCAGGTTCCAGACCAACCTCCCCTTGCCAGTGGACCAGGCTCTTGCAGCAAGAACACCCTTTCAGTCCCCAGACCAGCCTTCAACCCCTAGCTGACCTTCTACTCAGTGGCTGAATCACCCATCCCTAGACCAGCCTCTCATCTGAGAAGCCTTCCTGCACCTGAACAGCCCTTGCAGGCTCCAGTCAAGCCTGCTCTTCCCAGATGGCCAGCTTTCCATCAGCAGAACTGATCTACCAGCACCCAGATTGGCTTTCCATTCCTAGCTGACTTTGCTCCCAGCAACTGGACCATTCTTCCAGATCTCATACCAGACTATCTTCCTCATCTGACTAGCCTTCATTCACCTGGGCCACTCTTCTAGCCCCCAGAGTAGGCTGTTCTCCCCAGCCAACCCCACTGCCTATTCTAGAGTAAGAATGCCTATATGTTTTACTTTAGTGCCACCTCTAGGGTCAAACTTCCAACCCTAGGGCTAGAATGACAACCTTAGGGCTAGAATGCCTACTCCATGAACCTGAATGATCACCCTGAGATCAGAAAATCCATCTTGGGGCTGGAATGCCTGCTGGCTGTCCCTCAATGCATTCTCTAGGGATGTTTTGCCCACCATGGGGCTGGCATACTCCCTAGATGTGCCTCAGTGTCCACTCTTGGGCAAATATACCTGCCCAGGGCAATAATACCCATCTTCTGTTTCTCAATGTATACCTTAGGTTTGGAATTCCCATCTTCTGTGCCTCAATGACCACCTTAGGGCCAGCATTCACACCACTCCACTAGAATACTCACTGTCTGTGCCCACACTAGGGCAAGAACAACCATTGTGTGTGTAACCCCCACCCAGGTATGCAATTTCCATCCTGACAGCACTACCTAGTGGGCAGGGTTAAGGGAGAAATATGCCACTTGGCACATTGGCTAGGTTTGGCTACTCTGCAACAGGGGCACCCAAGTGACTCTGGACAAAGGAAGCTATAACTGTAATGTCCAATACCAGAAGTGGGATTCTAAAGTGTGGCTTTTATTCACATCCAACAGAATAACAAAGCATAGATTCACTTAGCCCTCAGGCTCTGAAACACACTGGGCACACAACCTGAACTTGTACGCTGCTCTGGGTTTTCCCTGGTTCGGCTCCCTTGCCAGCCCTTTGGACACTTTCCATATAACATGGAAACATTTACTGGTGGCTCTCTAAACCACCTATGAGCACTTCTGACTCCATACGGGAATCTTCCTCATCAATCCCACATCTGGCTACTTTCCTCAGGCACTGGCCAAGTACCTGAGAGAAAGCAACAGGTGTTCCAAAGCAAACCCATAGAGGTTGAATTTGGTTACTATTGATGGGGGGGTCTCCCACCTCTCGCTCCCATAATTCATACCCAGCCATTTCTCTGGACTGTAATACCTCATCCTTTAAAACACTTTGCTGTGTAAATTCTCATTTAATGCATTAACATTCAGTCTACTGTCTTTACATCCCATTTGTGCTGAACTTGAACATACTTAATAAGTGACTGTGTCCATTACTGTAGACCCCCCCCACAGAGTTAAGCAGTCCAATTCTCATATCTTCCAAACTGCACTTGGCTGTCTTTTCCTGACCCCATAGTAACAGTCATTATAGTTTCATCTTGTTTCAGGTGAAAACACATAGGCCCTTTAGCAGAGTGAACTCACCCCTTTGTTGCAGGTGCCCCACAGTCATTTTCTCCTCCAAGAAATCTTGTCCAGAACTTCTGGTGCCTCAGCACGAACTTAACTCAGGCAGTTTCATTTTTCCCTTTCCGGACTAGGGGGTTGCCCCTTGAAACAGGCTGATTCCTTCCCCCATCCCTGCAGAGATGGGGCCCTGAACCACTGAAAGTGGTCTCTACCACTTCACTGGACTCTTCTTGTGTTCCTCTTCAGGTAAGAACACACACCTATACAAAAAATAGCTCTTTGACAGAGCTTAGGTCTCTGAGGGCCTGCATACAGCAGAGCACCTCCTTCCTCTACTACAGACTGCAACACACTCTTACAGACTGACTTCAAATTCCCCAACATTCTACTCTAACCTCCAACTGCAACATTCCAGTGTGGCTTATGCAGCTGCAACAGTTCTAAAATGATGTCATCCCTCAGTCTCAGCTGAGACTAAGAACAGAGTGAGACAGTGTGAAATCCATTTAGCTGGAGTTTCACAAGCTGCCTTCCCTGCCTACCACTAGGTCTTACTGAGATTCTTGTAACCCCGGTTAACAGAGGGATTACACTCACCCTGGGCCAGGAAAATGACTGTCCGCAGTTATTAGTTACCTGACCTAGGCCATCCTACCCTATGTGCTACCTACGGAGAGGGGTGATCAGGCCCCTTCCTACCATGTGATCGGCACAGGCAGGCAATACTAAGGGACCAGAGACCATCAGCTGATGCATCAGCCTCTACTCTACCCACTGACTATGGGTACCTAGTGGCTCTGGAAGAACTGCCCAGAGCATAGCCCTAATAGATCAGTACTGCAGCCCAGACAGACGTTCAGGACCACAGCCTGTCTATCCCCCTAGCCATCTAGGGAAAACCTGTCTGCCTCTAACTTAAAAATTCCCAAAATAAAACAAACAGGGGACCTCCCCCCAACCTGGGACACCATGCAACCACACACTAGGAGCTAATACCATACACTATGCATTATTCCCACACTCCCCCACAACCATACCTGTTGAAGGAAAAGTTACACGCAGTAATAACAACAACAACAGTACTTTAAACACTACACTCTAAAGTACTACTGAGGAACTCCGCTGAGTCTCTCCTCCTCTTCTTATCTTCTCTTCCATCTTCTTCTGGAACACCTGCAAGAAAAGGAAAGACAACACACACTCCTAATCTGCATAAACAATCTATCTAAACCCCTACCATCTAAACACTGAAGAATCCCAAGAAAGATTTTTTTAGAAAAGTAGAAAAAACAGTATAAACATTAGAAAACAGTAGAAAACAATGACATTATTTACAATACACAATATTTTGGGGATGGAGTGCCCTAAAAGTCCCATCTAGTGACCACAGTGCCCAAAGGCAAGTCCATTAAAGACTCTCTCCTGGGCCGGAGCCCGGTGAAGCACAGTTCTAGCAGGCCAAAGTCCTGAAGGGGAGAGTCTTTGAGGACAGTTCAAACATCTGGAGTCTGCTAGTGAAGGGTGTGTACTGCAACGTCATAAGAATAGAAAAGTCTGGACTTACCAGTCCCTTGTAGAACAACACGATACCACATCTGGTCCTCGGCCAAAGACTCTCCCTGGCAGCATACTTCCAATACAGCTGGGCGGACATCTTCCAGGAAACAACATGAGGACACATCTGGAAACTGCTGGACTGATGTCATCTCTGGAGATGGAACCTTGGAACAGGAACAAAAAAGAAAACAGCTGGTCTGAAGTCATCTGATACTCAGGCGATGAATCAGGATACAGCTGGGCTGGTGTTCTCTCTGGATCTGAAGTCATCTGAGGGGCAGTCAATGGATTCTGGAAAGCCAGTACACTGCAGAAGTGATGAATGTGGGGCACCTGAGTCCTGGACATCCAGACTGGTGGAACAACATAGGTACGGCAATGGCTGGAGTGGCAGCACTGGCTACCACTGCTCTGCTTTCCAATTGGTAGGCATGGGCACATTCACAGGAAGGTCTTTGCATTGTTGCCAGTAGCACAACAGGTCAGGTGCTGGAATTATTACCCCATCTGGGTGCTCATAATTCACACTGTGAAAGGTTTCATGTCCCACTCCATCCACAATTCGAACAGTGTCAATAAACAGTGTTCTGCCTCTTTTCCACTGGCTGTATTTTTCTTGAAACATTCTGTTCTTGACATGCTTGTTTGCACCAGGATGGACATATTCCATTGTTTCTTCCCAAATCCAGGATTTCCTGCTTTTTTCAATCTCCTCCCAGACTCTCCGAGGAAAGGTAGGAAAGGACATCTCATAGATTTCATTTGCTTTCCTACGAACCAGTCTTTTCTCTTTACTAGCTTTGGTCAACCTAAGTCCTCTGGCCTGGCTTGGGGGCATCCAGTTCTGGTTCTGCTAGCTTCGCATTCTTAATGATACAAAAAATGGATCCCTGACTTCTTCTTGCACTGCCAGGGCAGTGGAATCACCACTCTTTTCCATGCGTTCCTCTGAGACAAGATCTTGAGGCTGTGTACCAGTTCCTTTTTCACAAGGCCACATAGGTTCCCCTCTTCTTCTTCCTCACTGAGAATCTGTGCCTAGGAGTAAGCAGTTATCCTCACTCCTGAGGCTGTCCACTCTTCGCTGGGCGTGGAGGTCGAAACCTCCCATTCAAAGGCCTCCCTTATCTTGTCTTCTCCTATGAGACTTGGGCTAGGCCCCTCTCTCCAGGGGTCTACTGATGCTCTTCCTGAAATGTCTCTCTGTGACTCAGACTCTGAAACATCAGCACATTGTTCTGTCTGTAAATCTGCACCCTCTTGCTTCTTGCCACACTCTGAGGGGTCTTCTCCAAAAGGCTCCGCCTGGTGCTGTGTGCTGCCAACTGCAGATTCTTGAACTTTTGTCCATGTGGGAGCCAAACGAATCTTGGGCGCTTTAAACAAACCATAATTCTCTAGGCACCCAGAACAGTGAGGTACCATGAAGACGTCCCTTCCAGCATTTAAGCACATCACACATACTTGCACTGCATATTCAGGAATCTCCTCATGATGAGGCAGTTGTCCCCTGTAGTAACATCTCTTAATGTCCCTTAACTTGTTTACTTCTACTGCTTTCACAGCCTGGGCATGATCCGGGTAACGGGCTGGTCCTGAAGCCATGACTGCAGAGAAAAAACAAACAACGCTCACTGTTATTTCAAGTCCCACATCACTGAAAACTTTCTTTCTCTTTCAAAATGTCTCCTCTTCTGCTGTGTTTACATTACTACCCCACCCTGTAATGGCGGCGGCAACACTCCTTCGCATCAACATTCTGCAATTGGGTCAAGCCACTGCACATCTGATTTACACACTATACTGATAACTTTGCTCAAACTGCACAAACTTGCACTGTTCTTTTTCCTAGCACATTTATATGATTTGCCACAGACTTTTTACTCACTGAAGACATTTCTCTAGCTTACAGTCCCTTAAAGCCTGAGTATTTCATAGCACAGGATTGCCTGTATTTCTTGCCGCATATCTGATACAACTCACAATCTCTCACTTGGCTTTGAAAATTATACTGACGCTGAACCTATAATTATGCTCACAGTCAATTGCTTAGAATTCTTGCTTTTGCTGGTAAAACTTAACACAGTCCTTATTTGCAAAGTGATTACACTGCTACACACATATTCAGCTGGCTTTTGGTGAAATCACACAGTTTGAGCAATTATTTCTGTTGGTACTCACTGTTATCAGTAGCTGTTTGCTGCGATGGAAAAATGGCCTGCAGCTAGTCTTGGAGGCCTCTGGAAAGAAGCGGGTTGGCAGTCCTGCTGATTGTCCATCTGAACACCACTCTCACAGTCCAGTCGATTGAGATGTGGATTGAGCCCGAATTCAAACAGAAAAGTCAGTTTTTTAACTTTTTACAGCACTTTCAATTACCACGATGCTCCTCCTGGTAAGCCAGTTCGCATACTCCACTCACTCTCCCTCTCAAATGCTGTGCAGTCGCTCTAGAGCTGGCTTGGGAGCGGGACTGATTACAGTCTCACCAATCACTCGATGCCATGCAAATGAGCCTCTTTCCTCTCGTGCTCTTCTCCTCATGGAGATCGTCGAGCAGGCAAATTTAAACTGCAAACCACACTTTTTTTTTTCAACTGAAACTCCTCGGTGGGAGCCCATTTCAACCATTTTTCATGGCCATTAAGCACAACAAGTCTCTCAGTCCACACGGAAAGCATTTCCAACATTTAGGGCACAATTTTCCTTTTTCTACCCACAGTTTTCCACACTTTTCTTTGTCACAAACACTTTTAAAAGCTGGCAAACGCTGTAATTTGATGCAGGACAAGGGCATACACTCTCAGGCTTTGCTGCTCCTTGGTAAACAGTTGGCATTTTAATAGCAGCAGTGGCACATTGATAACAGCACACAGTGGCACATTAGTTAAATGTTGCTTCAGTTGTTTTGGGCTACCCATTGCCAGATAACTAAAATGCTAGCCATTGTCCAAGTGACCTTTCTTACATTCCTCCCTAAATTCCAAACCCAAATCCTCAGCGGTGCCTCCATTTTTGTAACCCGTACCCAGGTATGCCATTTCCATCTTGACAGCACTATCTGGTGGGCTGGGTTTGGAGAGAAATTTGTCACTCGGTACATTGGCTAGGTTTGGCTACTCTGCAACAGGGGCACCCAAGTAACTCTGGACAAAGGAAGCAATAACTGTAATGTCCAATACCAGAAGTGGGATTCTAAAGTGTGGCTTTTATTAACATCCAACAGAATAACAAAGCATAGATGGACCCCATGGGGCTACACTCTTGGTAATGTAGATTTATGGAGACCAGAACACATCCTGATTCACTTTAGCCCTCAGGCTCTGAAACACACTGGGCACACAACCTGAACTTGTAAGCTTCTCTGGATTTTCCCTGGTTCGGCTCTCTTGCCAGCCCTTTGGACACTTTCCATATAGCATGCAAACATTAACTGGTGGCTCCCTAAACCACCTATGAGCACTTCTGCTCCATACGGGAATCTTCCTCATCAATCCCACATCTGGGTACTTTCCTCAGGCACTGGCCAAGTACCTGAAAGAAAGCAAAAGGTGTTCCAAAGAAAACCCATAGAGGTGAATTTGGTTACTACTGATGGGGGGTCTCCCACCTCTCGCTCCCATAATTCATACCTGGCCATTTCTCTGGACTGTAACACCTCATCCTTTAAAACTCTTTGCTGTGTATATTCTCTTGAAATATATTCACATTCAATCTACTGTCTTTACATCCCATTTGTGCTGAACTTGAACATACTTAATAAGTGACTGTGTCCATTACTCTAGACCCCTCACAGAGTTAAGCAGTACAATCCCCACATCTTCCAAACTGTACTTGGCAGTCTTTTCCTGACCTTACAGTAACAGTCACTTTAGTTTCATCTTGTTTCAGGTGAAAACACGTAGGCCCTTTAGCAGACCAAATTCACCCCTTGGTTGCAGGTGCCCTACAGGTGTTTTCTCCTCCAAGAAATCTCATCCAGAACTTCAGGTGCCTCAGCATGAACTTAACTCAGGCAGCTTTTTTTTTCCCTTGCCGGACCAGTGGGGTTGGCCCTGGAAGCAGGCTGATTCTTTCCCCCATCCCCACAGGGATGGGGCCCTGAACCACTGAAAGTGGTCTCTACCACTTCACTGGGCTCTTCTTGTGTTCCTCTTTGAGTGAGAACACACACCTGTAGAAAAAAATAGCTCTTTGTCAGAGCTTAGGACTCTGACGGCCTGCTTGGAGCAGAGCACCTCCTTCCTCTACTACAGACTGCAACAGACTCTTACAGACTGATTTCAAATTCCCCAATATTCTACGCTAACCTCCAACTGCAACATTCCAGTGTGGCTTATGCAGCTGTGACAGTTCTAAAATGATGTCATCCCTCAGTCTCAGCTGAGACTGAGAACAGAGTGAGACAGTGTGAAATCCATTTAACTGGAGTTTCACAAACTGCCTTCCCTGCCTACCACTAGGTCTTACTGGGATTCTTGTAACCCCGGGTAACAGGGGGGTTACGTGTGAACAGAATATGCAGAATGCCTACCCTGAGAACCAAGGTGACTACTCATTGTCTGGAGCATCCACCTTGCTGCCAGATCAGCCATCCCCAGAAAGCCCCCTGCCCCCAGAATGGCTTCCTGCCATGAGTAGAGTAACAGAGGGTCTGATCATTGTTCTTACTTTCCAGCAGAAACCATTAAAAGCTAACCATCCTGCCAGTCAGTGAACTATCCTGCCTGCCAGAAAGAATGCCAATGCCAGAAACCAGTGATATAACCATCTTCACCAGCAAACATACTAACATGCCAGTCTCAAGTAAGTCAGACCACAAGTTATCAAGGGACTTGAACAATGGAATAGTCAGAGCACTGAGATTGTTATTGGCATCTGGGTAGATTTAATTGGGAACACAGTTCAGGCTGACTAGGTATTAATTAAAAAGGCACCTGAAGATGAGTTTGAATATCTAGCCCACCAAACCAAATATCTTACCTTTTGCAAATCCTATATTTGACTCCAAGGTTATACTTTTACAATTAGGGCATAAGGTAAAACTGAGGTACAGTTTTGCCACAGTTTTGGTCTGTAGCAAAATTGTCATTTTCACCCAAAAGGAAATGATTAAATATTTAATTGTTGTTTTTATATTATTATTACTGCCATATTTCCAAAGACATCACCTTAACAGCGCATGCAACAGGCAGTCACAGGTCTGCTTCTATGTCAGAGAATGCATTTGCTTTTTTGTTAAGAGAAGGATAAGGATGACTCATCAACCAGCAGGGGGTGAATAGCGCACTCCCTTACAAAGAGCAGAGCATCTTGCCTATAGTACATAAATACCTAGACCTGCTGCTTGCTCCATTTATCAATGAATGTATCAACAGTTATAAGTATGTTAATTTAATGTACAACTGAATTAAAAGTTGCCTTTATAATCTGATTTTCCCCCTCTTTGTATGTATTTTACCCATGAACCACATGACCAAGTATTCATATATCTATCTACATATTATAGGGACACAGTCAAGCCCCTATAGTTATGGTTCAATGGTCACTTCTGTGTTAAACTCAAAATGTTGCACTTTAATAACATTGCAGCTGTTCAACTGATTCTCATGAAATTTGCATGTGGCATCAGGGACCAAATATCTCTTGCTGTGGTAAGTTTTGTTCTGGTCAGTTGTGTGGGTGCGGAGATATGGAGTGTCAGAAAATGTGAAAATTGCCACTTTTTGTCAAAGTCTATGTCACCTCATTTCTCAGAAATGGCTTGGATGTTTGGTTTGAAATGTTTAGATTATATAGGTCTTGGGTGACAGATGTGTCATTTGAAGGTTTGGTTAAAAAATATTAATCCATAGAGTCCCGGGGCCGGACTGTTTTTCCTCTTCATTTTATAAAAATTTTCTGGAACAGTTAGCGCCGGTACTTCATCGGCTGTTCCTCCATATCTTTTCTGGGGTAGCTGTTGATCCTCACCTGTTTGAAGCCTTGATTGTTCTCCTCCCTAAATCTGACAAAGACCCTGAGCTGGTACAGAGTTATAGGCCCATATCCCTTTTGAACCAGGATATCAAAATCCTGTCGAAGATACTGGCCGATAGGATTACCCTGATTCTTCTGGATTTGATTGGCATGTCACAGGTTGGATTTATGAGGGGAGCTCATCGTCAGACCACCTACGCACCCTTTCACATGTCTTCTCGGAGTCCAGAGATGCTACCTTTCCAGCAGTGCTGGTGTCCCCGGATGCCGAGAAGGCATTTTTGATCGTGTGAACTGGAATTTCCTATTTCAGGCTCTCAAGGCATTTGCTTTTCCCTCCATATTCATAGATTGGATTCATGCCCTATATCAGGCTCCCTCTGCTAGAATTTCAGGTAATGGGGCATTTTCAAAACCCTTTCTTTTACACTCGGAAAAAGGCAGGGTTGTCCCCCTTTCCCCTCTGTTATTTAATATATACTTAGAACCACTTATTCGAAACATTTTAGACAATCCAGAAATACATGGCATACTGATATGTAATAAGGTAGTAAAGATTACAGCATATGCTGATAATCTTCTTCTTCATCTGTCCCATCCTGTTACATCTATCCCAGCCATGCTAACTGCAATTGTGAAGTTTAGTTCCTTTTCGAATTACAAATTAAATTCCAATAAATCATCTATCTTCCCCCTCAATTATAAAGTCTTTAAACACGATAATACCCCCTTTGGGTTGTCCTGGTCTCCTGGTTTTCTCAAATATTTGGGTATTAGACTTACACGTAATCCTTCTTTGTGGTTTAAAGAAAACCTGGAACCCTTTTCCCAGGTGATTATCTAGGATCTTGATAGATGGTCAGAGCTCCCTATTTCATTATGGGGCCGTATCAGTATAATTAAAATGAACGTATTTCCCCACCTTTTTTACCCTTTATTTCACCTTAATTCCTTTATCCCACTACCCTGGTTTCAGAAAACGCATAGGCTTTTTACCAATTTCATCTGGTCCAACAAGCACCCTCGATCAGCATACCACAAACTGGTGGCTCCAAAATTTGAAGGGGGGTTATGTATTCCTCACCTGGCAATTTATTACTGGGCTAGCAATCTATCAAAATACTTAAAGTGGGCACACCCTGGGCCTGATAGTTTGAGGCCAGTTTGGCTTAGCATTGAATTAGACTTTATCCAGGCTATGAATATGGATCCCCTGACCCTGTTCTATGTCAAGTCTTCCTCTCTGCAAGAAATCCATAAATGTCCAACCCTTATGACTTCCTTAAAAGTACATGCTCAGCGTTGCTCCTTTTTGCATTACAAACTGCATTAGGATCTGTCTCAATCCATATGGAATACTCCATCCTTTACTATAAACAGAGGATCCCCCCATGTGGTTGCCCCAATTGGGGAAGGGATGGTACCTACTTTCCTTGATGGAGAGGGAGCTTGGATCTCTGTAACTAACATTATCCAGAAGTTTAACATCCCAGCAGCTTGTCACTTCAAGGTCCTTCACTTAAGGCACCTCTTCACTACCTCGTTGGGTAATACTCCTCCCCATCCTTCAGCATTTTCCTTAATATCCAAGCTTTCCTCCTTGCTAGGCTCCTCCAAGGTAATCTCAAAGGTGTATCAAGCCCTTTTTCATTGGTGGTATGGTGGTTCCTATGGTCCTACCAATCATTGGGTCTCTCTCTCTTTTCCCCCAGCATACCTTCGATTGGCCTGTATTATGGTGGTATTGTCACAAGTATGTGTCGCAAGACAGACTACAACTTATGCAATACCACATTTTACATAACCTGTATTATACTCCAGTAAAACTGGTGAAATGGGGTCTTCTCGAATTGGGACTGTGTACCAGATGTTCCCAAGAAGAAGGGACACTTCTACATGTATTTTGGCTATGTCCCAAGATAATTCTATTATGGGACTCAATTAAAGCCAAACTGAGCACTTTATTGGGTTTGCAGGATTGCTTTACTCCTGAAATTTGCCTGTTAGGAGACTTGTCCCCTATAGAGACTAAAACTTGGAGATTTCACATGTCTATGATAACATTATCTGTTAAAAAAGTTATACTTATGCATTGGAAGGATGATGTTAGCCCATCATATCAAGAATGGGTTCACAAAATTCTTGCCAAGCTTTGCACTGAGAAAGCTATTGCGAGTCTTTATAACAGGCAATGGAGTTATAAGAGTATCTGGGATCCCTTTCACACTCTAATTACTATTGGTATGGATAAGCGAGATGCTGGTAATTGCTTGTCTTAGTTCAATCTTGGCTCATTGTAATATGATATTATATTATATTATGTTATTGTACTGCTGTACCGGGGGAGAGGGGGGTGGGAGAGGTGGCAGAATACACTCTGAACTGTTATCATGCTGCAAATGTGTCACTAATTCTGTCCCCTGTACTGTGGAAAACTTGTTAATAAAGTTTGAATTGAAAAAAAAAATATTAATCCATTCAAAAGTTATTAAATTTCAAAGTTTCCAATTATTTCTTATGGGAAATTTAGACGTGAGGCTCAAAACAGGATTCTTGATAGCTATTTTGGCTTTAATGACTTTGCAGCCATTCACGCAATTTGCATTAAATTGGACAAGCACAATCAGGAACCAAAGATCTCTTGATGTAGTAAGTTGTGTTCCAGTTGGATGTGCAAGTGCAGAGACATGGAGTCTTAACAAATGTGCAGATTACTGCTTTTTGTCAAATTCTTTGCTTCTACAGTATGTTAAACTGAAAATTTAGCACTTTAATAACTGCTGACGTTCACGCGATTTGCATACATTTTGGAACACTCAACCAGGGGCCAAAGATCTCTTGGTATGGCACATTTTGTTCCAGTTGGATGTGCAGGTGTGGAGATATGGAATCTCAAAACATGTAAACTATTGTTTTTTGTAAAATTCATTGTCACTACATTGTGCAAAAATGTTGTGGAATTTTGGTCTAAATTTTTTAGGGTATATAGGTCTTGGGTCACTGTGGTGCCTTTTAAAGGTTTGGTGAAAATATCTAAATTAGTTCCAAACTTAATACATTTTAAATTTCCTCATTATTTCCTATGGGAAAAGTTATATGTGAGACTCAAAACAGGATTCTTGATCACGAAACAGGATTCTTGATCTTAATTTTCACTTTAGTAACTTCACAACCATTCAAACACTTTGCATGAAATTTGGCATGCCCCATCAGGGACTACAGATCTCTTTATGTAACAAGTTTTGTTCCAGTTGGATGTGTGGGTGTGGAGGCATATAGTCTCAAAAGTCTCAAAGAATATGTAAATTACAGTTTTTTTGTCAAGTAGTTTGTCACCGTGATGTGCATAAATGGTATGGAATTTTAGTCTGACATTTTAAAGGTATGTAGGTCATCGTTCACAGTGGTGCCTTTTAAAGGTTTGGTGAAAAAATATTAATATGTTCTAAAGTTATTAAATTTTAAAGTTCCTATTATTTCCTATGGGAAAAGTTAGATGTGCAGGATTCCTGATCATGAAATAGGATTCTTAATCCAAATGCAGAATCCTAGTTTGTGCTGTCACCATCTTGTTTTCTGTTAGCAAGGAAACAAACTTAAATTTCAAAACTAATACAGGGCTTTGGTAAACACCCACAGTTGTATTTACGTAATCAGGGATCATAGAATTGCTTTCTGAGGTTAGTTTTTTGATTACTTTGTGAGGGATGCCTTTTTATTAACCACGGAAATCCTGTTTTGCAAATTTATGATAACTTTTACCACAAAATAGGATCTTTTTTTGCAAATTGAAAAAAGGATTTGTGAAACAGGATTGTGTTTCACAATTTGTGAAAAAAGAGATTTTATATAGTTGATTATCACTTCATAGCAAAGAAACAATTTGTAATTTTGGACTGACATGTTCAAGGAAGAAAGGGCTTCCTCCACAGATGTGCCTTTTGCTGGTTTGGTAAAAATATATTACTTTGGCTTGGAGTTCTTCAGATTTGAATGTTGGTTGATTTTCCAGAAGATAACATTGTACTGGGAGGTTTACAGAGCCATTTCATTGTCACAATGGTGTTAACAAACAGTTTGTAATTTTGCTTTGACAATTTGAGGGTAGAAGGGACTTGTGCTACTGCTGTGCCTTTTGGTGGTTTCAAGAAAATATAGTAACTGTGTGTCAAGTTACACAGCTTTCACATTTTGCTGTGTTTTCTGTAGGATATTATTGCAATATGAGGTGTTTTTTGACACTGTATACTATGGAATGGGAGCACAGGGCTCAGATGTTCCAGCACTCCCACAGATAAATAAGGGTACCACTACTGTATCTGAAAAATGATGCATAGATGGGCATTCCTCATACCATTATGGACTGGGCCCTGCTCTTCCACATGCAAATAAGGATACCATTATGGGGTGTTGGGAGTGCAGGCTCTCTGGGCACAGCACTCCCAAAAGGAATCAAGGATAGGATTAGAGGGGCGGGGCCAGAGGGCCCTGTGCTTCCACAGACAAATAAGAATATGACTATGTTTTCTCAAAAAGTAAGGACATTCTTTGCAAAAACTTCGTTAATGCACTAGTTATGGTTGAAGTGACACAAGTAGAGAAATGTGGTGTTAGGATTTCCAACCCTAACACCCCACTGCCACCCACAGGCAGCAGCAGTTGTAGGGTGTGCCTTGCCATTGTCAGCCATAACACTGTCCCCATTCTCATATACTGTACCCATCTCAACTTACTTACTCATGGAATGGGGTGAGTGTTAGGGGCATGATATGAAGCTAGAAGAGGGGAGACTTAGAGGAGATGTGAGGAAATATATCTTCACAGAAAAGGTGGTAGATTCCTGGAACAGCCTCCCAGCAGAGGTGGTGGTTACTGAAAGGGTAACAGGTTTCAAACATGCATGGGATGGACACAGGGAGACCTTAGTATCAAGGCCAGGGAGGGAGAAGGCCGGAGATCAATTAGGGTCTATGGTGGCACAGTAGGTACAAACTTTAGGGTAGACCAGGTGGGTCAGGATGTCCTTTTCTGTCAACAGCTTGTATGTTTATAATATTCACTAAAAAAATACTGTTTTTTTCAGCAATTTTAATTAATTGGAAGTTTTGAGAACCCACATCACTCAAACCCCTGCAATTGGGTGCATAACCGAGAGAGAGAGAGAGAGAGAGAGAGAGAGAGAGAGAGAGAGAGGGTAGCACAGGTCTGTGTTATGTTGACACAGAATGTATTTTGGGAAGCACTAAGGAATTAGGTATTCTTAACTAATAACTATGAATTGTATATGGGGAATATGTGTAATTATCAACTAATGCTAAACAAGTTGAGTGTTAATTGAAAATAAGTGAGCCATTACATAATCTCAACTAATGATAAATAAATGGCAAATCAATACTCAATTAATAAGGGTTAGTTAATTCTTAGGTAGGAGACAGCTCAATAAATAACTGCAGCTGGTTGTTCTACAAAGGATTAACAACTAATTCATTTGCATGTGAAAGTTTCAACCAAAGCAAAATGAATGAATAGTTGAACAATTATGAATTATTAGTGAGTTGAGTCAGCTAAACATTAGGCCTATTTTTTTGTACGGGTACAGAGGGAATCCATGATACTCAAATCACAACACTGCTTCTGCATGCAGAAGCCCAGGCCCATGAAGCCATAGATATAAATTCACAGTACTCATATTACAAGAGTTATTTTGTCTGTAGAAGCACAGGCCCCTATGGCAGCCTCAGATACTTATGCACAATGTAAAGCCCCTGTGGCTATCTAGTGAGGCACATCCTAAAGTGTTCATGATACATATGGGTGCAAGCCACATGCCCCCTTGGTACTCTGTCTGCAGAAGTGCAGGTCCCCATGGGGCCTCAACTTCTGGAGTCACATGCACTCATGCTCACTGTATGACATACACACAGATGTTGCTACATAAGCACAGCCCCAATGTGGCATGTGATAATACAACCTTAAATACAGCACAAACCGCAAAGCTAGTGCATAAGTGCTAGTGCATTTGGGTCATCTATAAACAGTTGTATTTGTTTGTCTTACCTGATGATGACTGCCTGTGGTTGCTTGTGGGGTCTTGTCCTTTTGCTGATTGAGGGTTGGGGAGTTAGGGTTGGAAACCATAACACCACATTTTCTTACTTTTTTTGGCATTAGCTGAACCGTAATTGATCTATTAACACATTTTTTTGCAATGAAGTTCCTTTCCTTTTGAGTTAGTGGAATCATGTCCTCATTCAGGCAAGTCCGCTGTGGAACCTACATGAACAGATGCAGACGTGCAGGACCATCTGGGCTCTACATCAACAGACTATGTTCCCTGCACATTTGTGCAGCAACAGATGCCAACAAATTCACAGGGTGTCTGGTGGGCTGTGGAAAAGCACTGAGTCATGCACTTCCATGTGGCTGCAGACAGAGACACACAGGGAAAAGAATCAATGTCTCAGCTGAAGCAGAGTGCTTCCTGGCATGCTCCAGTGCAGAGGTGCAGGGCTGTTTGCCAAAAGAAGAGTCCTCTTCACTAAATGCTACTTGGGCCCATGTGGCTACCCTGGATCTATCCTTGCCACCAGGCTGAGGGGTGGTGTTGCATGACAGCACTCTACCACCCTGCCTTGGCCTATCCAATTGGGTCACTGAGCTTGCCATCAACCTCAACTCACTGCCAATGGATCAAAAACAATACCAGCTGGGGTGATGTCTGGTACTACACACTTATTTCTTAATAATAATATTTATTTTTTCTTAATTTTGACCCCAGATTTTCAAGATAGTCATTTAATAACAAAACTATAGGATTCAAAAACTGAAGTGTGTGTAGCTTTTTTTGCAGACAGAAAAACATTTAAAAAAGTTCATACTCTTAATGTAGCATGATAAAGTGATTCTCTGTCTTAGATACACTTCAAAACCCAGTGCCTCTACTAAATGAGTTTGCAGTCAGGCAGCTTCCCAGCATCTGCTCATAGTTGAACAAAAGCTTGCATGCTGTTTCATGTGGAAGGTTATATATTTTTGGATGGAGATGGTTGGATTGGTGGAGGGGGGTCTAATGCCAGAAGGTTTTCATTTCACTATTGTGTGATAGTTCAGCTGCTGAAATTTTTAAAAGGGAGCTGAAGTCATTCTTATTTAATCAAGCTTTTGTAGATCACTAATCAAATGTATTTATGTGAAGATTTTACTGTGTGTTTTCTTGATTTTAAATGCTGTTTCATTGTAAAGTGCACTGAGTCAAAATGAGAAGTGCGCTATAAAAAATAAAGTTTGATTGATTGATGTTATTGTGTTGTCATTATGTCTAAAAGACTGCAAAAAAATCTATCTGCCCTAAAGTTAATGGTAAAAGGACCCTCCCAGTTTAAGAAAAGCTATTTTGTGCTCAGCCTGTGATGATTTAATATCAGCTATAGCTGAGATTGCGTTAAATACTCTCAAAGGAAATATTCTATTGTCAGCTAAACAGCTAGGTTTTCTGAAATAAAGGGAGATGGCCATTAAAACCTTAAGCAAAAAAAAAAGTGCAGTTAAAACAGAAAAAAAAAATGTAAACCAGGCATGTGATTTTATAGGGGCCCTTTTATCATTCGCTGTTTACTGGATTTACTGGATTTATTAGAGACAAACATAGGCAAAATGCCCATCAAGAATGTCTCCCCACACTAGCATGGTCTTGATTTCCTAATTATTTTATCCTTTTTGTCAATATGTGTGCATCAAGAGACCTTTTAAATGTCTCTAAGGTATTCAGTTCTACTATTTTCCAAGGTAGCTTATTCCAGTACTTAATAGTTCAAACTGAGTAGTAATTGTCCCTTTTTGTTTGTTTTGACCCATGGTACCATAAATTGTTTGTCGCGTTCCTCCGATAACTGGATTGCTAGCTAACAGATAATGGATTTTACTCAAAAAATGTATTTGGTACCTCAGCAACAGATGAATCATATTAAAACAAATTCTCCTGATGAGGACATGAGAAAAGTTGCAACTAACAGCTTGGACACTGAAATGAAAGCTATACTATCCCGGACTGATTTACCAGACTGCAACAAAGCCAAACTGTACTCCACTGTGATACAGTGCAATTTGACTTAGGGAACACAAATAGAACAAGCTAAAACTCATTTGACATTATTCATGCTTGATGCTGAGATGGGGGGGGGGCTCAGGAAGCCCCTGCTACTGCTTCTGTTGAGTCAGTGTCTTCCTGAGTGCAATGGAAAAAGACATTTTGAGTAGTATTTCTCAAAAGTTTAAAAATAATGCATTGCTATTATTAAAACAAATGACAAAAAACAAAGATAATCTCTTTTGGAATGATAAGGGGGGATTTAATGTATAAAGGCAGTGTTGTTTCTAGGTCTCACATGGTTGATTTGGCAAGGGCAGCAACTGCTACACATGCAGTCCCTGACCACAGGAAGCCAAAAGGCTGGGAGGTCTTTGTGAATGCAGTCACAGAGGCTAACATACCCACCTCTGTCTTTGGTCATTCAGCAAACAGAGACAATGTGGAAAGCCTGAAAATAGCTGTTGCAAAAGCTCCCAATTCCTCTCCTGTTAGCAAATGGGCAGTAACCCCCAAAATATGACGGACTTCTAGAAAACCTGTGTGAATCCCCATATACAACTTAAATGCCTTCTCTTTGTATGAATGTGAATGTTATATACCTCAGTGACTGATGTGTACTGCCTATATTAGCCATCTACCTCATATTCAATATGTTAGCATGTTGTTTTTTTTTTTACAAAAAAGGTGTTTATACTGATGTATGTTATAATCCTACCTCATATTCAATATGTTAGCATGTTTTTTTCTTACAAAAGATACTTATATTTATGTATGTTATAAGACTACCTCATTGATATGACATATTTTATATGTATTTTTTAACAAGAGATGGCTTTATTTTTTTGTATTTTACCAATAATCCTACCTTTGATATATGTCACATTTTATGGGCATGTGCTGTTTTTACAATAAATGCCTTTATGTTTTATACAGTGTGTAATTATTAAAGACATTATATATCTGAAAATTTCAAACACAGCCCCCCCACCCAGAAAAATTGACAAAGAGACACACAGATCATGAGGATCATATATGATTTTTTATAAATGATGGTTTTGTATTGTTACAAGTGATTGCATATTTTAAATTCATTACAAGACGAACAAGTCTGGACATGCTGCAACACCACTGGTACATGCCCTGGCATGTTTAAGAGTCTGAAAGGGCATGGTACAAAACTAGTCAACATGGCATCATTTTTGAGCAAATCATTAGAGTACATTTTTAGAACTTGATCGTATGAAAATCCTTTACATCTGTAGTGTAAGAAAAATATGCAGTGAAATCCACAGGCAGTAGAGAAGGAATCTTGCAACTGTGTTTGTGTATAGGATTGTCTTTGCATTTCTGTTTAAAAAGATCCCAATCAATTGTGTATAATTATCAGTATGAAAACCATAGTTGTTGAAGAACTCCCCAGCCCTATTTTCTGAAATGTATACAGCTAACCAGTGCTGTCCATGGAGGTCATGGGGGTCAGTATTAATGATTAGTGCCCTGGAGATATCTCTCAGTCTCTCCTTCGGTAGCAAATCACAGGGAAACACGTCCAGAAAGCAGTCATGGACCTGGGGGTCATTGGTCACAATTTTTTTGCAGCTGCTGTTTGTTCATTTTCATGGTTTATCACATACAATCAAAACATAAATGCTTCTCTGGTTTATTGCAATGAGATTATCATACACAGCATAGACAATGAGATTAACAGTATGAGGAAGGGCTTCTGCAAATCTGATTTCTGCACTGAGGTTCCCTATTTTAATTAAAGAGTAATGATCAGCACATTCTAGGTCTAGAATCAGATTAAAGGCAAACAGTGTGTAGCCTTGGGTGAATGCCTGATGATTGACAACAAGGGGGCAATCTTTCATGTTTTTCCTGGCAGCCTGTACTAGACTAGACTCACAGCATTCCCATTTCTAAAATTGGGTTGCAGAGGTTTAGCTGGGATTTGTTCACTGTCCAGATACAGAGCCAAACAATTAATGTTAAAATGTTTAAAGTTGAAGGGGTTTTAAATGTAGGAACCGCCAAAAGCATTGTCAACAAATGCCATGACCATCATGTTTGGTATCTACTCCAAAAACAAATTATCTTGCTTGCAGATCCTGTTGCCTTCAGGGATGCTGAACACTGTCATCCCCACTCTGTCTATAGGGTATTTAGCACTGGAGGTCAGCAGGGCTTCTGAGTGTCCCAGACGAACACTGGGGGACACTTTTACCCTTTTGATAAACAGAGAGGCAGCCATGATTTTTAGCTTATAAGCCTCAGCATCTCTGCTCAACAGACTAAAGCTCCCCTGTTATGTGTCAGTTTAGTTTTAATACCCACACCACTCAGCATCAGTTTCTCTTGGAAAAACAAGTCTGTATGCAAGTGGCCCAGAAGCTCTATCCTTCCAGTAAGATGTGTGAAAAAGATTCTTTTATTAAACCCTACATTGTCAGCAGTTCTTTCTATGGTTTCACGTTCCCTCAGGGTGCCTTTGTAAAATAACCCTCCCGTGACTGGGGTAGAAAGGGTCTCTTCACTGAAGTTCAGCACAGATTTTATGATAGCCCTGTAGGGGTAACAGTTATTGCTGTGACTTATGAGCTGACCCCCTATGGTCACATTCAGCTGACTGAAAATGGCTGCCACTGGGTAGTTTATGAGGCCCACTATGGCCACTGCAGGTATATCTCTGCCATTTGCTTCAGTGATTTTTCAAACTAGGTAATGAAGCATGTTGTTTAGATCCAAATATTCTTCGCCATTCCCTGCTATATAAAATTCAATAGGTGAAGTTTCTGAAAGGGCAACCAGAGGGGATATCTCTACATAAATGCTTTTTTCAATGCTTGTCTGTCTGGGAGCAACCACAAACAAGTCCAGTTCTGATTTTGTACATTCTTCCAAACTGCAGTCCACGAAAGCCATGTTTTATTTATAGAACAGATCTTTGTTTTTTTACACCCCCTTGAAGGTCCTTTGGACTTTGACCTCTTTCTTTTATATGACGTTTTGCATTTTTGAAAGACACCTTTTAAAGTAGCCAGGAGGTCTGATGAGAAACGAAGGGAGTACTCTGCGCTTTCTCTTTCTTCCTCTTTTCACCACAATCAGACCTGAACTACCCTGAGTGGACTTCTCTCCTCCTGACATTTTTTGAGTGACAACACTTGTCACATGCATCACAACATCCTCTGTGACTTTTTTAGCAGCCGTTTGTAGATGTGGTTTGGTAGTTTCAAACCCCTTTCTTAAAAATGGAACTGCTTTTCTAAACAGAGTACAAATATCCCCGCTATACTGAACCATACATAGTAGGAAGTCCATGAAAGCCCAGAAGGCCTTATCCTGCCTGTGCCTTGTAATAGCATCTGTACAAGGAAGGGTCCCCATAATGTTGAACAATCACTATCATTGCTTAAATTTTAGAGTACTCTTTGGGGGCGGAAATGCAACTTTACAATCACCTTTCCAAACCAAAATGGCACAGGTTCATTTTGATCATTCTTTATTTCAATAGTGACTGCATTGATCTGTTTACTGATTGCTTGGTAGTGGGGATTATCCTAGGCCATGGTCACTACCTCATTGTCTTGGCCCCTCACGAGTACACATCTCAGCAAAGGCACTAGATCACTGGTGGGCAACCTAAAATAACTCGAGGGCCGCATGACCATGCACAACCCAGACCAGACTTTTTCACCACAAAAATTAATCAAAAGTGACAGATTTGAATGCAAAAAAACTTATTTAATAGATTGGTAACATCATTAAAAGTTTAAAAGCAGTATAAAAAGTATTAATTACAGTTAAACATCAGTTCATTTTTCTTTTGTGCGGTGTAGTGCAGTCCCATTGTGGTGGCAGAATGTTCTCAGGGGCTGCAGCTTAACCCAGCGAGGGCTGCATGCAGCCCGTGGGCCACAGGTTGCCCACCAATACATTAAACTGTCACCCACTATTTCATGCATAATAATGTCAATGTAGATATATAATGTGTAAAAGCCCCCATTAATAGCTGAAGGGTTCTTTGCTGTAGTGTTTCCTATACCTACATCAAGTCTGCTAAAACCCAAAAGGTACTGTAATTGTCCATGCATGAACAGAATGCATTTGATGTCACTGTCAATGCTTATTTCTCTCCTAACGGCTTGTTGTTCCAAAACCAGAGGTAGTTCATTTGCTTCAAATATGCTTTTATTTATTTGACTGATAACACTTGCCATGTTACAATAATAGCCCATTGGAATTTTAAACATTTCTGACTCAGTATAGGGGCTGGTTGGTGGAGTTTTACTGTGGGTGATGTTTGGAAGTTGATGGAGCACACTGAACTTGTTTTTGTTTGATGGCACATTGTCCCAGTTATGAGAGTACTGAGTTTCTACTAACCCCACTTCCCCTACTGTACTTCACATAGTGACTCATATCCAGTAGATCAGCCTGCCATTGTCTATCTATGTCAGAAGCAATGACAGGATTTCTCTCATATCAGACGCTGGCTACATTGTGTAGAGAATAGGGATCCTGCTTCGCATGCCATTCAGCAACATCTTTCCTGGTGACCCCTTTACTAGTTTATTTTGCAGCCTTATAAGGTTGAGCCACACCTATGAAACTACCTACTTTTTTGCATTAAAATATATATTCTGGAGCAGTTGATCAGTCATCTTCTTTAGTCAGCCCCCTAATACATATGTTAGCTAGCAAAACTCTTATCACCAGTAAAATAAAGTGTGTGCTCTTTTATACCTTAAAAATCAATAAAGTGCAATGCGTGATTTTATTTTATTTACACATACAAAAGTCATAACTGTATTTTAAAGAGTATATATGCACTGTAACACATAGCAGGCATTGTAATACATACACTGATACACATAGTGGCTACATACAAAAGGCATAACAGTATTTTAAAAAAGCTTATATGACCTGTAACACATAGCAGACATGCAATGATTACATAATATCTTGTTTTCTACATTAACAGTCCAATGCACATTATGTGAATTCAAATCCGCCACCCCCTATTAAATACTGCTGTGCATTTTTACACGTTCTACCATACCCAGAGATAGCAACTTTTGGGCGGCATGTTTCACACAAGCAAGGGCTTCATCTGCTTTCCCCCTGGTAACAAGGTGTGTACAAAGCATACACACATGGGCCATGCACCACTCAAAAAAGCAGGGTGATCTTTAAAGGGATATTGTTGTAGAATTAAAAATGTTGTTCACATTACAGTACATATGGCTGTGTTTTTTTTTTCATTCATTACATCGATATACATATGCCACAAAAGTGGGGGCATACCTTTAACCACAGTCATTGTCCTTTCGGCCAGTGATGTCAATGCAGTTTCAGAGCATATGTTTAATGCATGTTCTTTTACAATGTATACAGGATCCTTTAAAATGTCTTTTATCACATTAAACATTGTAGTCTCCAAGAGTGACTGGAATATCGGGAGCATGTCATTACGTGCCATCTAAAAGTACATCATAATACAAGTTATACAGATTAGTGCGTCACTTTTTTATTCAGAACAAAATGACTGCTAAACCATGTTTATTAAACACAACTTAAGTGATAAATTCTGCAACAAGTATGATGACAGACTCATTCTCCCCATTCTGCAGACTAAACAGTACAAAATAAGCAGTGGTACATAGAAACATAGAAATACAGAATTCGATGGCAGATAAGGACTGCTTGGCCCACCCAGTATGCCCATTTCTATACCTAATGGATAAGCTGCAGATCCTAGTTAACCAACAGCCTACTTCTTCCTACCCCCACCCCCTAGAATTGCCTTATGACTGTCCCATGCATTCTTGAATTCCACCACTGTTTTTGACTCCACAACCTCCTCTGGAAGGCCATTCCATGCATCCACAACCCTCTCTGTGAAAAAATACTTCCTTACATTACCTCTGAGCCACCTCCCCTCTATCTTCAAATTGTGCCCCCTTGTTCTTGCATGCCTTTTTTTCTAAAAGATGCTACCCTCTTGGACTTTGTTGATTTCCTTGAGGTACTAGAACGTTTCTATCATGTCCCCCCCTTTCCTCGAGGCTATACATATTAAGCTCCTTAAGTCTCTCTCTTCATATGTCTTCCAGTGCAGACCCTACACCATTTTAGTTGCCTTCCTCTGGACTGCCTCCATCCTGTTTATGTCTTTGCGGAGATTGGGTCTCCAGAACTGCACACAGTACTCCAGATGGGGTCTCACCAGCTGTCTGTACAGAGGGATAACAACTTCCTGTTTAAAACCAGATCAAAACAAAAATGTTTAGCACATTGTATGGACTATGCATAAACTCTGTAGCAATATCTCTCACTGCTTTCTGAAGAGTAGCGCACTCTTGCTTAAAATGATCTGTGATTTCTTTCTGGACTCCCACTTCTGGAAAGCCTTTAAAAATACTTTTCCTGTCTGTAAAAGTACACACAGTGCTTGTCCTTTAGGTAGATTTAAAGCAAGTTGTTTAGCTCTGTGTTTTACTAGTTGGTAAAAAAGTGACTAGATGCACTGACAGAGTGCTTCCCATGTGTCTATACTCTGAAAAAAAGCATACAGCATGTTGTGTAGAGATCTTTGATGGCATGGAGCAGCATAACAAGCTGAGAAGCTATTTTTACAGTTTCAGGGATATCACATGTTTTTTTCTGCTTTATAATAGACACACACATGGCTGTAATAATCATTAAACAAAGCACACAAAGACATTCGAGGTCCTCCAGGAATACAGTTGCGAACAGTGTAACATTTTTAAAAAGTGTCAACTCAGATTCTTTCATATATTTATCTACATCCTCCCACATTTCTGAGGGGGCATGCAACATCAGTTCAGTGACAGCATGTATGTCACAAAGGCATATTTCAAATTCATCTGCATTAAGCATCGAAGAATCGTTGTAGTGGCTTATTAGCAGATACATATGTCTTTGGATATACTCTGTGCTCACATTCTGCATGATCCTCTAAAATAAAATATAAAGCTTTGGTTCTAAAACGTTTACACACAACCTGCAACAGAGCAGCTGGTTAATATTTTTTAGAAATTTAACAGGGTCTCTGAATGTCTTTTTAGAAATTTTTTAAAGGATCCTTCACTGACCAGATGTCTGGCCTCTTTTCTAATCTCACCATCAGTCTGTTGTGATGTATGGACTGTATAATTAACCATATGGGGTCATAAACTCTTTTCACATCATTTAAAACATGGCTTATAGTTTCTAGGGTTTCATTGGTGATGTTTAAGCCTTGTTGTTTCATAATGATTGCCAAGATCACTGACACAAGCTGCCCTATATGTATGGCTTCAGAAGCATTTTTGAATGCTTCTCTAGCTGTCAGTTAATCAAAGATACATGTGTTGCTTATCTGACTAGGGTCATCTATCTCTAACCTGGAATAGGCATCAACCATTTCATAATGTATCACCCTCTCTATCTATGCAGCAATTATTCCGAAAATGGTATGGTACATATCATACTTACAATACATATGGTCAGTTTTGGGGGCTTATTACTAATGTCTGTTTTTTCATATGAGGGACCCAGTCTAATCTCAATAGAAGAAGAGGGTTGTGCTGTAATAGCTGCATGTTCTGTCTTGTCTTGCAACATTCCATTGCTCTCTGTATTTCTAACATTCTGGCACCCACACATCTCATTAATAACTATGTCTGCAACTTTAAAATAGCAAACACAGTCTAGCAGTAGATTTGTAGAGAGTCATGAATCCATGCTGTCCAAATATGACTGATGATCCATTGCAAATCCATCACTCTAATAAAAACAAAAGAAAAACACTATGTACGCATGTCTCTACTCACACTTTTTTTTATGTTTTAATATAAGGCATATGAGGAAAGGTTGAGGGCATGGAACATGTACTCCATAGAAGACAGGGGAGAGAGAGAGAGAGAGAGAGAGAGAGAGAGAGAGAGAGGGGACATGATTGGGACCTTCAAGTACTTGAAAGAGATAAATAAGGTTGATAAGCAAAGTCTCTTTAAGCTGAGTGGCAACCATAACACAAGGAGGAACAGTCTTAAGTTGGAGGAAGGGAGGTTTAGGTGGGAGGTCAAGAAGAACTTCTTCACAGAGAGGGCAGAGAGGAGACTTGGAATGCACTCTCAGAAGAGATAAGATCATTGAAGTCAGTGGGCAGCTTTAAGAGAGGCTGGAATATGCAAAGGGAGAAGGTAAGGATCATGGGTAGGGAGGATGGGAGGAGTGGGGAAGGAGGGAGGGCAGGGACAGTATCTCAAGCTGTGGACTATGCAGTAAGAGCAGACTTGATAGCCCAAATGGCCTTCTTCCACTGGCTTCTTCATGTGTATGAATTTACCTCTTCAAGGCAAGTCTTTTTTGTCTTCTTTCTTCACATGATGCTTCTTCTTATTTTTCTCTTTGCTCGCCTGTGGGTCACTGGTTATGGCAGTTTCAGCATCATGATCTACCACATGGGTGGAGGCTGCTTTGGTCTGTGCCTTGCTTACATTCTCTGTCTTGGACATCCTTTTTACAACTTTCTCTGATACTTCTGTCAATGTCTGTGGCTCACCCTCCATGTCACTCTCTGTTTTGGGTTTCATATTCACATCTTTCTCTGCACCAGATTCACAGGCTAACATCTCTTCTGGGTCTTGCATCTATGGCTCTTCACTAGGACAATCAGGTTTAGTCTTGTCTGATTCACCAAACTGTGCAGAGAGATTCTTTTTGATGTCACAAACCCTTCCAATCAGCAAGGCTTGAGTGGGACATTCTTTTTCAAACCTTTTGCAGTACACATAGGTGGGTTCAGGCTAGGGGGCCCTGACAGACATCTTCTCTCCCACCTTTCCATTTCTGGCCTTTTTTATATGTTGGCATGACAGCCTGTTCCATTAGTGGAATGTCAGATTGAGACATGCGGCTCTGGGCCATCTTCTTAAATGTTTTAGGATAATTTGCACAAATTCTGTAACTCAGATTTGATGAGTGTCTCAAAAGTATGGCATAAGTACCAACCAAAGGGTTTATAAAAGCCTTTGTGGATGGGCTTACCCCTGGTAGACACACCCCTTAAAAGGATATTAAAAGCCACATAAAACAGCATTCAAGCTTTTGTTCAAGTATGAGCAGATGTTGGGGGAAGCTGCCTGACTTAACACTCATTTAGTAGAGGCACAGGGTTTTGAAATAATTCTATGAGAGAGTCATGTTTTCATGCTACATGTAGGGTATGTACCTTTTTTAAATGCTTTTCTATCTGCAAAAAAGGCTACACACACTTTAGTTTTTAAATCCTATAGTTCTGTTATGCTGTAATTTTATTCAGTATTTATGATAGCTGAAAACCCCTGACTTTTTCAGCAAAATTGTCTCTTTGTACCAGGGACCCCAGTGAAATCAAGCAGTGGCCCAGACTTTCAGTCACTACCTAATTACAGAACAAATCAGATACACACATGCACATGTGCATGGACACTCTCTCTCTCTCTCTCTCTCAACACATAGACCCTAATGAGTTCCAGATGTCTTAACTTTTAGAATCTGAAACAACAGTCTCATTCATTCAACCACTCACTCCAACATAGCCCTTAGATCCAAGGTACCTTGATGTAACTAGCAATCATTTTTGCTGGCAGTATAGCTAATGAGAAAACATATGCTTTCTTCTGAATACCTAAAAAACCCTTAGATCCAAGGGGTTGATGTACAGAATTCTTTTTTCTTTCCTTTTTGCTAACAGGGTATTTACTGAGAAACATATGCTGTCTCTCATTCACGGTCACACACACACACACTCACATGCTAAATAGTTTAAAGCAGTGTTGAACTCATTTGCAAGGAGATCCTGGGTAGATGAGGACCGTATATGTATGTTCACAGGTGCAACTTTTTTATAATATGTTTTATGCTGATGTACAGATACATGATAAAATATGTTATACCTTTTTATATAAGACAGAAGGGGGCATACACAGGCAAATGGCTTTCCCTCTTTGGGGTTTCCAAACAGATCTTGGAGATTCCAAGTGTCTGCACAGTAATGCAACCTCCTAAATACTGCATTCCAAGAAACCTTCAAGTCACAAAGCACTTACACACCCCTGCTCTTTTACCCCA
This sequence comes from Neoceratodus forsteri, assembly GCA_016271365.2. Taxonomy (NCBI): domain Eukaryota; kingdom Metazoa; phylum Chordata; order Ceratodontiformes; family Ceratodontidae; genus Neoceratodus; species Neoceratodus forsteri. The sequence continues at coordinate 1,164,889,135 of CM028131.1, forward strand.
GCCCTACAAGGGGCAAATAAAACTACACAATCTTAACACAGGGATGGTGGAGGAGGGAGCTCGGGTTTGAACTAGGATGGTGGGGGCATGGGTTCAAAGGGTAGGAGATAGAATAGGAGGAGGAGGAGGATGTACTCAGGGTTTGAAGTGAGAGCTACGATGGCTGGACAGGGGTTCAAGAGGAGAAGGAGGAAGAGAAGGGACTCTGATTTGAGCTAGTACAGTGTGGCAGGGGTTTGAGGGGGGGGTGGAGGAGGAGAGACTTGGGTTTGAGCCAGGATGGTGGGGCAGAGGTTCAAGGGGTGGGGGTTGGAGGAGTAGGAGGAGGGACTTGGGTTTGAGCCAAGATGGCATTGCAGGGCTTTGAGTGGTAGGGTGGAGGAGGAGGGATGTAGGGGCTTAGAAAAGGGTGGTGTTGCATCATTTCCTGGTTCAAGCTCACATCACTTCCTGGTTTGGAAGTGGGACTTCTGGCATTTGAGGAGGGACTTCTGGTGCAACATGAGGTTGATTCAGACTGGTCCATTTTAGGCCATGCCCACCCATCAAATGATGTGGCATGGGCTGATTGGCTAAAATTTAACATTTCATTACATGTAGGAACTTATACTACTGCTGCATCCAAGAGCAAAATAGAGCTATTACTAATAAAAAAAAAAAAACATGGAAAATGCTCTGGGTGCACACTTCAGTGGTGCTAATGTATCATGTTCCAGAGGCCTCAGATTCTGGGTATTAGAACAAGAAGGATCACCAGTGAGAGGTGAAGATCAGATTTGTCTTTTGTCCAAAAAGAGAGCAAATGGGTTGTTCAGTTGTATGCCCCTGCACCAGGATCAGAATGATCAGCTGGATTTCAAACCATTTCCACTGAATTATGCTTTCCTTGGGATGCACTTTTTTCTTATTTCCCATTGATAACATAACACTTGTTGTACCCCCCTGAGTTCCTCAGAGCACCACTCCCCTAGATTTTGCTCTCCCACTACATGGGTGGAACTGTAAGGCTGGAAGCTTCCTGTTCGTTGTTGATTTACCTAGTGTTTATATATGTAATGCCTTCAGAATAAAGAATCTAAACAAAATTGGCTGCCTTATTATGTCTGTTGTCCCACTCTTCTTTGTACTAGGTTCAGATATACCTTCTTAGTTAAGGACTTATATCCAGTAATTAACACCATCTACAGTAGGTGTGCTGAGGTTATAAGATTAGTTTTCCCCCTCTCCATTTTAATTTAGTTCCCAGTTTGGACATATTACATTTTAAATTTATAGTGAATCCTTCTGGAGTATTGAGAAAGTTTCAATGACCTATAGCATCCCACTACCTGGAAATCACTTGGATTATCTCCTAATGGAAACCTGGGGCCATATAGTCAAAGTTTTGCACATGGCACAAATCCATTGCATTGGAACAGTGCCGTATTTGTGCCAGGCTGCAATATTCAAAAGCCCTTTTTGCGCCAGTGCTATGTGATAGCACCAATGCTAAATGGTAATGTTTGCAAGGGAGGGGAGTGGCCATGAATGCCGGTGCAGCAGCATATTCCAAACATTAGTGCCCCACTACAGGGTCTTGCACCACCTGTAGCGTGGCACTAATTAACCCCAGCAAAAAGCATGTGATACTGTGGCAGTGACCCTAGCAGTAATTTGAAGTTACTTGATGTAATTTGAAGTGTAATTTCAAATTACTGCCATGAGAATTCCCTGGTAATCTAGTGGTCCCCCCACCTGCACATCACAATCCCCATCCCCTATATCATGCCCCCCCAATCCATGTGTCACACTGGGAGCCCACCCCAGTGTGCCCAAAAGTAATATTGTTTATACCGACAGGGGTATCCAATCCCCTGTCAGCAGCATGAATTCCTCCCAATCCATGTGACACACTGAGAGCTCACCCCAGTGTGCCAAAAAGTTATATTGTTTATGCTGATGGGGGTGTTCAATCCCCTGTCAGCAGCATGTTCCACCCAATCCATGTGGTACACTGGAAACCCACCCTAGTGTGCCCAATAGCTGTACATTGGAATGTTAATCTGAAATGTAGAAAATCATCCCCCAATGTCTATTGTTTTTTTTTTACTTACCTGAAAAAAGAAAATGGTCCCTCATCATCTCTCCCATCCCCCTTCCCATCCCGATGCTCCCTCTGCACACCCATGTCTCTGAACCCTGTACTTACCCTTTGAAGTTGGCAGCTGTGATCTCCTGTGGACAGGGACAAGTCTGCACTCTTCAAAGCTGATCTGCAACTGAGGAATCATAGTAAGAGCTGTATAATGGCTGTCAATGGGGGTTTACAACTTATGTTGCTATCTTAGCCATTATGTGGAATTTTGAACCGATGTTTTCAACATGGGGTTTGTGGGACCCCACCTCATGAACAATGCAACTGTCATCTCATTACTCACTCCTGAACAGTGATTTTACGGTTGATGTGTGGAATCACCTTTTGGGACCAATTAATGGAACAACAGTGCACGTGTTCATGAGGTGGGGTCCCCAAAAGCCCATGTTAAAAATCTGGTGCAAAAATTTCCAGAAACAGCTGTGTTGCAAGTGTGCATTGTGCAGTTTCTATGTACACTCGTACCTTCACCAATATTTAATATTGCCACTTCAGATTTTCAACATTGCCATTATTTCACACCTCCTCATGAATAGTACAGCTGTCAATTGTCACATCCTGCCTGGAATGTGTTTTTGCAAATGTGGATTGAATGGCATGGTTGCTCTGAGAACTCAACTTTCGGGATGGATTAACCCATTCACAGTGCCAGTGTTCATGAGGAGTGGTTTCATAAAGCCCATATTGATGGTTTGGTGCAAATTGCCTGAACATGCCCAAGTTACGTGTGTCCATTGAAGTTATGCTACACATGCACATAATTTGTGAGATTGCAGTGCAGGGCTCGAAACATAAGGATACTGTTATACTATCCCCAAAAGAAGGGAAATGCATGGCAAAAAGCTATGTTGATGCATCAGTTAGGGATTTTAGTAACTCATAATAAGATGGGAAATGCGATGTTAGGATTCCCAACCCTACCACCACCCACCCTCCACACACAAACAGACATCAGGATGCACCATGGTGTCATCAGGTCTAACTCTCACCCCATTCTCCTAAACTGTAACATGTCAGCTTGTTTACATGTGGAGTGGGGTGAGGGTTGGGCCTGATGACCCCATGGCACACCTCAATGCCTGTTGCTGTGCGGATGGGTGGGGGTGGTAGTGGTGTGAACCCTAACATTTAATTTCTCTGCTTTTTACAATTTAATAAACACCCTACTCAATGCATTAACATAGTTTTTTGCAATGAATATATACACACACACACACACACACACACACACACACACACACACATATATATATATATCTATGTACAGTTACTGATTGCAGTGATGCTTGGGTGAGTGGTATGCACTGCATATGCCTGCCAACACCCATTTGCTGCAGCTTCCAGTTTGTACTTCCATTCTGGCCAACAGGTGGAGCTGTGTGCTCCATTCAGTAATGCCGGGCAAACTCCTTGTAAATGTATGCTAAACAGCCCATAATGAGATGTGACAGTGTGCCCATGGATTACCTAAGTAGGTTCATTTGCATAGGAGCTTTGAATATGGCAAACCTTTGCATCGGGCAAACCTGTTTGTACCGGGCTAATGTGTTATGACTGTGCAACTGGGTTAACCCTGAGCAAACTTCTCTTCAGCATAGCACAGTTCTGCAGTATGTGGCCTGCATTGTTGTTCGCAGTTATTGTACAACACTACTTTGCTATCACACACATTGTCCACCAGCTTCATCTCTGTCTTACTCCACCTCTGTGGCCACAGAGCTGCTGTTGCCTTTTGTACTTCCCTATCAATATATTTAGAGATGCCTTATTTTCTGGGCTATTTTAGCACTGCACTTCCAGCCCTATTTGCCCTGCTTCCTTTGTACGCTATATTTAGCAGGTTTAGCCCAGGGGCTATTCTTTGAATATAGCTTGCTTTTGGTTGGAATCCATCCTAAATCCCTCCGTTTGAAATCCCGCATTTAAAAATTCCGAAAAAAAAATCTGGAATTAACATATGACTGAAATTACAGAATCCCGAATACAGTAATCCTGAAATGTACTCATCATTCCTTTGCAAAGTAGCCATTGCCTCTGCCATGGGTGGGTCAGCAGCATCTGGAGAGTGATAATGAGCTGCTTCACTCACCAACAGATGCTGTCCGCCCTGTAGGACAGAAATTGCTCATCAGTGGCAGTATTTAGACTTGCGATACTGCCAGTACCAATAGTACCACTCACCTCGGACCTTCTCGATGACCAACAAGTAAACACCTACACAGAGCTTGTCACATCCTTTCTGAGATGGGACAACATGGCAAACCATTGTTGCTGAATCAGCCATTGTGGAAATATCAGCAGGGAGAACAAGGATAAAGCTGGGTGCTGTAACCTAGTTACTTAATGTAGCCCGGATTGCATGTTGCCCGAAATTCAATCCTACAGTTGCGCAGTAACACCTGCACAGGTAAGGAGAACAGATGCTGAGCAATCTGTCACATTTCAGTTGCAAATTAGTATTCTAAAGCAGCTGTCAGCTTAAGTCCTGGATTTCTTGTAAGCTGTCTGACATCAGATAGTAGGGCTTCAGAGCTTTCAATAGGGCTATTTGAGGATTTCAGCATTATTAAACAGGGGCATAGCACAAAGATAAATAGTATATGATTGCTGTCAGTGTCAGCAGTATTTCTACAGTGCAGCATCATTGAATGTTGGGAAGAAACTTAATCTGGATATCGCTGACAGTAAATATCTTGCGGGAAAATTGATCACAGGATTTAGTAACCTAACCCCTTTTGGTTCTGGGCTATTTTAGCATGCCAGGCAGTGCTAATTTTGCCCAGAATCTATGCTTTGAATATAGGGCCACTGAAGTCTTAATAATTTAATTATATACTTTCTGGAACTCTGGAACCACTGTGCAGTTATGATGGTTTGTATATATGAAATGTTTTTGATATTATGTTTTGTAAACTGTTTGTGTTTAAGCTAAGCAAATGTAATTGCACTCACAGTCTGCACATTATGTATTGTCTCTTTAATGCACATGTTGTTCTTCATGTGTTAATTAATGTACAGTGTAAATGTGTGTAAATCCTTGCTAAATTTGCCCCCTGAAGAAGCCTCATTTAGAAGCAATATGTAGGGCTGTTAGCAATGCATTATGGAACTGGTATTTGTCCTTTGATAACAGTTAAATAATTTGCAGTCCAGCCTGGTGTGTGTGGAACTCCTTCTTGGTGCTCACCATTTTTCTATGGCTCCTGCAACTTCAAGCCAGTGGAGTGCTCTCATCTTTGTTTCTTTTCCTTAGCTGGGTTGTCAGGAGCACAGGCCAATAAGAGATGAAGAGCACCCAATTGGACACTATCCTCCCAGGGGGTGTGTGGGTGGCTCAATGCACATCTCACTGAGTAGCATTTTTTAATGACATGGTAAAGGTTACATTGTTGGTGAGCATGCCACCAGGCACCTGACAGGAGGTCTAAACCTCACTTTCAGGTTCTTGGCAATATTGGGAATGCATGTAATCACAGACACGTTGCGTTAGAGTAATAAACTTGTTTATTACTACCAAAAGGATAAAATCACAGTTGCCCTAAGCAGTTCTTACCAATATGAACCGGGAGCCAGTGCTAAGCATTCCTTATACCTTGAGGTTTCTTTGCATCTCTTGGGATCTCCAAGGTACAAGACTTAGTGTCTCACATTATATACCAATGATAATTACTATGGTTACTGTAAGATAGAAACATTTCTAGTTACAGAGATGAGCCCTATTGGCTAAATTAGAGGAGGCTCCATGGTACAAGATAACATTATACACTTCTGTAGTAGTCATCAGTTTGTGAAACAAAAGAGTACTTATACAGAGTCTTATATAACTCAGTGTAGTGGTACAAATCACTGAAAGATGGCAATGCCGACTTATATATCACAGTTATTACAAGGACACAGGTGTCCTAACATCTTATAAGTAAGAAAATACACAGAAAATACATAGAAGAATATATATGTATTAGCAAGCAATGTGTATTACAATAACATGCATACATATCCTGACATCTGCTCTTATATGGTAGATGCCCTTAGCCCTATATGTTAGTACAACATATACCTAAGCACTAGCTGTCTTCGGTGTACCTCTGAGGGTACCAATAAGGGTGCAGGGACCTCATGTAACATTCCCCCCCTTGTTGCCTCCAAGGCAACACAGGCAAGTCTAGGGAAAGGTCAGGGAGCAGTGGTCGTTTACAAACCCAACGAGCGAGCTTTGTAAAGGAACTCAAGCTGCTCACGGTGTTGGCATAGTGTGCGCCGTAGGCAGCATAGCATAATAATCAAGAAAAATATCAAAAATGCTTGTATAATAACAAAACCTTTAAAAAGTAATTTCCAACCAGGTGTTAGTTAATGCATCATTCATATCACCATCATTAATTAATGAAAGGATAGCTTAATTGACCTTGGTCATATTATTTCTGATGTGGATGAGGTGTGTATCTTTCCTGTATAAAAATGATTTTAATGTAAGTGTAAGTGGATCTATGTGTACATTAAAATATGGTAAATATTCAGAAAGGGTGAGCAGATAATCGGGGTTACCATCAATGATGTCTGCATCGATAAGGGGGACTGGGGTTATAAGGGTATGTCCAATAACAGTTTTCTGGTGTGGGACAAAACAGAAATTGGGGGTATCAATAACACATGCTTCAGATCCATAAGTATAGCTTTTGAGATTAGTAACCATGCAATACTCTCCATCGGAATTATACTGAGATCTAACAGTGGGGAGTCTCCACTTTTGCAGCTGTACCGGACAGGTGTAGGTCATCTTGGAAATCCATGTTGACAGGCGATGAACCTCCTCACGATAAGATCGGTAGAGTTTATCTGGAGCCAATGTTGAGTCTGAGAAATCTGTGCCATTTGTGCTGATGTCATCATCCATGGAAAAGTCCAATCAATGCTATCTGGAGAATAACCACATACAGGTTGAATAACATCAAATACATCACATCAACACAAGTAAATATATTGTTTCTTCGCACAGCAGTCTGTGTGCGGAGCGACCCAGGCATCCAGGAAAGGATGGAAAACCAGTAGAGAAGGCAGATCCAGGCATTCTCTGTAGATGTCTTCATCAAGGTGCCCAATGGAATGTATGAGTGCCAGCTTGTTGAACAAAGCTGTAGTGGGATCAAAGCGTGGTAGAGACAGTGACAGAAACAAACACAGTATCTCTTATAGAACATTTCTTAAAAGTAAAACAAGGACCAGTATTAGGGTGTCTGGTTACAAAACCCAGGTTTCTAGCTGTAGAGAGAGGAATAGTTAGAGATTGTTGTATACACATAGCAATACAGCCAGGGGTTTTACATCATGGACAATACCATTTGGAAAAGCATCTGTCATGTATGATATCAGGGATTCTTCCAGATTCTAGATCACGGAAGAGATTGTTGATGGTAGTGATAATGTATGAGCCATAGGCAGAGCAGAGAATTTCTCTAGCAAGATATTGTTTATCTGCTTCTTTGTTATTCTGTGCAATGACAGCATTAATCTTCTCTTTAGAGTCCGTAAATGCTTTAGCAATGTCGTGCATGTTGTATACAGTGTATCTTTCTTCCTGACTAAGGTCATCCACACCATGCAATAATGGGGGTAGTATATTATTCACCAAACCAGTCTGAAATTTGGCAGAATGAGATTTCATAGCAGCAATGTCTGCCTTATTCCAAATAGACATGGGCATACCAAAGAGACCTATGACAGTACCTGTTGCACCAGTGACAACAGAACTGTCAACTTCACGTGTATTACATTTATGACTTTGATCATCAGGATTGAGTTTTTGAAGTTGCCTCTATGTTCAGTAGTATGGGCCCCAGCAATAGGGTCTTGAGTACGAATCTGAAATACAGCTAAATTATCAAGCAATAACGTACTATAAAATGCTGACATATTAGTATTGTGACACATACCAAACTCTTTCATATTCCAGTAAGTAAGATTAAACAACACAGGTATGTGCATAAATTGTAAATTGTTAATCAATGAACCAGGGAGGGCAGTAGCTGTTACACCACTGCGGGGACCAGGGGTGTCCTTTGGACATTCCAAAAGCTGTTTATCAGTGAGTGGTAACACAGAGAGGTACATGGCAGCAGAAGCCATGTTGTGTATAGCACAAAATTTTTGAGCAGAATCCTTAGACAGAGAATTACAATATGAAGGATCAATTAAGGCAATAATATTGTATAAACCAGAATGGCTGAGAGCAGTTTGCAGCAAGGACAGAGAATCATTTGGGGATAATTTAGCATTGGACCAACCCTGGAAAGTTCCTTTGGAGAGTTTGGCCACAGGGAGAATTTGTCCTTGTGATGTGGTTTGCCACTCAATTTGTAGGGTAGATTGATCAGGAGCGACAACCGAGGCAGTGAGGTAACCAACAGAACCTTCCTGGACAGTAATCAGACTATCGGGTATTTTGATGGATACTCCCTCTGAAGGAGATGCTGGATGATCAAGGTGTGGTAGAAGGGTTCTGTACCATGCCTTGGATGCAGGGGATAACTCCTGAGATGAGGAGATAATGGAACAAGATAGCCATCTTGTCAGTGTATCTGAAAAGCAAAATAAGACATTAGTAAGTCAATACTATTTTGCCCAATGGGGTGAGGAAAAAGTAATTAAACTCCTTTATACAGTTTCAGTTGGTTTGCATGTAACCATTTGTCTGTCAATTTATTATTTTGCAGGAGTCTAATTTGATAGACTGCTGGACTGAGCTTGTTGACAATGGAATATGGGCCTTCCCATTTATTGACGGAATGTGTGGGATGTGCAAACCGGAGGACCATTACCTGATCTCCAACCTGTCAATCCACTTCTTGTGTGTGCTTGTCAAACTTTATTTTGGATTGTTGCTGGGCATTACCCATGCAGTTAGCAGCATACAAGTGTGTGTGTATAAGGTCTTTTCTGAGTTTTGCCACATATTGATCTACAGACACATGGTCTGCAGTGGGAGTGTGCAGGTCAAACAACAGGTGTTCAGGTAATCTCATTTGTCTTCCACTCATCACCTTAAAGGGTGTGAGCTGGGTAGTGGATGAGGGTGTGCCCCTTATTGCCATAAGGAGTAACGGCAGTAGGGAATCCCAGGTTTTGGGATTGTCCTCAATGAATTTGAAAGCATTTGCTTAATCCATCTGTTGGCTCTTTCTACTTGACCTGAAGATTGGGGGTGGTAGGGTATGTGGAACTTTTGTTGAACTCCAAGGAGTTCAAGGGATTCTTTCATTAACTCACCGTAAAACTGGTTCCTTTGTCAGAGTCCACCTTAAGAGGTAGGCCCCACCTAGAGAAAATTTGTTCCACCAGGATTTTGGCAGTGGTTTTAGTGGTGCATGTTTTAGTGGGGAAAGCTTCAACCCACTTAGAGAAGAGGTCAGTTACCACAAGAGCATACTTGTTATTTCTGCTGGTATTGGTTAAGGTACCAATAAAATCAATCTGTATGGCATTCCAAGGTCTAGAGTGGCATTGTGGTAAAAGTTTGGCATTTCATTTGGTGGGGATGGGGTTGTTTTGTGCACAAACAAGGCAGTTATCTATGCACTGTTTGACATCTTTGGTGACACCAGGTCACCAGGCAGTGGTCTTAAGCCTCTGGAGGGTGTTTTCCACTCCCTGGTGCCCACCAGTGAGTGTATCATGCACTTGGTGCAAAAATTCAGACCTAAGGTGTCTGGGAACCACTCACAACTTGGTGGTGGAATCATCTGGATGGTACCAGATGAGCTTGTCATCTGGTGACAAGTGTAACTTACCTTCATGCCTCTGGTAGGGGTTATGTGTGGGAAGTTTCTCTTCTGTACTCTTGTCAAGGAATCTGAACACTTCTTTGAGTTCAGTATCAACTTGTTGGGCTGCTGAGAGGTCCAAGGAGGAAAAGGGTTCAGGTTTTTTCCTGAGTGCTGCAATATGTATGGCTGCATTGGCCTCTGGATGATCAATCATCCATGTGTCCCCCCTTCGGGCCCCTTCCTTGCAAGGGTATCTGCTGCATCATTGAAGGCATGGTAGGGATCATGGAGGGAATGAGCTTTAACTTTGTGTACATAGGGTTTGTGTGCAAATTTTTGTGCCAGTGAATGTAGGTATATTACCAGTTCTTTGTATTTCACTGGGCTGCCATCAGAAGAGAGGAAGGAGTTCTTTTGCCAGAAATGAAGGAATTCTGTAAGAGAACAACAAACCCAATTAGAGTCTGTAAAAATGATGGTATCCTCGGTCCCATTCTTGATGAACTCGAAGGCACAGGCCACGGCTGCCATCTCTGCATACTGTGATGATGCTACACTGCAATGCCTAGAGATCTTAACAGTGTTACCATAAGGGTAAATCACTAGAATGCCCATCCCTGCAATTTGTTCTCCCTGATAGTAGGATGCTGAACCATCAGTAAAAATATGACACAAAGAGGTATTGTCAAGTATTTGTGGTGTGGCAGGGAGAAAAGGACCTGGATCAGATGACTGCAGTGTACAGTCATGGGGTTCTCCTTGGAAAAGGAGTCCATGAGCCAGCATAGATGGAATTTTTGTTGGGTACATCTGTATGTCTCTATCCTGGAGAAGTAACCAGTGTGTCAGCCTGGTATTAGAGACTGACCCGTCCTTCACTCTGTCTGAGAGCAGAAAGGTAGTTGGTGTGTGACTGGTGTTAACAATCAGTGGAGAGTACCCAACGATATACAGAAAGTGCATGACATCCCAGTAGGTGGCCAGAAGGTTCCTTTCACAAAGGCTGTACTTCTGTTCCACTGGGGTCAAGAGCTGTGATGCATATGTAATAGGTCTCAGGGTGCCATGAACCTTCTGAGCCAACATTGCTGACATGGCAATGTCAGAGGTGGCACATTCCAGATGGAATGGCAGTGATGGATTGGGGTTGACCAGAGCTGGGGTGGAGGCCAAGGCCTGCTTCAGTGATGTCACAGCCTGGTTATGTATAGGGCCCCAAGCCCATGGAATGTCCTTTTTTAATAGCTCATACAGAGGAGTGGTTTTCTGAGCAAAATCACAGATAAAATCTCTATAGTAGTTCACCATATCTAGAAACCGTCAAAGAGTTGCCACGCTGGTAGGCAATGGCAACTCTTGCAGTCCTTGTATATTCTTCCAGGTAGGGCTTCAGCCTTGGTCAGTTATTTTTAGACCGAGAAAGAGTACTGCTTTCTGACATAGCTGTGCTTTTGCTGGATCGCATTTTAGGTCTGCTTTCTGAATGAGAGTTAGTAGTTCATCCAAGAGATCCAAGTGTTGTTCCCGTGTGGCGGTTGCCACAACAGGTTGTCCACATACTGCAAGAGACATTGGGGAATAGAGAAACCCTCAAGGGCATTCATCATATGCGGATGGAACAGAGACGGGCTGTTATGGAATCCCTGTGGAAAGCAAGTCCACGTGTACTCCTTCAAAGGTGAACGTGAACTTATATTGACTCTTGGGAGTCAATGTTTGTGACCAAAAACCATTGGAGATATCCAGGGCACTGAACCATTTTAGGTCAGGGGTCAAAGTTGTAGCACATCAGGTGTGGATGCCACAGTTGGAGTACAACTGGGGGTGACCTGGTTCAATTTCCCTTTAGTCAATAGTAAGTCTCCAGGTGCCTGTGGGTTTTTCACGAGCCACACTGGGGAAGTAGCAGTAGAAATGCATGTTCTGATTACCCCTTGCTTGAGAAGTGACTTTATTGTTTCTCTGAGAGAAGGCAAGGCCTCAGTTGGAAAAGGATATTGCCTTTGCCTCTCATGTGTTGGGCCTGGCACTTCGATGACAGTGTGCATTCTGCCACAGCCATGTTTGTTGATTGCAAACACTTCCAAATGCCATTGCAAAATGGGGAGAAGCTTTGGGAAAAGATCATGGTCTTTGAACAAATCTATGACGTCATACTCTTTGTTGTTAGAAGATATTGTTGCCACAACATGCGAATCAGGGATCAAAATAGCGTGGTATTGACCCTGAATTTGTATCAACAGCATGTTAGCTAAATCCACCACACAACTGTGTGGTGGAAGAAAATCAATTCCTATGATACTAGGATGATCATGCAATACCATCAGTTGGAAGGTGTGTGAGGCCTTTAAGTGGCCTAACTCTACCTGCAAGGGTAGAGACTGATGTGCAGGTAATCTAGTACCATCTACTCCTGACATGTTGGTCCTCTGTCCGGTGGACCAAGGAGATATGTCCAGGTGGTCATCATGTAATACAGACACAGCCACACCTGTATCTAGTAGCACTATAAGTAGGCGACCCCCGACCTCGGCCTCAGTGCAGGGCCTTCCATTTGTATCCAAGACCAGCTTGTTTACAATCCAGACTGGGGCCTGTAATTGTCAATCAGTACTACTAGGAGCATGGAGAGGTTGGGCCTGGCTCCTTTGAACCACTTCACCATTCCGCACTGATGCTATATAGGGAAGAGCTTCTGGGTTCAGGCCAGTATGGGCCTGAAGGCCTGTACTTCCAGTGTTGCCATGGCCCATCAGGGTTTGGATCACCGGTTGTACAGCCACAAGGGACTGAGCAGGAACAGCATCTGCCACAGAGCGCACTTGCCCCAGGAGCTCTCGGAATTTCCGATTTTCTTTGGCTATCACCCTATACGAAGGGCCTGTTCTTTGTTGTTGTTGTCTGCCCTAATTCATGTGCTTCTTATTCTTATGATAGTTTCGGTTCCCACCTCATTGCTGCTGTTGCTGTTGTGGTTGTTGCTGTTGTTGTTGGGCCTGTTGGGGGTGTTGGTTGTCTGTGGGGAGGGGCTGTTTGTGTTGGGCCTGCCCTTCCATCATGTAGTGCATCGCGGCCTCTTGAGTAGGCTCCAAGGCGGCTACTTTCTTGGAACTAGAGTCCAGATCACGGATGTAGAGTTGGTAGACTCTCTTGGTTTTCTGAAGGATGTCGGCAAATGTGTCCGTGTTGGGATAAGTGGTTGGCTCTACCTTTTCTCTTACTGCAGGAATCATGTTCCTAAGGAACAGGGTCTTGTACTCAATAAGATCTACATCTGCAGCGTCTTGTGCAAGGTGCTTTCCTGCTCGGTAAGCCATCCAGAGTCTCTGGTGGTAAGTCACTAGACTTTTCTTTGCATTCTGTTTTACAGGGTATGCAACCATCACTCCTACTACACCTGGACTGTGTACAGAAATGAGCTCAGCTGCAACCTCATCAAAGGTGGCGTTGCTATCCTGGCAGATGGCATCGGGGAGTTTGGCCCACAAACTAGGATCGATGGTCTGGTGTAGTATCTGGACTGGATATTCTGCAGCGAGGCTAAGCATCTCGCATTTGGAATGCACCTTTTCCAAGTGGCAGCTGATGTTGTCAAACAGGTTCATCCGACTGATACTGTCAGCTATTTGCTCAACAGAGTAGGCCATTTGTAGGGGATTATTGGGCTGATCAAGTGGAGATAGGTTATCTCGGGCACCGTCTAGGGCAGCCTGGGCTGCAGCCTCGGCCGCAGTACAAACAATGCCATCCTGAGTGCCAGCCTCTTATAGAATCTGCCTGATTTGGGTTTTAATGGCCCATTTACTTCTCTCAGGAATAGGTATATTACTGATTGCATTTTCAATCATTGTTTCTATCTCCTGCCTATCTTCCACATTAATAATGGCTATCGGTGGTGCCGTTGGGACCAGGCTTGGGCCTGCTCCCCCCTTCATGGGGGCCACCATGTTGGCATCTCCCATGATGGGCATCACGATGTCGACAACGTATGACATGGTATGGGTGGGGTGGGGACCCGCCATGTTGTGAATGGCTGGGTGGGGTTTCTGGGCCATAGTAGGGGTATGATTGGGCGTTGTACTGAGAGATGTCATCATCTGATACCTCCCCCTTGGATGACATGTGTAAGGTAGGAGCTACACCTCCCATCGCCTTAACATGTCCAGCCAGAAGCTCCCGCTGATGGCACAGTTTTGTCATCTTGGTTTTACATTCAACATGACTCACAGTTGCAAGATCCATATCAACCTCATCCTGCATTTGCTTTTGCAACACTCAATATGTGGCGCTCAATTTGCGATTGTCCCTAGTTGCCACTTGTAAGTCATTACGGACCTGGTTTATCTCATCCTGTAGCTCTCCCATCTCCTCACTCAACTGTGTGTTCGCTGTACTTAACAAGTCATTGATATGCAATGCCTGTCCCTTATCCTGTCTCAAACATTCACACTGCTGCTTCAACATACAAAGTTCCTGTTCTCTAGCCTGAGCTGAATGATGCAAAAGTGAATCCTTTTCTTTTCGCAGTGTTTGAAGTTCAGACTCCAAATTCTGCTGCAGTCTAATACATTCCATTTCCTGCAAACCCATGTCTTGCTTAAGAGACTAAATATGCAGATCAAGGGTTCAAAACCTCACTTTGAAGGCTTCCAGAACAGCGTAGAGAGCAGCGACCATCAGCCCTTTGGCATGACGCTTATTGGTTGATTGTCTTGTCTCTGTGTACTGGGTTGAAATCCCCAGTATAGGTTTTTTGGATTGACTTGCATCCCATGTGAAGTTGGCCCATCCTCCATGGCAGGCAAGGAAGTTAGAGACATTGAGTCTCAGTTCTGTGCAGATATTTGATACGGTGGCCATTGTGTGGGAGGGAACAAAAAATCAAACTGTGAAATAGACGCCGTGCTATGTATCGATCCACAGCAGGATCACGTTATTCACAGTCGGGCTACTGTAGAATTTGTAGGCTTACAATTCAAAGCTGCTGTGGAGTGGGTTGAGTCGGCATTGACCACAACTGAGAAAAACAGCCAGACTTTGTAAGTGACTACAAACTGGTTTGAAAATGGGAGAAGTGATACGGAAATGTACACCTACTGTCCCCGTTGGGAAGGGAAAAGTTGTAGCAACTAGTGAAAGCTTACAAACACCAAATATTGCCTGCACATGGTCGCCAAATGTCAGGAGGTCTAAACCTCACTCTCAGGTTCTTGGCAATATTGGGAATGCAAGTAATCACAGACACGTTTCATTAGAGTAATAAACTTGTTTATTACTACCAAAAGGATAAAATCACAGTTGTCCTAAGCAGTTCTTACCAATACGCACTGGGAGCCAGTGCTAAGTGTTCCCTATACCTCAAGGTTTCTTCTCGTCTCTTGGAATCTCTGAGGTACAAGACTTAGTGTCTCACATTAAATACCTATGATAATTACTACGGTTACTGTAAGATAGAAACATTTCTAGTTACAGAGATGAGCCCTATTGGCTAAATTAGAGGAGGCTCCATGGTCCAAGATAACATTATACGATTTTGTAGTAGTCATCAGTTTGTGAAACAAAAGAGTACTTATACAGAGTCTTATATAACTCAGTGTAGTGGTACAAATCACCGAAAGGTGGCAATGCCGATTTATATATCATAATTATTACAAGGCCACAGGTGTCCTAACATCTTATAAGTAAGAAATACACAGAAAATACATAGAAGAATATAAATGTATTAGCAAGCCAAGTGTATTACAATAACATGTGTACATATCCTGACATCTACTCTTATACGATAGATGCACTTAGCCCTATATGTTAGTACAACATATACCTAAGTGCTAGCTGTCTACGGTGTACCTCTGAGGGTACCAATAAGGGTGCAGGGACCTTGTGTAACACACCCTTTAGGGCAGTTGCAAGAATACACTACAAGGAGGTGGGTGGTCCTTAAGGTATAACAACATTGCCTCACTGGCATAGAATGATTGCCTTCAATTGTGACCCACTCCCTGAAGACACATGAATCTTCCAACTCCTTCCTCATGACCATAATGCTGCTGAATTCTATAACCTTCTCCAGACTGTACTGACAAGGCAAGAAGGGAATAACCTGAGGGAGCTTGATAGTGCAGATGGTGCTGACTGAAATATATGAAAAACTAAGGCTATCATTAAGGGAACACTTGAAATAGATATAACAACAAAGTATTTAAGTGATATTAGGCAACACAGCTTCAGAAAAAAGTAGATCATTCCTAACCAACACATTGGTGATTTATAAAAAGGTGAAGCAGGCCTTGAAAAACAATTACCCGATGGATATGATTTACCCGAACTTCCAGAAGGCTTTTGACAATGCACTACATAGCATTCTTATTGAGAAGCTATGGAACATGGGAATAGATTAAAAGCTGATAAAGTGGATATTTGGATAGCTTGCCAGTAGGTCCCAGAGGTTTAGGGTAAAAAGTGAATTGTCAGAACCAGGAGGTGTGACTAGTGAAGTCTCCCAGGGTTCAGTTCTGGTGCCCTCCCTGTTTACTCTTTTTGTGACAGATAATCAGATAAACAACTGGGTTGTTAAGTTTGTGGACTGCATTAAATTGGGAGCTACAGTGATTACAGAATAACATACAGACAAGTTTGAAAATGATCTATAAACAGATTGAATCATTTGGACAAAAAAAAAAGAATGAACTTCAATACTGATGAATGCGTGGTTATGCACATGGGAAGAAAAGACAAAAGGAAAAAATATAGGTTAAATGATAGTGTACTCAAAAATGTTAATAGCAGAAGAGATCTGGTTATAATAATAAAAGATGACCTTCACTTTAGTAAACAATGCAGTAGGATCATTCAAACAACAACAAGAATTCTAGGCTATATAAGAAAAATGTTTGTATGTAGAAATAAACAATGTATACTTCCATTGTACAAGCCCTATATTAGGCCACACCTGGATTACTGTGCTTCAATATGGAGTCCATATTTGAGGAGGGATATTAACAATTTGGAAAGAATACAAAACAGGGCCACAAAAATGATCACAGGATTTGGGGATCAGCCATATGAAATCAGGCTGCAGAATTTGAGATTGTACACTTTTGAGATGAGGAGGATAAGAGGGGGCATGTTACTTATGTTTAAAACTGTAAGGGACAAAAAGCTAATGAATAGCCTGAACTTGGAATACAACATAAGGAATATAAACCCGAGAAGTCATAATGAACAGCTCCAATTAACCCTTTCTAAGAAAAATATCTGGAGGGTCTTTTTTACTCAAAGAGTAGTCAGATTATGGAACACTCTTTCAGGGAAAGTTGTATCGGCAGACTAATTTAAAACATTTAAGAACAGATTAGATGTCTATCTGTTGGATGGTGACACTACAAAGTTGCCCTGGTAACGTGGGAGATGGCATGGGGTCATTATGCCATAGAAAAAACAGAGTGGTAAAACAATGCCACAGTTAAAACAGTGCATGTAAGAAGCAGAGTCAGTGAAAACACTGACCAAAACAATTGCAGTGCAGACCACAGAAACAAGGGAAATATTTCCATGTCTTTATTTTTTGCTCCACCTCCCACACCCTGAAACTAAATTAACAAACTCCAAAGGGGGGGTGTACCGCTGGGGTAAGGGGAAACTCGTGAGGGGGAGAAACCTAGTTTTTCACAAAAAAAAAAACACATCAAGAGACGGGGAACCAAACCCCAAGCTCCAGGTCTCCATTGCACCAGGTGCTCGTGCCTTAGCCATTCCACCATGGGAGCGGCTCAACCAGGCACAGCACCTGTGGCTTCTGCAGCCCTTTTTCCCTTTCTCCAGTTCACAGTGAGCAACAGGGTACAGTGGCAGTAGTTTCCTACTGCTATTATACCCCTGTCACTCTAATTCATTACAAGCATTAGACCACGCAGTTATTCTTGCACTGTTTGGGCAGCGCTATATTGACCTGGTACTTGAATAGGTTACATCACCTTCCAGTGCTTTAGTTATCAAACAGTTGCAGTCAGTGACAAGTTGCAGTATATCCAGATAGACTATATCATAATGTATTGGGATATATCACAGAAAATACCATTCATTTCAATGGGATTTCTTGTAATATAGTATGATACATCTGGATATGCTGCATCTTGTCACTGGTTGCAACTGCAAAACTAGTTACAGTAGTTTGGTTTATTTGTTTGACTACAAGTCATTTCAGTACAAGCAAAACACATTATACAATCTGCCAATAAGCAGTAAAAATATATAAAATATACGGACACAATTCCAATCAGTCACCTAAAACAGTACCATGTGCTGTATGGATCAAGCTCAGTTAATGAGAGCAATGCCTCTTCAAATAAGCTCTTTGCAAATGACTTTTAGTTAACCATGGTATTATACATTGTAACTAATTAGTTGAATTACCTTGCATGATTTTCATGGAAACAAATAGGAAGATCCTGTCTGGCAAATAGAGTGGACCAAAAAAGATGTCTAAATCCTGGGAAAGGAATCTCCATAGAACTCATTCTTTGACAGCTCAGTGGGCTGCCGGCCATGGAGAAGAGAGGAGGGCTGCACCAGTGTCCCCCTCTGGGTCAGGGTTGGGGGGATCAGGGAGGTGGTGGACTAACTTTTGGGGTGGGTGTATGGGGGGAGGTTTACTAGACACCAGAGAATGGGGATTATTTTTTTTCTGGGGATCGGGAATAGGGAGGGGGTCCACTAGACACCAGCTAATAGATTGTAAGAAGCTGATTGCCTGGCTTTTCTTTTCTTTTCTTATTAAGTAGAGGATCTTGGATAGGGAGGGGGTACACTAGAAACCAGGGAATTATAACTTTTAAGGGGCCACAATCAGCAGGTGGGGGGGGGACCACTAGCCACCAGTGCATGTATTTTTTTTATTAAACATGATTGGACCTCGATCAGTGGGTGGGGGTGGAGCCACTAGCCAACAGGGAGTGGACTTTTTTTTTGTTTAACATGGGTCCTGCAATCGGTTGGAGGGGGGCACTAGACACCAGCGTTAGAGCAGATGGTGCCTTTTTTATTACATAAGACACATGATCAGTGAGTGGGGGGGATACTCTAATGTGTTACACTACAAGGAGAAAAAGTCTCAGAACTGTTCACTGATAGTGATCAGTTCTGCTGTTTTTTTGTTTTTTTTTGCCACAGTTTAATACATTAACTCACAGTCTGTACATTTATTCTGCCATTTTAAGGCAGAATTTCTGCGAAGGTTGGCAAAATGATTTCCAAACTTTCGCAGAAGCGAATGTCTGACATTCGCGGAAATTCTGCTGGTGGAATTTTTTTTCGTACACCTCTAGTTAGGGAAATGAAATTTAAATAACAAATCCATAATTACAACAGTACTCTGACACTATAAAATTACCAAGCTGCTCAGAGGATTTTTCATTGAATTCAGATCTTATTAAATTTGGAACGCGCTATCCTGCTTAACAATTCAGAATGTTAAAAGTATCTTTAGAGCTTTCTAAATAGACATCCTGAAAATCTGCACTGGCAAATGTTTAAAATCTTTAAATAACATTTAAAATAATATTCAATCAAGTAGAGGTTTAAAAGGCTCCTTTTTGCTTCTGGGAGTCCAACAGGTTGTAGGCTAGAATAAATAGATTAAATGGCTCCTTTGTTCATATGAGTCTGTAAATATAACAAGAATCATGCACCAGCTGTCTGCTCATTTAATTCAAATTAGACTGACACTCCAGTTATTTTTGTTAAACGTTCAAAGAGCATTCAGAATTAAAATGCAAATCAGCATAGAAGGTTTTCTGATACTCTTAGAATCCCCATTTGTCTAAACAAGGAGACAATTTCCAGAGTGTTATGGTTCAGTGTTTGGCTCCATATGCACAGCAAACACTAAAGGTGTTCATTGCTCACTGCATCCATGTAATACAATAAAGTCAAACATTTATCCCTGAAGGGAGCTACTTCACTCAACTTTTTGGATCTTTAAACAGGAGTCCTACTAATTAAATGATTGACTCCAAATTGACAGCAGTTTTTAAGTATGTGATTTGGTAGCCGAGGGCCATAATGGTTGTGCTTAGATGTCAGCAGAAGTTCTGGTTCCATATTTGTAAGCATTGTGCACATTAAAGCACATTGAAGCAATATCAGGGCATTACTGTAAAGCACACTAAATATATCTCTGAAAAAGTTACCTTTAAATCAGCAACTACCTGTTGCTGAAACAGCATCCTTTATTGCCTGGCAGAATGGGGATACCTTAATTCAACATGAAAACAAAAGCTCCTTCTTTTTATCCAGGAGTCCCTCCAGCTAAGAAATCATCACTTCGTAGCTCCACTTTCTAGTGCTCATTTCAGTTTCAGCAGTTTTTCTACCATGTGTAGTCACCTCGTTAGTCAACCTTCACCTCTTTCTCTTTTCACCAAATCATTTTTAAGCTGTAAGCATCTAGGAGAAAAAGGAACATAAATGCTCCACTGAGTGCAATAAATTTAATACATCCAATGTAAAAACAGGACTCCCATGACCTAGACAAAGGTAGCATACTTATTTAAAGTAAATTCAGGCATTCCAGCATATGATGTGCAACTCCAGCTCTCTGCATCCCCATGGACCATCACAGCTGGGTACCTCTTCCTAGGAAACTTCCACAAACAACTTCCACATGGTCTCCAACTGCTCTCTGAGTCTGGAGCCTTTTCCAGCCACTAAATCAATCCAGCAGCTCACAGGACAACAGAAGCTGTGCTGACTCTACTATTAAAATTCAAAGCTTCAAGAGCGACTTCAGAACGCTGGTTACTGACAACATAGATACATAGATACACAGACAGTGTCAGCAGATAAGGGCCTATGGCCCACCCAGTCTGCCCATTTGAGCTTGTAAGTTCAGTTTATGTTTTCCTAGAAGTCTGTTGCCCCTTACCCCGACCTCCAGAATTCCTTTATGTCTATCCCATGTATTCTTAAATCCCGTGATTGTTTCAGCCCCCACCACTTCCTCTGGCAGGGTTGCTCCACAACAAACTCAGAGTTGGAATGCTGAAGAGCAAAAAACAGTACCGCATCGACAAATAGGGCCAAACTCAACACAAGTTTCATTCACCAACTTAAAATAAAATAAAAATAAAACAAGTTTCAATAGAAAAAAAAAACTATCAATGCCACTTCATGTTCTGAGCTACAGTGAGAGGTGCAGCATTGCGGCCATCTTGCTGATCCATCCCAACTGTAAAACTAGATAGAAGTAGGATCCCACTGGGAAAAAATCTATATGACTTGGACTATCCTGGGTAGAAAAAGTGGGAACAAGTGTTTTCTTCTCTAATGTACACCATATCTACCAATATTATTAAGACAGGGATAATGCACATTGATTTTATGTAAAACTTACAATGTGGTCTGTACCCCAGAGATATGAGATATAGGCCCAGATATTCAAACTGCCCAGGCTGTGGTGCAAGCCCAGGCACAGCTCAATTTGGCTGTGCAGGGGCATGGACTGGGTGATATTCAACAGAGCTGTGCCATGGCTCAGCATCGTTCAATATTGCACCCTGGCCACCCGCAGTGCGCATGACACAGTGGCACTGGGCCAGCGCCAGTGGCCAGAGTGGAGCATAGGGATGCGCTAGCACAAGTTCCATTGTGCAAGGTGCAGCAACTGCGATATTCAAAAGTTGACATGCAAATGGGGCCATAATGTATGCAAGGTGCACATGGGGCCATTTGCATGTCATTATGGCCCCATTTGCATGCAGGTGCACTGATCCCCAACAACTTGAGCCTGACGCCCTGCCAGACAGCAGCCGTCGGGGACTGACACCCCTTGCAGCGTGGCAATGTGCCCCACAGCCCAGTTGCGGGCTGCAGTAAAAAAAGAATAATCATAAATCCCTGTGGTTCAGTGGACCCGCCTGTCCGATCACGGGCTAAGTAAATAAATGATACCTTATTATCCTTTGTGGTCCAGTGGATTGTGCTCGCTGATCACGGGCTAAGTAACTAAAGAGAACTCCAAATCCTTGGTGGTCCAGTGGACCCGTCCGCCTAATCATCGGCTGGCAATAAATTATAATTCTTTGTTCTCTGGTGTCCAGTGGACCTGTTGCGTGATCACGGGCTGCAGTAGAATCAGCGAGTCTGCATCTGGTGGTCCAGTGACTCCTTCCCACTCGCTCACTACTCCCCACCGCCCCTGCCCCCGGTCAGCGGCTGGCAGCACCCCACCCACCTTTCAGCCGTTGCCCGCCAACCGACACCATCGGCTGATGTGGAGTCCACAGCGTGAGCTAATGGAATGCAGCTCATATCAGAGCTCACATTCCAGATATGTGACTGATCCCATTCACATATCTGGAATGTGTAGTATGGTATGGTTGCACATCCATTGGCTCACGCTGTGGACCAATGGGCATACAGCTCTCATCGACGGTGTCAGTCGGCGGCAGCAGGTGGCAGGCTTGTGGTGCTGCAGCCCACCACTGACCGGGGGCAGGCGGTGGGATCAGTGGGCGGTGGGGAGGGGTCCACTGGACCACCAGGGATGATAGGTTTCCTTTTACTCTACTGCAGCCCGCTATCGGGCAGACAGGTCCACTGGACCACCAGGTATAGTAAGAATTATCATTTATTTTCTTAGCTAACGATCGGGCGGGCAGGTCCACTGGACCACCAGGGATTTTGGAGTTCTCTTTTATTTACTTAGCCCGCGATCGGGCGGGCAGGTCCACTGGACCAGCAGGGATTTTGGATTTCTATTTCACGTACTTAGCCTGCGATCGGGCGGGCAGCGGTCCACTGGACCACCAGGGATTTTGGATTACTCTTTCTCTACTGATTCCCGCAATCGGGTATGGGGTGCCGCCACCACAGAGGGTGCAGTCGAAGCCAGGCCACCCACAGGTGGCAGCCGCCGTGCTGTGCCTCACAATACGGCAGCTCACCTGTGGGGTGGCCAGCCCTTGCCCTTTTTGGGGTTTAACTTTAGTGTTGGTGCAGGTAGGCTATGCATGCATGGCTCCACACATCCTGGGCTCAATGTCGGACTGTGCAAAGTATGCATAGGCACGCCCCCCCACCTGCGCCTGCATACATTACTGATACACTCTGGCACATCGGGATTTGTGACACGCACTTTCCTTTTTTGAATATCATGCCAGGAAGCATCAGCGGGTTGCGCATGGCACAACACTGTTGCGCCATGCACAACCATTTTGAATATCTGGGCCATAATACACAGTGATTTTCTGTAACAAGTCACAATGTATGCATCAAATTATGTTCATTGGATAATGCACAATAGCTTTCCATAAAAATAAAAGCATGTTTTTATCAGAACTTTAAAGAAACATAGGAACATAATTTGTTGGCAGATAAGGTCCACTTGGCACACCTAGTCTGCCCAATTTTCTCTGCTTATACTAATGCAATAGACCCTATCTGATCTCTGAATACCTCCCCCTGCTTGTCTAGCAAGATTCCCTTGTTTCTCTTCCATGCATGCATGATTGAAGCCCACTTCTGTTTTCAGACCCATTATCTTCACTGGAAGACTGTTCCAGGTATACTCAACTTTTTCAGTGAAGAAGTACTTCCTCACATCCCTCCCAAATTTTCCGCCTACCAGTTCATTGCATGCCCCCTTGTTCTGTTTCACCTTTCCCTCTGAATAATACTCCCCTCATGTGCCTTATTCATTCCATGGGGTATTTATAAGTATCTATCACGCCCTCCTCTCTCTTCTCTCTTCCAGGGTATAGATGTTGAGATCCCTTAGCCTCTCCTCATATGGTATTTGACGCATCATCTGCACTATTTTAGCTGCCCTTCTCTGAACAGCCTCTACCCTGTCTATGTCCTTCCCTGAGATATGCTCTGCAGAACTAGACACAGAACTCCAAGTGGGGCCTCAGCAATGATCTATACAGTGGAAATACCACCTCCTTCATGCTACTGGTGATACCCCTCCCAATGCACCCATGGATCCTGCTGGACCTACCTACTGCCATGCTGCACTGCCTTGCCACCTTGACGTCCACTGATATAATTACTGCAAAGTCCCTTTATTGTTTTGTGATCGTCAATACCTCTTCCCCTATTTAATACTCTGCCTCTGGATTTCTGTGCCCTAGGTGGATGATTTTGCACATGTTTGCATTGAAACCCAGCTGCCATAGCTTAGACCACTCTCTAACATTTAGGTCTCTCCATCCCCTCAAGAGTATCTGCCCTAGTACAAATTTTGGTATCTTTGTAAAGAGGCATCTCTTCCCTTCTAGTGCTTATGCAATGCCACTTATAAAAATATTAAAGAGGACTGGTCCCAGTACTGAGCCCTGAGGTACCCCACTGGTCATCCTTCCCTCCCAGAGTGAATGCCATTTATCTACCCTCTGTCACCTATCCAGCAACCAATTTGGCACCAAGTTTCCCACTTTAGTACCCACTCTCAAACTGATGAGTTTAGTTTTTAGCCTCCAATGTTGTACAGCGTCAAAGAGTTTGCTGAAGTCTAAGTAGGCCATGTTAGCTGCTCACCCTGATCTATTTACATGGTCACCCAATCAAACAAATCAATCAGGTTCATCTGACATACCCCCCCATGTGAATCTATGCTACCTTGGGTCTTGCAACCCGCACAAGTCAAGATACTTCACACGTCTTTATTTCGTTTTCTGGTACAAACATAAGCACTGGCCATATCTGAAGCAATCTGAAATGGAAATTGGGGTGGGCTTTGCTTATCCCAAGGTAAAATCAGAGCCAGGTCACACTGCAGGCAACACAGCATATGTTAAAATATTACTAATCCATTAATGAGTATTTTGGTGTATATTTTTTATTTTTAGAAAGCAACTCTGTAAAAAGCTGAATACCTGGTTTCATTATCAATCACTTCCTATTCATAATCTGGTCATTTTGAAAATGTCACTAATGAATGATTGAAATTAGGGTAGTGCAGCACTTCATCAGCTCCAGTTGAAGCTTAGTTTTTGCTATTACTCAGTGCTATACCAGGCTCGTGCAAACATGTAAAAAATTAAGACTTTAATAATGAATTCAAGCAATCTGAGAAATAACTTCTGTGAAATATTATTTTATTTTGAATCATCAGTTATATAGGCACATTTACTCCAAAATAACAGCCTGGAAGATGCTGTCCATTTTGAAATGTGAAACAATTAATTTCTAAGCAATATGTGTATTGTGCTGTTAGAATTTCTAAATATAGAAATGCAGTTGTTTTGAAAAAAAGTGCTTTAGCAGATAACTTGCAGGCAGACAATTTGCTTTAGAACCAGGCAAAAACATATGTTTACAAAAGTGAACCATCTTCTGTATATACTGTACCAGAAAGGTTTAGCTCACATAATCTGCCCTCAAAATATAGTTATACCTACCCACTAACCTCACTGAACAGCAGCTCCCTCCTTCACAACCTACAATTTGCAGAATGGGACCTTGTCTTCACTGCACCAGATATTGATTCAGCCCTGTCCAGTTGCCTGCAGATGTTTAAACAGGTCTGGGACTCCTATGCACCCCCTGGTTAACACCAGGGTCAAAATGTGCAACCACCCATGGGTCTCCAGCACCCTAATTGCCCTCTGCAAAACCCAAGATTGGGTCTGGTCCCTCTATAAATCCACACTGACCCCCCCAAACCAGACATACTTACAACACAGCAAGAAATGCCTGCACCAAAGCAATAAGATGAGCCAAGGCAGATTACTTTAGGTCCCACCTAAATATCTCCCTAGCTTTCTCCGTCTGGAAGGTGGTCCACTCTCTTATAGACCCCCCCTCTCAGACCTCCACCCCTATTCTCAAGCTAAATGACCAAAGCATCTCTGACCCCATCAAAGTAGCAGAAACACTAAACAACTTTTTCACCACATGTGCCCTTTATGACCAGTCCTCTCCCCCACCTCCAGGTCACTGCTTGTTCCCCCAACTCCTTGCTCAAAATACTTTCATCTTTGCTCCCACATCACCCAAAGAAGTGCTAAATGCCCACTACTCTTTAAACATCACCAAATCCAGCCCAGACGGCATCCACCCCAATCATCTACACATTTCAGCACCAGCTATAATAGTTCCTCTCACATACCTACTAAATTTGTCCTTCAAATCTGGTAAGGTCCCCCTAGCATTGAAATCAGCCTGTGACGTCCCTCTCCACAAGGGTGGTGACCCATCAGTCCCTAGAAATTATCGTCCCATTTCCCTCCTCTCCTCTCCTCGCTTGGCAAGCTACAAGAGTCTCTTGTCCAGACTAACTGACTTTCTCAGGTCCACACATTACCTCTCCTCATACCAATCTGGGTTCTGGAAGCACGACTCAACAATATCTTCTCTCATCTGTGTCACTGGATGTATCCAGTCTGCCTCTGATCAAGGCCAACTAACTGCTGCTATTTTTGTCAGTTTGGCTAGCGCCTTCAATTCTGTCTCCCACCCCTGTTTCTTGACAAACTCATGGGAGATAGACTCGCAACCTCTGTTGTACAGTGGTTCAAATCCTACCACAAAAATAGGCAACAGTCTTGGGTCTTCTCTTCCCCTTTCTTTGTGGGGTAGAATAAGTGTTATTAAGATGAACATTTTACCATGTATGTTGTACCTGCAAGGTATATTGGAACATTTTTTTACCAAGAGCCTGGTTCTCCCAGTTACAGTCCTTAATAAACACTTTCCTTTGGCAAGGTAAGAGTGCTAGGGGCTTATACTTTAAGTTGACCTTTCTGAAACAACATGGAGGTTTGTCCCTGCCTAACGTTTTCCTGCATTATTGTGCTTTGCATGCACATGCGTTTCTGCATTGGCAGGTGCCCTCAATCCCTCCTGAGAGTGTTAGTTATTATGTGCTTTGTCTTGAAGTAGAGCATTCACTCATTACTCTGGTGGGCTTTTCCCTTTCCAGCTTGATCTATGTGAAATTTAAACAACTGTCCTGACATTTGAGGTCTACTCCTTTGGGATGGTCCCTTAAGGCTAAAGCACAGCTGGAGTTTTATTTTAACTGGAACTGGTCACAGGACTGATCTCAGTCAATAGTTGGGAACTTGAACATTAAGATTGCGGGACGACCCATCCATTCTCTTTTTTGCCCTAAGTTGGAGGGGGTTGCTTTGTCACAGTTTTTAGAGAATGATGCGGTTTCGATACTTATTTTTTCGAGTGTCTGCAAATTTCACATGCAGTTAATGTTTTGATAGGCCCTAAGCCCTGGGAGACAGCGGCTCATTCTTCATCGGAGAGGCTCCTGCCTGTAGTCACAATGCTTCATCAGGTTTCAGTTATATATATAAGCTGTTGCAAGCATCAGACTCTAAGGCTTCTAAAGGAGTCTGTTATTACTGGACACAGGCACTCAGCATTCCTTCTGATCAGTCATTATGGGCTAGAATATGGTGACATTTGTACAAGTTTGCTAAGCAAGACAGACTTAGATAAGTGCAGTTTTAGGTGTGGCACAACCTTTATTTTTCTCCGGTTAGATTATATAGAATGGGAAAAATGGTTTCTTCGATATGCAACAGATGTCATCAGGTAGAAGGGACCCTACACCATATGTTATGGGATTGTATGAAAATTTAACCTTTTTGGATGGCTATTAATGCCTCTTTAGATCCTTTATTGGGACTCAGAGATTTCTTCCTTCCTAACATCAGTCTGGTGGAACTTTACCCACAAGAATTATTTGGTATCATGAAGGCTCATATGGCACTTATTTCCACCATTGCGAAACTAGTCATACTTCGACATTGGCTAGATAAGTCAACCCCATCTTTGAAAGAATGGCTCAGTGAAATTATGTGCGCTCTTATGTTAGAGAAGCATATTGCTTATCATAGAAAGCACCCTCAGATCTTCACATTTCGGTGGGAGTTTCTTTTTACCCTTCTTTCAATCCGTTCCTAGTGATCAATGTCTTAGTTGATGTCAGCACGTGTTCTGTCAAGCCTCTTTACTGTGGGATTCCCCCCTCTTTTTTTTTTCAGTCCGGTTTTCCCTTTTTTTCTATATCACCGGCAGGGCTGAGCTGCTGGAGAGGGTGGGGTTAGGGTTGGGGTGTGGTATGCACTTTCATTGTTCCTAGCTATAACTTGTCTTCCATAGGAGTCTGCTTTGTAATGTTGTTTAGTGTGTATTTTTATTAATGTGCATCAGTACACAGTATTGTATGATTTTATGAGGGGTTTTTGTTTTTCTTGCTATTGTTGTTGTTACTGTTGTTAAAAATCAATAAAGTATATTTAATTATAAAAAAATAGGCAACAGTTAGGATCGCGAAGTCCACTTTTCCCCTCTCTCCATCCTTGCTGGTGTTCCCCAAGGGTCAATCCTTGGCCCAATTTTATTCTCCCTTTCGACAACAATCTTCCCGCAGTCTTCACAATGTCCCATATACATATGTATACAGACAACACTATATTTTTTGCATCCAGCCCTGTTCTTAGTGACATCCACTCTCTACCACAAGACGACTACAACAATATGTAGTCTTGGTTTCATGCAAACAATCTAAATAAATACCTCCAAAACTGTTTCCATGACCTTTGGATCAGCCCAGAAACTGGCAAGAACACCCCCCCCCCGCAATCCCCACTCTTGATGAAAACAAACTAAATGCCATCTCTTCCTATAAATAACTAGGAGTATGGCTAGCCGCCCAACTAAACTACTCAGCCCACATAGATGCCATCACTTCGAAGCTCCACCCAGAGCTTGGTTTTCTTTACAGAAACTGTGACTCCTTCCCACTACCTGTTAGACTGACACTGCTAACAAAAATGATCACTCCCATCTTTGATTATGTGGACATTGTGTACAACACTGCCCCCTCCACCTCATAATACAGGCTGGTCTCCTTAGTCCACAGTTTGTGCCATTTTGCAACAAATCCCCTTTCAGAACACAACACTGCATGCTACTTTCCTCTCTCAGGTTAGCACCCCTCTCCCATCACAATTTTTCTTACTCCGTTTCATCTCCAAATTTTGATTCAACCTACTGCCCCCCTACCTGGCTGAGAAACTAACTCCTGCAACCTTTTCTCCTTACTCACTGCACTATAGGGACTCCCACTCCTTCTCCCTCCCAAACCATCCTCATCAGCTGGCAAATCTGCCTTCTTCTACCATCTCCCCTACCTATGGAACCAGCTTCCCCAGCCCCTCAGAAACTCACCCTTGCACAACTCCTCAACTTCGTCCATTCCCCTTCCCCACCTGTAACTGCAACTAGTCTGCCTTTAGCCAAATTAACATGGGATAAACTTCAAAACCTCTGTACTGTATGTTATTGTATACATGCAACTGATTGTAAATAACTGTATAGATGCAACTTAATGTAAATAACTCCTTTGTACAAAATTATGGGATTGTATGTAATAGTCTCGTGTATCTATTCTATGTATGTATACTGTTTTAACTCCCTCCCCCTCACCCCTGGGTCACACCTGGAAATGAACCTTGGCTCTGTGTGCTTTTTCTGGTTATCAAATGTTTAAATAACTAAAATAAATACTATGCAAATGCTGGTGGAGGACTGTTAGATTAAAGTATAATAGTAACTATATGTTAAGAGGATTTGTTTCAGCAGTTTCATAGGTGAGATTTTTATTTTTGGGTAACTGGGTAAGCCTACTAGGCAAGAGTGCCTGTTTACAGGGGTGACCATGGCGCACTAGGGAGGTTTAGTGACTTGCTCAGAGTCACACAGTATGCAAGTGAAGGTTGTAGGAATCAAACCCAGGTCTGTCTGCTAAATGTACCAAGCTCATTCAAAGCTTGTTACTTTATCCTCTAGGCTATACTACCAGCCCATATTTACAGTACAGTATCATCATTGCTGCTTATTAAAAAGTAAATAAGAAGGCAGGGGCAAAACATACATTGAGAAAGTGAAGACAAGTTTAAGTGCAAAGCATTCCAAGTTCTTTCATCACTACACAAGAAATTACTTTGCCCCATCTAGTTGAAGATTGCAAAGGGGCCAGTGCATCTTTTTTAACTACCCTAGGCAATGAACGTAACCTTTGTAGTTTAAGGAGGTCAATTAAAAATAAAGATCAATGGTAGGGTTTTTCTGTCTGCAGTTACTTAATAGTCAGAACATCCATTTTTAAGAAGTTAGCCATCAGATTATTTTGTTTTTATTTTCTAGCATCCCTACTACTTTCTGGTGTTTTGTGGGATTATTGTACTGCAAATAATTAATAATGTTGTTTAAACCATCATAATTTAGATGTTTCTAGCAAAGTTACCCCATGTGTGGAAAATATTTGCAGGAAGAAAATACCTACATATATTTACGATTAATGCTTGAAAGACTTTGTGGATGACTTAAAGGGAATCTGTATGGTTCCCTATATAATTATTTCAATGGTTACCGTAGTTGTGCAGAAATTGACTGAAAGGTATACATTTAGAAAAGGACTTTAACAAAACTTTGAAAACGTATTTTTAGATAAGGATGTGGAGGCATCCATTTTGTGAACAGGAAGGATGTTGTGATGATGTCACTGCCTCACCAGTGTTAACAGTGTGCAGTGCAGTAGATGAGAACAGTTCAGCTTTGCTGTTTGGGATTCTATTATATTCTAAAGAATACCTTGGATTTCATGATTGGCAGAATGTAGCAAAAGAATCCAGTGTTTTTCTTTATGATTTACCAGGATCCCTGTATGTAGGAGCAGTTTGTTTTATTTAGCTGGCTTCACTGTACACTGTTAGAGCTGGTGAGGCAGTGACATCATCACAGCACCCTTATTTTCCACAAAATGGCCTCCTCCACATCACAATTTTACAAGTATGTTTCTTTCCTACTAAAGACATTTTCTAAATATAACCCAGCAGTTTACATCCTGGATCCCATAGTAGCCTTTGCAATAATCATATGGAGAATCATACAGATTCCATTTAAAATTCAACCTTTGATCTCTATGGCCCTACTATTTGTATATTCATTATGTTTAAGTATGTACATGCAACTACTTTATACAAATACTTTACAGTAAATCCAGAATGTATTGTTTAGTTTGTTTCAGAATGCTATTTCCAGTTCTCTTATACATATTGGGCCAGATATTCAAAACTTTGCCCTGGGGCTACATTAGCACTGCCTGGCGGGCAAACTTAGCCCAGAACAAATAGCCTGCTATATTCAAAAGGAATAGCCCAGTGCTAAACCCATTGAATATAGCAGGCAAAGGAAGCTAGGAAAACTGGGCCTGGAGTGCAGGGCAAAAATAGCTCAGGAATAAGACAGCACTGTATATAGAAAATAAGACTGCACTGAATATAGCTCCCAGGCAGGCAGTGCAAACACACTCAGAAACACAGTGCAGAGGTGATATTGGCCGCCCAGGAATGCATGCACAGAAACACAGCCCTGAATGTGAACACAGGAGCAGACAGCAGTGCAGTACCTGTGAATGTCAAGGAACAACCAGGACCCACATGTGAGATCCACAGAACAGTACAAAAACTGCAAAACACCCAAGCACCCAAAAAAAAGACAGGAGACAGGGTTGTCATGAAAAAGTAACTATAATCCAAAAAGACAACAAGAATAGCATGATAACAACAGGAACAGGAACATATAACACAAAATGGCCAAATAGAGCAACAAATTACAGGAGAAAAAGTCAAGGAGGACAACAGAGCAAAATAACAAACAGCAAAACTGGCAAAAAACTGAAAGGACCAAATCCCAATGGCAAACACAAGATACACAAGCTAAACCAGAACACATGTACAATATTTACATAGTTACAGAGGCAGCAGAAGTGTAGAGCAAGGTGAAAATGAAGTGGACACAGAGAGCAAAGGAGAGCGACAGAATGGTAAAAACTGAGGGCAACCAAAGGGGGGTTGGGGGGGCAGGAAGAACAAAATAATACAGGCCACAGTTATGACTGGCTTCTGGAGGGTGCTGGCAGCCGTTCCTTCAGCATAGCCGCTACCCTCCTGGTCTCTGAGATGACAATGGCCTGTTGTTCAATCAGCATCCTCTGCTGATGAACCAGGAGCACATCCCTCCCCTTCCCTCAGACTCCACTGGAAGGGTGGCCCACAGTAATGACTAGCATGGACCTACAGGAGAAAAGGGGACCATGTCAAGATGGGATACTGACAAAGAGGCACAGTGCAACCCCAGGTGGCAACACATGGGTGGACAGCATATTCCAACAACCATGCCCATGTGGCAGTACAGAACAATACACAATGCACACCTGACACGTGCCTGCAGGACGAGGTAGGACAACACAGGCAGCAAGTGCCAACCCTATGTACTCGGATGTGCATGGATGTATGCTGACAACACCAAAGCACAGTGGACACCACACAGCTCAGCAGCACGCACAGTGAAATAGTGCAATCAGTCAGCCAGTCCCTGAGAAGTGAACGACAATGGGCCATTGCACAACATACATATGGGATGACACTTGTTGGGACATGGTGCCCATAGGAACAGATCTATGATACACAATGCAGAGCACTCCTACCTGAGAAATGGGCACAGCCACAACACAGTATGATGGCATGCAACCCATACTGTAGCAGAGCATGGCATGTGGTAGTGCCACCACCCACTGCAGCAGAACACACAAGGCAGATATGCATGGCCACTTCCATGTAACACAGGGACACAGGCCATGGGCCACCAGCAGCAGGACAGCAGTAGGCTGAACACACACACCATCCACAGGAGCAGAACCACTGATAACCATGCCACCACAATTGACCAGCCCCTGTACCTCCCATCCATGACTGGCGTACAAATACCAGACACTGCAGGGACAGGGAAACACCAGCCAGTAGAGGAACATGGCCCCCCACCACAGCAGTACACAACAGGCACACATGACGGGCAGAGCCACACATGTCTGTATGGCACTAGGGCCCCAGACCGACCCCCCCCCAGCAGGCACAGTGTACGTCTGCTGTCCATCCCATGCCAAGGTCCATCATGCCATATCAGTGGCCATAATGCACTGCCCACACACCAGCAGGGTGTTGCCATCTAGATGCCAGCCCTCAACCCCCTGTAATGTACAGTGTGAGCAACACTGCCATGCACTACAACATGCCTTGCAGTACCTCAGAAACCCTAGACCAGGTAATGATAAACACACATGCCATGTGAACAGCAGAACAGACAAGCAGAGCTATATATGGCAATGGCAACACATGATGGCAGGGCAGCATATGCCAGAACAGCACATAGGCCCCAGACAGCCCCCCCCAGCAGGCACAGTGTTCGTCCACTGTCCATCCCATGCCAAGGTCCACCATGACATACAAGTGCCATCTAGAAGCAACCCCACAACCCCCTGTAATGTATAGCGTGAACAACACTGGCATGCACCTACAACATGCCTTGCAGTACCTCAGAAACCATAGACCAGGTAATGATAAACACACATGCCATGTGAACAGCAGAACAGTCAAGCAGGGCTATATATGGCAAATGCAACACTTGATGGGCAGGGCAGCACATACCAGTACAGCACAGGCCCCAGACAGCCCCCCAGCAGGCACAGTGTATAGCTGCCACCCATCCAGATACATGCTGCACCCTGCCACTCCAGTGGCCAACACAGTACCATACTGCACACGCCATGGTACCTGGCACACAGCTGTGTGCATGGCAAGACCAGCATTGTCCGCCCATGGACAGACCCACCCAATTCACTTGCTGTGCAGTGTGTACACAAACAGTGTACTCACGCAATACACTCCGGTTACCGTCGCTGCTCTTCTCCACTGGATGTGTCATGGCCAGCACCCGCTGCTCATTCTGGCTGTCAGGTGCCGGGTCATTGATGCCCACAGCTGCTGCCATGGAAGGTCCCCCTCCCTAACCTCCAAAACAGCCTTCTGTGCCTCTGCTGCACAACTTCCACCAGGTTGGCAGTCTCAGCCTCACCCCATCTCCTGTCACTGTGCATGACTTCCCTCTGTCTCCTCCATGCAGACATGCCTGGTACAGCCTTAGCAGGAACCACCCTAACACTACAGTGGAACACCCTGCATCTGTCCTAGTAATAGAACCTATCACAATGCATAGTGCCGTGCTGTTGTGTGGTACAGTGCCGCGCAACCTGGGAATGCACTAAATGCTCAAGCATCACCCTGCCATGACCCTAGAGATGACATACTGCACATGCATAATGTATCCACATATATGCCCTGTAGCACGGTGCTCACATGATAGCGCCACACAAGTGGAGGGTGCATGCACATAACACAGTTGCACTGCGCATGCACCATGGCTGTGCAATGCCCCGTAGTGAAGCGTTAATGTCACAGTGCAGTGCTGTGTACCACCATATTAGCCAGGCACTAACCATTTGCCATTTTTACTGTGACAAGGTACCTTTGTAAATGAGCCTATGGCTCAAAGGTTTTCCAAACTGCTGTTTAAATAAAAAAAAAAAAAAAAAAAAAATTGTCCGGGGCTAAATGTTGTGATATTCAAAGGTCGCATGTAAATGAGGCTACTTGTGTATGCACAGGGCAAACACAGTAATTAGTATATCATTAATGCCTCATTTGCATGCTCAACAGGCTGGATTGCCTTGCGGTGCTATTTAAGGGCAAACAGTGCTCCACCTGTGTTGCTAATGGGGACTGCAGTGCTGTGGAAGAAGGTGGATGTAAACACTGTGTGCAGGATGTCCCAGGAGATACAACCTGAAAATGCAGATCTGTACAGCACTCAGACCAGGCTGCCATTCTGAGTCTGACAGCCAGCACATGGGACAGGGTGGTGGGGGTACGCATGCAGGGGTGACAACCGGCCTATAGCTGTGCTGTCCATGTTGATACATACACACAGCACAGTAGACTGCCATGATGCAGGACGGCAGCACAGGCAACACCATCACTGTCTGCACAGTACACACTGGTACTGCCATGTGGTGTTGTGAGGGCTACCCTGACACCACGCAGTGTGGCAAGACTGCAGGCATCATGGCAACAGCACTGCTGCAGCAGGATGTGTGCAGTCTGGGGCAGTGGTGGAGCCAGTGGCCATTGGGTCCCACTGTTGCTGTTGGGCATGCAACAGCACTGCATTGTATGGGACATCGGAACAACAACTACCATGGTGTGAGTAATGCAGTTGCCTGTGGGTGGCATACACATCCGCATTGTTGGATGTTGTGCCACCATGCCTCTGTCACAAGTGTGAGTCCGACACAGTGTGCATGTTGTGTGGCACACACACTATGCCAGTGCCAGGGGGGGTAGGGGGCTGCAGTAATGGTATGTGTGTGTTACAGACCGTGTGTCATGTCATGGGGACTGGCCACATGAATACGCACATGGCACCATGTCCCCAGCAGGGTGCACACAACCACAATAGCTGACACCTGGCCAACATGGTGCAACTGCACTGTGCACAGACATGGCCACACTGTGTCATGTCACAAACACACACATGGAGGTATGGCTGCATGGTGGCACATGCGCTCACCACCGCACACGGGCATGTTGTGTGCTAGTGATGCAGTGTGGTGCACAGGGGTACTGTTGGCATGTTTGTATCATGTGTAACACTGTATGCCCAGACTGCACAGTGCCTGAGGCATGCAGGGCCAGCAACTGCATGCCAGGTGTGTATGATGCCATGGCCAATAGGTACAGCTACTGCTGTGCACACATTGTACACCCCTGTAACTAACCAGTACCATTTCCTCTGTCACACACAGGTGAACCTGACAGGAAGGAGCATCTGCATATACACAACTTTACAGGGGACGAACTGAGGGTAATGGTACACACCTTCAAAGAGAGGGAGCAGGTGATGAGGTGCAACAAGTCCACAGATGCTGTCATCTACTGAATGTGGGAGGAGATAGTGGCGGAGGTCAATGCTGTGGGTGACCATGGATGCAGCACAGATGTCTTGCGCAAGCGCTGGAATGATCTGCTGTGATGGGCAGAGGAGGAGGAGGCCCAGAGAGTAAGGGAATGGCTGTGGACAGGTGGTGGGCCACAGACCATGGAGCAGCATGACTGGAACCCAATCATGACATTGGTTGCCTCGACCCTGAGGCCAGAGGTGGTGGAGGGGGTCAAAGGTGGTGGGTGTGAGACACAGCTGACACCACCTAGGGCAGGTATATACACAGCATGTCATTAACAGTGACTGCATGACACCTACGGGGGGTGTGGGACACCATCCCATTGTTGTGGCACAGTGGCACCTGCCAGACAC
This sequence comes from Neoceratodus forsteri, assembly GCA_016271365.2. Taxonomy (NCBI): domain Eukaryota; kingdom Metazoa; phylum Chordata; order Ceratodontiformes; family Ceratodontidae; genus Neoceratodus; species Neoceratodus forsteri. Next base: position 1,164,925,261 of record CM028131.1, read on the forward strand.
ACACATGGGCCAGTCACAGTGTGCATGTAATGCATGTGTGGCACAGCAGTGTGCATGTGTTGGCAGTGCACAGGGGGCACCGGTGTACAGGTGTATCATTCTGTGTGTGCCGTGGTTGGGAGTGAGTGCATGGGGGCTGCATCATCATTCACACGGACAGCACTGTGGGGGATGCAAGGGCATTCTGCAGGGCCAACACTCTTGTGTGTCACATGTCATGGTGGTGGGCTCAGTGTTCAGTGTGCTGTACAGGTCTCTGACACTGTTCTATTCTCTTAACAGTGCAGGGTAGACATCCAGCCATGGGGAGCGAGGTGCATGGCCCAGCAGCTCTGAAGGCTGAGGAGGATGCTACATGAGTGTTGCCATCAACATCTGGCATGGGGGCCGGTCGTGGATCATCTATGGTGGAGCACTAATGGGTGGCATGTGGCCATGGTACACATCTGCCAGTTGGCGCAATTGTGGCCTATGATGATGATGAGGAGGATGATGATATGACTGCAGCATATGGCCTGGAGGCTGCACAGGTCGAGGACCTCAGTTGTGGGCAGGTGGTCATCCTCACAGTGACCAGTGACCATGGTTCGGGTGACCCAGAGACTGAGGATGACTTGCCTGCTGGTGGCACTGTGGGCGGGAGTGGTGGGGTTGGACCTGCAGGGGACACACACATGGCTTCATTATGGGAGGGGGGGTTACAGCTACATGGCGGCAGAGTACAGCAACAGAATGTTGGCCATGCGGATGTCCAGCATGCACCATTGGACTTGTGCTGCCGGCCACAGGGTGCAGCGCAGGCCTTGCAACAGGCACTTCCCCCTGCCAGGCCACTGCAGCTGCAGCAACAGCAACAACAGCAGCACCAGCCACCACAACAACCCACCCACCATCTCCAGTGTACCCAATGGCAGACACCATCACCCACAGGCCAGGGCGGTGTGTCACCCCCGGGCCAAGATGGCCAGGGTGCCCTGCTTGTGCTCCAGGCCACCCTGGTGTCCCAGCATGCTGCACAGCAGGACCTACACAACTTCTGCAGGGAGGTGCAGCATGAACTTAAAGTTGCTGGAGACAGTGGGCTAGGCTATGCTTCGTGCTGAGCAGCGGGTGGAGGAGCACATGACACAGATCCTAGGCACCATTGAGCAGGGCCTTGGGGACATCACTGCTGCTGTGAGGGTGCATGCGGTGGTGATGCATGCTGTAGTCATGGCTGGTCGGCAGGGCACACCCACCACACAGTGCAGGCGCTCCACATATGTACCCTGGTGAGCTTCCAGCACATGCGGTGTGGACACTGGCTCTTCCACCCCCGCATTCCTATCCTCAGCTGGCTGGTTACAGCATCGTGGCCACCCACCCATCATGGCTGGGTCTGAGTCACGCCATGGTCACAGATGTGCTACTGGCCAGTCATCACCACAGTCCTCTCCACCCATTTAATCAAAACAGAGCACTCCAACCTCTGTGTTCTGCAAACAAGGGGGCGTGTCATGTGCATGGTGGTAGGTGCCGGAGATAGGCTTTGCTGGCATGCACAGTGAGCCCTTGTGTCACACACATGCACACAGACACACATGCACACATGGTCATCTACCCACAGACACGCACACACACCCCACAGGACATCACCAGCCTCCCCCCCCAAAACCCCCTTCACTCACCATAGCCATCCACCATCCACGCATGCGTGACACGCACTGCACACTGCTTTCATAGGCACATCACATGTGCACAGTTCCATTGTGTGTTGCACCAGAGGGTTGCATGATCTACACTGTTCTGTACTGTACTGGGTATGCACACATATTAAAGGCACTGTACATGACTTGTTAGTCGTCTGTGTTGTGTTCACTCACCTTCCCATCCGGGATAGTGTTTTGAAGATGCCACTCCTGTGCTCCAGGGCCCTGCATGCCATACGAGGTTCTCTCTTCTTAAGTTGCTTTACTATCCCCCCTAACCTCTGGCTCTGGGTCACTGTCTGACTGTTCCTCAGGTTCAGGTGCACATATATCATGGTTTAGCACCATGTTGTGTAGCATGCAACATGTTAGGAATATACGGAATACTTTCTGAGGCCTGTACTGAAGAGCACCACCTGAATGGTCTATTCAGCAGAACTGCATCTTTAGCATGCCAAAGACCCTCTCTATGAAGTTTCTGGTTGCAGCATGTGCCTCATTGTACCTCTCTTCGGCCACTGTGGCCAGCCGGGGTACTGGTGTGAGCAGCCAGGGACTCAGGGGATAGGCACTATCCCCTGTGAAGAGATGTGAACATGTTAGCTGCACTATCCTGCTGTCTCCCCATTGCATATGTATGTCACTTGTATTGCTGTCCCATTGCCCCCTGCCCCAGCCTCTGCCCTGACTACCTCTGCTTGGCCCCACTCCCACTGTGGTGTTTGCATGTTGTGGCTGCAAATACTCACCAACAAGATACCCACTGGGTATTCTGCTTTCCTCGAAGGTCTGGCACAGCCTCGATTGGTGCCATTTGAAGGTGTCATGGGCATTGCCAGGGTACTGTGCGAAGACATAGCTGATGCATCCTGTCGCATCACACACCATCTGGCAATTGATGGAGTGATAACCCTTCCTGTTGACAAATATGTCACTGCCATCACCAGGTGGTGCATGGATGGTGACATGGGTGTAGTCAATTGCACCAAGTACTGCTGGTAGGTGCTTGACTCGATAGAGTTGCTGCATGGTTTCACTGTGCTCAGAGGCTGCTCTGGGGAATACAATGAATTTGGGAGCATGTGGCAGGAAAGCATCTAGGAACCGGGTCAGGAGGTGCGAGGTGGCAGACTGAGATATCCCAGTGGTGTCCCCCATTGGGTGTTGGAATATCCCAGTGGCTAGAAAGCACATCGCTGCCATCACCTTCTCCTCCACTGTCATGGCATGGCTGCCCCTGGTGTTGGGCTGCAGCTGGTCATGCAGGAGTTCACATAACTGCCTCAACATTCCTCTGTTCGTCCTGTACCGGCCAGTGATGTGCTTATCAGGCAGGGTCTCAAAGGGGACTCTGGGCTGGTACTACCTGTGTGCAGCATATGTCCTCCTTGTCCTGTGTTGTGGGCTGAGTTGGGCCTGGTCTCTCTCTTCCTCCTCCACTGCTTCATCCATGATGTGCATCAGCACTGCATTACTAAAGCATGCCATTTTGGCTTCCTGCTCTGGCCACTCCCCCCTTTGTGGATTGCCATGGGATAAGACCTGCCTTTTATAGGTGGTAGGCATCACTGTGCTATGTGTTGCACAATGTGGCCTTGCGCGGTGCTATACCTTTGAATATCCCATTGCACCTGTCTGCACATTCCCACCCTTCACTTTGCCCCTTGCATACATTAAGTGTTTGTGCTGCTGCTAACACGTTGACCTGGCACAATGTCCTGTTCTGAATATTGCGGATCTGCGCTAACCCAGTGCTATTCCAGTGCAATCTCTTTGCGTGAGGTGCAAATCATTGAATATCTCCCCCATTGTTCAGTACAACAAAACCTGAGCTTAGAGGACCATTGTATGACATACTCTATAGCACATGTGTACATAAAAAAACAACCAACCAACCAAACAAACAAAAAGTGTCTTACTTTCTGGCTTTGCAATTTGAAAATGTTCTTAAAGGGAATATGAACCATATGGTTTAATATAATTGTCAGTTTGAACCAGTGATGTCAGTTGACCTGATGCTTATAATGAAGCTTTCCACACAAGGCTTCCTTTCAACTGATCAATTTAGTGTTCTGGCCAATATTCCTGCTAGTACTACATCTTTTGATAAAATGACTGTCAATATACCTGTGTGCAGAAAATTGTTGAGTGCATAAAGGCTGTACTACTGTATTTGTCTTGATACAGTCTCCACACTAACAGTAATAAATTATTGGAAAATGAGGATTAAAAAGTGAGCTTCATTTCACGTTTATATGTAGTGGCATCTTTCTTGTTAAACAGTATTTGAAATCCTGTTTTAGTTCACTCTTACTGTGAGAGCTCTCAGTACTCATTGTACATTACAGTCTGATGATCATGCATAACAGTGTGTATCTCAAGCAAGCAAGCAAAGCAGGAAACTGGGGGAGCAGATAAGGAGGCATAGTTGCAAAGGGAGCACAGTGGTGATAGGGGATTTTAATCTCCCAGTGGTGGATTGGAGCATCCCAGCAACCAACTGCACCAGGGAGCAGATCCTCCTGGAAGCATTCCAGGATGGCTTTCTTGCCCAGAGGGTGATTGAGCCAGTGAGGGAAGGGAACATACTAGATCTGGTACTGGAAGATGGTGAACAGGTCACAGATGTAAGGGTGAAGGAACCTGTAGCAAGCAGTGACCACCTCACAGAGTGGTTTTAAATCAACCTAGGTAGGGAAGTAGCCACTGCAAAAACTAGAGTCCTGGACTTCAAAAGGGTGGACTTTGTCAGGATGGGACACATACTGAAAAGTCACATGGCAAGCATTCACCCAGAAATGGACACGGAACAAAAATGGGCAATCATCAAGGTAGGGCTGGCTGAAGCCACTAAAACTTGTGTCAAGAGCCAGATCAAGAAAGTCAGGACCAAGAAACCAAGTTGGATAAGTAGAGAGATTGTGGAGAAGGGGAAGGAAAGAGGAATGCATTTTGAATCTACAGGAGATTCAACAGGGCAGAAGACAGAGAAAAATATGTGAAGAAATCCAGAGAAGTGATCAGAGTGGTAAAGGCAGCAAAGGCAGCTAGGGAATGGAGGTTAGTGCAGGGAATCACAGAAGGAGAAAAGGATTTCTTCAAATATATCAGAGATAAGAGGAAGAGCAAGGATCAAATTGTTAGGATCAGGAGGGGAAGTGGGTGGGTAGGAAAGGAGGCTGAGCAGGCAAAAGTACTTAATGAAAACTTCTGTTCAGTCTTCACCAAGGAGAGGGATAGGCCCGCACCTGAAAAGAAGGGTGGGGTAGGAGAGGGTGGAGGAGAAGCAACCACAGATGGGGAAATCACAGTGGAAAGGGTGAGTGAGGGCCTTAAGTCCTGAAAGTGGACAAGACACCTGGCCCAGATGGAGTCCACCCCAGGATGCTGAGAGAGTTGGCCATTGGTGGACCTGTTCAATACCTCTCTGAACTTGGGGTACGTGCCCAGGGACTGGAGAGAAACACATGTGGTACCTCTCCATAAGAGTGGGCCCAAGGATGATCCAGGGAATTACAGACTAGTGAGCCTTACTGCAATTGTGGGAAAACTTATGGAGACAATCTTCAAGGAAAGACTGGTACAATTTCTTGAGGATAACGATCTCCAGGACGGTAGGCAGCATGGGTTTGTCTCAGACAGTCCCTGCCAGACTAACTTGGTTGATTTTTATGACTGGGTATCGAGGGCACTGGACAGGGGACATGCGGTGGATGTCCTCTATCTGGATTTCAGCAAGGCCTTTGACTCTGTGCCGCATGGTAGGCTGACCTGCAAGTTGAAGAGTCTGAGAGCAGGGAGGAAACTGGTCAGATGGGTCAAGAACTGACTGCAGGGTAGACAGCAGAAGATAGTAGTGGGGGGTCATCTGAACCCAGGGCAGTAACAAGTGGTGTTCCACAGTGCTCGGTCCTGAAACTGGTTCTGTTTAACATTTTCATAGCCAACATTGCAGTAGGGTTTAAGAGCAAGATCAGTTTCTTTGCAGATGACACAAAGATTTGTGCCACGGTAGATGGGTGCAGGGAGCAAAAGTACTTCAGGAGGATTTGGCAAAACTGGAGGAATGGTCTCAAACATGGCATCTTGGTTTCAATGCCAAGAAGTGCAAAGTGATGCATTTAGGAGGCAAGAACCCAGGATACAATTACTAGCTGGATGGTGTCCCGATAACAAAATCCAAGGAGGAGAAGGATCTGGAAGTTCTGGCAACTGGGGAGATGAATCACTCTGCTTAGAGCAGGAAGGCAGCAGCAAAGACAAACAGGATGCTAAGGTGCATAGCAAGGGGGATTACTTTTAGGAGTGGGGAGGTCATCTTGCCCCTGTACAGGTCCTTGGAGAAACTGCACCTAGAGTACTGCATGCCGTTCTAGTGCCACTACTTGAAAAGGGACATCAAACTACTAGAGGTGTGTACAGCACAGGGCAACAAAAATGATCCTGGGGATGGGGACAGACCATATAAGGAGAGACTGAGAGAGCTCAATATGTATACCCTGGAGGAAAGAAGGGAGAGAGGGGATATGATTGAGACCTTCAAGTACCTAAAGGGTTTGAACAAAGTAGACACCAGGTGTATGTTCAGTCTGAAGGGTGGAAGGGAAACCAGGGGACACTCTATGAAACTGAAGGGGCATTTCAAGAGGGAACTGAGGAGGCACTATTTCACAGAAAGGGTGGTGGCAGGGTGGAACGCTCTGCCAGAGGAAGGTGCATCACTGCAAAGTGTTGGGGGCTTCAAGAGGGGGTAGGACAGATTCAAGGGAAGGGTAGAAATCAGGAGGGGTGGGAGATGGGGGATATCATATGAGGGAGAAGGGCAGCTGTGGTCTAATGGATTGAAGTTCTGCACATTCGAGCAGACTAGATAGACTGAATGGCCTATATCAGCTGGCAGTTTCATATGTTCGCAAACAAGGCCCAATCTACAAAATGCTTTAGGCCCTTATGTACATGTGTATGGCTAGAAACAGCCATGGAGTGCCCCTCTCATGCAGGATGCCCACCTGCTGGGTAGTCCATAGCATCCAGAATACAAGTTTGCACACCTACTCCACACCCAATCCAAAGTCTACACATGTGGTGTGAATGCACATATATGCAAACCAGAAATGGACTTCTGCAGTTTTAAATGTGGGCACTGCAATGGCATTACACAACTGCGTGGGTTGTCGTAACACCATCTGACCCAGTATGCAAATCCTTTACTGTGCTGTGAGTATTTGCTTAGCTATGATCAGCCCTGACACTGGCTGCCCCAGCCTTCTGAGCTGGCATACACGTGAGTTGCTAAGAGCAAAACAAACTGGACCATGCTGGGCCTTGATTGCCTACTTGGGGGAATACAAGTCAGAAGAGGGAGGTAATAATCCCTCTTTACAAGACACTGGTTAGACCCCATCTGGAGTACTGTGTGCAGTACTGGAGGCCACACCTTCCCAAGGACATTAACCAAATTAAGGCAGTCCAGAGAAGGGCAACCAAAATGGTGCAGGGACTGCATCAGAAAACATATGAGGACAGATTAACGGAGCTCAATATGTATACCCTAGAGCAAAGGAGGGAGAGATGATATGATTGAAACATTGAAACAACTTAAGGGCATTAACAAGGTAAAAGAGTCTAACATGTTTCAATATAAGAAAAATAGCAGGACAAGAGGACACAGCATGAGATTAGAGGGAGGCCGATTAAGGGGTAATGTGAGGACATTCTTTTTCACAGAAAGGGTGGTGGATGCATGGAACGGCCTACCTCAGGAAGTGGTGGATATGAATACAGTGCAGGGCTTCAAACAGGCATGGGATAGGCATAAGTGAGCAATACACATGAGGATGAATAGATAGGTCATTGACAGAGCAAAGGCCTATGGCACATTCATAAGGTAGAAAAAGAAATGGGCAGACTGGATGGGCCTTGCAGTCCTTATCTGCCATCAACTTCTATGTTTCTATGTAATACCAGATCTAACTGAGAATATTCTATCACTGAAGAATCAACTAAACTCCTCACATGTTTCTGTCATAATCAATTGCCTGGACTGTGGACAAGCTGGGATCAGCAGCCTGCCTACAGGGCAGAACAGTTGAACAAGTTATTTCTTCCCTGCAACAATCATCCATGGGAGAAACTCTGATTTTCTTAGGATGATTGCCTCCGATACTCATCACAATTAGCTCTCAATGTTAGTCAATCCTCTGTTGGCCTCAGCTTCATTCACAGATACTCCAACCTCTTCCAATTGGCATTCAACTGCCTTAGCTCCTTGCTATGCCAAGTGGAGTTTTAATCGGAGACTCTTGGGTATATGCAATAGTGTGCAAATAATTGAAGGCTCCATAAGGGCTGTGTCACAGCCTTCTACAGCTTCCACAACTCACAATGCACAAATCTGCAACATTCTCAAGCAATCCAACACCACCGTGAGCTTAGAAGATTCCAGATTTAGGGCACTATCAGACTAACTCCAGAGCAGGAGAAGATCTAATGGGAACATTGATGAGAATTTCACAGCACAATGATTGGACCAAGCAACTGGATCAGCCTTGTTGTGAAAGATATCAATACCCAGTGGGAAAATCAAGTTCAAGATGTGGCTCTGCTGGTGATCATGGAGGTAACCACCTGTGTGAGGCTCAACAAACTCATTTGGCAGAGGAGCTGCTGATCAAGCCCTGATGAGTCATTGGCATCACCCAGGTATTCAAATCCCCCATCACCAGACACCAAGTAGATCCAAATGTTTAGGTGGTGACAAACCACACAAATTCCTGCAGAAACCTACAGTCATACCCTGAACACTGGTACTCAAGCATGATCCTGCTCCCAAAACCTGTGTCACATCTCACAAACATAAATTCAAATGATACTCTTTTCTTCACCAGGTATGCTGCAAGATAGAGGTCAGATCTAAAAGAGATGGTCACCTGCCAGCCTGGTGATGCTGAGGGCTAGGGCACTTGATGCCTAACCTCGTGTCACGCCAGTGACCCGGGTTCGGGAACCAGCCTGGGCCATTGGAGGTCGGCAACGGGGGAGAGGGTGGAGCTGGATGGAGCTGCTGACAGGCATGCTGCCCTCTCCAGGGATGTGGAATGGCTCCTCTCTGCTGATGACTGCCACCTGGTGGAGGCTGGGGACAGCATGGGCCAAGAGAGGAGCCAGGAGCTAGGCCGATGGGGTGGGAGGAAAGGGGCTGTTACTGGGGCCATGGGACTCATGCATGCCTCCAAACACATGCGTACCCACTCCCAGGGCTCTTGGAAGAAAATGGTGGGGAAAACATCACCAGTAGCAGGATGACGACCGACTCTCCAGAGGCACCGCTCCTGGGACAGGCGTAAGATAAGCCCCGGTAATTCTGGGGGATGGGGCTGGGGGGAAGTCGGTTTGATGGGGGCTAGCCAAGGCAGAAGGCAATAAAAATTGTTACATGATAAAAGAGATGGTCACCACTTCCTGCATCCCCACCTCAGCTGTTCACCACAGAGTAATTCAATTGGGTGGCTGACTCCAGCACTGGACCAGAGTCACACTAAATCCAGGTCTCCACTATGCACACCAGATCAGCCGAGGAATCAGTGATAAACTCTGCTATCACCAAGGTTTTATTTCTCAATGAAATGGCATTATATAAAATTTCAATGAAGGATAACTGTCCTGTTTGGTCCCTTTACTACCTGGCCTGATGACATATGAGGCATCCTCAGGATGAGAACTTAGGCAGAGAAACCACTATCTTGAATCCATCTCTTGCCAGGATGTCTCCCTAAACTGTTATCTTATCATCTATCTCCATTCCAAACCATTATCCCTGACCTCTAGCCCTCTACCCCTTCAGATCTCCAGCTCCCTACAATGCTACAAAGCTGCTGCTGGGACCAGGGGTCAACAAAGAGATGAAGTCATCAAAGTTCTTGATTGGAATAGGAGAAATAGGAGGTGTTAGCTCCCCATTACAAGATGTTGGTAAAAAATATCACCCACCTCCGTAAAAATAAAATACCCCCCCCCTCAAAAAATCCTACCTAACACATTATTTTAGGATTATTCTGCCTCAGATTAAATTCCACAGAATTCTGAGGAATTTTTCAAAACTACAGAATTCTAGAGGAAGAAAAATTGTTAGTTCTGATTGGCACTAATAGTGCTATTGCTATTCCGGCTATGTATAAGCAACATAAATCACATCATAATCCCCACAGTCCTTTCTGATTTTTATGATAGCAGTGCTTTCCAAAAAGTATGTGTCATTTTATTGAACTTGTTATTTAATAGTCTACTGCATAACTATACTTAAGTATCCACAATGCCCAATGAGCAACATATAATGGCTGTCAACATTGAGTATATGGTACTGAGGGACTGATGGTGTTGTCTACAAGTAACATTTCTTCCTCATAAGTATGCATGATATTTTTTTTAAATAGCACACAGGGAACAGTATTGCACTCTCTCACTGAACAGTTTATTACTTATGGTACATTATATTTTACTCGTAATGTCACTTTCTCATGAGAGACCCCTCACTAAGGATGATAAACATAATTAGCTCAGACAGGTTATAAACAGATGTAGGTGAAATAAAAATATTTATTTTACTTTTGGAATGTATTTTATTTAATTTGAAGATTCAGACAATACCTTTGAGCTCAAGTTTTCTTTTACAATGGTTCCTTGTCAGTTTGCATTGTTCCAATCAAGACATAGACATCAAGACAAATTGGAACAGCAGAGGAAGTCATACAATGATATAAATTAAAGTGATGACCATAATAGAATAGTTTATTTTCTGAAAATGACTTGCATGCAAATTTAACTGTATGTTGATGACCATCTTTAAACACTATTAATATAGCCAGTAGTCTATAACATTAGTTTTCTATAGTTAGACTGATATCCTATGCATGGTTACAATACATAGAACTACAGTTTCTTTCACCATTTTTTCATTAACATTGTTATTTATGTGAGTTATTAGTTCTTGTAGTAGTAGTAGTACAAACAGTAATACAAATATTGAACAACATTCAGAGACACAGTGGAGAAATATTGACCTTACAGGATGATCTATTGACCAACAGTAGTTGCTGAAAACTGAAGGCTGAGGGCAATATGGCTAGTGGAGGTCAATAAATCATCCCAGAGTGGAAATTATTTTTCAGCCATATCCGGAAACATTCAGTCAATATCTGTTTTATTAAACCTTGCTCTGTATGAAGCCATACCCCCTCCACACACACAGAATGTATTATGTGACAGCAGTGACGAGGGAGAGACCAGAGCTGCACTAGCAACAAGTGTACTTTCTATTATTTTGGTGTTCTGAGGCCATATTTTTTTTTTAAGTGAAAACACTGCGAGAGAGAGAGAGATTTTTAAAGTGAAGGTGCTTCAAGGCAGAGCTTTCTTACAAAGTGAAAGACCTTTCAGAGAGAGCTTTTAAAAATGAAAGCACTCTTTTGGTTACATGGAATTGTATTTACCTGTTAGGATGGCTGCACTGAGCATGCCTGAAGGGAGTGGGACTACATGCTGAGGCTGAACTGCCAGTGTGGTCACAAAGTCAAGGTGTGGCCTATGGTACCAAGCATGTCTGCACAGGGAGTTGGAACACATTATGAGACCGAACTGCAAGTGTGGTAAGAAAAACTGAGAAGAAGGAAAAAGGGAAGGTGTAGCCACATATCACCATTCACCTTGGTAACAGCGACCTGGCTGATAGTGACATAGGCATGGTTTAGGAGAGGTTCAGAGAAGTGGGGAAGCTCTGTAGTAAGGTAGGGAGGCTGGTGGCCTTCTTAGATGAGCTACCAGTCCCAAGGACCAACACTGCAAGAAAAGCAAGGATTGAGGAGTTCAGTATCTGTCTCAGGTGTTGGTGTAGAGAGGAGGGATACAGACTAGTTGGAGGCTGTGTGGACACCAGGGAGTAAAGCAATCTGTATGCACCAGACAGGCTGCACCTGGGCAAGGAGGGCAGGAAGGTACAGAAGTCCAGGTTTGAGGTGTATATGGGAAGAGACATGAATTTAAACTGATGGGGGGAGCAGCAGGGGTCACAATACCCCTAGTCACTTGGAAGTGGAGGCTGACCGGACCCCCCCCCCAATCATGGCAATAAGAGAGGGCTCAGATGAGTGACAGAATATTTAGGTCAGGCTGGTGTGACTAGCATCAATGGGGCAAGTGGATCAGGAGTGAAAGGAGACTCAAATTGTGGTGGAAGGTTGTGTCTCTGAATGCAAGAAGACTGGGGAACAAAATGGCTGTGCTCCATTGGCTGATGGCAGAGGTTGAGGTTGACAAGACTGTCATTACAAAGACATGGGCCACACCAAACCTTGACTGAAACCTCTCCATTCCTGAGTACCAGCTGTGTGGAATGGATGGGGGAAGGAAGAAGGTGAGGAGTGGATCTGTATGTGAAGGAGGGGATAACCTGTACAAGGGATGAGGAGATGGATGTAAGGACAGAGATGCAGTGGGCACAGGTACAACTAATGAAAGGAATAACGCACAGGATAGGAGGGTGTACAGATGACCAAACCAAGAAGAGGAATTAGACATGGAAATAGGGTCCAAAAATTGTGGAGATGGCCGAAAAGGGGGGGGGGGCGGAATATAGTTATCATGGGGGATCTGCTACCTGAGGCAGATTGGAAGGTCCCTGCTGGCCTTTTTGGAGGATTAAGCTAGTTAGAATTTGATTGGATTTTATTGTAATTTATTATGCTTTTATGATGTATTTATGATGTGTTTTTATATGTTTATGTTTGCATGGATATTTGTATTTATGTTATTAACCTGTTCAGCGCTTTGATATTTTGAAAGGTGCTATATAAATAAAATTATTATTATTATTACCTATACCAGGATGCAGGCTCTGCTGGATGCATTCCAGTGTGGGTTCCTGACTCAGTGTGTCTTGCAGATCACAATGGAGGAGGCCAAATTAGACTTAGTCCTGTCTAATGATGTGCATATCCAGGAGATTGAGGTGGAAGCACCATTTACAGGTAGCGGTCATAACACTGTGTGGTTTCACCTGGACATAAGCAGGGAAAAGACTGGGAGAAAAACAAAGGAGCTGGATTTTAGCATGACAAACTACAGCACAACTGGAGGAGATTTTGGAGGGGGAGGTACTTTGATGGATGGAATCGGTGAGGAAATAAAGGTTGACCAAAAATGGACTGCTATCAAGAAAGGGCTGCTGGTAGTCACTAATGTGTGTATACCAAATTAAAGAGCAAATGATCTAGAGCCAGAAATGCCAGTTGGTTTGATGGGGCAGTAGCCCAGGCAGTCAGAAGCAAAAAGGTAGCCTTCATGAAGTACAAATGCACTCAGAAGGATGAAGACAGGGAGGAGTACTATACAAAGGCAGGGAGGGCAGTATGATTGGCCAAGGCTGAGAAAGAGCTGCAGCTTGCAGAGGGGCTGATGGTGAGAGAGAAGATCTTCTTTCAGTACATTAAGGAAAAGTAGGACATCTAGGATGGGATAGTCAGGCTGAATAGAGAGAGCAGTAGGCAGAGGGCAGTGAGAAGAAAGCGGAAGTATTAAATGCATACTTCTGTTCAGTCTTCACTAAGGAGAAGGACATCCCAGTACACCAGGGGAAAAGAAGAGGAGGAAGAGGGGTGGAAGGGATCATGGATGGGGAGACTGAAGTGGATTGGGTGACGAAAGTCTTGAAGGCCCTAAAGGTGGATAAGTGCATGGGACCAGATGGCATACACCCAAAGCTGCTAAGAGAAAAGGCAGATGTGATGGTGGGTTCAAGGTGGACCTGTTTAACAGCTCTCTAGAAATGGGGAATGTGCCCCTGGACTGAAAGACAGCACGTGTAGTGCTGCTACACAAAAGCAGACTGAGGGAGGACTCAGGTAACTGCTGGCTGATTAGTCTGACCTTGATATTGGGGAAACTCATGGAAACCATACTGAAGGAAAGACTGGAAATCTTTCTGGAAGACAATGGGCTCCAAGATGAAAGGCAACCTGTGTTTGTGTTAGGGTGGTCCTGCCAGACCAACCAGACTGATTTCTTTGACTGGGTAACCATGACAGTTTACAGGGGCCAAGCAGTGGACATCCTGTATCTGGATTTCAGGAAGGACTTTGACTCTGTTCTTCACATGCAATTAATTAGGAAGACAGAGGATCTGGGCATAGAGGAAAAACTGGCTATGTGGGTTAAAAATTGCCTATAACATAGAATCCATAGGGTAGTGGTTGGACAGAAGTTCTCGGAGGCTAGACCAATCACTAGTGGGGTCCCACAGACCTGGGTGCTCATCCTGGTGTTATTTAACATCTTCATCAGTGACATTATAGACAGGATGAAAGGTAAAACATGTATTTTTGCAGATGACACAAAGCTCTGAGGGAGACTGGACATTGGAGAGGGGAGACAAAACATTAGAGATGACTTGGCCAAACTGAAGAGGTGGTCTGGTATTTGGCAACTGGGATTCAATGCCAAAAAATATAAGGTAATGCACATAGGGACAAAGAACCCAGGAACCAAATACTGGCTGGGGGTGTGCAAGTTACCAAGTCAGAAGAGAAGGAGGAGAAGGACTTGGAAGTGATCACTACGAGTGACCTAAAGAACTCAGCACACTGCAAGAGAGTGGCAGCCAAGGCAAATTGGGTGCTAGGCTTTATAGCCAAGGGGATCATCAGCAGAAGAGCAGAGGTCATTCTGCCCCTCTTCAGATGACTAGCTCAGCCACATCAGAAGTACAGCATGCAGTTTCAGTACCCTTATCTAAAGAAAAATTTCAACATGCTGGAGGTGGTGCTAAGAAGCGCTAACTAGATGATCCAGATAGAATGGAGATAGGCTACACGACTGAAACATTTAAATATCTCAGGGATATCATCAAAGTGAGCTCTGAGGGGCTTTTCAATCTTAGTCAGAAGGACCACTAAGAGGCACTGCCTCAAACTGGTGGGGGGAAGTTTAGGAGAAAGACAAGGGGACACTTTTTCACTGAGCAGGTGATGGTGAAATGGAACAAGTTGTCAGAGGAAGTTGCCTGCCTAAGAACTGTGGACAGCTTCAAGAGAGGACAGGACAGAATAAAAGGGAAAGTTACAAGGACAGTTGGGGGACAGCATAATTGGAGGAAGGGAAAGATAATGGGTGATGGATCCCTCACTTGGTTCTGTGGCATCTGCAAACTTGAGCAAACAAGACAGAGTACAAGGCCTTTTCCTGATGACTGATTTGTATGTTCATATGAATGTCAGGCTGTGAAGTGCAATGTGCAGTAAGGGAAGGTAAGTAACCGGCTCATCACTCATGCTACTATCATGATGCCACTAAACATTTCTTTAGAATAAAAATTATACTTCGTTAACTGGACCCATTGAACTCCATGAAGGGACATAACACCATGCTGGGTTTTTTTTTTTGGGGGGGGGTTGTGAGAAGACACTGAACTGAGTCACATGTCAGGTGACCCTCACACATGCTCAGTAGGTACGTATTTGGACTTACATTTTTTGTAAGCATCTGTCAGATGTACAACAAGTATTGTATCATTATACAATAGACTGCTATAGTAACACAATACTTGCATGAGGCAGCCAGTAGCCACCTGAAGAGGTGAGAGGTGAGTGTATGCATGTTGCCATCACCATGGGAGGGAAGGCAGCAAGGTGGTAAGGACAGTAGCATATGGTGTGGGGACCAGGAGATGGGTCCACTAGACTACCTGGAATTTAAAATAACAAATTATGCCTATGAAGATAGAGTAAGGGAGGGGGACTTTAGACTACCATGGAGTTATAATAACATGTTATGCCTATGTGATCACTGGGGGGAACCTAGTGGTTGAAGGATTGTCACACACATGACTCCACAAATGGAAGGAGGGGACAGTGCTCCAGGCAAATTTTGGAGCACACTGTAGACCTCACATGTTAATGAGGCCATAATAGGATGCAAATTACCTCTGTAACCCCTAGATGACGCTATCCCAGGGGCTACTACCCCTGTCTGATTTGCCACTAACAGGTTGAGGGGCCTGGATCCAATGGCGGGTGCCTCCACCCAGAGGTCAGGGTTTGCAATAGTTAAACTAACTTGGTCACAGCCCTCTGGGACACTGCAACCCCCCTTTCTTCCCACTAGTGGCCCACACAATATATCAGAATTACCTTCACAGTATACACTTACCCCCAGGACTGGTTCCAGCACTGGGACCTCCTGTGAAATAAGATACAGTGCAACAATCACAGTACAGTACTTTAACATAGACAAACACCTCAGGCAGTATAACTTTGCTGAAACAAGCAGCTCTGATTTATTTAGGGGATATAACAAGGACAGGGGAAATCAGGTTAATTAGCTTATCACTCTAATCATCTATTTATGGCTCTGTGCACAGGCCTATCCCTATCAGTTACTGTCCCTGGGTACCCAAGCCCTAGTGGCTAGTCCAAACCGTGGCAGCTGGTAGGGCCCTTTCCACACAGAGAAAAGGAAAATTAAACAGTCAGCAGTACAGTAATTCCATTTGGATTTAATGTGGCAATTCAACAGGGCGACCCTGAATTAGTACTCACGACCTCCAAATAAGATAGGGTCCTTCAATATCAGCAGGGCTACTCTTGAGCTCCAAGAGACTCTTCACACATTTATATGGTAAAAAAGAAAGTACTATACCAGGCAGGCTGCTTCTCTATCCCGATCGCACTACTGCACAATACCGGAGAACACACAGCAGATTCAGTTCCTGACAGACCGAAGTGCAATTCAACAATTTCTCCAGTCTTCTACAGGGTGAGCCTGGTTTCTACTCTTCAGAGATCCTTTGATTCTTTTCACAGGATGGATTCAGTCCTAACAAGCAGTTACACAAGCTGCAGACCGGAACTCTGGGCCTTACACACGTTTTTGACTAAAACTGCACACTGAAAAGCACAGGGCTCCTTCCTTCTTCACTGCCAAAGCTCAACTGAAACTCCAACCGACAAACCGGCACTTCCTTTGAGTTCCTCCCAGTTCTGACTGGATTGGCTGTCACTCACAATAGACTGCTGCTGTTGGTCCAAAAAGGCGCTGAAGTCTAAACTACATCTCCCAGAGTCACTGCCCATACAATCCTCTTGTGGCTGGCTCAGATTATGAGTCCAAGTTCTGATTCGTCCAAGGCACCATTTTAGAGCTAGCTTACCCCACACTGATTGGTCCAGTTCAGCAGTTCAAAACCAGAATGGGAACTAGGCAGACACAGTTCTGACTGCAAAGAAAGCAGGGTAGACAAACTGTAATTTCATTATTACTGTAAATGATTTCTGGCAAACAGTTACATCTTTCAGATAGGTTCCTTTGCACTCCTAGTGACTGCAAAATGGAGTGAATTGGCAGCAGCTCGAGTGGTACTCAAACAGAGAAGCACACAGTCCCCCCATATAAACTAATTATGTCTGCAAGCAGACAGCTCTTAAAGAGACAGTACCAGAGGCTCTAAAACACTCACTGAAAAGTGGCTTAAACGCCAAACACCATTCAGGCTTGGAGCATTCAAGCAAGCTCCTGGAAGTCTTTTGGGAACCCCCATTTGCAGGGGGATTACACCTCTTAGCACCGTAAATGGGCTAAATAGTCATTTGCAGGGGGCCCTTTTCATATGGCAAGTTAGTGTAATTGTGCTATGGGTTTAGGACACCTGTACTGGTTGTGTTCCTTGCTGGCCTAGCAGTCACCTTTCTTTACTAACCTTTATGTAGCACGCAGAGTGGTTATGCTAAGTGTCAAGTGCACTTAAAGTGCATTTGATAGGACTTGGCTCTGGTGCTGCTATATTAAAACAAACGTGGGCGTTCACACTGGTCTCCAAACTTGTTTGAATATAGCATTTTTAGGGAAAAAAACTGGGGACTTTAAATATGAGGCCCTGCCTAGAAAAAGTTAAAGAAAAATGCTACATTTTTAAAATTTCATAGAAAGTATAGGAGTTGGACTCCCTATGTAGTTAATTACACTTACCAGAAACTGTAATTTGCTAAAACAAACTCTTGTAAACAGGGATCTAAGACATTCTTTGCCTTTGTGCCAAAACTCTTAAATATTCCAAACAACCACTTCTGCATTACTTTTTGCAGCTCTTCGCAGCAGTCAATTCAGAATTCTTGTGAATACTTTGTAGATGACACAAAGTTCCAGTGCAGTCCTTCACATTCAATTCTGATTACATATCACCAGTCAATCCTGATTACATATGGTCCCCTTTATAGTACACCACAGTCATCACTAGTGGGATTTCCCTCTTCCATCCAGTAGAATGATACACTATTTAATGGGATTCAGACTGGCCAAAGGCCAGCACCTTAGTCCATCCCAGAAAACTCCAGTTTACTTTGTGCATCCCTAGGGGTTGGTCACTGTCTTAGACTGCTCCCAGACTTTCAGATATTTCTAAAAAACATCTCTTCCATTTCAGTTCATTTTTTTACCTTTCATTTGCACCAGCAGCAATTTTTCTGCAGTACACTGAACATGCACAACATCGCAATTCCATTTATATGTACTTACTGACTTCCTAACATGTGTGGTTTGGATCCATCTGCAGCTGCCAAACCACTGCTTAAGGTAGCACCCACTGACATTGCTACATCCCAAGCATGCTGAACCCTCCCACTGCATCCAGCCTGTTGTCTGCAGATGGGTTTGCCGGGCTGGGACTCTCCAGTAGTGTCTTTGCCACCATGCACATCTACAAAGTACCTGAACAAAAGAGATCCTCCTGTAGCATCCCTTGCTAAAATCAGGAGGGCGTAGATCATCATGTTACTTGTGGCTGTGGACCCTCCTGCAGTGTCCACATCTGCTATTTTGATTCCACAGGGGAGATAGAGGGAGGAGGAGAACTAAGACTTTGCACTCTGTGCAGGCTGCATGCTTCAGGACTCCAAACAGGCAGAACATATGTTCTCATAATCTTACCTGCTTACCGTCCACTATTTCCTCCTTAAAACTCCCTCCCAACTTCTTGGCTGTACTGCACACAGCCTCTAGTAATGTCAGCATCATGATGTTCCCCTAATTCTTGGGTTGGCATGGCGCCCAATGCCAATAACACCAGCTGTTTGCATGCTTTTGTTTATTAGGAGACATCTCCTTCTGTCTCCAGCTCAGGTGGCCTAGCCTCACGAGATCATGTGTTCCCCATTGGGATCCACAAAATCTGAAGAGATTTTGGAGCAGCCATCTGGGACATGCAAGATCTCAGTGGCCATGTTAGGGGCATATTCTGCACTTGCCAAGGACCTCCATTTTCGTGAGAATGGTGGCCATTTTGAAAGACAAAAGGCACCCACTGCCATGTTGCATGGGTCCCCGGCTGCATAAATATACCTCTAATCTTGTGAGAGGCAGCCATTTTACCACAAAAATCTCGTGGCAGCAATTTTAGGTGGCAGCTTATGCATTCCATCAGGCCTACTTCACCTTATCATTCTGCATGGCACTATGTTCAGAATTTTTGAAAAGCACAGTATCCTATGCTCATTCAGGTTTTTTTGCCTTTCTCAAATAGACTTGCAAGACACATCCCCATAATGGCTAAATTTAAGGATCGCAGAATCCCACTGCAGGAGATGCATGTGGGCCAGTGCATCTCCACAGTATGCATCATCACTGAAGGCAATGGCACGCAAGACAGTGACATCTCCCAGCAAGACAATGCAGTGGTTTCTGACCAAATCTCCACTACACAAACACTGCCTCTGGCCCTGGATGTGCAGCAAGCACAATTGCTATTCCATTTTCTTGAGGATCTCATCTCCAAGACACCCCACATACTGGCACCAGGCAACAAGGGTCCTTCAACCAACCAGGGTCCTCTGGCTAAAACCCCCTGGACGTCCCTGAATAGCTCACTTCATACCTCCAATACTGAGGATGACGGCCAGGACTAATCATCTGCCAGACCTGCCATGAGGAAAATATTGATGAGCTCATTAAGATGATGAGGGGCATTCTTAACATAATGGAGGAACCTCCTGTCCCTACAGCATCCGCCGACCATCTCCTCCTCTCAGGGGACCCAGCAGGTGGTCCCCCCATTTTCCTTCATGTTAAGTGATCAACTCACTCAAAAGGAGAATGATAGACTGGAACCAAGAAGACTGCCAGAGAAGTATATGGTGGAAATATTCTGCACAGCCTCCACTACCTAAATGGATGCCAGGTCAAGTGCTCCTAAGGTCAGCCTCCCTGTCTCAGCCCTCTCAAGGCACACTACAATACCCATCGAGAACACTGCAGACTTAAAAAAAAAAATTAAGAAAGTTGAAGAACATTTGAAAAAAAAATTACAAAACCACTAGCTTATAGCTTTCTACCAAAACAATCATGTGATTTACTAGCAGCACTCTACTACAGTGGGTGGAGGCCATGGTACAAAATATCCCAGATGGTTCACACTAGAGGATGCAAGAGATTGTGCTCTATGAACCATGAGATAGCTCTCTGACACTCTGTTGGATGCTCTCAGGTTTGGTACAAGAGTCCCAGTGCTTGCAAATAGGGCCCACAGGGCACTGGCTAAAATTGTGGAAGGCCGACAGTGAGTCAAAGTCAACCCTTGTGAAGTTACCCTTCAAAGATGACCACCTTTTTGGGGATACTCTGACACCATTTCTAAAGGATGGGGGAACAAACCAGCAGCCAGCATTAGGGATCTCTTCCTGCTTATAAACTATTCCTTTCACCCCAAATTCAGACAGTCCAGGCCAAAGGCACACCCTCAGTTCACTCAGGGATCAAAGCAGTGGTCATCTAGACTGAAATTTTCCAACAAAGCGGTTTACAATTAACCATGCTTTGCCAATTATCGCAACTTTGTGTCTCTCTACTGAGAACAAATGAGCTTTCCACACCAATCATAAACAAAGAGATGTGGCAGGCCCCAGTGGACAATCCATCAGCTGCAGGAAGACTTTAACAGTTCACTGCTCAGTGGGCCCAAACAACAGTGGACAGATTGGGTCAGTGAGGTCATGAACCACGACTATGCAATAGAATTGAAATGCATAAACATACCACACATTCACATGTCCTCCCCTATGCTGACATGTCCAGAAAAGAGGGAAGTGCTATTTCTGATTCTTTCTCATTTGATAGCCTACAGCTCTATTTCAGCTGTCCCAGTGGAAGACATTCAACCATGGGGGTATATTCTTTATTCTTAATGGTCCCCAGGAAGTGAGAGGCTATTCACTCTGTACTGAGCCAGGACTCAAGCACAAGAACAAAAGAGTACAGATCAAGTGGTACAATATCTCCAGAGAGATGGATGTGTGCTGAACAAGAAGAAGAAGAGACAGCTATTGCCAATGCAATGCATTTCCCATTTGGGCTCAATTATAGATACACACCTCAACATAGCAGCCCCATTGGAGGACAAAGTTGCTAGCCTCATTTGACGTGCATCAGAGATCTTACATCAGCCGTACAGACAGGTATGGGACTATCTACAAGTCATGGGTCTCATGTCAGCAATGACTGACACACTCACATTGGCCATGCTTCACATGAGACTGATACAGAGATATGTCTTGGACAACTGGGACCAATCATCCCAGAATTTCTGCTACAAGATAAATTCACTGGATCAGATAACCTCATTTATGGTATAGAAACGTACATTGAAACATAGAAACTGATGACAGATAAGGATCACTCAGCCCATCTAGTCTGTCCATTTTCCCTACCTACAGCAATACCATGGACCCTACTTTGTCTACAGTTTACCTTCCCCTACCCATTGCTAGGGTACCCTTATGTATATTCCATGCATTCTTCAATTCCCCCACCATCTTTGCAGCCACCACCTCCTCAGGAAGACTGTTCCATACATCCACCACCTTTTCTGTGAAAAAAATACTTCCTCACATTACCTCTGAGTCTACCCCTTCCAGTCTCATATCATGACCCCTTGAGCATCTTTTTTCTTTGAAAGTTGCTACCCTTTTGTACCTTATTTATGCCATTGAGGTATTTGAGAGTCTCTATCATATCCTACCTCTCTCTCCTCTCTCTCCTTTCTTCTCGAGAATACATGTTGAGGTCCTCCAATCTCTCCTTATATGGCTTTTGATGCAGACCCTGCACCATTTTTCTTGCCCTTCTCTGAACTGCCTCAGCTCTGTCTATGTCCTTCCAGAGATGCGACCTCCAGATGGTTCACCCATGTAGGTGCAATAGTAATTTTGTCAAAATCGATCAGGGCAAAGGCAATACCCTGCCCTGCATTAGGACACCAGGCATTGCAGCTCCGGGGACATGTAGCAGCAAAGTGCCATCCTTGGAAACAGTCCTGCTTTGTGGGGTGGCTTTTCTCCATGCACCCCACAAAAATAAATATAATCTCCTCTGGGGTGGACATGCCTTCGAGAAGAAATTGTGTGGGTGCAAAGGATGGCATGAGTAAGAGGTGATCTAACATCAAGATCAGCCCTGTGACTGTCACCCTTGTTGTGATGCCCTAATTGCAGCTCCAAAATTAAGTCACTGAGCTAATGGTATACCCCTCCAGAGCTGGGCACAGTACTCCAGATGAGGTTTCACCAATGATTTGTACAGAGGTAATACGACCTCCTTTTTTTCTGCAGGTGATACCTCTCCCTATGCACCCCAGCATTCTACTGGCTTTCCCCACAGCCTTTTCACATTGGTTGGTCAACTTTAGGTCATCAGATATGATTACCCCAGGTCCCATTCCTGTTTGGTTACCCTCAGCACCTCCCCCCCCCCGTCATGTACTGCTTCTCTGGGTTTCTGCGGTCCACATGCATGATTATGCATGTTTTTCCATTTAAAATTAGTTGCCACACTCTTCACTATTCCTCAAGCTTTTTTATGCCCCTCCTCATCCCCCCCAGGAATATCAACTCTGTTGCAGATCTTAGTGTCATCTGCAAAGAGGAATACCTTCCCTTCTAGCCCCTCAGCAATGTCACTTATGAAGACATTAAAGAGGACTGGCCCCAGAACTGATCCATGTGGCACTCTGCTGGTCACCCTCCCCATCCTCAGATTTGAGCTCCGTTTACCACCACCCTCTGTGTTCTATCTCTCAACAAATTTCTGACCCAGTTTACTACCTTGGGACCAACTCTCAGGCTGCTCAATATGTTTACAAGCCTCCTATATGGAACAGTATCGAAGGCCCTGCTGAAGTCCAGGTAGGCCACATCCACCGCCCCTCCCTGATCCAATTTGCTGGTCATCCAGTCAAAGAAATCAATCAGATTAGTCTGACAAGACCTTCCTTCCATGAATCCAGGCTGCCTCAGATCCTGTGCTCCACTGGATTTAAGATAAATCAAAATCCTTTCCTTTAGCAATGTTTCCTTAATTTCCCCACCACCAAGGTCAGGCTGATGGATAAGTATGGTGGTCCATCAAGCAGAATGTACAGAGAGGTATGAATCTAGATCAACTGTTTTCTAAGACTGTAACCACAGACCCCAGTCTCCGGGGATGGGACATGACATGTCATCATCATGCAGCTCAGGGCCCTTGGTCACCTGCTGAGACCAGGCTGCTAATCAATGTACTGGAGATGTGAGCAGTGTACCATACCCTACCATTCTTTTCTCGCACCCTATGGGGCAGTTCTGTCCTGATCAGAATAGACAACCAAGTGATGATGGCATACCTCAACAAAGGGGGGATACATGCAGTTGTTCAATGATCTGGGAGTCCATCAGAATCCTCAGGTGGATGGCAGAACCTGCAAATCATATTGGCCTCTTGCCTGACCAGGAAAGTGAACACCCAAGTCAACTCACTCAGCAGGGAAACACTAAATCAGGTAGAATAGCTACTTCACCTCCAGTATTTCAGCTACTAAATCTCAGGTGGGGACCATTACAAGTGAATCTCGTGGCATCCAGCATGAACAAATAACTCCCATATTACCACTCTTATTTCCAGGATCAAGAGGCACTGGAAATTGACATGCTGTTGGCAACATGGAACTTCAAAAGACCTTACATTTTTCTCCCCACCCCTATGATTCCCAAGTTACTACACAAGATTCTGTCCATGACAGCAGCCGTGGTACTGGTAGCCCTGAACTAGCCGAGGAGTTCTTGGTACTGTCTCATCCAAGCAATCTAGACACACCCTTTCATCTTCCATTTTGACAGGATCTTCTGAGTCAGGGGCCAATATTTCACCACAGTCCAAGGCACCTTTATTCATTTGCTCTGGGCATGTCCAAAAATAAGAGGCATCTGTGGTACAATTCTCAATCTCCTAAATAAGGTATTAAGGAGGGATACACTAGATGACCCTGTAGAAATCTTATTGGGATTACCAAGATGTAGTCAAGGAAATAAAATGAATGATCAGCCCTTGAGGAGACTAGGGATAGTAATAGGGAAGCAGTACTGGCCCAGTCTTGGAAGCTGGAGGCAGTCCCAACTGTAGCTATGTGAGCAAAAATCCTTCTCCATTGCGTGAAACTGGAGTACACACAATATCAGATCTTGCACCAGTTGGATAAATATACCCAGATATGGGACCCACTGGAACAGGCAATAGGTGATGACTGATTTCTAGCCTTCTGAAATAGTATCCAGGACCAGGTCCCACCCACAAGTCGAGCCCTTGGCATTCCATAAAAACACAGAAATGTTTTGAAAACACAAAGATGTTTTAGAACCATTTAAAACCTTTAAAAGTGAGGAGGCATGATATCTTCCCAATTGTCAGATGAGTTAGTAAAGTTAATTTATCTATATTTCATTCTTGCAGTATTGTACCTAACAAGAGCTGGTATAATATAAACTGAAAACTCTTTGAAATGTATCAATTCTATCTTAAGGCTGAAATGATTGTAGCTGTTTGAATGCTGATGTTAAATAAAGTTTACAAAAAAAAACCCTGACATCCTGGCTACTGAGATGGACAGATTGCTAGACCTGGGCTACCATCCAGGTGTGGTGGAGTGTTTGGTACAGTCAAGAAAGAAGTTCACAAATAGCACATACCAAAGACACTGGTCAATTTTCAAGAAATGGTGTATAAGGAAAAGAGACTTCCCCATCTGTTACCAGACTTCCATTTATAACAGACTTCTTACAAGATGGGTCAGAAAAGAGTTTGAGTTCTCATTCCCTCAGGGCACAGACCCAAGTTATATTAGCTATTGGGGCTGCCCCACCAGGGATAAGTCAGATTGGTGCCCACCCTGATGTCATTAGGCTCTTGAAGGCAATCCAGCTGGCTTCTCCATTCATTAGGCATACTTTTGCCCAATGGCAACCTTGTTCTAGATGCCCTTAAGAAAACCCCTTTCCAGAAGGAACCCCTATACTGGATTATTCTTAAAATAGCCTTCCTGGTAACCATTTGTTTCACCAAGTAAATCTGGTAATTACAACCCTGTCTTGTAAGGAACCTTTCTTTGTATTCCATAATAACAGGGTCAGCCTGCAACATGTTCCTTCCTTTCTCCCCAAAGTGGTGACTCAGTTCCATCTTGAGCAGGACATTCATTTATCTACTTTCTCTGCTAAACAAAATCTGCCTACTAGTATTTCTCACCCATTAGATGTGGGCATGTCAACTCAGACTTTACCTCTCAGTCACTGAGTCTAATCTCAAGTTAAATATACAACTTTAAATATATTACCAAAAGCTAATAAATAAAATAAATAAATAAATAGATTGTTCTTCGTTACACTGGGCAAATGAATGTGCCATGCTGTGTCTAAGGACAGGATTGCACGTTGGTTCCACTCAATGATTGCTGAAGGTAATAGAGGGTGGACCTCAATCCACCCCAGGAATCAGGGCATATTCCACCCAGGCAGTTGCCACCTCCTGGGCAGAAAGGGGTTGGGTGTCATTGCAGGACATTTGTTCTGCAGTTACCTGGTTTACACTACATTCTTTTACTAAATATATTCTGCTGGATGTGGCATTGGCTGATAGAGCTGCTTTTAGCATGGCAGTCCATCAGACAGCAACTGATCCACCCTAAGCCAGTGTCCATTTTTTCCCCACCCAAATTGAGGAAGCTTGGGCACAGATACAAAGATCCCACTGGTGATGACTGTGGAGTACTGTAAGAAAGCTATATGTAATGGTATTTGCTCATGTTGTAAAGGTGATTAGATGAGCCCCCTTATATTATACTGCAGGTCCTCCCAATGTGGACTGAAGCATGTAGAGGACAGCATGTATCTTTTTTTTTGTATTTACAGTATGGTACTTATATGTCTGACTATTCCAATAAATACATGCTTGTGTGTTCTCTTTCATACTGCATGATACACTGTTTATTATAATGGGCTTCAACAGGTGTTGGCATGCAATATAAAGTGTTTTTTTCTCTTGTTCTCTGCCTTTCTTGTTCCTTTTCTGCTAGGGATGATTCATACTGAAGTTTTCTTGGATGGACTAAGGGGCTGGCCTTAGGCCAGTCTGAATTGCATTGGATCATGCATCATCCCACAGAATGGTGATGACTATGGAGTACTACAAATGGAGCTCAAGTAATCACTTTACCAGGTGATTATTTCTTTATTTATACATTCAGAATGTACCTATGAGCACAAGTGCTCATTTACAAAGGTCCCATGTCATAGGTAGGATACAAAGTTTACAAGATAAGAGATAGCATTCAAGACATTTACTTATGTGGCAAAAGTATTCATGATAAAGCATTAGCAATCAAGACATAAACTTATGTAGCACCTAAGAGCATTATCAAAATAATAATGTAAAGCAGTAGCAAAATACAAAAGCAAAGGCTGGGCAGTTCAAAGGAGCATTGTCATGCAAAGATTAATAAAGCAGGTTGGGTAAGTAGAGATCAGTTGTGGGAGTCACAGTGTGGGCTAGTAGTGGATGGGCTGTCATGCAAAACAAGCATAGGATTCCATTGAGGGCTTTTGATGAAAATGATGACCATGCGAGTGAAGCTCGAGTGGTCATGGATTTCATCAAATGCCTAAGATGAAATTCTGCATGTGTCTGTGCAGGGGGGAATCTATTAACTATTTTTTATAGTATATGGACAGCATTTGTTTAAACTGCAATTTAAAAGCAATCTGTCAGTTTCACTCAGTCTGGCTGAAAAAAGTGAACACTTGCATTTTTTTAAATGCAGTGTGTGCCTTTGTTAGTGGCTTGCTGTTGTACCATCTATCTGACATCAAATCAATGGCACAACAGCAATCTGACATCAGAACAATGGTACAAGAGCTTTTCAGCTGTCACTGAATTCCATAAAGAACAAATTCTACCCAAATACTATAAATGCAATTTCCATTGTAGTCTAAGTAGTCAACAGAGAGGTATTGTGCTTCCTATGCAATTAATCCAGAGTTCTATTGGACTATGTAACAAT
This sequence comes from Neoceratodus forsteri, assembly GCA_016271365.2. Taxonomy (NCBI): domain Eukaryota; kingdom Metazoa; phylum Chordata; order Ceratodontiformes; family Ceratodontidae; genus Neoceratodus; species Neoceratodus forsteri. The sequence goes on from CM028131.1 coordinate 1,164,952,342, forward strand.
AGGGAAAAATCAAAACAGCTATCACAGAGGCAACAAGCCTTTGTGTGAAGCAAATCAACAAAGCAAAACAAAGAAAAAAAAACCACTGTAGTTCTCAAAAGAGGTGGCGGGGAAGGTTAAGGAGAAAAAGGTAGCATTCAGGAAGTGTAAGGAAACACAGAAGGAGCAGGACAGAGAACTGTACCAGTTAAAGCAGAAGGAAGAGAGGAAGGCAGTCAGAATAGCAAAAGCCCAAACTGAGGAAAAGATAGCCAACTCAGTTAAGAAGGGGGATAAAACCTTTTATAGGTACATTAGGGAGTGAAGAAAGATGAAGGAAGGGATAGTGAGGCTTACTAAAGGGAAGGGAGGGTGGGCAGAGGATAACAGTGAAAAAGCAGATACTGAATGAATATTTCTGCTCAGTATTCACAAAAGAAGAGGGGGGGGTACCTAAATCAAAGAATAGAAACACTCTGGATAGGGAGGTTGATACCAGTCCATTCACAAAAGAAAGGGTCCTGAAAGAACTCCTAAAACTGAAGGTGGACAAAGCAATAGGGCCTGATGGTATTCACCCAAGAATTCTAAAAGAACTAAGGGTGGAATTAGTGACACCACTGATCTCCCTTTTTAACAAATCATGGGAAGATGGTGTAGTAATGGAGGACTGGAGGAGGGAAGATGTGATTCCCCTTCACAAAAGTGGGAGCAAGACAGAGGCAGGAAACTACAGACCTGTTAGTTTGACCTCAGTGGTAGGGAAAATGATGGAATCCCTTCTAGAGGAAAGAATTGTTGAGTTCCTAGAGGTCAGTGGGGAACAGGACCCAAGGCAGCATGGATTCACAGTGGGAAGGTCATATCAGATGAATCTAATAGATTTCTTTGACTGGGTGACCGATGTGGTAGACCAGGGAGGGGCAGTGGACATGGCCTACCTAGACTTTAACAAGGCATTTGACACAGTCCCACAAAAAAGATTAATATACAAGTTAGCTAGCCTTGGAGTGGGTCCCAAGGTGGTAGCCTGGGTTAAAAATTGGCTGGACAACAGGATACAGAGGGTAATAGTAAATGTAGTTTACTCTGAAGAAAGGGGTTTACTAGTGGGGAACCACATGGTTCAGTACTGGGACCGGTCCTCTTTAATGTCTTTATAAGTGACATTGCAGAGGGACTGGAAGGAAAAGTATGTCTCTTTGCAGATGACACAAAGATCTGCAACAGGGTTGATACAGAATGTGGGGTGGAGAGGATGCAAAGGGACTTGGCCAGGTTGGAGGAATGGCCAAATATATGGCAGCTTAGATTCAATGCAAAGAAGGGCAAAGTAATGCACCTGGGAAACAAAAATCCAAGGGAAGAGCACACAATGGGGGGTGAGATAATAACAACTACAGAAATGGAAAGGGACCCAGGGGTAGTCAAATCAGATGACCTTAAGGTGGGCAAGCAATGTAAGAAGGCAGTAAGAAGAGCTGGTGGGATACTGGGATGCATAGGGAGAGGCATCATCAGTAGAAAACAAGAAGTTGTTATCCCTTTGTACAGACAGTTGGTGAGACCACATCTGGAGTTCTGTGTCCAGTTCTGGAGACCCCATCTCTGCAACACATAGACAGGATGGAGGCTCACCTGTATAAAAGCTTTCAGCTTAGTGTGCTAGTCCTGATTAAACAACTAACAAGGCTGTCCAGAGGAGGGCAACTAAAATGGTGCAGGGTCTGCACCAGAAGACATACAAAGAGGGATTAAAGAAGCTTAATATGTATGCACTCGAGGAGAGGAGGGAGAGGTGGGACATGATAGAAACTTTCAAGTACATCAAGGGACTCAACAGAGTCCAAGATGGTAGCATCTTTCAGAAAAAGAGATGTACAAGAACAAGGGGGCACAATTTGAAGATGGGGGGGCAGCTCAAAGGTAATGTGAGGAAGTATTTTTTCACAGAGAGGGTTGTGGATACATGGAACAACCTTTCTGAGGAGGTAGTGGACTCAAAAACAGTGGAGGAATTCAAGAATGCATGGGACAGACATAAGGCAATTATAGTGGGGGGTAGGAGGAAGTAGGCTGTTGGTTAACTAGGATCTGCAGCCTATGCATTAGGTAGGGAAATGAGCAGACTAGGTGGGCCAAGCGGTCCTTATCTGCCATCAAATTCTATGTTTCTATGTTACTGTAATGACAGACTCCCATTTTCTTGAGTTTTATGAGCAATCACAAAATTGTTTTCCTGTTTATGCAACAATTGTAGAATATATAGTTTTGTTATGCTCTAAAGGCAACTGCACCACATTGTTTCAAATGACAATTGTCATAACCTTCCCCAAAAGAGAGGTTTGTAAGCTGTAGCAAGAACTATCCTGGTTGACAGGCTAAGGATTTTATTGACAGTTATGATGGGCAGCCAGCATTTCATTAAAGAAGAGGCTTTCATCTCCAGCATATACCAATCCATTACAGAACAGTTTATTTCCAGCAATCAACATTTCAGAACTCACAGAGCCATACGAAATGTGATAATGCCTTAACAGTATAAATAGAGCCTTTAAAGAACACACAGAATATTAAGAGAACATCACAGAGTCCTAAGACCTTTTTTCAAAGTTTAAATAAAATTATTAATTCTTTAAATCAGATGCCACAGAGGCTAGCTGTCTAAGTTAGAGATCAGTTGGTTAACAACATTTTAATTTGAATGGCTTAGAGTTCATAGACCTTATACTGATTTAGTAAGCCATATTCTGCATTCTGCAGAAAGTTCCTCGTCTCATTCTTATTGTATTTTTGAACTTCTTTGCTGCTGCTTGGGAATTAAAGTTCTCCATTGAAATTATTGCTGATGTGACACTTGCAGATGTTTTTCTGATAAAGCCACTGTCTTGCATCAAATAGTGCTACCTGTCTCTCCTTGTGTCAAAAGATAGGGACAATTCCCATCTATATCCACCAGATCTATCCCTGCTACATGTGAAATTAAAAAAAATATATTCCCTTATAACTACAATTGTGCATACCAGAAAATGTAGTGACCTCTCCTATGGACTGTTGCATTTGGAATGAAACTGGCATTGCTTTATCCGATGTCTGAGATTCAAGAAGAAAACACTTTGGAATCTTAAGTATTATAATTGTTTGTGTGAGCTGGTTATAAATATTCTGACCATGTCCTCACAAGGGGTTAGATTTTTAAACCCCACCTTTCATCCAGGGCTATTTTAAAAGGTTCTTCATTGCTCCCATGTAGTATCAGCTGCATCTTGGAAATAGGTACAGATGACAATCAGTTGTGCACCCAGCAGTGAATGTTTGTTGCGAAGGACTAAAGTTTGCTCAGACTATAATGTTGTGGTCTATTTGGACTTAGCAAAAATCAGCAGATGTACTGTATATAATAATGGACTCAGGCTGATGAAAACAACAGTCAGTTCTCAATAATCAACTTCTGTGGTTTTGAAAATAGAACCCACTATGTCTAAGTAGGTATAAACACAGTGGGTGCTGTGAGATGCAAGCTTATCACCTGTGTCTACACTTTGGAAAAATCTTGCCCCAGGTGTCTTAAGGGAGAAAGGAAGAAATCCAAAGACTCAGCTAACATTTTTACATACTGGTAGAATCAGATTATTATGTGACTACATAACTTGCTCATGGAAAATGATATTCAAGAATAAGAGATGTACTACTATAGTGTGAAGCAGAGGGGCAGAAGATAAGTACAGCCAATTTATACAGAAATAAGACTTTACCTTCTTAAGTGTCTTTGTTTCTTTTTTTTTACTGCTCACAGGCTGTTCTAGTAAGATACAGTATTCATAAGTAATAATTAAACAGGATAACCATATTAAATAGAGAATAATGCATAGGTGACTGTATGTTATGGACTTGTTTTACACACCCAAGGTGTGTGATGACCTGTAAACCTTGGGAGTGAAGCTCGAAAGGTTTATTAGGTCATCACACATTCAGGGTGTGTAAAAAAAATCCATAGACACACAGATGCCTATATTTTATTTTTTTATAATTACAGGTGCAGTTTACAGTATAATAATATTCACAGTCAAAACTGTAGCTTCTCTCCCTTCTGGAACTGTTGCAAATTAGCAGTAACTGCCATAACTCCTGACCCCCCCCCCCAGGCAAGCTCCACAATGAGAAAAGAAAAAATATATATTTTAATTAATGTAAACAGAAAATTGAAGGCAGCTTGAATAAATCAGTGCTGCTAGGCAATCTCGCATTGCAGCTGCCACCGCTCCCTCTTGCTGCATACCACTGCTGTATTCCCGCATCACTCAGGCTAGCTTCTCCACTAAACAATTCTTTAAATGTTTTTCAACGGAGTGGTTTAGAAGTGGAGAAGTGGCTTGTGAAGGGTGAAACTGTGACAAGACTGGCGTACCACATTGATAGTGAGCCAGCTTTCACTGTCTCGAGACTATACATTCACGCTTGATAGGAGACTGAAACAAAAGTGGTCAGAAAACACCATAATAACTGGGCAACCCAGTTATTACGGTATTTGAAACATGGATTGAGTCCATGTATTAAAGTGGGTCACCAGTAATTATATCATAATTAGTGTTGCATGGACTGTTCCAACAGCAAGCAGAGACCGTTATCTAGTGTTTACCCAGGAACTCAGATATATATAGACTCAGTTAATTAAGTGCTGTTTGGAGTCCATGGTTAAGTTACCACTGCACAAATTCACCTACCGGTCTACCAGTTCTCCTGTGCACAATACACATGTGTGCTGCCAAGCCTGCCAGTTCCCCAACTCCTGATCACACTTCCAGGCTCTTCTGGGCAGGCGGGGAAAGTGTTGGATGGGTACTTTGTGTGTTGGGAGGGGTGAGTGTCAAGTTAGTGCATTGGTGGGTGGGTGTGGGTAAGCACTTCCACAAATCATGTTAAATGATGCTTTCAGCACACCATGCTCTGTGTAGAACATCAGCAGGCATATGGCAATGTAAACCTGTAACAAAATGGGAAGCATGTTATGCCCTTTTACAGGGCATATAAACCCTGCTTTGAAATGTGAAAAGAAAGCATGAATGGATTAGGATGGGATGAGAGCAAGAGGGATGCAGGAAATTGAGTAGGTGGGAGGGTGAAGGGAAAAAAAATAGACTTTTATTTAATTAAACTAAAGTACCACACCAACCATATTATTAAACAAAAAAGATCTGCTAGCTGCTGATACTAATTTGTTCCTGTGGCAGCTGGTATTGCTGCTGGAAGAGGGCCAAGGAGAAGGCAAATCAGGTAGTTTGTCTGTGTGCTGCTGCTACTCTATGCTACATAGCTGCAGAGAGGGGGAGAGAAAGATAGATAGAGAGAGACACCAACATATTTCAGGCAGAGAAAATACAAAAAGGATTTTAAAAATGTTAAAAAGCAGAGATTAAAAAATGTATAGGAGACAACAGTACTAATGAAAAGAGAGATCAAATAGTGCATGGTGGCTGACTGGCTGGCTGCCTGACTGCCTCTTCTGTGCTCTATGCAGAAGCCCAACAAAAGAGAATTAAAGAGAAATAAAGGAAAAGCAGACCTGAGAGGGAGACTGGGTGTGAGATAGGAAAATGGTGCATCTGTGATGGCTACTACTTACACTATGTTGCCTTTGCCTACATGCAGGCTGCAAAAAAATACAGACTTGTCAGCAAAAGTAATAAAAAAATTAAGATGCAAATTAGAGAGCTATAGAAAGAAAAACAGAGATTGGACATTGAGGGTGAGGTGCCGTGATAGATGCCTGTGCACTGCACCAAAAAACAACAAAAACAGTGATGCAGGTATGTGCCTGCCTGCAAGCCACAATAGAAAATAAAATACAGACTTGTCAGTAAACATGATTAAAAAATAAGGAAGTATGTTGGAGAGAGAGAGAGAGAGAGAGAGAGAGAGAGAGAGACAGTCTGAGAAAGCTATGGTATTTGGAGTACTCACATCTTCTTTTTTTGGAATCCATGGGTAAAAAAAAAACATTCTATTCCTTAACAGGTGGCCAGTGCTAGTCCTTTGGCCACCACATTCCCACCCCCAGTCAATCTCCACCCTTCTCCTCCATATAGACATTTTTCTTATAAAAAAGACTCCTGGTACTGTGCTCTGTGCTGTCTGAGGTATTTTCCAAAATACACCTGGAACAATGAGGTGAGTGCAAGAGGCTGTGATTGACTGGAGTGGGCAAGAGATGGTGGAGGGGTTCTACGTACCCATATATTTTGCCTGCTACAAGCTCAAAACCAGATCCCAAAGTGTCTTTGACTGGTGTCGAAGTCATGCCAGAAATAGGGTGCCTAAATTTAAGCTAAACTGAAATTGGCACCCTTGTTATACAAACATTTGTTCTGAGTTGCCACATATCATTGCAGTGTCAATGGCTCAGTAGGTAGCACACTCGCCTCTGAGGCCAGGAGATCAGAGGGCTGTGGGTTCAGTTCCCACATCTGGCACTTGGGTTAATATCCCAGTACTGACACTGTAGTGCAGCATGAGAGGGGTGCTGCACTTCTGAGGTGCCGTCCTTCAGATGAGACATTAAACCAAGGTCCCCTCTGCCTGGATTGGTGGTAGTTCAGGTGGATGTTAAAGATCCCATGGCACTTCTTGAAAAAAAGAGTAGGGGAATTTTTTATTGAAATCAGAACAAAATCTCAACAAATATATACAAAGGAATATTACATCATACATAACTATAAAAGGAAAGGAAAAAAGACAAATATGTATTAAGTCATACAATAATCATTACAAAGAAGAGAAAACCTAGAAACAAGGGAAAACAAAACCACCAAAATAATGAACAAAACCTCTGCAATTTCACCCCTTGAAATAAGTAAATCTCAATTAATGGCCTACAAATGCAAGATGTCTCCAAAGGTCAGACCATTGATGAAAGGGGAAATTCAATTTTTCCACCAATTTCCATTTACCTAACTCAGTATTGATGATATGAAAAAGTTCCCATGGGGTAATAACCTGTTGTTTCAGAATGAACCTGCAACGACCAATCCAAATCCAATATAAAATATGAGCAAAAAGAATACGGTAAGTACCATAATGTACCCCACTCGGTAAAGATGGAATTATCCCAAAAAATAACAACCCTGATGTCGGTGGAATAGAACCAATCCCTTTCCATTGATTCTTAACAATGTCCCAAAAATCTACAATGTATGGACAATGTAAATATAAATGATCCATAGTTTCTATTTTCATAAGGCAGGAAACACGGGGACAGTACCGTTCTATTAAAGCCTTATGTTTCTGATTCCCTTTAACATTTATCCTACCATGCAATCCCAACCAAACAGTGTCCCATAACTGAACCGGCAGTCTAGCATCTAAAATATAATCAGAAATTTGTTTTTGTTCCAAGGAAGAAAAATTTGTAAAAGTAGGTATAGTAAAATAGCTCAAAATAATTTGGCTATAAATTGCTTTTCTAGACTTACTGACAACGTCCTCAAGCCGTACACCCCATTTTTTGATGGCATCAATAACACCATCCCATCTACAAGGGATAAGAGGAGATCTCTTGTTTTTATGCAAAAAAAGCATTGTTTGACCATTCCAAAAACACACCACGTAAGGTGTCCCTACCCCACCTACACCACAAACATTTGGAACCCGTAACTAAAGGGACAATGTTTTCATAAAGAAAGATTGTAAAGAAAAACACCACTGGGTGAATCATATTTAAACCCCAAGATTTAATAGGGCCATATAAAACCTCCCTTTTAATAGAATTCAATCTACTACCGCAAACACAAGAAAAAAAGCAACCCATCAATGAAGTAAACAGACATGCTGGTAAAAAGAAAATCGAACTTAAAAACAAAAATTCAGGAATTAAAAAGGACTTTAGCAGAAAAATACGTCGTTTCTTAAATAGTTTCCACCGGTTCCATAATTTAACCTTGGAATGCCCCACATTCAAGACTCGTGACCAATTAGTATATGCCATATCATCACCCCCCAAAATAAATACCAAGAATGCAACAGGGCACCCGTGAGATGGGAATATCACCAAGATGATCCTCTTGGTCGATAAATCCTGCAACATTCAAACAGTACGATTTAGACATATTCAACCGAGCACTGGAAATTTTACCTAATTTTTGAAGTAAAGCACAAGCCAAACGTACTGAATGTACATCATTAACCAATAAACATATGTCATCTGCATATGCAAGCACCTTAATCGGAAAGGATATACCCATACCTAAAGGATAAATATTTGGAGAGTTCTGAAGAATATGTAATAAGGGGTCTAGTGTAAAAACATAAAGAATAGGACTTGGGGACAACCCTGCCGAACTCCTTTACGTATCGAAATAGTTTTCCCCATCCATCCATTCTCATAAGGTGTAACACAAGCTAATGCATAACATAACTTTATCCGTTGTATAAATAAATCCAGAAAACTGTAGGACGCCAAACAATTCCACAAAAAAGCATGAGAAACCCCATCGAAAGCCTTAGCTTGACCCAAACTAACAATGTACCCCTTTCCAACCGATGCTGTCAATGAAGTCCTACTGTCCAAGATTTCTCTAAGTAACAGCAAGGCTTCAGTAATACACTGCCCAGGCAGCGAGCAAAACTGTGAAGAAAAAATTAATCGAGCCATCCTAGACATAATCCTATTACCAAGTAATTTAGCAAAAATTTTAAAATCAATGTTAAGCAAGGTAATAGGAAGCCAATTTGTAAGTTCCGCCTGATCACCTGATTTATACAAAAATATCATTAAGCCCTGATACATAGAAGAAGGCAAATAAAAATCTGACCACATAAAATTAAACACTTCTAAAAAATCAGTCGGGATGAGACGCCATAAGATCTTATAAAGTTCGGCAGTCAAACCATCCGATCCAGGAGCTGTATCCCCCTTCATAGAAAGAATAACTGAATCCATCTCTAAAGAAGTAAATGGTAAGAGTAATTCTTCTTCTTGTGATAAAGAATCCAAGTACTGTAAAGCTGCTGAATTCAAAATTTGAGTACTAAAACCTACATCAGGAACCGGAGTCCCAAAAACAAGGTCAATATGTTCTTCTAGTGTAGACATAATACCCTTATTATCAGAAACCAAAATTCCTTGTGCCAAAATTAAATTTTGGAACAATTTCTTCTCTGTACGTTTATGGCAATTTTGAAAGGGGTTACCTTGGTCCAAGTTCCCATGGGTACCAAATTTCTGTTCATGTTGTAAAGACAACATCCTATTATATTGGAATAACTCCATCTGAACACGAATTTGTTGAATATTGAAAGCTACATCCTCCCTTCCCAAATGATGTTTTGTAAGTAAAATCCCTAAACAGTGCCTCAATCAGAGATACTGAAAATATTTAGACAGTTGTTGATCTTTACCTACTGCCAGGAAAAAAATCTTCAAGTCTTCCCACCATAAACCCAAATTGTCATAAAAAACTGTGTAGTCAATTTATCATTAAGAATCTCGGTTAAGGAGGACAGAACCAGAGGATTCTGTAAAAGAGTGGAGTTCAATTTCCAGTATCCCGGGCCAGCGATCCTACTTGAGGGAGAATTCATACAAACTCCAAGCAAGACATGGTCAGAGGATTCAATGGGGATGGAAACCAAATTCCCACATGACAGAGATTTAGTAAGAAAATCATATCAATACATGAAGCTAACCTTCCCATGTAATAAGTAGGTTTCAATGACTTTGAAGACCTGACAGATACCTGTTTCAACCCAGTATGAGATATTAAGTCCCTCAGGAAAGCCCTATCACAATACACTTTGTTGAGAGGCCCTTCCTTCAGGACATTAATATTAAAGTCCCCAGCAAAGAAAACAAGCCTATTTGTATATAAAAAGGGTTGGATTTTCTTCAGTAAAGAGATCCTCTGGGCTTTAACTTGAGGACCATAGATATTAATCAGTCTGCAAGATATTGAATTAATAACAACATCTAACAAAAAAGCCCGACCAGGGTCAATATCCACTAAACGAAAACATGAAACATGAGTTTTAAAACAAAACCCCACCCCACTACAAGAGTCCAATCCTGCTGACCAAAAGGACAGCCAGCCCTTCCAATCTCTTGTAATCTGATCAATTTCTAGTGATGAATGAATTCTTGTATCCTGGAGAAAAAAACATCATAAGGTAACTGAGATAGAATACCAAAGGTAACAAGACGTTTCCTTCCAGATAACACACTATTTACATTTAAACTAGCAATACGCAACCCTAACCCATCAGGGAGGAATTTCTACTAATTTACCACTAGAATGAGTGACACGTTTCATCTGAGTTTTAGATTGATATTTCTTAGGCGGGGCAGTACTAGGAGCAAGGGACGGAAACGGGTCAGGATCGATATCTGTCATCGGGAGATCCGAATCCACCTGTTCACTCCATGAAAAGGTTGAAAATCTATTTGACAGGGGCAAAGGAGAAAGAGGAGTCCTTTCCTCAGTTTGAGACTGATTGTGAGATTTCAGAGGAAATAAAAATTCCTGTTCCGTAGCTGAAATATCTGATTCAGGTCCAGGAATTGAGCCAGGTGGAACCCCACCAGTAAGTGCAGTGTGTTCAGAGGGACCCTGGGAAGATAAACCTAAGTGGGTTTGATGTTGTTGCTCCTGAAAAGTAGTCAGGGACAAAGTTCGGACAGGGGAACCTTGTGGAATAACTGGTGGCTTGACAAGGTCCACTGTCTTAGAGCATGATGGGCCTGGAGACATATGGGAAAGGGAAAGAGGAATTTCCACATTTCCCAAATCTGAATGGGAAAAGGGGGGAACTGGACCACCACCCCGTGGAACAGTACATGACACATTTCCCCGATCTCTACATCGACCAGAAATCAATCTTTCATTAGGCTGTAAAGGTGCAGAAAAACGCTGTTTTGCCTTGTCCAGGTAATAATCTTGATCTGATTCCCCTTCTAAGTTGTGTGCTGCCCAAGGGCACTCATGGAAGGAATGTTCTTCTTCCCCACACAAATTACAAAAAGGTCGGGCAGTACACTGAGGGGCAGTATGACCAAGCATCCCACAGTGAAAACACCGAATCTGATCACAATCTACATTGAGATGAGTGAGGGCCCCACATTTATAACAACTCTTGGGTTGACCAGCATAAAACAGGACCCCCCCGGTCTCTACCCAAAAAAAAGGAGCTGGGCAAATGGGAAATCCCAGCCTCGGATTGATTCAACTGTACCCGAAATATCCATCCCCCATTCCAAAAACCATTTCCATCAATAATAGGTTTAGGTTTTTCCATAATGGTACATTTTTTCTCTAACCAGAAAGAAATGTCATTTATACAGACCCCCTCATTCCGAAACAAAATAGTAACTGCTTTAAAGGTTGGTTTTGTTACAGGGATAGCTACAAAATCTTGCCATACCCCGAAATTTTTAACCGAATAATACAGTTTCCAAAATTTGTCCAATAAGTGCATAAAGCAAAAACTGAGATCATACATCTGTTCACCTGGTGCATGAATAAAAGCATACACCTCTGATGGCGCAAAGCCCAAAGAGTCTTTAATCAATGTTTTCCCCACCCATATCCTGTCGGGGATTACAGGAGCAGTCCCAATATATTTTAACCGTACCAGAAACCGCCTCTTTGCCACTTCAGCAGGCTTGCTAAACAGTCCAGCAAAAGTTTTAGGTTGGTCCTTAGTTGCAGATTGAGGCCCAGCATCCACACCCTTACCTTTCAAAGGAGAAATCAGCACCATACCATCCTTAGCAGGGATGACATCCGAAGAAGCAGCAGCCATTGAAGCATGTAAGGGCTGCTGGTCATCTAAATTAGGCCTGTCCATATCACCCACCAAAGCTGGAGACTTCATAGTAGGCAATTGAGTCTCCTGTTGTTCCACCATCAATTCCGGAATCACCGTCGAAACAGGAATAGGCACCAAAGGCGGAGAACCTGGCAATGGAACAGCCGGGTCAGAAACCCAACGGTCTCTGACTTGTATCCAACCGGCATTTTGTAGAGCCAGCCCTGGGGTCCAGTCTGCATCTGAACCTGGCGTCGAAATGATGACGTCATCAACCAAAGCGGGGTCCACCGAGGAATGCAAAAATTGAATCCAGAGAATCAGCAGCCACTTCCAGAGGAAAACGTTTGCTACTCCCAGGTAAAGGGCTTTGCCCTGATCGTTTTCTTTTCCGTTCATCTAAAGTTAACTTCCTGGCTAGAAAATCACGTTTGGCAGCTGAAATTAAATCCAGTAACTGTTGCTTCCGAACATCTAAATCCCGTTTAAGTATTTCTTCATCAGGATCAATCGACCCTGAACCAGAGTCCAATACAGTAATATGTTCTTCAAGCCTAACGTTCTCCGATTCCAAATTCAAAGTCTCCATCGAGACAACCGGACAACCTTGCTCCAAACCAGAGCTCTCCTCAGGATGACCCGCACCATCCATAGTCAGAGGCACACTGACCTCCATTCAACTCTCCTGCAGTGCGACTTCGTGATGTGCAGCAAGAGTAGGGGAATTTCCCCGGTGTCCTGGCCAAATTTCCCTCATTCACTAAAAATATCACCAACAGCTTAATCTGGTTCAAAGTCAGTTGGCATTCATCTGTATCCCCCTCCCCCGGGTCGTGCCTGAAAATAGGCAGGATTTGTCTAGTGCACTTACCCGGTCAACAAAAACTAAAAATCAAAAAAAAAATATCTGCTATGTTCATTAAGTTTTGGTGAAATTCTGACTTATTTACCATAGTTATCTACACTGTCCTTTCAGCTGTATTTATTAGTGAACTAGAAGTGGGTTGCCATCTGGGAGCAAGTGACCATCAAACAGTGTGGTTCACATTAAACTCAGCTACAGAGTCAAGCCATACAAAAGTGAGGGTACTGGACTTCAGGAGGGTTGACTTTGGCAAGATGGGAGAGTGCCTCAGAAAAGCACTAGCAAACAGACTAGAAGGAGGTGTGGAGCAACAATGGGGAAACATCAAAACTGCCATCACAGAGGCAACAAGCCTTTGTGTGATGCAAATAAACAAATCAACGAAGAAAAAGCCACTATGGTTCTCAAAAAAGTTGGCTATGAAAGTCAGGAAGAAAAAGATAGCATTCAGAAGTATAAGGAAACACAGAAGGAGCAGGACAGAGAGCTGTACCAGTTAAGGCAGAAGGAAGCAGGAGGAAGTCAGAATAGCAAAGGCCCAAACTGATGAAAAGATAGCCAACTCAGTTAAGAAGGGGGATAAAACCTTTTATAGGTACATCAGGGAGTGTAGAAAGACAAAAGGAGGGATAGTGAGGCTGAATAGAAAGGACGATGGGTGGGTGGGCAGAGAGGGACAGTGAAAAAGCAGGGATACTGAACGAATACTTCTGCTCAGTACTCACAAAAGAAGAGGAGGGGGAGGTACTGAATCCAGTTAACAGAAGCACTCTTGATAGGGGGGTCTATCCCAGTCCTTTCACAGAAGAAAGGGTTCTGCAAGAACTCCTAAAACTGAAGGTGGACAAAGCAATGGGGCCAGATGGAATTCACCCCAGAATTCTAAAAGAATTAAGTGGGGAACTAGTGAAACCACTGGCTACTCTTTTTAATAAATCATGGGATGATGGTGTGGTACCCAAGGACTGGAGGAAGGTGGATGTGATTCCCCTTCACAAAGTGGGACCAAGACAGAGGCAGGAAACTACAGACCTGTCAGTCTGACCTCTGTGGTATGGAAAGTGATGGAGTCACTTCTGAAGGAAAGAATAGTTGAGTACCTAGAGGCCAGTGGGGCACAGGACCCAAGGCAGCATGGATTCACAGCGGAAGGTCATATCAGATGAATCTAATAGATTTCTTTGACTGGGTGACCAAGTAGTAGACCAGGGAGGGGCTGTGGACATGGCCTACCTAGACTTTAGCAATGCATTTGACACAGTCCCACACAAAGATTAGTAGTCAATTAACCAGCCTGGGAGGGTCCCAGGGTGGTAGACTGGGTAAACATTGGCTGGACAACAGGACACAGAAGATAATTGTAAATGGAGTCCACTCTGAAGAAAGAGGGGTACTAGTGGGTACCGAGGGTTCAGTATTGGGTCCAGTCCTTTTTAATGTCTTCATAAGTGACATTGCAGAGAGACTGGAAGGAAAAGTATGCCTCTTTGCAGATGACACAAAGATCTGCAACAGGGTTGATGCACAAGGAGGCATGGAAAGGATGAGAAGGGACTTGGCAAGGTTGGAGAAATGGTCAGAAGTATGGCAGCTAGGATTCAATGCAAAGAAGTGCAAAATAATGCACCTGGGAAACAAGAACCCAGAGGAATGGGGGGGAGGTAGTAATAACAACAAAAAAGGAAAGGGACCTGGGGTAATCATATCAGATGACCTTAAGGTTAGCAAGTAATGTGAGAAGGCAGTAGGGAGGGCTGGGTGTATACTGGGATGCATAGGGAGAGGCATCAGCAGCAGAAAACAGGAAGTTGTTGTTCCTCTGTACAGACAGTTGGTGAGATCCCATCTGGAGTACTGTGTCCAGTTCTGGAGACCCCATCTCCACAAGGACATAGACAGGATAGAGGCAGTCCAGAGGAGGGCAACTAAAATGGTGCAGGGTCTGCAAGAGAAGCCGTATGAGGAGAGACTAAAGGATCTTAATATGTATACCCTTGAGGAAAGAAGAGAGAGGGGGGACAGGATAGAACATTTTAAGTACCTTAGTGGAATCAACAAAGTCCAAGAGGGTAGCATCTTTCAGAAAAAGAGATGTGTAAGAACAAGGGGACACAATTTAAAGATGGGGTGGTGGTTCAGGGGCAATGTGAGGAAGTATTATTTCACAGAGAGGGTAGTGGATGCATGGAACAGCCTTCCTGAGGAGGTTGTGGGGTGTAGAACTGTGGGAGAATTCAAGAATGCATGGGACAGACATAAGGCAATTCTTGTGGGGGGGTAGGAAGAAATAGGCTGTTGGTTAACTAGGATCTGCGGCCTATTCTGTAGGTAGGGAAATGGGCAGACTAGATGGGCCAAGCGGTCCTTATCTGCCATCAAAGTCTATGTTTCTATGTTTCTATGGTTTGCTATGTTTGATTTTTGGATGATTTTGGAATGCTTTTTTTCTGCCCTGTGGGGGGAACCTATATGGTGATTTGTGCCATTTGGTTGTACAGTATTTGATCTGCATAATGATCTTTGACCACAAAGTTCTGTTATTTAGGTAAAATGTCCCTCCAGGCATGTGTTACAGATAAGGTCACATACCTCTATACAACTACAGCTAGATTACTCAGGTGGCAGAATTGACATGTACCATTTTAAAAATGCAACTAAACTATCTGAAAAAGGTTCTGCAAATCAGAAGATTTTCAGGACAGCACCATCCGTCTATCTTTGTCGATAGTGTCCTCTTTTAAGGTTGCATGGTTGGAGACATGCTGATGTAGTGCTATCACACAGAATGGAGACGGGATGGTGGACGCAGGAGACTAGATTTCTTCCCTTTGTTCTTCTGTAGTGCGTTGGTCAGTGCTTTACTGTTGTTTCTCCACAGCCCCTCCCATCCACAGCTGCAGTAGCTCCCCAAGAATACACTATTTGATTGCTGCCAGTCACTTCCATTTTGCCAAAAAAAAAGAGCCTGCTATGCCCAAGATGGATGCCGTGAGGTCAGTGTGTATGCAGGACTTCACTTCCACAGTTGCACATGCACAATTTCACTTCTGCAGTAATGGTGAAGTTGCACATGCACATGGAGCTCACAACAGCCATCTTGGGCATGGTGGGCTCTTTTTTTCCAGAGAAACTAAACTGCATTTTGTTCATGGAACCCCGTGAGTACTATTAAAATGGCATAGCAGCCATGTTGGCTCTGATTAGAAACTGTTCTTTAAGTAGTAAAATAGGAAGGTGAAAGTTAAAAAAGGACCAACTGTGATGCCACATGTAAATCTTGCTTTGCATTAGTACGCACATGGACAATTGCATGTCTATTAATATTACACAGAAGCCCACCAGGATGAAGTGTGGTGTCACAGTTTACTGCTTGATAAAAAGGATTAACTCTCATTGAAACTGCATTGTTTCCTGCAGTAACTCTGCAGCAGAATGCTGCAGAATTGGGTTTCATCCTGGTGAGCTTCACTGTAGTAAACATTTCAAAATGTCTGATTTGTCAAAGGTATGTCTGCACTGAATTTGAGTTAAGAGTCAAGGAAATAATTCAATATAGCTACTAGTGCACACTGAGGGTCGTATCAGTATCCAGTCAACTAGGTGACTGAAATTGGGTACCTACAAAATGGCTACTCAGTTACAGTGCTTGTGTTCATGGCTACCTAACAGGGGGCAACCGGATACTGGGATGGATGACATATGGTGACAGGAAGTATGCGTATATATGCTAGCGCACACGAGTGAGGGGAGAGGCAGGGGAAGGATGGTATGTGGGAGGGGGTGTGGAGGCAGCTGCCAAGCTGTTCGGCTAGCATGGTGGGGAGGGTGGTCAGCTGGGAGGTGCAGGGTTCCGTCCAGAGTGATACCTTTTTTTTTTTTTGCCAAGCAAGCAGCTTTCAATTTTGCTTTTCACCCCGACATGCACCACCCTGGGTTGAGAATCCATAAGTAGAGGGTGCAGGGGGCAAAGCCCTCATGGGGGCCATTAAAAACAAAATCTGTAGGTCTTGGGTGCCCTTTTTCTCCTCACTACAAGAGTGCATTGCCGAAATTCATTTTCGGTGATGTACAGTACACTTGCTGTAACAGCGATTGCTATTCCGCGATTGCCGTATGACATGGAACTGGTTGTATCAGAATATGAGATAACAGTAAAGTACACTATGGGTTTTTAAAAGTCTCATTCATGTTTTGGAGTCAGATGTATATCCCATTCCCAGGACAGATGAAGTCTTAGAGAGGTTGAGGGGGGTGAAGTACCTGACCACTATAGACCTGACAAAGGGCTATTGACAGGTGCCCTTGGCCTCTGAAGACAGACAGTAGTTGTCCATCATCACCCCATATGGTTTATTTGAGTTCAGAGTAAATCCATTCAGGATGAAGAATATGACAGCCACCTTTCTTTTTTTCTACAAAGCTACTATCCGGAAACTGGAGTCTCTAGCAGCCTGCATAAGTTTACTGATAACACTAAGCTGGCTAGGTTGGTGGACTCCCCTGAGGATGAGGACAAACTTCAGGAGGACCTAAACAAGTTGGGTGACTGGTTGAACTGCTGGAGTTTTAGATTCAATGTAGCCAAATGAAAGGTGTTACACTTTTGGAAAAGAAACAGTGATATGGCCTATGCTATGTGTGGGGCTCCTTTCACTTCAGCAGAGGAAGAAAAGAACCAGAGGGGTCATAAGAGGCAAGGATGTAAATCCTGACAAGCACTACACAACTACTGTCAAGATGGTTAGATGAATTTAGGGGTGCATTAAAAGGAGGATGCCCAGGAGAGCAGGGGAAGTAATTGTACCACTTTTCAAGGTCTTTATCATGCCCCTCCAGGGAGTTTTGTGTGCTGTTTTGAGCTCCCTGTTACAAAAAGAACACTGATGTAGCAGACAGAGTGCAACACAAGGCCACCAGAATTATCATGGATACGGGGAGCAAAAGTTATGAGGGTAGAATGGAGGCCCAACATGTTCAACCTGGTGAAAAGAAGGTTCAGGGGGCACATGATCTTAATCTTTTTTTCTCCTTCTGATGCCAGTAAGAGCCTACTCACCCCATCTCACCTCCCCTTGATTGGCACCTCCTACCCCAGAGACCTCCCTGGTATGAAAATCCTCCCATGGCTTGATCCCCCTTGGTGGAGCTGGAGGAGGGAAGGCCATCCCCCAGTCAAATTATCCAGTTTGTACCGGAGCATCTGTCTGCAGCATGGGTCAGAGGTAGGTAGTAGTGCTTCATTAAGCCCCCGCCATCACTTTTCCATTTTTTTGGCCACTGAATCCTTCCACAAGATGTGCTTGTGTGCATGTGAGAGCACCCATGCAGCAAGCACTTGCAGTTCTTCCCTACTTGCTGCCCAAGATCTTTACCTGGTGGCAGTCTATGGCAATGATAAATTGCCTCACAATGCTGGGAGAAGTGAGCAGTCCATCAAATGCTCAATCCTCTCATGCCCTGGCCAACCTCCATAAACCTGATCTTGTTCCTGAACTCAGGTTGGTGGCATAGTGAGAAGTAAGGCATCCAGTGCCTTAGCACAGTGTGTCATTGCACTGGCTACACCAGTCACCTTTTAATGGCTTATGGACTGCATTCTGAATGGGTCAGGAGTGTTTTCACTGGCATACATGTATGACATCACCATTTATGGCCAGACCATGGGAGGACCACATCCAGCATGTGACTGATGTGTTCCACCCAACTGCAGTCCTCTGGTCTGACAGTCAAGGCAGAGAAGTGCCAGATGAAAGTGGCAGAGGTTCATACCTTGAGCACAGGTTAGGAAGTGCGTACATCCAGCTTGAAATGGTAAAACATTTAGGCTAAACAGGGATGGGCTACACCCACAGCTAAGTAAGGGCCTTCCTAGGGAAGGCAGAGTACCAGTGTAAGTTTGTGCCAAATTTCTGTAGCATGACCAAACCCCTGTTCAATCTCACCAGGAAGATAATGCCAGACAAGATTTAGTGCATGGGAATCTGTGATAACATGTTCCACCAGCTGAAGGAGATGTGGTTCTAAGTCAGGTTACAGGCAGAAGAGAACACCCAGTCATATACTTGAACAGGAAGCTGTTGTCCAGCGAGGAGGTCACAGTATAGAAGGAGTATCTCTGGGTTTTGCAGAAGCTGCAACCTTATCAGTATGGTAGGAAGTTCTCCCAGGTGGCTGACCACAACCCCCTCACATGGCTGCATATGACCAATGCGAAAACCAAAACTGCTAAGGTGGTGCCTGGTACTGTGGTCCTATATTTTGGACATAAGGCACCATAGTGGATCGCAGCACAGAAATGCTGATGGGTTGTCTAGACAACAGCAAGGATCAAGAAGAGAAAAAAGGGGGAGAGGTGCTGTGAGTGACTAGTGTAGGGTTCACACAGAGGGTGAACTGAGGGCATTGAAAGTATAGCCAGCTGGCTCACATGAAAAATAAAACATCCTTTAGGGGTACTAAAGGAATGTGTTTTTCCTGTCTCTGGGGGATTAACAACGTGATGTTTAATTTTGTACTTTTTTATTTAACTTGATCAGCATTGATAACAGCAGAATCTAATCAGCTGGAGGAAAAAGATGGACTGGTGAAATGAGATTAACATTGTTGCCAGAGGCAGAGCAGCTCTCCCTGCAGGTAATTACAATCCCTTTGTCCTGTGACAATGGATCACTCTGGTCACTTAATGAGACAGCCTCAAAGAACCAAAGGTCTTTTATGACAGGAAACTGTCCTGGCCATGCAGCCAACCCCTGCAGAGGCAGACATGGCTCAGAACCAAAGAAGGGGTCTGTGATGTCACAAAATCCAAGGCTCTGAACTTCCGGTTCCACCCCCGATGGTGATGGTAGCCTAAGACAACTGTTCCGAAACCCCTTCCAAGAAAATCCTACCTCTTGCTTCCAGAATTCTCAAAATATTACAAATACAATATGCACAAGAGGGGGAATGATGGTCCTGCATCTATAAACCTAAAGAAAATGGAAGAAGCCATGGAAGATGATCCCAGATCAGAGTCCGAGATCTCAGAGTCTGAATCGATTCTGCCACAAAGCGCGCCATCGCCTGCCAGGGCTACCCAGTTGGAATATTGCACACCAAAGAACAGAATAAAAAAAATTCAACTGGATACAATATACCCTGAACTGTGTGCATTTAGGGTGGATATTAAAACAGCTGTACTCAGAAATACTCAGAGATGTGCAGCAATTAGATCAGCGAGCAGACGACTCAGAGCGCCAAATTACAGCTACAGAGAATCGAGTAGATGACTTGGAAAATGCAATGCAACAAATACAAGAACAACAAGGTCTTTCAGAAGCATGCCAAGAAGATGCTGAGAACAGAGCACATCGAAAAAATATTCAAATCTATTGTAAACCAGAAGGAAGTGAGGGCTCCAAATTAAAGAATTCGTGTCTAGCCTACTCTGCTCTGCTTTAGACCTTACTGAGGACTATCAATTTGATTTTGAGAGAGTACATAGAGCTTTAACTCCAAAACCATCCATGGCGACTGCTGCACCCAGATCTATAATTGCCAGATTCAATAAATATGCAGTGAAAGAGCATATACTACTAACAGCTGGGCGTAAACAAAAGATCTTCTTTGGGCAAACCAGATTCTATG
This sequence comes from Neoceratodus forsteri, assembly GCA_016271365.2. Classification (NCBI taxonomy): domain Eukaryota; kingdom Metazoa; phylum Chordata; order Ceratodontiformes; family Ceratodontidae; genus Neoceratodus; species Neoceratodus forsteri. Next base: position 1,164,972,608 of record CM028131.1, read on the forward strand.
TGGATCATAACTATGCACCTCGCACAATGAAACAATGAAGGGTCTACCTCCCTCTGCTTCCCACAATGAAAAATCAGGGCATCAAGTTCCAGACCCCTAACCTGGTGAGGCTTATTGTTTTCTTGCCTGAGGGAAAGACGGAATTCTCCAATGTGGAGGAGGCCCATGAACAATTGATGGTGAAAGGCCTGTCATTTCCTGAAAGGCCACAGCCTGGTGTATCCCTTTTCACTCAACCTTTGCGATGGCAAACAGCACAACCAAAACCGAATGCAGTAGAAGAAAAGAAAAACCAGATAAATATAAGAGATCCTAAACAAAAGTTGGCAAAGTTTGTTCAAGACACTACTACTATCCTTAAAAGAGAAACCTGAAATGTTTTGAAGGTACTTTTTGGTAACATTATTCACATTTAACCGCGAGTGACTGTGGGGGCTGGAGGTGAGACGGAAGCGGTGAAGAACTATTTCGGATTCCTACGATCTAGGCCTAATGACTGCCCTTGACTCTAACTTTGGGTGTTAAGCCCTCTAAAATATGGGCGACACTTGGACCGTTGTCAGGGATAAGCAAATGGCCTTGTTCCTGCCGAGGCTCCTTTTCCCTTAGCCCGCCCCTCCCTAATGAACTCTGGGAAACAACTACATAATTGATATGGGCAATATATGATGTTTGTAAAAACTGTCATCCCATAGCTTCAAGAAGAAACACAAGTCAAGGTTACCACTTGGAAATGATCGAATCCTACTTCTCTCCATACGGGGAACGCATTTGCCTGAATCACATCTACATCCATACTTATTCAATGGACATATTAACGAACTGTTCTGGGCAAAACAATACTTAAAAGCAGACTAGAGACGTTGTTAAAGATGGGGACTAGAATATGAAGATCCAAAATATTTTGATTTTCTTTAGAGACAATTCAAACAGGAAGGAGTTTGGGGATTGAGAGCGGGACTTTGTGCAATTTTGTACAACATTCTTGGGGGACAACAATCGCTTTATTTTTATAAGTTGGGACAAAACGTTCATTATCTGTTCAACTTATCGCTGCATATTCTGTCCCTTTTTTCATTTGTGGGCCTTAACAGCCCACGGAGGGCCCGTGGCAAAATATGCCCCGTGTTTTACCCTCCTGCTGGGTTAAAGTTTTTTTTTTTTACTCCAATGCACACCCAGTATCTAAAGGGAAACAGATAATAGTTTCCCCTACCTTGGAAGCTTTTACATTTTTTAATTTTGTATTATTTACAAGAAATATGGTAAAAGAGATAACTGCTTCAAAACAGTATGTGAGAGCCCTAATAATATCAACCATACAAAAAGGTTTTTCTTTAGGCTTAATGAGGTTCTTAATGTTTAACCATGCCCTGTTGGCATGTGAGTTATGGCTTAAAGTTCTATCATATGCAACACAGCTTATCGAGGTGTCAGGCAGGAGGTCTAATACTTATGTCCTGCTTGAAAAGAGACTGCAGGGGGCTAGTCAAAGTGACAATGAACAACCTATGAGAGATTTAAAACTAGGTCCTATACACATCAGAATAGTCCTGTTATGATTTGAGTGTCAAAGAGGGGGATCCCATATTCAGAAAAAGACTACTTTTTTTTATAAATAACCATGGCTAACTCTGCACTTATTATGTCCTTTAATGGAAATGGCATTCACAATCCGGTAAAGTGTAGAAGATTGCTACGATATTTTAAACAAAGTAAGCCGGATGTGATAATCCTTCAGGAGATCCATCTTTTCCAATTGGAACACTTAAAACTAAGGGCATGGGGGTTTGATAAAATGGTGGCCTCAGCCCATCCCTCTGGATGGAGATGAGGTACTGCAATTCTAATTCCATATGGTACACAGTTCCAAATGCAAAAACGGATCACAGACTCAGATGGAAACTATGTAATTGTGGTGGGTCAACTTTACTCAAGGCAGGTTACACTAGCCTCTCTCTACCTCCCCCCAGGAAGTAAGGTGAAGGTGGCACAAAGATTTCTGGTTACCTTAATGCCAGCCATCCAAGGCATGTGTATTATTGGAGGAGATTTAAATATCACCCTGAATATTAAATTAGATTCATCTAATCCCACTAAGCATCGGCGATCAGCTATCCAGAAATACCTAAGACAAACCCTCCCTGAATTGGGGCTTATAGACACTTGAGGCCATTTCTTCCCTTCAGTAAGGGCATTTACACATTTTTCACCCAAAACCAATACCTCAGCATGATTAGACTATTTTTTAACTTCGATTGAATATCTTGACTATATTAGGGATATAGTTATATATATATATATATATATATATGGAGATCCATTCTATCGGATCATACCCCTGTTTTTTTTTTAAAATAGATGTAGAGAGACCTAGAAAACAAAACTTCTGGAGGCTTAATATAACCCATTTACAAGATCCAGAATTCATTCAACTGGTTAAGTCTCGCACACCAACTATTCAGGCAGATAATGCTTCTCCTGATATAGCAGCTACTATTAAATGGGACACCCTCAAAACAGTGCTCAGGGTTGATATCATCACATATACTTCTTTAAAAAAAAAGGTAGAGAAAAAATGGAACAGGAACTGCAAGAGGCTTTATCGAGGCTACAAGCTAAGTTATGTCAAGGAGATAACTCTGTCAAACCTGAGATGTTAATAATTAAATAAAAACTGCAAAAAATAATAGAACAAAAAATAGAACAACAACTGCTGTACTTAAAACTAAATTCAATAGAAGGGGGGCCACGAGGAGCTACGAATCTGGTGAGGCACCTTCGTGGGTCCAGAAGCAAGGCCACGGTTGCCAAACTTTGACACCCACAAACTAACCAATTGTTATCCCACCCCATTGCTATTAGACAAGCTATGGCTGATTTTTATAAACTTCTATATACTGAGGATATCTCCCCAAGCCCACACTAACTGAATACATATCTTCAAAGCACTAGATTACCGCATTTAAATACCCATCAAGCTGAGTCCCTGATACGTCCTATTACCGCCCAAGAGATTATAGCTACCCTTAAGCTGACCAAGACTAAAAAGGCCCCGGGACCAGATGGATACCCGAATGAGTTTCTCAAACAATTTCAAAAATTATTTATACCCATCCTGCTACCAGCATACAGGGAAATACAGGAGGGAGACCCCCCCACACACATCTTGGTGATATGCTGAAATTACAGCTATCCCAAAACCTGGAAAAGATCCAACCCTAGCCACTTCCTATCGCCCCGTATCTAAATTAAACTGTGACTATAAGGTTTTCATGTCTATTCTGGCTCATAGATTAGACAGATTTCTACCTCAGCTAATTGACAGAGATCAATTGGGATTTATTATGAAGTGCCAAGCTCACAATGCAGTGCAAAGCATTCTACTATTAGTTGAACATGCTACTCAAAGAAAAATTCCTTTAATTTTACTTGGACTCGATGCCGAAAAAACCTTCAATAGGGTGTCATGGCCCTTCTTGTGAGCTACCCTTAAAGAATTTAATTTCCCTGAAAAATTTATATCCCAAATCCAGGCCATGTACCACTCTCCAGTAGCTTATCTGAAATTAGACGGTTCGATCTCCTCACCATTTACTCTATCCAGAGGTACACGACAAGGATGTCCATTATCCCCACTTCTCTTTGCACTCTATATAGAACCTCTAGCTGCCAAATTAAGGAAAATGGTAATGTTCAAGGGATCCCACTGGGAGGCAAAGTATTTAAATTATCCCTTTCTGCAGATGATATTTTGCTAACCCTGACTTCCCCAGAGACATCTGTCCCTGTGGTATGGGAACAACTTCAACTTTTCAGCACCTTATCTGGCTACAAAATAAATTGTTCAAAAACCAAAGTACTCAATTTTTATTTTTCTCCATCCAGACAAATGAAACTGGAATTTCCTTTCCGCTGGCATAGACTGGAGATGAGGTACCTAGGGATAAAAATCACAGCTAAGCTAATACATCTTGAAATGGTAAATATGCAACCAATTACACAGCAAATCACCTCAGATATGTCTAGATGGTCACAGCTCCCCCTAGGTTTAATTAATCACGTAGAAACAATCCAACAAAATATTTTCCCTCTTTTATTATTCTTTCTACAAACTTTGCCAACTATTCCCTCGGACTTTTATTTTAGATCCTGGGACAAGCTTATCTAGAGGTTTAACTGGTGAGGAAAACCCCCAAGGGTAAAATACACCTTATTACAGCTTCCTAGATCACAGGGAGGGCTAAATTTACCTAACCTGAAAGAATATTCTAGAGCAACGGAAACCCGCACAGTCCTACTACTCATTAACCTCTCTTATAGGGCACACTAGAAAACAATAGAGATAACTTTAAATGGACTAGAATCCCTACCAACTTACCTATTGGGAGACCACAACAGGTGTTATCCCTTGAACAGGTTTCTGAAAATGACAGCGGAATTTTAAAAAAAATGGCTTTCTATCACTCGGTGTAGATTAACCTCGCAAGAGAAATACTTTTCAAGTGCCTTAACTTGTAATAAAGACTTCCTGCCCTCCTCACTGGGGACAGATCTATTAAGATGGGAACACTATTCCATCAGATATGTATTCCAACTGATAAGCCCTACAGGAATTCATCCATTCACATATTTACAATCCTCATATGGATTACCCCAGAGAGAAATTTCAACTTATAAATCACTACATGCTGTTTTAGTTGGGATGGTTGACTTCTTAACTGAGATAGCAAAAGCTCCCTCTAATAGGGTTTAATTGATTATCCAGGCTATATAAGGTAGATCTCAGGAACACATTATTAGTAATATTTATCTGGCAATGCACCCATGTCCGCACAGGAACATGACCAAGTGAGAGCCAGATGGGTAAGAGAACTTAAAATAGAACTAGACCCAGACAGATGGTTACAATCTACCTACTTTTATTCTAAAAACTCATCATCTTACTGGAGGGAGTTTGCCTGGAAGACCAGAGTTAGATTCTTTAAACCCCCAGATATTCAGCTAAAATTGGGAGCACCAAATGGTAGTTTCTGCTGGAGAGGATGTGGGTATTCTTCTGCAGGCCAAGAACATATATTTTGGGCCTGTCCCCTCTTATCAGACTTTTGGAGAGCTATCATAATGGAACTTAATAATATTTTTGGTATGCCTGATCTATTTACTCCAGGATTTATCCTGACAGCAACACCTCCATAGGACATACAGATTAGCTGTTTTAAATATATACTGGTCACACTTTTAATCCTAATAGCTAAAAACGTTATTACCAGATTATGGTTTACTAAAATGGTTCCTGATAAGGCCTCTTGGAGAAACCTCACTTATGAAGTATATAAGTTGGAACGCCTCTCATATAAGAAAAATAACAGGATTAACACGTGTAATACCAGATGGGGACTATGGGTTGCATACCAATTAAAGACTTACTCAGACTTTGTACCATGAAACCAAAAAAGGATTATCATAGGTATTACATGCTAATCACAGTTGGGTTAGTATATTATCCTAGGGTTTCTGATGCTAAGGGGAGGAGACCCAGCTCAAGAGAGATTTTGATATGGAAAAGAGGGAAGGGGAAGCAAGGGAATATTATTGTTTATTTAAGACTACAGTGTATGAGATCTTATTTTGGCCTAAAAAACAAATAACGAAAGACAAAATGTTACCACAAGGATAAGTTAAACAGTCCAATGTGTATAAATCAAATGCCTGTAAATTAACTGCCTGTATAAGCTATACTATGGAACCTCAACAATTAACATGTTGCATAAAATATGATCATGTTAATTATATTCTACCTCAAAATAAAAATAAAAAGCTTTATTTTAAAAAAAATCCAAGGCTCTGGTTAAGGTCAGCTTTCCAGGGGGTCACCCCAAGGGGACAAAGAAGTGTTAAATACATGATGTCAGAGTGACATATTTGATAATACAGCAAGAGAGTTGGCAGCTGAAGGCTTCTGAAGTCTGTGTTAGGCCCTTGTAATTCAGTCAGTGCTGGGACTCTTGACTCATACCGTCTAAGAGTTGGAATCTGCCATGGTTGACTGAGATAGCATGTGTGGTAAGAGTCTACTTTGCTGGAACTAAAAAGCTATAGGAATGGTTTTTCTATTTTTTTTTTGCTGTGTGCAAACCATTTCTTTTTCTTTTCTGTAGTAATCCTATAATTCCCAAAGTCTTGTGCATGTGCAGTATCCTGTAGAATGTGTAAATAGTGTGAAGTAATAAAATATTATCTGTATATACTTCATGCCTCTTCGACTGAATCTTTTGGGATGACAATTAGATGTTTTTTGGTGCAGTATTAGCCACTGCTAAACAATTTATATCACAAATAGTATTGAGAAAGAAGTGATGTGACCTTCTGAGGATTGAACTCAGGCCCATAGAATACCGTCCTGTTGCTCTAACCACTGAGTTACAGGTTTACATGGTTGGACTTTACTCTTCCTGGACGTGCTTCTTTTCTCTGGTATTTGCAAATCCTGCAACTAGGAACAGTTGAGATGACAAATAGATATCTTTGGTGCAGTATTAGCCACTACTACAAATTGCAGTGAGAGAGGCATAATGTGACCTAGTGGGAATTGATCCCAGGCCTCCAGCATTCTAGCTGACCTGACTCTTCCCAAACACACTTCCTTTCTCAAGTATTGCAAATCTTGCAACTAGGAACAGTCATGATGGAAATTAGATGTTATGGAAAAGTTTTTTAGAGTGCCATGATGCTATTCCATGGAACTGGGTTCAATTCCCAGTAGGTCACATTATTTCTTTTTCACTACAATTTGAGATCTAAATTGCTTAGCAGTGGTTAATACTGCATCAAAAACAACTAATTGCAATCTTGACTGTTTCTAGTGGCAGGACTTGCAATACCAGAAAAAGGAAATGTTCCAGGAAAGAGTCAGGCCCAATCATGTGAGTTGATAGTGCAGTGGTTAGAGCACTGGGATGGTATTCCAGGGGCCTGGGTTCAGTTCCCAGTAGGTCACATTATTTCTGTCTCACTACAATTTGTGAATCTTTGGGGGGAATAGATAACTGTTGATATTGACAAATCCATAATTTGGCTCTGAGAGAGGGAGAGAGAGAGAGAGAGATAGTGAGAGAGAGAGCAAAGAAGGCAATGGTTACCATATTCTAATAAGCAAAGTGTTTTCTCAGGAATGAGTGATGGGGGAGGACCCCTGTACTGTTTGAGCATTGTTTCTGGAGGGATTCAGACCAAGAAAGTCCCAGTTTAAGATAATTACTTTAGTGGTGGTCAGATTGTTTCTTACTCACTACAATTTGTGATCTAAATTGCTTAGCAATGGTTAATACCACACCAAAAACATTAATTGTTATCTTGTCTGTTCCTAGTTGCAGGATTTGCAATACCAGAGGAAGGAATTGTTTCTGAGAAGAGTCAGGTCCAACCACTTGAGCCTATAGTTCAGTGGTTGCAGCAGTGTGTGCTTGGACTTAAAGGAGGTATTTATCCTTGTAGTTTGGTTTTGGTTGTTCAAACTTGTAATTTGGTTTGTTTGTTCAAATAGTTTGTACTAGGAGGGGGACTTGTGGACTTTTTGGTGGACTTTGGACTTTTGAGTGGACTTGTGGACATTTTTCTCCCACCTCCCACCTCTCACCACCACCACTATTAAATGGGTAAGTGGACCACTCCCAGTAGAGGTTCCACCTATTAGGAAGGAGCAGGAGGAGGAGTAATTTAGAGGGGGCTGAAATCTGGTTTAAAGTCTTAAAGAAATACTGATGCAAATGTAATGGTTGTGCCTTTACTTTTTTGGGTAAGGGCAATTCTGGGGACAATGTTTTGGCAGAAATGATAGAAGAGTGAAAGTAGTCAGGAACAAGGGTCTTGAGATACTGCTGCATAGGAAGGGACTATAAGCTGAAGAGGGGGTACAGGCACCACTTAAGTAAGGAATTTAAGGCACGAGGGGGGTAAGGGCAGCACAGAGGAATGAAACTGGAGAGAGAGATGAGGGAAGATGTGCCAGAGGGTGGCATGGCAGAAATAGAGGAGGATGGGGACAGTGGCATGGGGAGGTTACAGGGAGCAGCAAGATGCTAGGGGGGGTAGGCATGGGAAGAATAGTGGGCTGCAATGGCTGTGGGGCTGCTGTTTGGATGAGCATATTATGGAAGCTAGGTGGGTGTCCAATCTGTCACAGGCTGAGGAGACTGGAAGGAGAAGTGCAGTGGCTGGGTAAGGAGTTGGAGAGGGTGAAGAGAGGGGAAGCTTGGGCAGAATGACCTTCAGCACATGGTAGCATGGAGCCAAGGCATTGGAGGAGCATCAGAACTGAAGAGGGAGAGGCAGGGAGGAGGGGGGAGGGGTCAGGATGAATAGGGAGTCTAGTAACAGAGGTAAGCCTCAGGGAGGAAGGAGCCTAGTCTTAGCAGCATTGAGAAGGCAGGTAAAAGATTTGCACTGTTGGCAGAAATGGTGGAGGGGTAGGTGCTGGATCTCCAAGAGAGGACAGGATGGACTAGGGGAAGGGACAGCCCAGGTAACAGCAGTCGGAAGAAGGAAAGAGTGAAGGGGAAGAGGGACACAGAAGGACTGGTGAACAGAGGGGACAGGGGTAATGGATGGAAGGGCAATGCTGGTGAGACAGATGCCTGAGAACCAGCAGGAGAGGGATGGGGGCCCATGGTAGAGGGTAGAGTAGGGGAAGATAATGAGGGAGTGTCAGAGAGGAGGGGGTGCAGGCTAGGGGAGGAGGTTGGAGGAGGTGCCGGGGGATTGGATGGAGTTAATAATGGGCATGGTAATGTGGAGTCTACTAACAAGTACGTAGAGAAGAGGTTGAGGGGGAGGTATGAGGCATGAAGAGGGTGGAGTTCTAGTTTTGGGGGATTCTATACTGAAGGGATCAGATGGGGCAGTAAGGAGGAAAAGCATAGCCAAATCTGTGTCAAATCTATACCTGGACTGACTGCAGGCAGGGCTGGGCAGCCTTTTCTTAAATGTGCAGGGAAGGGGAGAAGGAAACCTCATGTCGTGGTGCATGTGGGTACAAATGACCTGGCGAAGGGGGCAGTGGAAGTAGTACGGGAGAGGTATGAGGAACTGGGAAGGCTATGTGAGATGATGGAGGGATCAGTGGCCTTCTTGGAGGTACTCCCAGTACCCTGCGCTAGTACAGGGAGGAAAGGAAGGATAGATAAGTTTAATACTTGGCTGGGGGAATAGTGTCGCTCAAGGGGGTATGGGTTGGTGGGTGACTGGGTAGAACCAGAGACAGGAATGAACTGTATACTGTGGACAAACTACACCTGAGCAAGGAGAGGAAGGTGGTACTAAAGCAGAGGATGGAGGAGTAGACAGAAACAAGATGAATTTAAACAACGGGGGGGTGGCGAGTGGTCAGCTGGTAGGCAGGGGTCCCGGAGAGGGGGCCTATAAAGCTTACCCCCCTAGCTAATGGGGAAGGCAAAGGGGAAGGGACACAGTGGGGGGAGAAAGGAGACAGAAAGGTTAGGGAGGAGAAGGGAGTCGGTTGGAGAGTGGTCTCACTGAATGCAAGGAGCCTCAGAAACAAGTCACCTGAGTTTTAGACCCTACTGGCAGAGGGGAGGGTGGACATTGCAGCCATCATGGAAAAGTGGGCCACCCAGTACCAGGACTGGGAGTTGATGGACCCAGGATATAGGATATTCAGAAAAGATAGAACCAAGGGGAGAGCGGGGGGGGGGTGGTGATCTATGTGTGGGAGGGGATGAGGTATGCAAGGGATGAGGGGGAGGAGGGCAGGACAGAAGCCCCATGGATGCATTTTCAGGACTCAAAAGGCAGAACACTGAAGATGGGGGTAGTTTATAGACCACCAGCTCAACTGGTGGACCTGGACAGGGAGTTACAGTATCTGAACAAATCTGAAGGCTCTGCAGGAAGGAGAACAAGGTGGTGGTGGGAGACTTCAACTTACCTGGGGTGGACTGAAGTACCCCATCCACCACAAGTGCAAGTGAGCAAGTCCTGTTAGAGGCATTTCAGGACAGCTTCCTTATGCAGCTGGTCCATGGGCCAACTCAGATAGGAAATACTCTGGACCTTGTACTGTCCAATGGGGAGATGGTAAAGGATCTGGAGGTGGAGGACCCACTGGCAGGGAGTGATCACTACTCGGTGTGGTTCACACTCAACATGGGGAGGGAAGCTGGGGGTACAGGTACCAAGGTGATTGACTTTAGGCAGGTGGACATTAAATAAAAAGATGGGAGAAAATTCTGGTGGAGCACCTGGAGGGGATTCAACCTGGCTGGGACACAACTCAGAAGTGGGATGTCATTAAAAAGGGGCTAGAGAAGGCTACAGGGGCATGTACTAGAACACAGAGCAAGAAAGGGAGGGCAAAGAAGCCCAGTTGGATGACTCAGGAGGTCAGGGAGGGGGTAAAGGTCATGAGAGAGGCATTCTGGAGGTTCAAAAAGTCAGGGAGGGGGGAAGATAAGGAGATGTACACAAAGAAATACAGAGAGGCCATCAAACTAGTAAAAGCAGCCAAGGCTTCCAGGAAGCCAAGGCTGGCACAGGGTATTAAAAACAGAAAAAATGATTTTTTCAGAAAAATAAGGGAAAGAAGGAACAACAAGAACAAACTAGCGAGGATAAAAAAGGATGGGGGTGGGTGAATAGAGGGGAGGATCAGGCAGAGGCATTAAATGAATACTTCTGTTATGTATTCACGCAAGAGAAAGGGAGCAGGTACCGCAGGGGAGGGGTGGGGTAGGTGGGGGGAAGGGGTTACAGATGTGAGGATTACTGAGGACAGTGTACTGGAAGGACTGAAGGAAGTGAGGGTAGACAAGGCACCTGGTCCAGATGGCACTCACCCTAGGGTACTCAAGGAGATGGCTGAGGTCCTGGCAGGGTCACTGGCTGACCTGTTCAATACCTCTCTGGACACGGGATGTGTACCACAGGACTGGAGGATGGACCATGTGGTGCCCATCCACAAAGGTGGACCAAAGGATGAACCAGGAAACTACAGGCCAGTGAGCCCACACCAATTATGGGGAATCTCATGGACACAGTCCTGAAAGAAAGGCTGGTGATCTATTTGGAGGACAATGGGCTCCAGGATGGGCATCAGCATGGGTGTGTCTTAGGCAGATCCTGCCAGACCAACCTCATTGAGTTCTATGACTGGGTGACAAGGGAACTAGAAAAGGCCAGGCAGTGACTGTCCCGTATTTGGACTTCAGCAAGGCCTTTGACTCTGTGATGCATGGGAGGATAGGGGGAAAGCTGGAATCTGTGGGGGGGGGGCAAAGATGATGAAATGGATGTAGAATTGGCTAAGGGGTAGGTAGCAGAGGGTGGTAAGTGGGAGGGGAAATCTAAGCACCAAGGGCAGTGATGAGTGGGATACCGCAGGGATCAGTGCTGGGCCCGGTGTTGTTCAGGTTATTCATAGTTGATATCTCACATGGGATCTGAAGTAAGATCAGTTTGTTTGCAAATGACACCAAAATAGGGGCAGTGGTTGATGACAGTGAGGGATGGAAGGTGCTGCAGGACAACCTGACTAAACTGCAGGAATGGTCAGAAACATGGCAACTGGGGTTTATTGCCAAGAAGTACAAGGTAATACACTTCAGAGCAAAGAACCATGGGAGAGACTATCAGCTGGGAGGGTTACAGTTGGGAAGCACCGTGGAGGAAATGGACAAGGAGGTACTTATAACAGGAGCATGAACAACTCTGCTCAGTATAGGAAGGTGGCAGCAAAGGTCAGTAAGATGTTGGGGTGCATAGTGAGAGGAATCTTCTCCAGAAGTAGGGAGGTAATCCTCCCCCTGTAAAGCTCACTGGTCAGGCTGCACCTGGAGTACTTCATGCAGTTCTTGCACTGGTACCCAAAGAAAGATGTCAGATTGTTGGAGGGGGGTGCAGTGTATAGCAACAAAGATGATACAGCGATTGGAGGGCAAGCCCTATGAGGAAAGGCTGAGTGAGCTAGGTATGCACTCCTTGGAGGACAGAAGGGATGGGGGACATGATTGAGACCTTTAAGTGCTTGAAATAGATAAACAAGACTCAAACAAAGGGGATCTTCCAATTACGAAGAGGAAGGGACACGAGAGGACACAGTCTCAGACTGGAGGGGGGGAGATTCGGGAGGGACGTAAGGAGACAATTCTTCACAGAAAGGGTGGTGGGCAAGTGGAACGCTCTACCACAGGAGGTGGTGGTCTGCAAGATGGTGGGCAAGTTCAAGAGGGGATTGGACAGGGTGAGGGGAGTGTAAATCTAAGGAGGGGAGGAGTGGGAGGGGCAACTGGGAGATGAGAGGCTAGCTGCACTATCGAGCAGACTTGACAGACCGTGAGGCCTATTTCTGCTGGCATTTTCATATGTTCATATATATCCTGGAGGCCAGGGTTCAGTTCCCAGTAGGGAACATTACTTCTTTCTCCCTTCCTAAAATTTGTGATCTAAATTACTTAGCAATGTCTAATACTCCACCAAAAACATCTAACTGTCATCATGACTGTTCCTAGTTGCAGTATTTGCAATACCAGAGAAAGGAAGTGTGTCCGGGAAGTCAAGTCAAGTCCAACCATCTGAGCCTCTAGCTAAATGGTGAGAGGATCATAATGGTATTTTGGGGGACTGTTTAATTCCCAGTAGGTCACATTATTCCCTTCTCACTACAATTTGTGAATCTTTGGGTGGAATAGATAATTGTTGTTACTGAAAAATCCATGATCCCTCTCTGAGCGAGAGAGAGAGAGTGAGAGAGAGAGAGAGAGAGAGAGAGAGAGAACAAAGTAGGCTATGGTGACCACATTCTAAGAAGCAAAGTGTTTTCTCAGGAGTGAGTGACAGGCAGGGCTTCAGTTAACTCCATTTTGGGAGTATTTACATCCAAAAATTAGGCAAAAACTTCCAAAATAAAGAGGGAGGAAGTCACTTGACTTCTGGATATAAAATCAAAAATTAGATGACTTCCAAAATTACAGGCACGATATTGTGGATTGTTCTGAAAGAAGTTGTATTTTACCACTAAAGTATTATATTAACTTCCAAAAATGTGTCCTTCCTACAATGGTGATTCCAAAAGTGGGATCCAGGAAGTATTTTGACTTCTAAAAAATTGGAATGACTTCCAGATTTCAACTCCTGGAAGTTTTAGACTTCCACCAAAAATAAATTAATTGAACCCCTGGTTACAGGGGAGGTCCAGTTGCTCTTCATCAAAGGAGCACTGCACTGTTTGGCTCTGTTTCTGGTTGGATTTGGACCAAGAAAGTCGAAGGTTAAGAGAATTACTGGAGTGGTGTCATCTACCGAGGTATCCTTACAAGTTCTTAGGGTTGAGAAATTTGTCAACTTGTTGCATACTTGGTCCTGGATGAGGACAGGTTGTGACGGGGGGGGGGGGCGGCATAACAACTAAAATCACAAGCTTGGGGATATTTAATTCTCCAGATATCTTGCATACACAAATCCTCCACCAGTTGAGTCACCTCCCATGGAATCAAGGAATTCAGCACTGGAACAGAGAGGTGGTATCCATACATCTATTAAAAAAAAGCTAAATTACAGTCTCCACACGTTATTGAGCTTCCTTGTGTTTTTTCCACAACTGATTTAAGGACCTTGCTGTAAAATTCCTGTGTAGTCCCCGGGGGGCATATACTTTCACCAGTGTGAATGATGTGTCCTAAACCTTTCCAGAGACTGTGAGATACCTATCCTCCTTATCCATGACTACTTCACCCTCTTCAAAGGGAATTAAATTTGCTAGTAATATCATCACACCTCATTTTCTTCCCCATTCCAGAAAGGACTGATAGACTCTGCTGAACCCCAATTTTTGAACTTGTTGAACCTCTGTGGGATTCAGAGGTGTCTCTTTCAGTAAGTTAATTCCCTTTTCCCTTTTCAGAAAGGTTAAAAGCTGTTTACATTTAATGAGAGTATAGACTCAGTTACTGTTAAATTGTAATACTTTTGTCAAAGTAGCCATCTATAAGTTCTATTGTCAGAATCTGCTGCAGAAATGTACAGTCCTGTAACCTTTGATCAAACATGTGGCACAGGTGGACTATAGTACCGCTATCCTTAATAATCACAGAATCACAGATTCACAGAAGGTGACAGCAGAAAAGGACCTCACGGTGCATCTAGTCTGCCCTTTGCCACCCCAGACCACCCCACTATATATTTAGACACCCCCCTTAGTCCCATGTGCCTGTCCCAAGCAAACTTATATCCCTCTATGGTCTCTGAATTTACCACCTCCTCTGGAAGCCAATTCCAGTTCTCCACCACCCTTTCCATGAAAAACTGACCTCTCACATTGCTCTTGAAGAGGCCCCCCCCCCCGGAGTTTCAGATCATGCCCCCTTTCTATGTTCCCTTCCTTCATGTGAAACAGTTTCCGGGCTTCTCTTATTCATTCCTTGGTATATTTATGGTCCTAATCATGTCCCCCCTCTCACTTCTTGTCTCCATTTTATATAGCTCCAGCTCCTTGCACCTCTGATCATATGGCTTGCCCTTTTTCCCCTGCACCATTTTGTCACCCTCCACTGGACCCTTTTGATTGAGTCTATACCTTTGCAAAGATAAGGCCTCCAAAACTGGACACCATACTCAAGGTGTGGCCTCACCAGGGCTTGATACAGGGGTACCAGGACCTCCCTACACCTGCTGGTGATCCCCCTGCCAATACTTGGCAGCATCCCACACCTCCCCCACCCTCCGAGCATTGCTTCCTTACCTTGAGGTTACTGGAGACTATTACTCCCAGGTCCCTCTCTTCCTCTGACACCCTGACTCTCTCACCACCCAGTCTACACTAAGCCATTTGGTTCCCCTGCCACAGGTGCATAGTAGCACACTTCTTGATGTTGAATTTTAGCTGCCAGGTCTCCATCTCCATCCACTCCTCCAGTAATCTCAGGTCCCTTCTCATGTCCTCCACCCCTCCCAGGAGATTCAACTCTATTGCAGATTTTTGTGTCATCTGCAAAGAGGGCCACCCTTCCTGACAGACTGTCCACTATGTCTAGTACATAGATATTGAACAGGAGGGGTCCCAGCACTGATCCCCGGGGGACTCTACTACTAACCTGCCCAATCACTGAGTACACCCCCATTCACCACTACCCTCTGACATCTATCAGCCAAGCAGTTTTCAACCCACCATGATATTTTGACCCCTACCCCATGCTATCTAATTCATTGACCAGCCTTCTATGGGGACGGTGTCAAAGGAATTACTGAAATCCAGATATGCCATGTTCACTGCTCCCCCTTGGTCCGCTACCTGAATCACCCAGTCAAACAATTCAATCAAATTGGACTGGCATGATTTGCCCCTAGGGAACCCATACAGTCTGTTATTGAGAAGTCCTTTCACCTCCAGGTACTTAGTTACCCTTTCACCAATGAGTGCCTCCATGACCTTCCCTACCACAGCAGTCAGGTTTATGGGTCAGTAGTTTTCCCTCATTTCACAGCCCCCCTCCCCCTGTATCAGCACCACAATCACATTTTCCAGTCCTCCGGCACTATACTGGTTTCCAGGAACAGGTTGAACAGCCTCACCAGTGAGGCAGCCAGCTACTCTTTTAGTTCCCAAATCACCCTAGGGTTCAGCCCATCTGGCCCCATTGCCTTGTCCACCTTCACCCTGGTCAATTCCCCCCTAACTCTCTTCATGATGAATGGATCCAATACTATCCCCCGGTCCTCTCCTCTCCTTTCCAACTCCAGACCCCTGCCACCCTTTCTTCCATAAAAAACAAGCAGAAATACCTGTTCAGGTCTTCTGCCTTCTCCCCGTCCTCCTCCAAGTGCTTGCCTCCTTCTCCAACTCAACCTTTCAACCCCTGTCCAGCCTTCCTCCTCTCTCCCACATAGTTAAAGAATGCCCTTTTCCCTCTCCTGGCCTGTTTCACCAACCTAACTTCTGTGTCCACCTTAGCTCACCTGTTGACTGTCCCCTCTAGTCTCCTCTACTCCCTGTAGGCCTCCCTATCCCCCTCCTCCTAAGAACTCATGTATCTCCGGAATGCCATCCACCTACCCCTACCACTCTTGCTATATCCCTGCTAAACCAAAGAGGCTTCCTGTTTCTCGCCCCCCCTTCCTAACACTTTTAATGGATGCCTGTGTGGCCTTCTGGATCTGGTCCCTGATAGCTACCCATAATTCATTTGCATCACTTATATACCCTAAGCCTTCCATTGCCTCCCTCACCAGGCATCTCAGTTTGTCGAAATCCTCCAGCCTAAAGTCCAGCACCATTGTGCTGGTGCAGGTCCCCGTTCTCCCTGCCCTCACCTTGAACCCGACAGTTCTGTGGTCACTTCTCCCTAATTTTTCCCCTACCACCACCTCCTCCGCATTCTCTTCATTCGTCAATACAACATCCAGTAGGTTGCTCCCCCCGGTAGGCTTCCTGACCAGCTGTTTCAGGAACACCCCACTAAGTCTGTCCACTAGCTCCCTACGTCTTGCTAAAGCTGCTTCAGGGATGGTCCATTCCACATCTGGTAAGTTTAGGTTACCTACCAGTAATGTATCCCTCTTGAGAGGCATACTCTCAATGTCCTGCAGCATCACCCTATCCTGATCCTCTCCCTGCAAGGGTGGTCTCTATATGACACCCAGTCTCAAGTACTCCCTGTCGGTCTGCATAGCTTCACCCATAGAAGATCTGTGGTCCCATTGACCGCCTGACCCTCTGACACCTGTGTGTTCTCTTTGATGTAAATGGCCACCCCCCCTTCCTGTCCTTCCAAAACAGCCTGAAGCCTGGTATAGTTGTCTCAAAAAATGAAGAAAGCCAGACACTCAATCTTTTCTTAAAAGCTTATGTTTTTTAATTTTCAAAGTATTTCTTAGAATCAACGATCCCCTGTGCTTGCTCAACATTTCACCCACATCAGGCTTCCTCAGGGTCCAGGATCTATCATAAATACATAATTACAGTTTTAATTTCTAAAGTAAAAAAATAATTTTTACCATTAATTTTTCAAAAACATTTTTTTCTGAGTCAAACCAACTTTGTATTTTCTGCACTTCCTATCACAATCTATGAACTACTTGCATTTTTCTTTATGATGGTAAAAAACTAACTTCATTATTAGTATTTATAACTCATCAAAACAAGGCTATGAATGATCACCATCTACAACTACATTTCACCTTAGGCACTTAATTGTAACTGACCCATCTAATTACTTGTGATTCTGGAGTTGATTTTCCAGTAGTATGTATCCTCTCAGTTTCCAAAATGGGATTTTCCAATTAGTTTTTCCTATGCAAACATACTATTTTCAGTGTTTAACATTATTACTTTTTTATCAGATAAATTGTTCCTTCTCATTACATCTCATATATAATCTGAAGTGAATTTCTCATTGTTAAGGATTCATTTAACAGTAACCTACATTTATAAGGCAACCTTCTCCAATTATACATTTACTTGCCTACTATAAGTAATGCAATGTTTTAACTTATTGATGTCTCTTAAGTTTTCTTTCTCAGTTCATTGTACTTATTTTATGTTCTTTACACTATCCTGTTCTATCTGTACAAATACCACTCTCTTGGTTCCATTTGCATCTACACAGTTCTACAGTGTAATAGTGATCATGTCAAGGGATAAATACATCAATATGTGTAATGATGTACTTTCAGTACAAGAAAACTATGCATTATTATGAATTACTATGAATTATTGCCAGGGGACCCAACACCACGGATTAAAGCTAACATAAGAGAAATACTGGATGAGGTAGTTGGCCTGAACCATCTTAAGGAATGGCAAAAAGATTTGTTCAAAATGCCACACCCTAAAGTATCAGTATTTTATGCAATTTCTAAAATGCACAAGGATGCACAAAATCCCCCAGGAAGGCCGATTGTCTCTAACAATGATTCAGTTCTGGAGCCACTTTCAGGTTTTGTCAACTATTTTGCACAACCGGTGGTCTCTACTATGGACAGCTGCATCAAAGATTCAAGTGATGTACTAAGGCTAATTCAACAAATTAATAATGAAGAGAATGACATGAATTTCATTCTGTGTAGCATGGATGTGAAGGATCTCTATATGTCAATTCCACACCAGGAAGGACTAGACAGCATAGGAGTTGGACTACTGAGAAGCACAATAGAGGTTATGCCCCCCATTAGTACACTACAGGAACTGGCAGGAATGGTTCTCTATAAGAACTATTTTAGATAGTTTTATGCAGTGTCAGTGGCTCAGTAGGTAGCACACTCGCCTCTGAGGCCGGGAGATCAGAGGGCTGTGGGTTCAGTTCCCACATCTGGCACTTGGGTTAATATCCCAGTACTGACACTGTAGTGCAGCATGAGAGGGGTGCTGCGCTTCTGAGGTGCCGTCTTTCGGATGAGACGTTAAACCGAGGTCCCATCTGCCTGGATTGGTGGTAGTTCAGGTGGATGTTAAAGATCCCATGGCACTTATCGAAAAGAGTAGGGGATTTCCCCGGTGACCTGGCCAAATTTCCCTCATTCAGTAAAAATACCACCAACAGCTTAATCTGGTTCAAGGTCAGTTGGCATTCATCTGTATCCCCCTCCCCCGGGTCGTGCCTGAAAATAGGCAGGATTTGTCTAGTGCACTTACCCGGTCAACAAAAGCTAAATAAATAAATAAAAAATAAATAGATTTGATGGCAAATATTTCAGGCAGAAAAAAGGAACAGCAATGGGTAGCATACTAGCACCTACGTATGCAAATCTATACATGGACCATTTTGGAACACAATATATTCTCAATCTCATGTACAACCCATTTTTCAGATACCTTAAATACCATAAACATTACATAGATGACATTTTGATTTTCTGGACAGGAAATATGGAGCAACTTGAGGAATTCCAAAGTTACATGAATACACTAACAGAAAACCTCAAATTCACTATGACTGCTAGCAGGGAGGAAGTTCTCTACTTAGATTTGATGATCTACAAACATAATGGTAACTGACCACAAAAATGTATAGACAATAAACAGATAGAAATACACTGCTTCATACTAGTAATTGTCATCTGGAAAGTCTAATTGAGAGTATTCCCTTCTCATGGATGTTACGGGTAAAATGCAACTGCAGCCAAAAAGAAATAAATGAACATGAATATAATTTTTTTTTTTTCTAATTGTTTAACCAGGAGAGACACACTAAGCTGAAAGCTTGTTTACAGGTGCAACCTGGGACCACAGGGAAGTTAAATGACTTGCTCAGGGTCACACAGTATGCAAGTGGGGGCTGTGGGATTCAAACCCAGGTCTCCAGGTCAGAGCCTTAAACCACGTGCTACTGCTTCCCAGTAATACCATGGAAACAGATTTGTATCCAGAGGGTATAAAAACAAAGTAGTGCAGAAAGTTATAAATAAAGCAAGGCAAACAAGGAAGAGACAAGAACAAGCAGCAACACAAGAAATGAACAGGATGGTGTGTTCCCTGGGGTATTCAAATCTTACAAAACCTATTATGAACATCATACAATCACATTGGGATATACTGCAGCCATCAGGAGTACCAGAATTTAAAGAGTTACCTATTATTGCTTCTAAAAAGGTTCATACTCTTAAAGATAAACTAGTACATTCAGAACTAATATCCATGGCACTACCCAGAGGGCTCCAGTTTCTGCAGGGGCCCCTAGAACTGGGTATGTTACTGTGTGGTCATTGTGTACACTGTGGAAATACCTCTAAAAAAACAGAAATTACCCACCCTAGTGGTAACAATAAATACCAGATTCGAGCACATATAACTTGTGACACAGACCATGTTATTTATATACTAACTTGTCCGAGCTCCAAAATATATGTGGGCAAAACCACTAGGCCCCTCAAACAGAGGATTAGGGAGCACAAGAGTAGAATATGCAACAAATATGAAAGCAGTCCTGTAGCAATGCATTTTGTCACTGCTAACCACACAGCAGCATCTCTTTAATTCTGGGGCACTGAAAAAGTTGATGAGCCCTTGAGAGGTGGTGACTGGAATAAAATGCTTGTAAGAAGAGAAATGTACTGGATATTCACATTGAATGCGACTGAAGACAGACTAGGTATAAATGAGGACGAAAACTGGGCAGCCTGTTGGTGAAATCTTTAAAACTCAATACCAATAGGCAGCCTATCCACCCCAGCTAACAGTGGTGAATTAAACAAAGAGGAAAGAAATTCCAAACAATGAGTCAAAGTGTCGAAAACTGAAAATGACCTCCCTGACCTCCTAGCCACCTTTTACTAACCACCACTGTCCAACTTGTAGGCTCACCTTATGGGCTGTACAAACCCCCTCCCCCCTCCCTGTTGAGCTCATTATTATCACAAACAGCAAAAGAGTTGCAGGAAACAGTTAAATACACCTGAGAAACAATTTATAGCCTTCAAAGGTATCTTTTCTGTCGGCTTCACAGTGCTTAAATGACAGCACATATGAGTCTGTCATTGCACTAAAGTGCTATAAACTGAAGATGACCTCCTTGACCTCCTAGCTAACATTTGCCAGCTCCAAAAATATAGCTTGCAGGCTCACCCTATGGGGCTTACAAACACTCCCTACCACCCCTTTCCCACTGAGCTCATCATTACCACAAATAGAAAAAGAGTTGCAGAAAGTAGGTAATACACCTGAGAAACAATTTATTGATTTTAAAAGTTTCATTTCTGTGGGCTTGATATTGTCTAAGTGACAGCCACTAATGAGTCTGAGTCACTGCACTAAAAATAGCTGAGACAGAGGGCAATAAGCATGCACAGGCTGTCCCATAGGTCCGCCTCAGTATGGGAAGAGAACTTTTGCTCACTTTTGTTGCATAGCAACCACTAGTGACTGGCTCCAGGGGCGGCACCTTCTGACCACTTCCTTATGAGGTGGCAGTCGGTGGTTGGGTTGGATGCTACACTGGTGCTGCCCTCAGTCCCAGCACTATATAAGCAGAAACCTTTCAACAAAGTGTGCATAAAATGATAGAAGTGGAGATACAGCCAGAGGGAAGCAGAAAAGGTAACAATTAACTTCTAAACAAGAAAGTGTCTAGATTACTATCTACAGCAGAATGGAGTTACTTTCAAGCATATATACTGATTACTACTTTGAGCTACAGTAATCCGCTATGATGATGTAAATGATATTTGAAAGACAACCCCAGGGCCTACACTCCTTTCCTGCCAGAATTGGGGTATGTGTCTGTTTACTAAATGCTTTAACTGTCTGTAGCAAGTGTAAGGTTTAAGGCCTACACTCTTTTCAAACCTGAAGTGGGGTATGTGTCTGCTTATAAAATGTTCTAACTGTCTGAAGCAAGTGTAAAGTTCTAGGCCTACACCCTTTTCATGCCAGAACTGGGGTATATGTCTGTTTATAAAATGTTTTCACTACTTGAAGCAGGTGTAAGGTTCAGGGCCTACAGTCCTTTCAAGCCTCAATAAGGGTATGCTGTATGTCTGTTTACTAAATGTTTTAACTGTCAGAAGCAAGGGAAATGCTCATTTTCAGCAAACGTATGGAAAAGTGTGGTAAACTGTCTATAGAACATTTTGGCTTTTAGAACTGTATAGCTGCAAATGGAACCAAGAGAGTAATATTTGTACAGATAGAACAGGATAGTGTAAAGAACATAAAATAAGTACAATGAACTGAAAAAGAAAACTTGAGACATCAATAAGTTAGAACTTTGCATTACTTATAGTAGGCAAGTAAATGTATAATCAGAGAAGGTTGTCTTAAAAATGTAGGTTACTGTTAAATGAACCCTTAGCAATGAGAAATTCGCTACAGATTTTATATGAGATACAATGAGAAGGCAACATTTGTCTGATAAAAAAGTAATAATGTTAAACACTGAAAATATTATGCTTGCATAGGAAAAACTAATTGGAAAAGCCCATTTTGGAAACTGAGAGGATACATACTACTAGAAAATCAACTCCAGAATCACAGGTAATATGGGTCAATTACAATTAAGAGCCTAGGGTGAAATTTAGTTGTAGATGGTGGTCATTCACAGCCTTGTTTTGATGACTTATAAATATTAATAATGAAGTTATTTTTTTACCATCATAAAGAAAAATGCAAGTAGTTCGTAGATTGTGATAGGGAGTGCAGAAAACAGGGGTGTCGGCAGGCATACACACTGTACTCAGTAGAGTACAGTAAAAAAAATCAGGCAGGGGCAACAAATCAGCTGGGGCAACAAAAAGTGGACAGCAAGGACATTGTGACCTTTTGCCTTTGTTGTTCATTATGGGGCACTGATGCCACCAGCCAAATACACAAACAAAAACAACTTACCAGGCAGGCAGAAAAACAAAGGAAGGAGGATTACAGAAAAAAACTGATAGAACTCAAACATGGCAAATGGGGGGGTATTGTTGGTGTGGTATGTCAGCGCATATTTTGGTTTAAGTTTATGTAAGGGTTGGCAACAGTGCATCAGTTTTGAGTACAAGTTTAAAATTCCTGGCTACACCTCTGGCAGAAAATGCAACGTTGCATTGACTGGGGAGAGAGGAGAACTGTTTTTGAAAAATTAATCGCAAAAATTATTTTTTTACTTTAGAAATTAAAACTGTAATTATGTATTTATGATAGATCCAGGCCTCTGAGGAAGCCTGATGTGGGTGAAACGTTGGGCAAGCACAGGGGATCATTGATTCTAATAAATACTTTGAAAAATAAAAAACATCAGCTTTTTAGAAAAGATGGAGTATCTGGCTTTCTTCATTTTTCGAGACAACTATACAAGGCTTCAGGCTGTTTTGGGTGGACAGGAGGGACAGGAAGAGGGGGTGGCCATTTACGTCAAAAAGAACACACAGGTGTCGGAGGGTCAGGAGTGCAACCGGACCACATATCTTCTATGGGTGAAGCTATGCAAACAGACAGGGAATACTTGAGAATGGGAGTCATATACAGACCATCCTTGCAGGGAGAGGATCAGGATAGGGTGATGCTGCAGAACATTGAAAGGATGCCTCTCAAGGGGGATACATTACTGGTAGGCAACCTAAACTTACCAGATGTGGAATGGACCATCCCTGAAGCAGCTTTAGCAAGACGTAGGGAGCTAGTGGACAGACTTAGTGGGGTGTTCCTGATACAGCTGGTCAGGGAGCCTACCGGGAGAGCAACCTACTGGATGTTGTATTGACAAATGGAGAGAATGCGGAGGAGGTGGTGATAGGGGAAAAATTAGGGAGAAGAGACCACAGGACTGTTGGGTTCATGGTGAGGACAGGGAGAACGGGGACCCGCACCAGCACAATGGTGCTGGACTTTAGGCTGGAGGATTTCGACAAATTGAGAAGCCAGGTGAGGGAGGCGATAGAAGGCTTAGGGGATATAAGTGATGCAAATGAATTATGGGTAGCTATCAGGGACAAGATCTGGAAGGCCACACAGGCATCCATTAAAAGTGTTAGGAAGGGGGGCAAGAAACAGGAAGCCGCTTTGGTTTAGCAAGGATATAGCAAGAGTGGTAGGGGGTAGGTGAAGGGCATTCCGGAGATACATAAGTTCTTAGGAGAAGGGGGATAGGAAGGCCTACAGGGAGTAGAGGTGACTAGAGGGGAAAGTCATCAGGTGGGCTAGGGTGGACACGGAAGTTAGGTTGGTGAAACAGGTCAGGAGAGGGAAAAGGGCATTCTTTAGATATGTGAGAGAGAGGGGGAAGGATGGACAGGGGGTTGAAAGGCTGAGAGGGAGAAGGAGGCAAGCACTTGGAGGACGGGGAGAAGGTAGAAGACCTGAACAGGTATTTCTGCTTGTTTTTTATGGAAGAAAGGGTGGCAGGGGGCCGGAGTTGGAAAGGAGAGGAGGGGATCTGGGGATAGTATTGGATCCCTTCACCACAGAGAGAGTTGGGGGGAATTGACCAGGGTGAAGGTGGACAAGGCCATGGGGCCAGATGGGCTGAACCCTATGGTGATTTGGGAACTGAGAGTAGCTGGCTGCCTCATTTGTGAGGCTGTTCAACCTGTTCCTGGAAACCAGTATAGTGCCGGAGGACTGGAAAAATGTGATTGTGGTGCTGATACACAAGGGAAGGGGAGCTGTGAAATGAGGGACAGCTACTGACCCATCAGCCTGACTGCTGTGGTGGGGAAGGTCATGGAGGCACTAACTGGTGAAAGGGTAACTAAGTACCTGGAGGTGAAAGGACTGCTGGATGACACAGTACGAGTTCCCTAGGGGCAAATCATGCCAGTCCAATCTGATCGAATTGTTTGACTGGGTGATTCAGGTAGTGGACCAAGGGGGAGCAGTGAATGTGGCATATCTGGATTTCAGTAAATCCTTTGGCACAGTCCCCCATAGGAGGCTGGTCAACAAATTAGATAGCATAGGGGTAGAGGTCAAAATATCATGGTGGGTTGAAAACTGCTTGGCTGATAGATGTCAGAGGGTAGTGGTGAATGGGGTATACTCAGGGTTTGGGCAGGTGAGGAGTGGAGTCCCCCAGAGATCAGTGCAGGGACCTCGCCTGTTCAATATCTATGTACTAGACATGGTGGACAGTCTGTCAGGGACGGTGGCCTCTTTGTACATGACACAAAAATCTGTAATAGAGTTGACTCCCCTGTGGGGGGTGGAGGACATTAGAAGGGACCTGAGATTACTGGAGGAGTGGACAGAGACAGACACCTGGCAGCTAAAATTCAACATCAAGAAGTGTGCTACTATGCACCTGGGGCAGGGGAACCAAAGGGCTGAGTGTAGGCTGGGTGGGGAGAGAGTCAGGGTGTCAGAGGAAGAGACGGACCTAGGAGTAATAGTCTCCAGTAACCTCAAGGTAAGGAAGCAGTGCTCGAGGGTGGTGGGGAGGGTGCATGGGATGCTGCCAAGTATTGGCTGGAAGATCACCAGCAGGTGTAGGGAGGTTCTGGTACCCCTGTATCAAGCCCTGGTGAGGCCACACTTCGAGTATGGTGTCCAGTTTTGAAGGCCTTATCTTTACAAAGGTATAGACTCGATCAAAAGGGTCCAGTTGATGGTGACAAAATGGAGCAGGGGAAAAAGGGCAAGCCATATGATCAGAGGTGCAAGGAGTTGGGGCTATATAAAATGGAGACAAGAAGAGAGAGGGAGGGACATGATTGAGACCCTTAAATATACCAAAGGAATGAACAAGGGAGGCCCCAGGAAACTGTTTCACATGAAGGAAAGGAACATAACAAGGGGGGATGATCTGAAACTTCGGGGGGGGGCACTTCAAGAACAATATAAGAGGCTACCTGGTATAGTTGTCTCCCATGTGTGGAGGTCCATCCACCAAGTCTCAGTTATCACTCTGATGTCTAGCTTGTCATGTGTAATGACAGCCATCAGTTCCTCTATCTTGTATGCCAGGCTCCTAGTGTTCGCCACCAATCCCTTCCACCAGCTTTCACCCTCCCTTGTTTACCAATCACTTTCCGTGGGGGACTAGGGTCCCCCGACCCTTTCGTTGTGCAGTGTGGATGTACATCTGGTCCCCCCCCAATTCAGTTTAAATTTACATTAAATTCCTTTTCATAAAACTCCCCCATCCAACACTTCAATATGGCTACCCCCTCTCTGTTAAGGTGTAACCTATCTGCTGTGAAGAGGCTTTCATCCTCCCAAGTTACCCCCCCAGTCCCCTATCATCTCATACCCCATCTGCAGACACCAGTCCACTAGCCAGCTGTTAAGTTCCTGTATCTTTTGCTTCCTCTCGGTGCTGGCTCTTGGTACCTACAATACCTGAGAGAAGGTTAGAGATTTGAAGTTCAGCCTCCCACAGAATCTAGCTAGGGCCCAAATCTCGCTTGCACCTCCATGAGACTATTACCAGCTAAGTCATTAGTCCCCAAGTGGAACACTAGATGCAAATTCCTGTCCTGATCCCTTCCCCATTAGGGAATATGGTACACAATCTCCAATAGAGTCATCCCAGGCAGGCATTCAACCCATATCCCTCTTTTCCTGCCACCCACTTGATCCCCTTTAAGAATGAGTTGCCTACCAGTAGCACCTTGACCCCCTCATCATCCTGGTTTGTCTGTGACATCATCCTCCTCCCCCTTGTCACCCTTGTAATGTCTACCCTCCCCATCTTAGCAATCCCCTCTCCAGCCCCCAACCCTGTTCCTTCTTCCCTTCCCCTGGCCCCTGGTCTTCACCGCATGCCCTCCCAACCACTTGGTCCATAACTCCACCAACTTTCTGCCATCCTACCCTCCCCTGCCTCCCCCCTGATTCCACCTCAACCTCTGTGTCCCCAGTAGCTTCCCTCTTGCTTTCCTTGTTCATCTTCCTCCTCCCCTAACTCATCTACCTCCATCCCCTCTGCCTCCCTACCCTCAGCACACAGCTCCCTCTCCATCCTTGCAGCATAGGTATCCCTTCCCTTCCCCAATTGATACATTTCTCTCCCCAGAGGTTTCCCTGTTCCTCCACCCTTTCTGGATGGCCCCTACATTCTTTATCCCTTGGCATCTCCACCTTCTTCCTTGGCTCCAGAGTATCCCCTCTGGTGCTCTCACCATGTACCATCCTGGCAGTGTTCTCTGTGGCCATGGTATACCCACCATTGAGCAGATCCTTGGCCTCTGCATCTTCCTCCTCCTGTCCCATCATCTCCGTGAAGATCCAATATCTATTGGAGCCTGATGTGTAACTATCCCCCTTTTCATTTGCATTCTTATCCACTGTGCCCCTGCCTCCTGTCCTGGTACACCCACCTCCGGCCCTCTGTATGGCCTGCTTGCCCCACCCAGTGATCCTGCTGACCCCATGCCTCCTGTCTTCCTGGACACTCACACTAGCTCTTTTTTCCATATCCCTCCATGACCAAATGACTCCCCTCCTTAGTCTTTCCATCTCTGCCTCCAGCCTCCTCAGTCTTTGACATACTGGGCATTTCCCCATCTTCCACAACAGACTTTTGAGGCAAATAAAACACACTTTTGTTAATCGCACTGAACAATGCCTTATTCCATTGTGAAGGGCATACATTAGACCGTATCTAGACTATGGCTCCCCTTTCTGTAATCCAAATCAAAAAAAGACATAGCAATTCTTGAACAGGTTCAAAGGAGAGTAACTAGAATGATTCCAAGATTAACAAATGTGGATTATCAGAACAGATTAAAAGCTACTGGTCTCTTCTGTCTTCAAACTAGAAGATTAAGAGGTGATATGCTTATGGTTTTTAATTTAATAAAAAAATACTTCCTCACATTGCCCCTAAGCCATCCCCCCTATATCTTCAAATTGTGTCATCTTGTTCTTGCATATCTCTTTTTCTGAAAGATGCTACCCTCTTGGACTTTTTTGATTCCACTGAGGTACTTAAACATTTCTATCATGTCCCCCCTCTCTCTCCTTTCCTCAAGGGTATACATTTTAAGCTCCTTTAGTCTCTCCTCATATGGCTTCTCTTGCAGACACTGCACCATTTTAGTTGCCCTCCTCTGAACTGCCTCCATCCTATGTCCTTGTGGAGATGGGGTCTCCAGAACTGGACGCAGTACTCCAAGAGTCCTTCCTTTATTTAAAAATAAATCATTCTCCCTATCTCCCCTCCTGCACGAGGTAATCCTGACAGCATCCCAATAGATATTAAAAAAAGCCCTGTTAATGGTGCACTGCAAAAATCCCAAGGCTACACAGCCCCAGAAGAAGCTCAAACTCCTCCATCCTGACTAAGTCCCATATTCAATCACATCTGTGGAAGCACCTAATCAGTAGACCTTAATTACCTTATGTTACCTAATGGGTCCACTCACAGCCCAGTTCCCCTTATTAAACCAGTCAAAGTGGAGCGATTGGTCAGGTGAAGTCAAATACTGACCACTACTTCTTCTAGGCCTAATGAAAATTCATAAAAACTTAGAAAAAACTGACAGGGAGGCCCATTATTTCTTGTCAGGATTCAATTACAGAAGTTCTCTCAATTTTTGTGGATTTCCATTGTAAACATTTAGTGGAAGGGGATGATTATTTTCTAAAAGAATCCAGACACCTTATACAGATACTGAAAGAATTTACAACACTGAATACGCCAACTAAATATTTGCTATTAGTTACCATTTATCTTAAAAGCTTGTATAACTCTATTCCCCAAAGGAAAGCCTTCAAGCCCTAGAGGTACTTTTAAATGACAGAGAAGTAGTAAAACCACCAAATCGTTTCCTTGTTAGTTTAGCACATTTTGTATTGTACAATAACTATTTCAAATCTGAAGGTAGAGCATACTTACTGATACAGGGCACAGTTATAAGGGAAAGAATGGCCCCTACCTGTGTGAATATTTTCATGGTGGAGTTTCAAAAGAAATTTGAGCACTGAGAGAAAGAAATCAGTATTAGGCCCCCATGATTTTGTGGATGCACATTGTTAATTATATATTTTTTTTATCTGATTGGTTCAGTTACAGAATTAGGAAATTTTTTTAAACATCTTAATAACTACACAGAAAGTGTGATATTTACAATGGAGCATGCAGTACAGTAGTCTGAAACAAATTATGTACCTAGACCTACTGATAGTGAATAAAGGTTATAGATACACCACAGAGCTTTACCATAAACAGAGATGCAGTGAAGTAAAATTCCACCCACAAAGTGGATACTTTGCATTACCATCCCATGATGTGAGTGCCCATTTTAAAGCCCCACTTCACCACTTTGCATTGTAATTATGACTTTGCATTGTTCACTCTGCCTTAAGTCTCTTTAAGGCGGAGTGAGATGTCTACTGGCAGCCCACACACACATCACAGGACTTATACAGTGTAAGTCACATGCTTCAGGCAGACAGGTAGGAAGTGACTCATGCTTGGAAAAGAGTTTAACTTTTACCTTGCATTAGGGAAAGAGCTTGTATTGGAGTGAGAGACAAGAAAATCAGTTTTAAAACACACTTCAAATCTTTTAGTTTTTTTTTGCTCTAGGTGCTTTTGTTTGAGTATTTGTTGTCGGGATGTGTGTTTGTGCAGTATTTCTGTTTAGTATTAGTTTATTTAATTATTTGTGTGTGTGTGTGTGTGTGGTTGTGGAGAGTTAGAGAGATCCCACTATGGAGGGTGAGAGACAGGAGGGTTTGGTCGACATGGCACCGATTGGGTGGGCATGCGCACGTGTGGTGGTTGGCTTCATTTGGACACCATCTTGAAGGTCCCCCCCAAAGCAAGAGATACTGGAGTTGGTGCTGCCATGGAACCACCACCTCCTGTTGCACCAATCAGTGCCCCTCCAGTGCTAGCAGCACCTATGTCCCCTGTGCCAGTGGCTCAGCAGCAGGAAGTGAGGGAGAAGGAGGAGCCACAGCAGCAGTTACAGCAGCAGCCGATTTCTGCACCACCGGTCCCAACCATAAAGCCTCAGCCCCTGGCTTCTACACCACCTGGGCCCCCCTCCTGCCTGTGCCTGGTTCTCCCTGCGCCTCCTTAGTGTGGCTTTTCTTACTACACTGCCGGGGGCCAGCAGTGTAGTAAGGTGCAATTTATGCAGTGTCACGGTGCACTGTGGCCCCAAGGAAGTCACCTCATCACAGGGGGTCAGCACACCCATATGAATAATCACCACCATCTAGAGTGGCAGGCTAAGGTCGCTGAACAGGCCAGCAATGCACCTGCTGGGGAAGAGGGGGCAGAACGGTGTATACCTGCACATGATGTGAAGCGGGAGAGGGCCATGGCAGAACCTGTTGCTCCACCACCATCACAACTTGCAGCACCTCCTCCTGAGGATGGCAACCCTCTTGAACTGCCTGTCACACAGGTTGATTTGGGCCTGCTGTGGAGTGAAATTTATTTTATTTATTTATTTATTTAGTTTTTGTTGACCAGGTAAGTGCACTAGACAAATTCTGCCTATTTTCAGGCACGGCCCGGGGGAAGGGGATACAGATGAATGCCAACTGACCTTGAATCAGATTAAGCTGTTGGTGGTATTTTTAGTGAATTAGAGTCAGTTAGATCGCATTAAGAGGCACCAACTTCAGATCATGGGGATGGTTCAGCTGCTGCTGTCCCATCACAACATTCAGTATTAGTTTTCTAGTTTGTCCTTGCACCCACCACCACCCTCTGTGTGAAAAAAATATTTCCCAATGTTGCCCCTGATCCTTCCACCCTCTATGTTGAAATTGTGGTCCTTTCTTTATGCACATCTTTTGTCCTGGATGTGGCTACCCTGTTGTTGAATCCATTTCAGTACTTAATAGTTTCTATCATGCCCCCCCCCCTTCCTTGTGTTTGCACGTAATGTCCTTTAGTATATTTTCACCTGGCTTCATTCTGGTGCATACCCTTCAGCATTTTAGTTCCCCTCTTTTGTACAGCCCTTTTCTGACTTCATTTTGATGTGATGGCTCCCAATAAATTACAGTATACCCTGTCTCCCATCCCTCCCTAGTTCCTTCTGGCATTTTTCTTGCATACGTTTAGGTAATCTGACACAGGCTACTATCCATTTTTGTTATTGTTTGTGTCTCCCCTGCAGTACTGTTATGTGTATAAAAATGTTAAGTGTGTGTTCCAGTTTTGTTTTGCATAACCTTGTTTAACTCTCCAAAATGGTGATAAGCATGCCAAAAAACAGCTGAAATAAAATTAAGTTAAAAAGGGTTGTCGTTGCCCTCATTATATTCCAACTTAACAAAACCAGAAAGCCATAACTCCACATGAATAAATGCCAATAAAATATGTTCACTGCTAGTGCAAATATATTTCTGGCAAAACAAGGCACACAGTAATGACCCTTGCACTTTGGTGGTTAGGCCTTCATTAGTGTGCTCCCTAATGAAGGCCTAAGCATCGAAGAGCAGTGGGCATTTGTGTGTGCCATGTTTTGCCATCAATAAAGTCACAGTATCATTGAACAGTTTTTCTTGGCATATTTTTATATAGAGTGGTAGCTTTGTGGGTTTGCCTTGCACTTTTGGAGCCAGCTACTGTGTACCAGTAGCTGCCCACATAGTGCAGTGTGCTTCTTGTGGCCCTGTTATATTCCTACTTAACAATGTCTGTTTACCCTGAAATATTTTTGGTGCCTCAGTAATGTTTTCTTTCTGTCATGGAGGATTTGTTTGTGAAAAATCAGGCGTTAGCTGCAAAACTGCCACTACCAGACTAAACCAGAAAGTCAGCACTCCAAATGAATAAATGCAAAAAAAAAAAATGTTCACAGTCTGTTAGTGCAAATATATTGATGGCAAAATAAAGCACAGAAATGAACCTTGCGTTTTGGTGGTTAGGCCTTCTTTTGGTGGCCCCATAATGAAGGCCTAAGAGCTGAAACGTAGGGGTCATTTTTGTGTCTTGTTTTTCCATCAGGAAATTTGCAGTAGCAGTGAGCATTTTTTTCTTTGCATTTATTCATCGGGAGTGCTGGCTTTCTGGTTTAGTCTGACAGTGGCAGTTTTGCAGCTAGCTGCTCTCCACCAGCATCCAGCCCCAATGTCAGCACAGCGTGCTACTGGACCTGTTATATTCCTACTTAATAATTTCTGTTTACCACAGAATATTTTTGGTGTCTCAGCAATGTTTCATTTCTGTCAAGTTTATTGAAAAGCAGGAGTGAGCAGTGCAATGATCTGCTAAACCGCATTTGTGCACTGTGAGGTGCAGACTGCCCACAGAGCCCTCTGAAAACATATTATATGACATGGTCCACTGGTGATGATGGTAAAAATAAAATATACATTATATATTCTTTACTCTTTATACCATCAATAGTGGAACAAGTCAGCTATCATACATGTTTTCAGGGGCTGGACAGTACACTGCACATATGCTGTTTAGCAGATTATTACATTGCTTACTCCTGCTTTTCCACACACGCACAGAGCAAGACAGAAATAAAACATTACTGAGACCACTAAAATAATTGATTTTTGGAAAGAGACATTATTAAGTCAGAATATAACAAGGAAGGGAATTAATGGTGCACTCAGTCATGCATGTAATGCTGCCACACAGTCCCCAGATTTAATGTGCATCCCCAAAATGCTGCTGTCCTATGTCCAGAAAATTTCCCACTCTAGACAAAGAGAAATGAGAGCATAAAATGTAATGAAAAGTCTCCATGAATTAATGGTGCGCTCAGTTATGCTTGCAGTGCTGCCACACAGAACCCAGAATTAATGTGCACCCCCAAAGTGCTGCTGTTTTATGTCCAGAAAATTCTTCACTTTGGAAGAAGAGAAATGAGAGGTGAAAATGGAATAAAAAGTCTCCATGAATTAATGGCACACTCAGTCATGCATGCACTGCTGCCACCCAGTCCCCAGAATTAATGTGCACTCCCAAAATTGCTGCTGTCTTAGGCACAGAAAATTCCCAACTCCAGATGAAGAGAAATGAGAGCAAAAAGTGGAAAGAAAAGCCTCCATTAAAGTCATGCAAGCACACACTCCAATAAGAACTATGTCCCCTGCTGCTGCTGTTGGAATTTCATGTAATGCTTCTTGACCTGACTGGGCTGATGCACAGTGTCTTGCCAAATGATGTGCTAGAAGGATGATCCGACCATTGAGTTAACCATCCATGATGATGTGATAATGCTTTTGGTTGCCCAATGTCTTATATATATATACTGTATATAATATTTTTTTCTATATATACATTTTTTTGTATCACAGGTCATATAGTTGAATTTGGGGTGTGCATTTCTTGGCTTGATGAGGAATTTTAGCATTGGAATAATGTCAAGCCAGTGAAGGTAAGTAGTTTTTTTGGGGGTGGGGGGCATTATTTAAAAAAAGTTTAAAAAAGATTCATCAGTGTTTTGGTCATCTTTACAGGTATTCAGCATATCATCAAAACTGAAAAATAATTTAACTGCTGTGATTCATGAAGAACTTGATTTGTCTCGTGATGAGTGTCTGGTGTGACATGACTAATGATAATAAACTGTACGCAAACGCAAATACCTACGGCTGTACTTCCCTGACCTGTGCCACACAAAACTACCCAATTTGAAAACTCATATTAATGAGCACAATGGTGAAGCTGAGATCCGAGATACTATGAAACAGGCTTACATGTAATCAACAACCCAAAAACTTACAGTTCCGTGATTCGGGAATTGTGACCTTGAAGATGAACGCAATTCGTATTGTGAGTGACTCATGATGATGGCCCTGACTTAAAAATGCACATTAATGAGTACAGTGTTCATGCAGAAATATGCACCATACCAGTACTCTGAAGGGAAGCCAAACAAACAACTGTGACTTAAGTTACAGGTGGAGACTGGGCCCTAAAGAGATGCAAATGCACATACAGATTAAGATTGCGATGTGCACTCAAGAGATGCAGATGCAAAGGCACAGCAACACCTAACCAGTGCTCACAAGTCACAAATCCAAATCTGGCAAAGAAATACCTTTTGGCGATTGGGGGGAGGCACTGCAGTAAAAGTCCACTACCAGTAAAGATACTACAAAGCAGTACAAAAAAAATCACACAGGTGCAGTGGATAGCAGGTTCACACTGCTGCAATTACTGTGTGGCACAATAAAATGTGTCTGATTTGATGGCACACATCGCACACACACACACACACACACACACACACACACACACACATACACACACACACTCTACAAGTAATGCACAGCAAATTGAAAACGTCATTAATATAAACAAATCTTTTAATCACACTGAAATTATGCACTGCTGCACCACAACAATAAACAAAAAATGTCAAAAATTAATTAAAATATTACTGTGTACATTAACACAGTTATACAAGAAAAATATAACCAAAACAGAAAGACTGCCTTTTTCTCCCAGTTAATCTACCTCCACCACAAATACGCTCCTCCCCCAAATCACACTTCAAGTGTCTGTCAGACACAGACTGAATGTTTTAAATTAACATTCAGAATCCACACACAAACAATAAACATGTGATGATATGACCACAGGAGGGTTTTCTACAATTAATGTACTAAATTTTGAGCAAAAAAGGGGCTCAAAAAGGCTTTTTTAACAGCTTTTAGAGGGTTTGAATCACACAACTCTGAGAGCAAACTATCTTCAGCTACCACTACACACACACTACACAGAACTGAGGTTGTGCAGAACAATCTAGAGCCCATGTGACCTGCAATCCCATGAATCACTGCAAAATTCACCTTGGAGCTCAATAACAAGGCAAGTGATGAAAAGTGCATTGCTTTCTATGTATGTCACATTAATTGGTTTAGAAGTGGTTGGGAGAAGGAGTAATGTGAAGTCATTGTTATCAATGGACTTCACGGTCCTCATCATGACGTGAAGTACTCCGCTTTGTACTGTGGATTACTTCGTGGATTCTGCATTACTCCATGAATTGCTTTGCAGAGTGAATTTTGGCCACTTCACCCACCATTAACTATAAATGAACTCAAAGAAACACTCTTACATGCAGATAGTTATAATCACTCCAGTCTGGCTAGTAAGTATCCTTTCAGTCAGATTCTAAGGTACAGTATAAACAGCAAAGTGTTACAGCTGAGAAATATGAAGGAAATTGCAAACAGTTCCCAAATAAGTTCAGAGAGCAAGGATACAATTAGAGAACACTAGCAGATGTATATTTTGATCAAATTGGCAGAAGTGAATTAGTATAAGGAAACTGAAATGGTTAGCATGAAACCAGTAAGTTGGTAATGAGTACAACCTTTTCTGGGTACCTGCTGAATATATCATGCAGATTATAGTATCATATAATCTGCATGCCAAAAATAGTGACAGACAATACAGCTACGGGGCTAGCATAGTACAGGTATGGTAACGCTATCCCTGTAGGTGTTGTCAGTGGGAAGAAGAGGATAAAGGCTCCACTGCATGGTGTGCTGCCAAAGTTCTGCTGTGGTACAGAGGGTAGGGCGAAGGGCAGTGGAATGTCCAATGGACCAGGGTTTGATTCCCAGTCCTGCATGTTTTTTTTTTTCCATCCTGAGTTTTTGTTATAGGGTTGCCACCTTTGGATGGGGCAAAAACCGGATCCTAAGCTCTGCCCCTAGCCCCACCCCCTTTCATGACTCATCATGCATTGTTTCTCCTAGAAGGCCATTTGTTATACCAATAAAGGACAACACCTAAAGCTGCAGTTCAACAAAATTGTTAAGATGCTGTGCTGTACCTGTTAAAGTTACTTTCCTAGGTTCTTCCTAGTCATCCATTTTCTTATGTATTTATTTATTGACATTGGTTTACCAAATAAATATACAGAAATAAAAAAAAAATATCATTTACAGATATGATCTTGGGGGAGACAAGGGAAACACTGTAAATAGCACAGAACAGTATACATGGTCTATAATAATACATAATAAATTGTTTCCTGTAATGTGTACATTATATCTTTTTCTAGCACCTTTCCCTATTCATGTCCACAGTACTATTTCAAAGCCAAAGAAGTGACCATACTATTTTCTTGATAAAAAAAATAATTTAAAACATTTAAAAATGTCTACATTCTGTTAGAGATGGAAAGTTTTACCAGCAAATGAAACTGGAGGAGAATTAGCTCTGTTACTGTTACTAGAGGTGGGGGCAGTTGTACTGCTATGCCCCTTTAAGGTGTAGATGAAAAGATTAGGTAAAGGAAGTGCTAATGGTGTTAATGGCCATACTTCACACCTCCCAGACTGACTGCTTTCACAAACAAAGGGATATATTGACAACAGAACTTGTCTGTAACCTGGATGTGTAGCTGAAACAATGAATGTTATGACAAAATCTGTTTCAAAAGTATGTGAGCACTCAAAATGGCTCAAAAACCTGACCAGCACAGAGCAAAACCAGATTACCTGATAGGGACCCTGAAAACCTGATCACCAGGTAAAAAACCTGACAGGTGGCAACCCTATTTTGTTACCATCTCTGACTGCAGTGCAGTCCCACAACTTGCACCCCCCCCCCAACAAAGATGAACTATCCCCCCTCCAGAGTTTCTCCCTGTCCTTGAGTCATCTGCCCGCCAGGATGGTTATATTTAGTTGGGGGGTGTGGGGGCAAAGCCCTCCTTCAGACAGTCAGTTCATGTACTTTATTGGTAGTGGTTGGCATTTTCCAATGCACTACCTTGTGCTTTGGTGATTTCCTTGTGCAGTTTTTGACTGCGTTATTCCGCAGTTGGCGTTATGACCCAGTGCCCCTTTTCTGATTAGTTTAGAGACATCAAAAAGGTGATTTTCAGATATATGGGGATTCTCTGAAGTGCACCTGAGGGCAGACAATGCTTTCAAGCAACCCCTAGTTGCCAGCGAAAAATAAATAAAAAAGAACAGTATACCAAGACATTTGGTTAAAACAAAACATTGGAAACCCCCACCCAGATTTTACTTGGTTAAGTACAAAACCTATAGTTTTTTCTTTTTTGGTGGTAGAAGATGTGTCCCCTGTTCAAACACTATCAGTGCTAAAGAAACACAAAACACCAGTAGGGATGAAAAATTTCAGATGAAAGACTTCATGACATGTGATTCAGACCACGTGGTACTGTATTTCAAATTAAATCTCCATGTGGTCCAATATGTATTGGAAAATGACTAGACCACTGTAAAGAAGGATCAATGAGGATAAATCAGCAGAAAGTCATGAGGACAAGAAGTCAACAGCTTTTAGTCATTTCTCACAAATAAAAGAACAAGTGAATACACAAGATTTGCAGCCATTGAACAAGTACTGAAACCACATACAGGAGGTGATTTGGATAGGGCTTTTTTAAAATGAGAAGGTTTGAAGGTAGATAGCTATAATACCACCAACAAGTGATGTGGAATGAATAAAGAAGCCAAGTTGATAGTGTTTATGTAGTTCATCATTTTTTTTTTTTATTTTAGGGTTACTGCAATGTAATATCCATTGTCTGGGTAGGTCCCTTACCCCTTTACCTGAACAGAAGATACATGCTTTGGATAAAATGGCCACAGCCATGAGTTTAGTTATAAACCACCAAACAACAACTAGTAGCATGACATGCACAGCTTAGTAGTGTCAACAAGCCTTTTCTAAGATGGCCCAAACCATCTACCACTCCATCCACATACCCCACAGGGGACCTGCCATGCAGACCTGCCATTTTTTAAAAGAGCACAACTTCCAGAGGGAATATGGTTTAAATGGCATCAGGGGTGGCACCCGAGCCATGTGACATGCATCTCTTCCCCCCCTCAGAGGGAGCTACACATGCAGGCCATAACCCAAGGAGGCTATCGTTTGACTGGCCCATAGGGCTTTCCATCATCAGGGCCTCGCCTTCTGCCAGCCTCGAGAGGAACCTATCTGTGTCAGCATCAGGTTCCCCCATTATCTCCTTTGTACTCTACTTCTAAGACTACTGTGTTACCACAATAACATGACTGTGACTTACCTATGTTACTTCCCTAACACTATCCTGTTAGAAGAGGCAAAAAACAAGAAAACCAAGTGGGGAAAAAAACAGAAATATTCCTTCTTGACCCATATGGAGATCCCCACAAGTGGGATAACAGGTTCTGTATGTGACTATCAGCCCCTCTGATCTTGCTTTTACAAGGATTGAAAGGTGGGAATTTCATCCAGAGGGAAGGAACAAAGAGGCTGGGCTTAAGTGTTCTAGCCCTTTTAAAGCTTCTTTGCTCCAACTTACCAGGTCAAACTTCCTCTGCCCCTTGGTGGCCCTATCCTTCTGAGTTAAGCCCTTCTATTTTCCTAGCCACTGAAAACCCCCTTCTACCCACCTTCTGTCAGACATTGGGAGAAGGGCCCAAAGTCAAATCATTGCCAACTTCAAGAGTCCCCTTCACAGGCTGTCCAATAAGTGAAAAGCACATTTCGTTCATTGATCATTTCTCCGGCGACTGGTGCTTGATTGTTCTCCCCTTCCATTTTTGCCATCCCCTTTGTTCCCATACCAGCTTTATCAACATTTCAGCTTTTATTTCTTGCTATTTAACCCCCCACCCCACCAAAGAAAATCTATTTGTGCCACGTCTCCTTCTTAACTGCTTACACTTATAGTACCTTTGGATTGTTTATGGACTTTTTTGACTTGCGTTTAACTGCCATTTGGATTTCTCCTGAATGTGGCTTCCTGCATCTTTGGTTACTGTCTATTCCATAGCTGCACCTTCCTGCTTTCTTGACTAGTGCCTGCCCCTGTGTGTTTGTGATTTGTGCCTCACTTGGATGACCCTGTAACAATTCCTTAGGTGTTTGCTGACCTGAGTTCTTCTGCTGTACCTGGTTAAAGATAAAATCCTAAAAACATACTCAGTGTCACTAGAATAAACTATCTTTAAGCCTTATTTTCAGGTCACTGAGTGATACTGTACATCTTACAAAATTCCAAACTTGGTAATGGACTGGTACTCATTTGGAATTGCAAACAGTGACAAAATGGTAAGGCGTGTTACACTCGCAGCACATTTTAGCTTTTGCTGGATAGGCAGCAGCATAGGGATATTTTCCTCCACAGTGAACACAAGTTCTTTGTAGGAGTACAGCTATTAATCCGTTTACCTTTATTTTTGAACTGGTGCAGTGAAGTTTATAGTTTTTGTGCTGTTAAAGTGACTTAATGAACAAACCCCTTTCCAATTTCCTGTGCCTGCAATTTGGATATTTCATATTCTCATGCTGTATCTAAATGTTTGGTCAGGGTTATTTCTGAATCATGTAATATTTGTTATCTTAGCCTTATTGATAGGCACTCTTGCACAAATGGTGTTTTTATTTCTTTAACTACATTGACAAATTAACACGTGGTAGCAGGTTGCAACAATCTAGAATACAGTCATCTATACTGTTATCCAAGTTTTGTTTTGTTTGCCTAAATATATAGATTTCATAGTCAGTACTTTTCTTTGGTATGAAATAATCTGTTAATGTAATTTTGGAATGGTCATAATCTTTTGGGTCTCCTGTATCAGTCAGTATATCAGAAATGTTGTATACTTTTTCACCGGCATAGTGAAGGAGTGGTTTATGTTTTCTAGTAGGATAATAAATAAATGTGTAAAGCAAGTAATACATTTTCAAAATGTTTCAACCTTCCCCTCAGCAAACACCCATTGCAGATACTGATTTATGCACATCAAATACTGGAACAATTGGGTACCCCTGAAACTAACACACGTGTTTTATACAGTAAAGTCTATTCCAGCCTAGAGCTTTCTCTGTACCTGAACAAGCAGAGTTGAACAATTCATATTTAGACAGTTTCAGTCACTAAATAAGGAAGGTTTGTGACACAAAAGCACTGAAAGTATTTATCTACTCTAGTAGCGTCACCTGCATCAACAGGGGCCAGATTCACAAAACTTTGCTCCAGTGCAAACCCAGTTTGTGTGGCACAAACTGGGTTTTGCACTGAATTGATATTCACAAAAGCCCGGTTTGCATGTAGAAACTGGGATTGTGCCAGGGCAAAGTGTGGAGGGGGCCATAATGCAAATGAGGGAGAGGGGGCCTGCATATTAGCACTGTCCCATTCACATAGCATTTGCTCCATGCAAGGGTCTTTTGCAGGTCCCTTTGTGAGGAGCATATACTGTTGACTGAGACCTTGCTTTAATCTCCCACAATCCTAGTGGTTGGTGGAGGTACTGCAGTGGCACTCCTCACTGCCGTTCACTGATTGTTGGCCTGAGACAAAAAAAAAGTCTGTCTTCTTGGTGGCTTGTAGTTCCTCCACTCACTAATTGACAGTCTGATATAGATAAAGATATTACCTGATGATCAAGTGCCCCCCCACTGATCGCCAGCCCAATATAAAATATAAACAATCCCTGGTGGTCTAGTGGTTCTCCCTCACCAATCACCAGCCTGATATAGATAAAGATATTCCCTGGTGGTCTAGTGCCCCCCCAGTCAATCATCACTTGCCACCCGATATCAAAAATATAAGATATCCCTGGTGTCCAGTGATCCTCCCCCCACCCGATGCCCTGCCCAAAATAGTAATAATATTCCTTGGTGGCTAGCAGTCCCTCCCCCTCACCTGATCACTCACCCAATATATAAATATGACTTCGCTGGTGGCTAGCAGCCACCTGAACACCAACCAGACATATAAAAAAGACCTCCTCGGTGGCTGGCGGTCCCTCCCCCCACTCGATCACCCGCTGGATGTTGTCATCATATTCCCTGGTGTCCAGTGTAACCCCCACATCTTGATACCCTGTATAATCAATATAAACATTTTTCTAGTGGTCTAGTGAACCCCCCCATCCCCAATCCCCATTAAGGGAAATAACATATATTCCCTGGTGGCCTAGTGCACCAGCACCCTGGCAGGTAGTGTCCCACAACCCCGCTCCCCCCCATCCTGAACCCAAGCCAGCGATCAGCACAGCCCTCCTTTCTCCACTATGGCTTGCCACTGACTGAGCTGTTAATAAGCACATACTGTATGCAGTACATTCTCATGGAATGGCAGCTCACTCTGAGCTGTCAATCAATGTCAATGAGTGCATACTGTATGCAACACATGCTCATTGACAGTCAGCGATGGTTGAGAGAGGGTGTGTGTGCTGGTTGCTGATTTGGGTTAGAGGGAGCAGGGCAATGGGACACTACCTGCTAGGGTGGGGGCGTGGGGGGTACACTAGGCAACCAGGGAATATAGGTTTATTCCCTTACTGGGGACTGAGGATAAAGGGGGTTCACTAGACCACCGGAGAAATGTGTATATTGACTATACAGGGGATAAGGATGTGGGGTTACACTGGACACCAAATAATATAATGACAGTGTCAGGCAGGTGATCAGGTGGAGAAGGGACTGCTAGCCACCAGGGAAGTCTTTTTATATATCAGGAGGTTGATTGGGTGATGGGAGGGACTGCTTGCCAGCAGAGAAGTCATATTCATATATCAGGTGAGTGATCACGTTGGGGGAGGAACCACTAGCCACCAGGGAAGTCATATTTGTATATCGGATGAGTGATCAGTTGGGGGGAGGAACCGCTAGCCACCAGGGAATATTATGATTTTGGGCAGGGCTTTGGGTGTGAGGGGAACCACTGAACACCAGGGATGTCTTCTATGTTTGATATTTGGTGGCAATCAGTGACTGGCGGTGGGACCACTAGACCAGCAAAGAATATCTTTATCTTCAGGTCGGTGATCAGCGAGGGGGGGGGCAACTAGACCATCAGGGATTATCTATATTTTATATTGGACCGGTGATCAATGAATGATGGTGGAGGAGGGATCACTAGCTACCAGGGAGATAGCTTTGCTTTCTGGGACTGGCAATCAGTGACCGGTGGGGGGGAGCCACTACCACCAGAGACTATGACAGCCTATGGGTCAGGGTCTGGGGATGCTGTGCTTCACTCCTCGCACCCAATACAAATGTGCCCATAATGAGCATGCAAATGGCCACTTAATGCCTTGCATGCCCAATGGGCTCATTTGAATGGTTGCCTTAGTGAACTTGAAATAGTGCCCCTTTTCTATTACTTGCAGGCCCATGCTCCTGGTTGCATGTTGGGGCAGTGCTATTGGGGTAGTGCTGGTGGCACTGAGGTTACTACTGCCTTGGACTACCCCTATTCACAATCAGGTGCACTATCCCACTGTGAATAGCACTTATAGACACCTGGTCAACCACAAAGCAGAATGTAAATTTTTTGTGAAATGGGGCCCAAATGTTGTGTTTGCCTGGGAGACTGGTTATAGACATTGTAGAGAGAGTCATCCACACTGCTGCTTAGTAAACACTCTTTCAGCAATTAGCATTAATCTATCACAGTCCACTCAATGGACATGATAATCCTTGTAAAGTACAGTATCCAGTTTGGTCACCAGATGGCAATGTATATAATGCTATTACACTACAGTACTTGATAGGCTATGACTGTAGTTCAATGGGATAAGCAACCAGCCACAACCCCTTCTTGACCTACATAAGTAGTTCCTCTCAGCCTCCCTCTGAAGCGTTTTTTCTTTGTCGGCTGGAGGCTCTGGTCTATCTTCTCCCTTGGGGCCTGCTGGGGCCTTGCCCCCCCCCCACCTGTCTCACTTGTGCTCTGGGCTCTGCTTAGTTTCTGCTGGATTCTGTGTGTGTATTTCTCCTGCCTTAGTTAGCATTAGTTTTGCCTCTGACTGCTTTGTGCTGCCTTGTGTGCTTGTTTTTTTCTGTTCTCCTGTATTTATGTTTTTAGTTTGTTTCCTTTTTGGGGTTTTCTAGTTTTCCTAGCAACTTGTTCCTCTTTGTTGCATTGTGTTTATCCCATGCCTATGCTCCAGGCTCCTTTCAAACCTCAGTTTTCCTGAAATTGTTAATGTATGTTTCAGCTCACACCACAGTTTGCTGCCTCCTGTGCTTCCACCTTAATTGATTGTACTTGGTCCTGGCTCTGTTGCTCAGCTAGCTGCTACTCCCTGTTTTACAGCTCTGTTCATGATTTACTCAGTGTGAGCTCCACTAGGACACATGTCCTGGCTGCATGTAAAAGGAGCCACAGTGGAAGTAACAAACAAATGCATCCAATTGATAACAAAAGGCAAGAGAAGGAAAAGGCCACTATGGATCTCAAAAGAGGTAGCAGAAAAGATAAGGACTAAAAGGGCAGGGTTCTGGAAATATAAGGAGACCCAAAGGGAGGAGGACAGACAAGTATAGCGAGAGTGTCTAAAAGAAGCAGGCAGGGTGGTGAGGAGAACAAAGGCACAGATTGAGGAAAGTTTAGCACAGACAATAAAGAAAGAGGACAATACATTCTACAGGTACATAAGTGAAAGGAGAAAAACTGGGGGGGATTGTAAGACTTAATGGGAAGGAAGGGGAGTGTATGGAGGGAGACATGGATAAGTCAGAAATACTGAATAAATACTTCTGTTCAGTATTCACAGAAGAGGGGGAGGGACAGGGACCACAGCCGAGCATTAGATGCCAAGGGGGGGGAAGAGGTGGACAACAGTCCATTCACAGGGAGAGAGTCCTGCAGGAACTCACTATTTTTTTTCTTTTAACCAGGAGAGGCACATTAAGC
Organism: Neoceratodus forsteri; assembly: GCA_016271365.2. NCBI lineage: Eukaryota > Metazoa > Chordata > Ceratodontiformes > Ceratodontidae > Neoceratodus > Neoceratodus forsteri. The sequence goes on from CM028131.1 coordinate 1,165,015,589, forward strand.
TGAAAGTTTGTTTATAGGTGTGGCCTGGGAGCACAAGAAAGTTAAGTGACTTGCTCAGGGTCACACAGTATGCAAGTGAGGGCTGTGGCATTCAAATCTAGGTATCTAGGCTTGCAGCTCAGAGCCTTAAACCACTGCACTGTACTGCCTCTTAAATTGAAGGTGGACAAAGCAATGGGACCAGACAGCATACACCCAAGGATACTATGGGAGCTGTGAAGAGAGCTAGCAGAACCTCTGGCAGCACTGATCACTGAGTCACTTAACACAGGAGTGGTGCCAGAGGATTGGAGGAGGGCACATGATATCCCTCTACACAAATCAGGCAATAGGGAGGAGACAGCAACTATAGGCTGGTCAGCCTCACCTCTGTAGTAGGAAGATCTTGGAGCACTAATTAAGGAATGGATAGTGAGACATCTAGAAACCATCAGTGTCCAGAACCCTAGGCAACATGGGTTCACAGCGGGTAGGTCATGTCAGACAAATCTCATAGACTTCTTCGATTGGGTGACAAAGGAAATAAATCAGGGGGTGCAGTGGAAGCAGCCTAAGTCAATATCAGCAAAGCCTTTGACATCATCCAGCATAAGAGGCTGGTTAACAAGATGGGTAGTCTAGGCATGGGAGACAAGGTGGCAGACTGGGTTAGGAACTGGCTAACGGACAGGAGACAGAGGGTAGTGGTAGATGGAGTATAATCAGGGAAGAGGAGGGTGACCAGAGGAGTACCTCAGGGATCAGTCCTTGGACCAGTTCTGTTAAATGTCTTCATCAGTGACATTGCAGAAAGGCTGGAAGGAATGGTCTACCTGTTTGTGAATGACACATAGATCTGTAACAGGGTGGATACTCCTGAAGGGGTGGAAAAGATAAAGAGGAGCCTGGGGAAGTTTGAGAAATGGTCTGCAGAGTGGCAACTGAGGTTTAATTTAATAAAGTGCAAAATTATGCACCTGGGACACAGTAACCCTGGAGAGAACTACAGGTGTGGGGAGAGTTGCTGACAGTCACCAAAGAGGAAAGAGACCTGATGATTACTATTTTAGATGAACTGAAACTGTCAAAGCAGAGCACAAAGGCAGCAGTGAGGGCCAGTGGCATGCTGAGGTGCATAGCAAGGGTATTCAGTGAACATGGCAACTGTGACTGAATAACTGCTAAAAAAGGTGACTCAATCATGCATATCACAGAATCCCATCACTGGTTTTGTGATCACCATGAGTGTACATTGCCATTATTTATTTCTGGTGATGTACACGCACCCAAATGGCAAATGCCGTTTGGTGATTGCCTTTCTGACATAGAACCCATAGCAAGGGGTATCACTAGCAGAAGGCGTGAGGTAGTGATGCCATTATACAAAACCCTGGTCAGACCTTACATGGAGCACTGTGTGCAGTTCTGGAGGCCACACCTTCAAAAGGAAATTAACAGGCAGTCCAGAGAAGGGTGACTAAGATGGTACAGGGCTTGCACCACAAGACTTACAAGGAGAGATTAAGGGTCCTCAGTATGTGCTTGCTGGAGGAGGGAGAGAGGGGACATAATAGAAACATTCAAGTATCTCAGGGGCATAAACAGGGTGTGGGAGGGAATCTTTCAAAACAGGAGGAGTACAAGAACTAGGGGGCATGACATGAAATTGGAAGGTGGCAGGCTAAGAGGGAATGTGAAGAAGTTTTTCTTCATGGAGAGGGTGGTGGATGCATGGAATCGTCTACCACAAGAGGTGGTAGGAGTGAGTACTGTGGTTGGATTTAAACGTACATGGGACCAGCACAGGGGAACCATGGAAGTTAAATGGGGGGAGGGCCAAAAGCTGTAACCAAGTACAGGACTTACGGGCAGACTGGATGGGCCTAGCAGTCCTTATCTGCCAACAATTTCTATGTTTTTATGTTGGATTGCTATACTGACACTTTCTGCTATTACATGGCTGCCTGGTCTCATTGTGCCTTGCTCCTGGCTCAGTGTTATTCCTATGGTGCAGGACTGTGGTGTCTGTGTGGTGCATCATGGTCCCAGATAACAGGAGCATGCTTTAAGTAAGTTAAAAGAACCACCTGTTCCTTTGCTGCTCCTTGCCTACATGGCTTTCAGTTATAAATTGCCTGCATAGATTTACCTCACAGCCTACATAGCCTTCAAGAACTTCATACACTTCATTACTGCATTGCAACACTTAGTGCCTTGCCATAACCTAACTCTGCCTTAATGGTGCTTAAGGTATTCATGCCATTACTGCATTGCAAATGCTTACTGCCTTGCAATAATCTATCTCTGCCTTGATGCAAACACATACTGAATTATAATAATCTAACTCTGCCTTAATGGCATTTCAGGTATCCATGTCGATCATGTCTATTCCTTATTTATGTTGCACCATAGCAATCATCTGCTAACCCTCATTGATTCAGTTATGTTAAATCTCATTGATTCTATCACTGGCATTACAGACTCCCACTAACTAACTACCTAACTTCTTTGTCATCATTAATTGGCTTTTGCAATGGACTTGGTTGGCTGTTTTCCATTGGCTGCTACTATTATCGAACCTCTGAGTGTTAGCTCACAGCGAAACCTCCTGCCTAGTCCAGGCCTAGCAGCTAGTGCGGCTACCGCAGTTTTATCAAGTTCACATTCTACAGCCCCATCAGCAGAATCTACTCAGGCAGTATTGAAGCTGTCCTAGGATTTGCTTTAACCACAATTCATGGACCTCACCTGTTTAGCATTTTGGTTTGCTAATTAGTGATTTCACCAACAATCTTTGTATCAGTACAGCTCCCAACTTGAGAGGATGATTCTTACAGCTGATGATGTTAATCCTACTGCTGCACCATCTACTGACCTGATCCCAGCAGAGAGTGACCAGTATTGTCCTACTTCACGAGCATCACATCACTCAGGAGTCTGGGACTTTTCTATATCATTAGCAGTGTTCTGATTCTGTGCTCTGCAGCCTCTACAACCTTTTCTATGATTTGTTCATTGTACTACCATACACCAGCCTGTAATCAGCCAACAGGCCTAACTCACTTGCTCGTTGTACTATTATGTGCAACAGCCTCTATTCAGCCAGCAGGCCTAACTGCTTGCCTTTGGCTCCAGTAATCAAATGGCTCTGACTGGATTAAATGACATTTTCATGCAAATTCTCCTTACTTCATACAACTGACTATGCAGATTATCTCTACAAGCCCTACTCCTTCAATGAACTTAGATCTTAAAGGAACACTATCAGTACCAGGGAACCACTTCATGTATACTTCATTGTTTCTAGTCCAGAATTCATTTTGCAGTCTTCAGTCATGCTGTATACCTTGATTACCTTGATTATTACTCCTGTCTCCTGCATCTGGTTCTAGCATAATTGAATTCCAGCCTGACCTCACCTCTGGCAGGGTCCACATCCAGATGGCCTCCTGCAAACCATTTTCTTAAGGTCATCTTATCACCAGTATCTGATTTCTTTTACTGTTATGTGGTCCAGCATTGATGGATATCTTCTGTCCATGAGAATGGGAGTCTCTGACACAAGATCTGCAGTGAGGCATGAATGAGTTTTAAATGGCGCTATGGGGCACCATTAACTCACTCACAAAGTATGTCCAGGGCAAAAACTATATCTTTTACCCCTGATGAGCATAGTCAGGTACTTTCTTCATGCTATGCGAATCCCTAACCTTGGTATCCAGGGAGGCTGTACTATCTGGTAATTGTACCTTGATGGGAGGACTCTCTAGATGTATAGAAGCCATCTTGAAACACTTATTACAGAGAGTCAGCTATATTGCAGATATTATACAATAACTGATGGAAATAAATGTCTCTGGAACTGTATCCCCAAATACAATCCTAGGGAGACTAGAGCTGGTCACTGTTTTTGTAAGGAAGCTGTTAGGCCAGAGAGTGTGCCCTCATCTCATATACTTGCCCTACATGTTCTGGAAATCTCCATCTCACTTCATTTACCTGCCTACTTGAAGATGGTCTTCAGGGGCAAGGGAAGCCCCTTGGACATCTTCACTAGTCTCTACCTCATTTCATATACCTGCCTACTTGAAGACAGTCCTCAGAGAAGCCCTTGGACATCTTCTACTTGTTCTGGAAGTCTCTACCTTGCTTTGCATACCTGCCTACTGGAAGATGGTCTATGGGGAAATGCCTCAAACATCTTCCTTTCACATCTACTCAAAGCAATGGTCCCTACCTCATGTCAAATACCTGGCTGCTCGAAGACAGTCTTCAGGGAAGCTTATTGAACAACTTCTACTCATCTCTACTGGAACTGGAATCTCTACCCCAGTCCATATACTGCCTATTTGAGCATGCTCTTCTAGGAAGCCCTTTGTACATCTCTAGAGATGTGCGAAGTCCACAAAAAATTCTCTCAACTAGTTAATTTGTGTATTTTGAAGAATTTGTGGAGTGATTTTGCGAAATTTGTGGCCGCAAATTTCATGGATTACGCTGCGGAGTGCCAAATTTCACCTGCAAAATTTGCATTTCGCAATAAAAAATGTCTAATTTTGTCAAAACTTTCTCACAAATCGTGTGGCTCAAAGTTCTGAAGTTTTTTCGAAACTCCATGAATTCCGCAAAGCACAAATTTTTGGCACTTTGTGCGAACTTCACAGGTGACGTTTAACTTCACAACATCTCTACACATCTCTACTAAACTCCACTCGGTCCATTCCATTCATTGCCTACTTGAGCTTCTTGAACATCTGCTTCATGACTTACCTCCATGATATCTGCTTGAAGCAGACACCCTGTAATTTGAGACACCTGAGCAAGTGTTTCCGTCTTTCATTGCTATTATTCTCCTTCAGCAATGACATATAACCTCAGCAATTGCTACAACCTCATTTTCACTATCCTACTATTCCAACAGTCTCAACCTTAGGTGCGGTCCTTCTTTGTCCTCCAGGGATGTGAAAGTTTATGTTAGACTCCATCTTCTTTAGTACAAGGCAATATCATTCTCCTCCAGCCTTCACTGCCTGCAGCTTCCAGATTGACAATCCAGCATTCAGTACTTCTGTGTGGAGATCTCAATATTCATACCAGCTACACTCCTTTACTACTTTGTTTCTAATCATTTTTGTACTTTATTTGGAGAGCCTGCCTTCACAAATGCTCATCTCAACTCCAGGAGTTTTACTTCCCTCAAGACTACAAAATTGCCATCCTAGATGCCTCTTCTGCTTCATTATCCTCCTCATCAGCTGAGATTCATGAAATCAATTGCAGCTCCATTTACTGGACTTAATAAATCTGCTCATCAGGTACCATTTTCTTTATTTCTTCTCATGTTGTGAACTGACCTCCCTGAACCTTCAAACCAAAGACACAACATCATGCTAGTTTTCTCCATGCATTCTGAAAAACTATGTATTTATTTATTTAGCTCTTGTTAACCAGGTAAGTACACTAGACAAACACATGCCTATTTTCAGGTATGACCCGGGTGAGTACTGGAAAACAAAGAACATACAGAGTACAATTTGAAGCAGGTAGGGCAGATACACAGATGTCAGGAGAAGCATAACATGCATAGTAAGATATCTCAGGTCACGACAGTAATCATAGTCAATATGTTAAGGTACAGCATCACTGACACAACGTCACCAGCAATATATATACAGATATATACAAAATTTACACATTTGCAAGATACACGGAATGAATACACTCAAGTATACTGTGCAGAGGACCAGGCTAATCAGGGAGGGTTAAGACAGTCACATACTGACGAGAGCTTCAAGTGGTTCCACAGGGAGGTGCGTAGGCCCGACTGGGGGGAGGTCTGGACCTGGACAGGAAATCTCATGCCATATATCATGCCTGTATTAGTTCTTCTTTCACTTCCTGGACCTGCGCTCATCTCATTGCACCACATCATGCACAACCTCCCCTACAACACTGTTTTGCTTACCTCCTTATCACTATCTACAGGCCGATGACTTGCCCACCCTTTTCATCAATATCTACACTGTTGGATCACCTGGCCTCCTCATCAATCAACTGCTGCCTAATCTAGGGCCACTGGGTCACCTGGCCTCCTTCCATCTGGCATTCAAAGTGATTCATGCTCTCATTCAAAGAAATGTTATAATTCATAAATTGGAGGCATACCAACCATGACCATTACCTTTTCATCAAATTGGACCTTATTCCCCTTGACTAAGCTTTCTAAATTGCAACTGCAGAGCCATCACCAAAATAAACTACCCCCAGCTTGGTGGGATGGCAACCTAGGCCTTGGACCCCCAGACATTTCCTCCACTTAAAAAGAGGGGTTTTCCTCTCCTCCGTGCCAAATGTCATAATATGTGGTTAGTTGTTTTTAGTGTATTCCCTGATCTCCTAGCTAGGTTCCACTACTGGATGGAGATGGATAGTGGCCCAACTCACCATTATCTCTCTGCTTAGGAAGCCCCCTGCTGTCATCAGTGCAATCCATTTTATCAGTCCTATCTGGGCAACTTTTGCTTCTCATTTGTTTTTCCTCAAGCTGTCTCATTGCTGTCAGTTGCTTCTCTACTCATAGTCAATGTTTACTGCCTAATGTTCTCATTGGAGCTCCTTCCTAAGGTGCCTTTTGCCAAGGGGATCCTCCCATGGCATCTCTAGGGGTGGAACTTTCTGTAAGGTTTCCTTGCCTTTGGTACCCCTACAGGGTGGTAATTCCCTGAGGAATAGAGTGTGAATGGCCAAACAGTTATCACAGTTGCACAAGCATAACAATATTCTGGTTGTATAGCCCCACTGAATAGATAGACTATACCTGTTGTTCAACAGGGCAAGCAACCAGCCAAACCCCCTTACTGACCTACACAAGCAGTTCATCTCAGCCTCCCTCTGAAGAATTTTTTCTTTGCCCCACCATCCTCCCCTTTACCTACAGTGGCATGCCTCTCTCCTTGGGGTGTTCTTTCCTAAGGTATCTTTTGCCAAGGGAATCCTCATGCAGCACCTCTAGGGGTGGGACCTTCTCCAAGGATTCCTTGCCTTCAGTACCCCTACAGGGTGATAATTCCCTGAGAAATAGAGAGTGTGATCAGCCAAAATGTTTTCACAGTTGCACAAGCATTTTTCCAATTGTTTAACCAGTTGCACAAGCATAACACTACTCTGGCTGAGTAGCCCCATTTAAATAATTAAAATGCTAGGAAACTACTCTACAACCATGCTTTCTAATGGAAAAATCCCTCCGTGATCCTCTTCACCTTTCATGTGGACATTTCTTCACCTACTCTGGGGTTAGGCAATCATACAGAGCCATGTGACTTGCACCTTAACCAGAATGAATCCTTGCAGCAGGACCTGAATACAGAGGTGACTAACATCCCTCACAGAACAAAGTTTCAGCTTGGCAACTGCTTTGAGTAGTGACTTGACGATGAGCTCTTAATTTTGATTTTACTGATTGGCCACTTGATGAGCACTCTTGTAAAACATTTGAAAAAACTAAAATGATATGGGCAGCTTGTGCTCATGCTGGCACCTATTTATCAGCACCTACTATATAACCTTTGGGAACCTGTGGATCAGAGTGAGCTCCTGCCCCTCTCTTGCTGTCCTCTGCACAGCTGCCAGAAAGGTTTTCCTGGATCTGGAAGAGTTTAGAATGGTCTTGAGATTCAGGAAAGAAAGGAGGTGGACTGTCTCCCCAGGTTTGCCAATCAGAAGCCTTTCTAGGTGTTGGTAGGGGATGGAGGGCAATAAGAGCCTGGAAAACAGCACAGCCTTTTTCCCCTACCTCAGGAGAATGTTGAGATTGTCTTTGTAAAGGGGGGGTGCATGTTTTCTCACAGCTGTCACTTGACACCCCACTATCTGATAGACTTTGAGCAGAGCATAGGATCTCTATAGCCTAACATAGTAGCAGTAGTGTGGTCAGGAGGTATAGCCAACCAGGAGTACTGACTCAGGAATAGGCAGGTCAAATTCTGATCTGACAAAAAGCCAGTGATGCTGTTTAGACCTTAACATTTCTGTTAGGACAAACATATTCAAGGTTACAAAAATAGCATCTCTTCACACCATGCTGTTGCATATTGAGACACTTAAGACTGAAAGTGTATAACTCTTTATCTATACAGAAGACAATAAATTTACGGAACTTACATTTCAGCAGAGCAGTGAAAAAGTGGGCTGGCAATATAGCCTAGAGGTTAGAGGAATGAGGTGTGAATAAGCTTGGTACATCCAGCAGACCAGACCTGAGTTTGATTCTCACAACCTCCACTTGCATACTGTGTGACTTTGGGCAAGTCACTTAACTGCCCAGTACTCCCAGATCTCACCAGAAAATAGGCATGTGTGTCTGGTGGGCCTTATCCAGTTACCAAAGACTAAAATAAATAAATAAATAATAAAAAAAAAAATATTTGTTTATAAGATCATAAAAGATCTGCTGTGTCTGCCTTAAAACAGATCTCAATGTCTGCAAGCTTCCAGTTCTCCAAATCTTAGCACAGGAGTCAGCATGTGGATGAACTAGCGAGGTAGTGGTGGTAATATGAAGAAATACTTTGGCCCAACAGAGATTCAGTGGTGATGAAGTCACCAGCAAAAAATGGCTCTGTTTATAGTGACAGAAATTACTCCCACCTGGTGGTTAATTAAGAACTCAATATTTTATAAACTACTTAACAGCAATGAACCAAACTAGTGAAAATACTTAAGTACAAAAAAAAAATCTTTTATTCAGCATTCATACGAAAGAGTCAGTCGTATAGTTTGCATAAAACATTTTCTTTAAGTCACAGTAAAAAAAGAATTGCTTATACTTTTATAATGCAGCTCGGGACTTCACCAGAATCCCCTTCAATAAATAAATATACCTCAACCTATGTTGAAATTAACGATGACTGCTGGTAAAACCCACATCTTAATAAACATTTAAAAGTAGCTATTCCCTGCTTGCATTTTCCATTACTTAATGAGATAGTTTCAGAGTAATCTCAGTGTATATTAACTGGTCTTAGAAAGTGGTCACATGACCAAAATAACTATCTGAGTCCCACCAAAGCCATGTATATAAAATACATGATTTGTAAACTGCTTTTAAAGAGAAACCCAGCAGCTTGATTTAGTTAAATGTCCTCTGACGTTTTCTCTCTTCTAGCTGTTTATTTCTGTCCCCTCCTTGAGGGTTTAGTGGTATATAATCAAATGCCTTGAATTGAAAGCTACAGGTATCTCTTTTATGTGCTTCCTTAAAATGTGTTGCTACGCTGCTATCACATCTTTCCTGATACACAGCTTGTATGTGTTCTTGTATCTGAGTCTTATCACTTTGGTCATTTTCCCGATATAACATTTGGCACAGCTGCACTGTGCGGTGTAAATGACACATACTCTTCAACAGGTTAGAAGTCCCGGATATCCACTTTTTTGTTCTCTAATGTGGTATTAAAAGTTGTGCCACAAACTGCATATATGTAAGTGGAGCAAATCCCACAGAAAAACATCGTCTGTCAAGAGCTGATAGGGTTGCAGCTGAGGAATTTGGGGTAAATTACCAAAGTTGCAAGCATGAGTTTGCAAAATGTGACATAGGCTCATAAATGTGTTGGTTTGTAATATTTTTACACCAAATTTTCAACATAGCCTTGTTATGATCCTGTCTCATGAAGACAGGCAGAAAAAAAATTTCAACTCCTGGCTTAAAGGTATTTTGCACAGGGACAACAAAATCAATTTTCAGGATGCAAAAACACATTTTGGGCTGGAGTTGAAAAATGACAGCTGTCAAATTCATAAGGTGCCGTAAAGAAATGGCTATGTGGAAAATCTGGGGTAAAAATATTGAATATTACCAAACTTATGAGCCTGCATTTGCAATAATCAACGTAGGCTCCTATTTTTTGGTTTTGTAATGTTTTTACAGCCAATTTTCAACATAGCCTTCTTATGACCCTACCTCATTAGCAAGGGCAGAAAAAATGTTCAACTCCTGGTGGAAAGGTGATTTCATGCAGGGATCATGAAATCACCTTTTGGGATGTAAAAAACATTTTGGCTAAAATTTGAAAAATGACAGCTGTCACATTAATGAAGTGATGTAAAGATGTGGCTATGTTGTAAATTTGGGATACAACCGAGGCGGTAAAACTGTCACACTTTTTTTAAGAGGTGGTGAAACTGAATTCTTGTGGGCTCCTGCCTAATTTAACCAGTGACATGACTGGACAGGAGGTGCAAGAGATGCAGTTGCAGTAGGGCCCACACTGTTAAAGGGCCCACTTCCTCAGAGTCCAGCATTCAGAAAAACTTTTCTTGTCACAGGCTAAGTTAAACTTTTCTTTTGATGCACAGTTTATCCATTTAAAATTGGGGCTGGCAGCAGTGGAGTCTGTGCTGCAGATTCCAGATCCAATTTTTTTTGGGGGTAAATATAAAACAAAGAAACAAAAGGGACCATTTCTAAAAATACCTCATCTTGGTGCTGGTGTCCCCAGGTTTAACAGGGATAAATGGCATTAATTTGTTCAGTTCCTTAATCATGGTGCCAGTTAGAGTGAAGGGGGCAGCATGTACAAAGTACAGATAACAGCACTGCTACAAAGGAACAAAGCTACAAAATATTTTATATGGGCTAATGGTTATTTTATGCTTATTGATGGGAAGATAGGGACCCACAAAATATTTTGGGAGGGGGGATTACAGTTGTTGGAACAGCCCTGAATTTAACTCCTACCTAACTGTTAAGAGTGCTGAGTTAGACTGATGAAACCCACTCAGACTCTTCTACTGAGGGCTCTGATCCCACCCACCCATCCATCCTATTTCAGTGTTCATGCTGCAAAATATTTTCAGTGTGTACTGGGATACTTATAAAATCAAACTCATAACTTGATGGCATTGTTCAGAAATTCTACCACTTTACCATTTTGTGACATAAAACAGTCAAAGCAAAGGACCATGTCATACGTTTGTCTCATCCACTGCATTGGTTTTCAGGTTCCGTTTCTAATTCCATCCATTTCCTTCAGTTTGAGTGCATGTCTCGGCTTCTTGCATTACTGTACTGCACACTATTTTTGAGTCCTGTTATCAACACGAGGATATTTCCATCCCATTATTTTATTTACTATTAACTTAAATTAGAAAAAGTTTATTGGGTGTTTTTAAATAGGCAAATGCAACCAGACCCAGAAGGAAGTCAAAAGAGAGTACTGGTTGTGGGGGCTAGTAACAAGTCGAGGAGCTCACTCGACCATACTAATAGCAGCCACCCACCAACACTACTGACCATCAGTGGGTACGGGTAGCAGAGGAGGAACTGGGAAGTGCTGCAAGCAGTCAGTGTAGGAAGAGGAGGAGGAGGAAGTTGTTGGTAGGCTGCCATAGTCCAGCTCTTGGTTTAAATCCCTGGCACATGCTGATGCTATATCAGCCTGAGTGGCTGTAGCAATCTGTGGAGCAGCTCTCCATCTGTAGGGATTAAGAGGACTGAGATGAGCTGCTCAACTCACCGGTTCACCTCCTGTCCTGTTGTATTCATGCAGGCTTGAGATCCATTATAACAGCAGGTCAGACTGGAGCCTCAGACCCTGAACTCTGCTAGTTGTACAGGTCCGGCTGCTAGAGAGAGAAGGATCCTCACCACTTGCAAAAAAAGTGTGAGAGGGTCATGGTTGGTGTTCATGTATGTGCCGGGGTAGGCAGGGGGACTGGCTGGGTTCGGAGGAGTGCCTTTAAGTGTGAGCAATGTATGTGTCTGAACTGTTATGGATTGTAATCACACCAAATGGTCAGTCTCAGGACCCCCCCAACTTGAAAAAAATTCCCTGCTTTTCAGTAGTCTTGTGTGTGTGTGTGTGTGTGTGTGTGTGTGTGTGTGAGCACAGGGATTATATTCATTCTGTTATTTGGTGCAGTGGGTTCAGTTCTTCTACCATCTCTACAGCAAGTAAAAGCAGAGACAGTGACCCTTTTTCTAACTTTGGGATGGATCTGAACTGGAAAAGCTGGGGCTGAATGCTTCTTTGTCTTACTGTTTGCATTTTAGAGACCTTATCTGTCAAGAAGACAACCTCAAGAAAGCCAGACAGGGGAATTTGTTGATTTTTGGCAATGTCCGTTTCTTAGTTTGGGGATGATGATGTTGTTTTATGGATTAGAGGACAGTTTACAGTAAAGTGAGTATATGAGTGGCCCTTCCATAAGACAAGAAAACAAAACTAAGTATATCTGGAAAAAGTGATGTGAAGATGTGATCAAAATAAGTCACAACTGAAGATGTAGTGAACATATTTGCAGATGGAACAGCTGAGTTAAGTCACAAAAGGCACTGTGTGTGTGTGTGTGTGTGTATGTATATACAAAATCACACATGCCCCCACAATGCAAAGCATCATGGGCTGCATATGCAAATCACCACAGAATGTTATGCTGGTCCAACTTTAAGCAGAATTGCATGGTGCCGAAAGGCCTCTCGCACAGTTTGCAAAGGGTGCTAACAGAAGACATAGACACGTGTTTCGTCCTACCAGGACTCATCAGTATGCCTCGTCTGTTTGACACCCCAGTGGAATGGACCAGCTACCCCTAAGGCAGTGTGCCTGGGATATATTGTGGAACCTAATAAAATAAAAACTATTTAAAGATTAAGACTTTCAGGTATAATGACTGAGGCAGTTAGCAGCATTTAGCTTGGAAGTTGTTTCAAGAAAAATACATACGTAAAGACATGGTTACATAGTCATCATGACAGAGTTATTGTGTTGGTCCAACTCCTTAAGCAGCATGCAATTCTGCTTAAGGTTGGACCAGTATACATTCTGTGGTGATTTGCATATGCAGCCCATGATGCTTTGCATTGTGGGGGCATGTGTGATTTTGTATTTTCTTGAAACTTGGCTTCCCAGCCAAATGCCCTTTGGGGTAACCCTTGCCTCAGTGTTTATGCACAGAGGTTCTTTGTATGTATGTATATATATATATATATATATATATATATATATATATATATTTATATATGCGTGTATATGTGTGTGTGTGTATATATATATATGTATGTGTGTGTGTGATATATATATATATATATATATATATAAAATTAGAGGCAAAAAACTCTGTTTAATGCATCAGTTAGGTTGTTCACAGCAACAAAAGTGAGAAATTGATGTTAGGTTGAAACCCCCTTGCACCCTCCAGCCCCCACAAGAATCGAGGCAGCTTGAGTCATCGGCCCCAACTCTCACCCCATCACATGTGGAAAGAAGCTGAGGAATAGGAGAATGGGGTGAGAGTTAGGACCGATGATCCCAACACGCACTCCATTCCAGTTGGGGGTGGGCTGAGGGTGCAAAGGGGTTTCAACCCCAACATCGAATTTCCTCACTTTGTCGCTGTGGTACAACCCTAACTGATGCATTAAACTAAGTTTTTTGCCTCTAATTTCCCTTCTTTTTGAGAATGATAACGAGAAATAGTGAATGTAATGCGGAGGCGGAAGAGCCGGAGTAACATTGTGCCTGCAAACGCAAATCGTAATGTGCATGGTGACACAAAGCGAAACAGAAAGAGAAACAGTACTGTAGACAGAAATGTTAAAAACAACGCAAACGCAACCGCAAATGAAAACACAAAGCAAAATGCACATGGTGGCGTAGACATGAACGGTAAGTAAAACCGGTACGGAACCGCAAGCAGAAACGGTAATGGTAACGGTAATGTAAGCACACAGTCTGGTTTTCCCCAAAAGCTACATAGAGAAAGACAGTGAGTACAAAGAATGTATGCAAAATAATGACTCTTGGAACAGAAAATGAGGACTTGGAATACTAAATTGCTTATATCTCAGGAACTGTACGACATAGAAAAAAAATGTAAAAGTCATATGAATTACCACTTTCCTGGATAGTTTTATACTTAGCCCCCATTAGGGGGCTAAGTATTTTTCTGACAAAAAGTCCGTATCTCAAACCATTTCTGAGATACGGGCCCTGAAAGGCGCGGTGAACGCCGTTATGTTATCCTAAGGGAAACAAACAGAAGTTCGGAGTGCCATAACCGTGCCTCCCTGAAATATTTTTTCACCAAACCACTGAAAGACACATCTGTGGGATGTTGACTGTGTTCCCTGAAAATTTCAGCCCAAAAGACCAAACCGTTATTTTGTAGCAGGGCGCCAAACGATTGCTGCAATGTGTCCTACGCCGTAATGTTATCCTATGGGAAAAAGCATCAACTTTGGAGTACTGTAACGTTGCCGCCGTGTAATATTTTTTCAACAAAACACTGAAAGGCACATCTTTCAGATGTCAGCTGCATTCCCTCCAAATTTCAGCCCCCGACTCCAAACTGTTCTTTTGCCACGGGGTGCCAAAGAATTGTTGTCATTTCCACAGCCTAGAAAGTATTGTCGCAATTCATAAAGCTTGAAATTTATTCGACAGTGTCGTAAGTGCTAAAGTACTTTGCAAAGTACTTTTCCAGAAATGTGAAAAACATATTTCTGGGGTGTTTTACCCTAAAATTAAGACATGGCTAGCATCCTCAGGGTCCGACTAGGTGAATACAAAAAGAATTAAGTTGCTAGAGGGTCCCAAATTTAAATGGCAAGCATTTTTCTGAACACCAACTGAAAACAAAATGGTGGATTTGTAACAGTAAAAGGGCCATTTGTGAAAGTAAAAACTGCATTTGCGTCACTGTCGAACTTTTTGTTTACTTTTCCCATTGACTTATAATGGGAACTTGTTTTTTTAAATAACTTTTGAACCATTTAATATTTTTTCATGAAATCTTTGAAAGGCACATCGGGGACCCTGGCTGCACGTTCCCTGATGATTTCAGACTAATCGCACAAACCATACGATCTGTAGGAGCGACCATAGAATTCCAAAAAAGCTTAAATGCATGCGCAGATCATGCTTAATAACTCTGCAACCGTATATCCGACCAATACAAAACTTGGCGGATCCCAAGGTGTATCGGTCTTGATTATGTATGCTAAATTTGAGATAAATCCATGAAATGGTTTCAAAGTTATTAAGGTGCAAAATTGTGGGTTTAACATGTAAATGGCTCCTTAACCCTAACTGTGGCAGCACTACCATGCTACCATTATATATATATATTAGAGGCAAAAAAATCAGTTTAATGCATTAGTTAGGGTTGTTCCACAGCAACAAAAGTGAGGAAATTCGCTGTTAGGGTTGAAAACCCTAACTCCGAATTCACCCCTCCAGCACCACACACACGCAGACACACACACACACACATATGCAAGTATGGGGGAGGACCAAGTCAACACAACCAATGACAGACATCCAGCAGCAGGTGACAGAAATAACAAACAATTGTCTAAATGTACTACGAGACATCCCCACCCACCTGACCAGGTACTGCATGCTCAGTGGAGATCAACAGCAAAACTAAAGCCATGTACACCAAACGTACACATCCCTGATTGCAGCTGCACACAATGTACCACACTTAGTATTTGCATGGCCTTACCTACCGATGCCCCACGCCAGACCACACCACATGTGGTCGGCCACCTGAGCAATAGAGTTCAGCAAAACCAAGGAGTTGTACAGGTATAATATCTCTGATTATAACAAGGGTTTGAGAAATGCAGCTTTCTAATTGACTGTAAACATTGTAACAGCCTTATGTTTAGTTTTAATTAACATACATGTAGAGCCTAACCATATGATGAACATGGTTTAATGTTGTTTAAAAAACAGTTTTATTATGATAGCAGTAAGCCACTCCCATGTATTATGTTAATGGTCAGTTTATCACTATCTAGCGACATGTGGCACTCGGCTATGCCTCATTCAACATTAAACCCTTACAGGGTGATTAACAGACCATTTAACATAACTGTTGGTCATGCCTTATTGCTTAATTGTCTTTATGAGTAGATAGTCTCCCTCTGCTAGGCACTGCAGCAGCTTTGCAACACAGTGTTCCACCCAGTTACACCATACACTGTCTAGTTACTGGAGAATGGCTGTGAATATGAACTCATGAAGATGAACAGTGTAACTTGATCATTACTGTCATCAAAACCTTAGTGTGATTATAACTGACAAGAGTCAGTGATAAAGAATAACCCCTGCTGTCCTAGTACACTTACCCCATTGTGAGTTAAATCAATACTAAAAGACATTCTGTTTATATCTACACCATACCTACTTGGTTCCTGTTGTACCACAATTAACATAGTTATCACTTTGATAGCATCAGTGACAGAAGTGTGGCAAACCCAAACACTAGGCATACAGCCTGAGTATGAAACAACTGTTAAAAAAATTACACTGTGTCCATAAGTGGCATAGATCACTCATTGCAACAATAGTAAATGTATTACTATTTGAATAAGTTAGTCATCACAGATGCAATGAGATTGTCTTTATCAGGTACAACATACTCAGTAAATGCCTACAGGAAAATCTATCCTATATACATCTCCGATACAGGTACGTCATTGTTGGCTCAGTAGCGCTATGATATTTAGAAGTTGCTTGGCCTGATCCATGCAATTACACTGTTTCTTACAAGAATACTTACTGCATCTTTAGTATTGAAACACACTGAAGGTGTGTACATCAGCAGTACACCTTCATCAGTAAGAGTGCATCTGATACTGGCAGTACGAATTTCACAGCGTTGAACAGGCAATGCTTTTCCATACGTTTACATCAGCCTCTCTATCATGAGTAAACCGTTGCAGTAAATGTACTACTATGTAAATCACATACTAAATGTAACACTACTTTTATCTTGAGCATGCTAGTGTCTTGTAGTTAATTTATGTACTTCTCTTAATTAATGTATACTCACTAGTGTTATAAACCTTTCTACAACTGTCATCATGCACCTTCAGCATTTATATTGACTAACGGCACAGTACCAGTTGTGGTGTGGTGTGGGGCATTGGTAGGTAAGGCCATGCAACTACTAATTGTGGTACATTGTGCAGCTGCAATCAGGGATGTGTACGCTTGGTACATGGCCTCAGTTTGCAGTTGATCTCCACTGAGCATGCAGTACCTGGTCAGGTGGGTGGGGATGTTCGTAGTACATTTAGACAATTGTTTGTTATTTCTGTTACCTGCTGCTGGATGTCTGTCATTGGTTGTGTTGACTTGGTCCTCCCCATACTTGCATGTGTGTGTGTGTGTGTGTGTCTCTGTGTGTGTGTGGTGCTGGGGGGGGTGACTGGAGTTAGGGTTTTCAACCCAACAGCGAATTTCCTCACTTTTGTCGCTGTGGAACAACCCTAACTAATGCATTAAATGGAGTTTTTTGCCTCTAATTTCCCTTCTTTTTGAGAATGATAACAAGAAATAGTGAATGTAATGCGGCGGCGGGAGCGCACCACATGATGTCTTATGGCATAGTAACAGGAAGAGCAACGCAAACAGAAGCGCTAACAGTGGCGCACATGGTAATGCAAGCACAAATGACAACAGAAAGGGCAATGCACACGGTGGCATAGACGGCAACAGTCTGCCACGTGATGTGTTGTCACATAGTAACATGGTGCCTGCAAACGGAAATGTCAATGGGCATGGTGATGCACAGTGAAACAGAAAGAGAAACAGTACTGTAGACACAAATGGCAAAAAATAACAGAAACGCAAGCGTAAAGGAAAATGCAAAGGATAACGCACATAGGGCCCCACGCGCCCGGCACGTAATGCAGCAGCGGGAGCGTGGGGCCCAAAGGGCCCTGCACTCCCACCACATGATGTCTTGTGGCATAGTAACAGGAACAGCAATGCAAACAGAAGCGCTAGCAGTGGCGCACAAGGTAATGCAAGCGCGAATGAGAACAGAAAGGGAAATGAACACAGTGGCGTAGATGGGAACGGTGTGCCACATGATGTCTTGTCATATAGTAACATGGTGCCTGCAAACGGAAATGTCAATGGGCATGGTGATGCAAAGTGAAACAGAAAGAGAAACAGTACAGTATACACAAATGGCAAAAAATAACAGAAACGCAAGCGCAAATGAAAATGCAAAGGATGACGCAGATGGTGGCGTAGACGTCAACGGTAAGTGAAATGGGCATGGAACCGCAAGCAGAAAGGGCAATGGTAACAGTAATGTAAGTGCACAGGCTGGTTTTCCCCAAAAGCTGAACAGAGAAAGACAGTGAGTACAAAGAATGTATGCATAATAATGGGTATCGGAGCAGAAAATGAGGACTTGGAATACTAAATAGATTATATCTCAGGAACCGTACGACGTAGAAAAAAAATTTAAAAGTCGTATGATTTATGACTGTCCTGGCTAGTTTTACACTTAGACCCCAGTAGGGGGCTAAGAAGTTTTCTGACGAAAAGTCTGTATCTCGCACCGTTTCCGAGATACGGGCCCTGAAAGGCACGGCGAACGCCGTAATGTTATCCTATGGGGAAAAAAAAAGAGAAGTTCGGAGCACCATAACTTTGCCTCCCTGTAATATTTTTTCACCAAACCACTGAAAGACACATCTGTGGGCTGTTGGCTGTCTTCCCTCCAAATTTCAGGAAAAAAGACCAAACCGTTATTTTGCAGCAGGGTGCCAAAGAATTCCTGTAATGCATCGGCACCGTAATGTTATCCTAAGGGAAAAACCGTCAACTTTGGAGTGCTGCAACTTTGCTGCCATGTAATATTCTTTCAATACAGCACTGAAAGGCACATCTGTGAGATGTCGGCTGCATTCCCTTCAAATATCAGCCCAAAACTCCCAACCGTTCTTTTGCAGTGCAGTGCCAAAGAATTGCTGTCATTTTCCCACAGACTAGAAAATTAATGTCGCAATTTGCGAAAGTTCAAAACATTTGTGACACTTTCAATAGTACCAGCGACTTTATGAAAGTACTTTTCCAGAAATCTGAAAACATATTTCTGGGGTGTTTTACCCCAAAATAAAGACATGGCTAGCATCCTCAGGGTCCGACTGTGAATACAAAAGAATTAGGTTGCTAGAGGGTCCCAAATTTAAATGCCAAGCATTTTTCTAATCACTAACTGAAAACAAAATGGCCGATTTGTGAAAGTAATAGGCCCATTTGCGAAAGTAAAAATGCATTTGCGAAAGTGTTGAACTTTTTGTTAACTTTTCGCATTGACTTATAATGGGAAATTGTTTTTTGAATAACTTTTGTACAGTTTAATATTTTTTCACCAAATCTTCAAAAGGCACATTGGGGACCCTGGCCACACATTCCCTGAAGATTTCGGGCCGGTCACGCAAACCGTGCGACCTGTACGTCCGACCGTAGAATTCCAGAAAAAGCGTAAACTCGCATGCAAATCACGCTTAATAATTCCACAGCTGTGTATCTGACTGGTACAAAACTTTGCAGATACCAAGGCCTATGGTTCTTGATCGTGTATTCCAAATTTCAGCCAAATCTGTCAAACGGTTGCAAAGTTATTACGGTGCAAAGTTTTGGGGTTTAACATAGCTCCTCAGCCCTAACTGTGGTAGCACTACCGTGCTACCATAATATATATATATATATATATAATATAGAGGCAAAAAATCAGTTTACTGCATCAGTTAGGGTTGTACAAAGACAGCAGTGAGTGAATTGTGTTGAAGTCTCTTGCACCCCCTCAGCCCACCCCCAACCGGTATCAGGTGTGCATTAGGGTCATTGGCCCTAACTATCACCCCATCACATGCATGAACAAGCTGAGGCATAGGAGAATGGGGTGAAAGTTAGGACTGACAACCCCAATGCACACCCCGATGCCGGCTGGAGGTGGGCTGAGGGCGTGCAAGGGGGGTTTTCAACCTTAACACTGAATTTCCTCACTTTTGTTGCTATGGAACAACCCTAACTGATGCATTAAACAGAGTTCTTTGCCTCTAATTTCCCTTCTTTTTGAGAATGAGAACTATAAATAGTGAAAGAAATGTGGTGGTGGGAGCACAGGGACCTTTGGGCCCCGCGCTCCCACCACATGTTTTTTTGTGACATAGTAACGGTAAGTGCAATGCAAACACAAGCGCTAATGGTTATGCACATGGTGATGCAAACATAAATTGTAAAGCAAATGTAAATAGAAATGCAGGCCAAAGTGACGCCAAACCGAACAGTGATGCAAACGCAGATGCAAGTGCATATGGAAACGCAACTGGTAATGCGACGGTGATGATACTGCTATTGTAAACACAAATGATAACTGGTAACAGCAACAATATGCCAAAAGAAACAGAAAAGGAAATGTAAATGCAAGTGCGTATAGAAACGCAAGCCGTAACGCGCATGATGATGGTATTGCAATTGTAAACGTAAATGGTAATGGTAACAGCAACAATAATGACAAAGAAAACAGGAACACAAATGCAAATGGAAGTGTGTATGGAAATGCAAACCATAACGCACTCAGGCATGGGAATACAATTGGAAATGCAAATGGTAACGGTAAAAACAACGATGATGCAAAATGAAAGACAAATGCAAATGGAAACAGAAGGTCGGCAGCCAACAGAAATAGTAATGCACATGGTGACGCTAAGCAAAACACAAAGATAAACAGTAGTGGAGACACAAATGGTAACAGTAACGCAAACGCATGTGCAAATGGAAATGGAAAGGGTAACGCACACGGTGGCATACACGGGAACAGAAATGCAAATGGGCATGGATACACAAGTGTAAAGTGTACATGTAACAGTAACTGCAGCACACATCATATTTTCCCCCAAAAGCTCCATTGAGAAACACAGTGAAAACAAAGAATGTATGCATAATAATGGGCCTCAGAGCAGAAAACGAGCAGTTGTAATACTAAAATGGTAATATTTCAGTAACCATAAGATGTAGAAAAATAAAAATTTCACATGATTCATGAGTTTTCTGGCTAGGTGTTCACCAAATGTGAAACCCATAGCGCTACTCATGGTCGTGACATAAATTCCGTATCTCGCATGATTTTCAAGATACGAGCCCTGAAAGGCACAGTGGATGCCACAGTGTTAGTCTATGGGAACAAAATGTCAACTTTGGAGTAGCATTACTTTGCATCCGTGCAATACTTTGTCACCACACCACCGAAAGGCACATCTGTGAGATGTTGGCTGCCCTCCCTCAAAATTTCAGCCCAAAAGACCAAACTGTTTTTTTTGCAGCAGGGTGGCAAAGAATTCCTGTCATTTTGGCCATAGTCTAGAAAAGTAGTTTCGAGATTTGCAGCACCTTTCGCAAAAATTTGCGAAAGTGCAGCAAGTGCGACACTACTTTGAGACATTACTTTTCCCAGAAATCTGAAAAACATATTTCTGGAGTGTTTAACCCCAAAATAAAGACATGGCTAGCATCCGCAGGGCTCGAATAGGTAAACACAAAAAGAATTATGCCCCTAGATGGTCCCAATTTTAAATGCCAAGCATTTCTGTGATCAGTAACTGAAAAGAAAATGGTGGATTTGCGACACTACTAGGGCCATTTGCGACACTAAAAAGTGCATTTGCGAAAGTGTTGAACTTTTTGTTAACTTTTCCGATTGACTTATAATGGGAACTTGTTTTTTGAATAACTTTTGAACCATTTAATATTTTTTCACGAAATCTTCAAAAGGCACATCGGGGACCCCGGCCGCATGTTCCACAAAGTATTCAGATTGTTCACTCAAACTGTGCGACCTGTAGGCGCGAGCAAAGAAAGCACAAAAAAACATAATTGCATGCATGGATGTCACTTAATAACTCCACAGCCGTATAGCCAACCGGTACAAAAGTTAGCAGATCGCAAGATACATGGTTATGCCCCATGCCTGTCAAATTTCAGGCAAATTCATTGAACGGTGGCAAAGTTATTAAGGTGCAAAGTTTTACCATTTAATCTTAAAAGGGCTACTCAACTCTAACTATGGTAGCAATACTGTGCTACCATAATAAATAAATATATATATATATATATGTGTGTGTGTGTGTTTATGTGTATATATGTGTGTGTGTGTGTGTGTGTGTGTGTGTGTGTGTGTGTGTGTGTGTATATATGTACATATATGTATATATATATATGTGTGCATATATATATGTTTATACAACATATGTTTGGGAATAAATTCATGGATAAAAAGTAGTATCTGAGACAGGTCGTGGAGATATCACTATGGACATGAAGATATCATTGATATCTCCATGTTCCTATACGTCATAGTGATATCTCCACATTCCTATACATCATTGAATTGAAAGTGAAAGTCTGTCACTTTACATTGCCCCGTCGCTTCTGTTTAAAACCTGTCCCCCCAAAACCACACACACACCTACCTCTATTTGGTTGATCCTGCCAATTATTTTTATCTGTAATATAATTTGTTATTTTGCCTGGTTGATCTCGCCATGTGATAG
This sequence comes from Neoceratodus forsteri, assembly GCA_016271365.2. NCBI lineage: Eukaryota > Metazoa > Chordata > Ceratodontiformes > Ceratodontidae > Neoceratodus > Neoceratodus forsteri. The sequence goes on from CM028131.1 coordinate 1,165,037,934, forward strand.
TCAGTCGCGCATTTTCACTTTCTCGTCAGTAGCGATCGGTGTGAAGATCGACTCGCTAAGATAACAGTTACTAGAGAGTCTGCACCCATTTAATTGTATGCAATTGTGTATTCTTTTAGGAATTGTCGACTATAGTTCAGAAGAGAGAGGTAGCATGTAGCCAGATAGGAGGAGGATCGCGAGCCGCTCGCTGTTATAGCAACACACGCCGCGCCTCCTCCTGCTTCTATGACGCCTGTTGACTTCACACTCTCTCTGTCTTCTGAATATAGTCAGCAATTTCACAAGAAGTAATACAGAATTGCACAGTTTTTTAACTAAATGGGTGCAGACCTCTTTATTATTAACTGCTGTAATCTCCTAACGGGTCGATCTTCATACCACTCGGTCACGCTACTTTTAAGTGGGAAAGTGAAAGTAATATGCTCGGCTGACTATCACAGTGGCAGGATCAACCAGATAGGTGCTTAAATTACATTTTTAGCTAAAAATAATGGCATAATCAACCAGATAACATTATTTATATTTTGAAACTGGCAGAATCTACCATATATATGTTTTTAATTTTGACATGTTATCCCTTGTGTTCTGGTTTGTGAGTGTGTTTTGATTTGTGTTCAGGGAAGGGTCCCATTACAATTCAGCCCAAACATATGTTTGTATAGACAGAATATGACATGGCCTAAGTGAAGATATCATATTTATCTTCACTCGAGGCCAACGCCACTCGTGAGATATCATGATATCATTGGCCTCTCGTGAAGATAAATATGATATCTTCACTCAGGCCATGTCATATCCCCTATGTATACTGTATATATATATATATATATATATATATATAACCTAGCAAAATACCTTTAACAAAACAAATGTCAAATGCCTACGGCACTGTGAAATAGTGCAGTGCTGCGGTTGGTAGGGACAACATGGACAGACTGCTTCACAGATGTGGAGGTGACTGTGATGCAATCCAGCATATTCATTTGGAAGGGATGCAGAGTAATTTTTTCAGTCATAGTAAAAGAATTGCAGGGCTATGCCCCCTGCAGCCCTAAAAAAATAACAAAACTGGATGACTGTCTCTTTGATTGTTCTTTCTTGGGTCAGTGAAATTACTGCTTTTCAAAATGTTCAAGATATTTTTCTGCATTCAAAAGGTTATCAGTGTTCTCTCTCCTAACAAATTTTTAAGTCTGGGGTGATACTCTAATATTTTACAGTTGGCACAAACAATGTTGGAAATTTTGCTTGACACCTTATTAAATTCTGTCACAAAGGTGTTTTTTGAAGTGTCTTTTCACTTTTCTTTGTAACCTTTCAACTGTTTTAACGTAGGAACGAGAAGTCTTGCAATTTACAGCATTTACTTCGTTGAAACATTCTGATAAAATTCTTAATGAGCAACCTGTATTCTGAAACCTTGCTATTAGGTCCATTGTTTGACTTCTGAAGACAGATTTTTCTGAACAATTATGTTGTAAACACAGCATTTGACAATACTGGATACTGTCCAGAATGTGTTTGGGGTGTGCACTAGATGCGTGATGTAGAGATATACAACCTGTTTCTCTTTCCTAAAACTGGAAGATTCAATCAATTTTTCAGCTATTCCAGACAGTTATAGACCCCAATAAAGAAATCTTATGGGGATTTATAGCTATGTGTAAATTTGAGATCCTAGGTATTATTATTAAGCCATAACATGAAGTCCCTAATTGTCTATTCTTCTCTTTTCCAAACAATCAAAATGTCATCTATAAAGCGATAATATTTATATAACCACTTTATAAATAAATTTTAAATTAGATTGAACAAATCTTTGTTCTATCTTTCCCGAAACCAAATTAGCATACTGTGCAAAGGTGCAAGTGCTATTCCCATGGCATTTCCTCATCATTGATGATAATACTTGTTATGAAAAATAAAGTTGTTTTTGGTTAATAAGAACTGTAAGCCACTGATAAAAAGTTTTGGTTAATAACATCTCAAGATCACGTTGTTCAATCACAGTTTTAACTGCAAACACATCACAGTCATGATCTATTGAAGTACATAGTGATTCAATGTCAACTGTTAACCAAGTTAGATTTTTAAGAAGCTCCCTGAAACTTCCCCAGGACATACATTGTGTCATGGATATATGATGGTTGCTTCGTAAACAAGTTGTTTATGAAACATTTCATTGATTCGGATAGTTTATTAGGTATGGAGCCTATATCAGACATGGCTGAATGCCCCGGGGGGTGGGGGACAAAGCACTTATGCCCTTTGAGCAGTAAGTAAAATGTTGAAACTACAGAATGTACAAAAATAACATCATTGATGCCCCTTCTCATTTTCAGCTACCCATGTTTATAAGATCTGAGCTCTTGTGCAGATGCAGAAAGGACACCAATGCCACCCCACTTGTGGGAGATTTAGTGGCAAAAGCCAGTTGTCCTCAGAAAGTGGCCCAGACAACCAATACCATAAGAGCCATGGAAGTCTTCATGAGGATATTTCACAAATTTAAGAGGCAGTACAGCCTGCAGGCAAGGTGGCCAGTACCAGTGGATAATGTGGCCTGATTAATATGGCCTACTTCTGTACCAGACTGATGGCTTTCCAGGACAGATGCTTTCCTCTCATTGCTAAGTGTGTGAGAGGAATAAACAACAAGGTACTGATAAAACACCTTCTTTCCAAAAAGAAAGTAAGAGATATGCTTTGATCAGCTTTCACACTCTCTCCATACCCTACAAACTGGTCTACTCAAGGGCCTGTTCAGAATCAATCTTAATAAGATGCTAAGAAACTTAAATCCAATTACTTAAAATTTCAAAGAGACCCAGAATGTTGATATCCAAGAGATATTCTGGTCTGCAGTTAATTCCCTAAGTAATCCTGGGCCCCACCAATAATCTGCTAGTCTCTCTCTCTTGAAGGTACATTGATTACTTACTTTACTCCTGTAGTGAACCAGTTTAATGGGAGCTGTGCCAAACTAGCTAGTTATCCTAACTTCCTTCCTATGATCAAGAAAGCTCTACTCCCTCATCCAACAACTTTGTGGACAAAACAATCTCTCTCAGTAAGACCTTTAAGCTTCTACTTTCCCTAACTAATAATGACCTAGCAGTGAAGGACTAGACTCCAAGTTACTAAAACTAACTGCTGCTCCCATTGTCTGAACTTTAAGTCTCACACTCTTACAATCAAGTTTACCTGCCATCTGGAATGGGTCTCCTTTTGTGGCAGTACTCAAAGAAAGTAACCCTTCACATGTCAAGACCTACCAACCAGTATTAAGTATTTCACTGCAGAGTAAGTTCCTTGAAAAAAATTGCCTTTTTCAATGCTTCACTCCTTTGTAAACTGGCATAACTTTCTCACAGCTGAGTGGTATGATTTCAAGAAGTGGCAGAGCACTAACTCTGTCCTAGTCAGTTTTATTGACCAAAACATCTCAGTCATGGATGAAGGCAAACTCACAAATGCAGTATTTGTGCATCTAGCAAAATCCATTTGTTCTTGTCAACCGCAGTTTCCTAACAACTAAACTATCAAATCTTGGTATATCTCCTAAGGCCACCTTCCGGATTGATAATTATCTTTCAGGTAGATCCAGAAGTGTGTCACTTGGAAACATACTCTGCTACTCTGCTTATTAAGTATCTAGTACCACAAGGATCTATATTAGAACTTTTCCTCTTTCCCTTCACAGCAGATCACAAAGGATTTAAGGAGTGTAAAGGCTGTGTGCCCATAAATGATCCTATTTATAGGTAGTACAACAGGCTACCAACCTCCTCAAAAAACTTATTCAAACTATACTTAAATATTTTTTTGCTTTTACAATTCACCACATGTGTCAGTAAATTATTACATGGGTTTACCAGTAAGAGTATTTTCTTTTATAAATTTTAAATCTAGTCTGTTTTAGTTGTAATGGATTATCCCTTGTATTTGTCTCCTTGTTTTTAAAGGTCAGTTTTTCTTGATAAAATAAGACGATAACAACATGTCATCCCTCAGTCTCCTATGTTCCAAAGATTATAATTTTAGTTTATTTATTTATTTGAAAAGTTTCACCAGGAAAGACAACATGAGCCACAAAGAGTTAATTTCCAGAAGCGTCCTAGGGGTATGGGGAATGGGATATACAGTAATATACATAGTAGAGTACAGAATACCATGAATTGGAGAAAAGTGACAAAATTGTTAAACCTACAATTTAACAAGAAAGGGTATAATCAATATAGACAAAAGAATGAAACCATGCACTAAACCAAAATGAACAAGGCATGTATATGCTTACACATATTCAAAAATAAAAACATAAACTTTATGTATGTAAAGAACAAACACATACACATATGAATTAAGGAAGATATACACATACGTAACACATATGGCCACTTAAAACATAATAGGGGGAGAACAGGTGGATGAAAGTAAGGAAAGAGAGGTGGGATAGGTAAGAGAGTCAGGATGGAGAGCTGCAAAAAGGGAATAAAGTATTGAAGGAAGTAAAGTTTAGGAGCATTTGCAGGAAGAGGAGATACATTTACAGAGAAGACAGGACAAAGAGCTAGTGGATGAGGCAGACTGGATATCTAAGGGGAGCACATTCCAGAGATTGGGAAAATAGTAAGAGAAGGCAGCCAACCAGAAGTGGAAATACAGGCAGGGAGGGAAAGGGTTCTGTGGGTGAAGTTTTGGAGGGACTAGGAGATAGAACAGGGGGTGGAAAGAATGTGGTTAGGTAAGATGGGAGGGAGCCAAACCAGAACTTACCAACCAGTGAAGCAAAATGAGCAAGACTTTTGGCTTCGAGTGGTGGAAATGAGAGAGCAATGTAGAGGTCACAGTGGCGAGTATGTGGTGAACAATTAAGGGTAACGTGACAGAAGGAGTTGGATATGGTGACCAGTCTGGTGAGGGTGGACATCGGGGTGACAATGAAGACTATGTCTTCAAAATTAAAAATCCGGAGTATCATCTTCTGGACAATTTCCTGGTGGGCCTAAGGGGGGCTACATCCACAGTGTCTGTAGAGAGCACCAAGTTTGTGATAAAGTTTTCTTCTGAATAGCATCCACATGCCCAGAGAAGTCTAGGTTCCTATTGAGCCAGAGTCCAAGGTATTTAATGGAGGAGACACCTTCCAATAGGGAACCGTCCGGAGTGTGGAAAGCAGTGGTAGCTGCAAGCCTGATGAGCCTTTGACTGGTAACAAAAGTTATAAAGACTTTTTTTTTTGGCATTGAGAAGCAGTTGGTTAGTTCAAAATCAGCACTGGACATTATCAAAGGCCATTTGAAGGCTGGATGCCACATCAGGGTGGGAGGTCTGGAGTAAAACAAGACAGTACCATCTGTGTAAATATGGATGTCTGCTTTTGAGCAGACAGAGGGTAAGTCATTCAGAAATATCAAGAAGAATAAGCACCAAACCTTGAGGGGCACCAGTATTGATGGGGGGGCAGAGTTGTCTATGCTAATAGATTAGGACCTACCAACAAGGTAGGAACTGAGCCAGCTAATGGTAGTTTCACAGAGACCAGCTGCAGCCAGCTTGAAGAGATGCAGGGTGTGGGCAATATTGTCAAAGGCTTTGACCAGATCAACAAAAATGGCAGAGGTGATGTGGCCCTGATTCATGCCAGAAAGAATGAAGTCAGTGAGCTGGAGCAGGGAGGTTGTGGTGGAATGAGACTTGCAAAAAACAGACTAGAAAGGGGTGAAGAAGGAGTAGGAATAAAGGAATGGAGAAAGTTGAGCCAGTACCAGGTGCTCTTGGTGTTTTGCAAGAATTGGGAATAGAGAAATCGAGCAGTAATTACCAGGATTTGAAGAATCACCACCCTTGGGAAGAGGGACAACAGTGGCAAGCTTCCAAGCCTCAGGAACAGTACCCAGTGTGAAGGAGAGGTTCAGAAGGTAAGTACGTGGGAGAGCAATGGCATGGGCGAAGAGGTGCGGGATCTTAGGGTCAAGCCCATCTGGGCTTTTGCCTTTATGGGGATTAAGGGCTAGCAGAGCCATTAGGGTATCATTGGTGGAAATTGGTGAGAAGGAAAAAGAAAGGAGGGACAGGAGAAGGAAAGTCAAGCACTGATGGGGTAGAAATTGAGGGGGGTAGCGAAGCAAGCATGGAGGAAGTACAGGTGATAAAGAAGGTTCTAAGTTCAATAGCTACAGAAGTATGGACGGAGAAAGTGGTGTTACTTATCTTAAAAACTGGGGGAGAGGATTGGACAGGGGAATGAAAAGGGCATGAACTACCTTCCAGAATTTAGAGGGGTTGCTAAGGTTTTCCTGGAAGGTGGAAGAGAAATATTCTGTTTTGGCAAGTCTGATGGCTATAGTGCAGGCCTTCTGGAGAGAGCGATGTTTTAGCAAGTCGCTAGGAATACCTGAGGCCTTGTAAGTCTGCCAAGCTTGGTCATGAGCATGCTGACAGACCAGAGATTTGGCTGATAACCATGGGAGGTGAGAGCCTCTGACTCTGTTTTTTCTTATTGGAGCATGCCAATCCCAAATATTCAGGAACTGGGTTTTGAAGTAGGCCAAAGCTGAATCAACAGAAGAGTCATTTGCAATTGGAGACCAATCAAAAGCAACAAGTTCCTCATGGATGGAAGACAAGTCTAGTGACTTAAAAGAGCAGAGGTGGAGGATATTTGGCGGTACTTTGGGGTGATGGATTTTGCATATGCAGTAGCCAAGTGCATCTTGCAGAATTCCTGATGTGACTACCCAGTGGGGGGTGAGAAGGTGGCACCTACTCAATTAGGGAGTGCTTACCCAATTTGTGATTTTAGTGGGTTGGGTCAGAGATCAATTGAGTGAGATTTAGGGAGGAGATGAGGTTATGGAGTTTGGATTGAGTGCTGGAAAGCCAATTTATATCGAGATCTCCAAAGATGAGGAGTTCACCAGTTGAAGAGTGGCTAGTGATATTAGTGATGTCAGAAATGGAGGAAGGGGGATGCTACAGCAGCAGTAGATACCCCCTATAAAGATAGAAAGGGAGCAGGGGAAGGAAAGTTTTAGCAGCAGCAGTTCATAGGCAGATGGGGAGGCAATAGAGAGGCAGATGGAATGTTGGATGGAAGATGCAATGTATATGGCTACCTCACCACTCCTAGAAGACCTGCCTTGCCAGATGATCGAGTAGCCAGGGATAGAGATGGCAGAATCAGGGATTTTGGAGGACAGCCATGATTCAGTGATAATCATCACACTCGGTTTTAGGCTAACCATAAGAGGCTGGAGCAGATCTATCTTTGGGAGAAGGCTCTAGATATTGAGATGGAGTACCTTTAATCCTCTTGGGAGGTCATTGGGAAGAAAATGGGATGACCCAGAGTTGGGTTTGATATCACCCGCAGATATGAGTAGTAGAATGATAAACAACTTGGAAGGGAACGATATATGCCTCCGAGATAGGGAGGATTAATGAGGTAATGAGAAGGGGGTTTAAACAGGGGAAAGTTGTGCTGACAGTATGGAGTGAATGGTGGCTAAGTGAATACATGGTGAGTGGAGGATGGAAGGGCCTGGGCACCATGGACAGTGAAGAACAAGGAGGAGACAAGAGGATGGAAAAAGAGGGGGAGGAGGAATACAGAAAGGAGGGAGATGTTGGCAAGGTTGGAAGGGATGTTGGAGAATTTGATGCAAGGGAAAAAATAGGGGGAAGGTGGAGAGGATAAACAGGAACATAATGTGAGGACAGAGGAGATGAGCAGTGAATAAACAGTAAGATGGTAACCAGGAGGAAATAGAAGGGGTGGGATTAAAGGAAAATGTGAGTATAAAAATCATAAATAAGGGGAGATGGGGTGGGGAGAGGGGAGGGGAAGGAAAGAAAATTGAACAGAAGGAGACAGAAAGGTAATATAAAAGAGAAGTGCAGAAGATCAGAGTAGAGGTCACAGTGGTGAGAACATGGCAGACAATTAAGAGCAAAGTGGCTGAAGGAGTTGAATAGTGTGTCCAGTCTGGTGAGGGTGGACTTAGAGATGACACTGTAGACTATGTCTCCAAATCAAAAATCTGGAGTCTCTTCTTCTGGACAATTTTCCAGTGGGGTCGGGGACATCCACAGTGTCTGTAGATAGCACCAAGTTTGAATAAAGCTTTTGAACAGATGCTGTTATAGTCTATTTGTATATGATGTGTTCAGCAGTCCTCTTACAGCTTTAGTTGGTCTCCTCTGCACCCTTTCATGTCTGCATATATCAACAGCCTTATATGGGCACCACACTTAACAGCCATATTCTAAGACTGGATGTATATATGCATGATACAAAGGCATAATCGCTTCAGCTCTTCTGCTTACAATATTTCTCAAAATTACTCCCATAACTCTGTTTGCTCTGGATAACGCTATAGGGCATTGACCTTTTGCAGTCAGAGAACTGTTAATTATTATACCCAGATCCTTCTCACTATGTACAGATTTAAGACAGTGTTAAATAATGTATATGTATGAGGTATGATCTTTCTTCCCAAATGCACTACACTACATTTAATGATGTTAAACTTCATGTTCCATTTGTATGCCCAAGTCAACATTTTATCCAGATCTTCTTTTAAACTGCTAATGCAGCTAATCATGTTACTAGGGCCACCTAGTTTGGTGTCATCTGTATATTAAATAATCCAATTGGAAATATTATTATTTAAATCTGCTATAAAAATCTGAAATATTATGGGACTCAAAAATTATCCCTGGGGCACATCACTTGACACTTTGATTATGTGGGATAGGTAACCACATATGGAAACTTTCTGTGCTCTGTCTGGTAGCCAGTTTTTAATCCATCAAATCAAAACAAGGTTTATGTTCATTTTCAAAATGTTTTCTGTGATGGCCCAGTGCAGCACAGAATCAAATATTTTCCTGAAATCAAGTAAAATGATGTCTGCACAGCCCCTACTGTCAAGATGAGTTCTAAATATTTTCATAAAAGCATAATAGGTTTATTACACATGACCTCACTGATCCATATCCACACTATTATTATTTTTCATATATCCTATCAATTGATCCTTGATAATAGATTCCAATATTTTGCCTATTACAGACGTTAAGATAGTGGGTCTTTAGTTAGAAACTTCATGCCTATTACCTTTCTTGTGGATCGGGACTACATGATCAAATTTCCATCCTGTGGGTACCTCTCTACTATTCATTGATTTTTCAAATAGGATTTTAAGAGGTAAGGATATGTTTTCTTTCATAATCTTTAGCATCCTGGTGGAGATACCAAATGGGCCAAGTGCTCCATGTAATTTCAAGTTTGTGATCCTATCATGAATGCACTCTTCAGTTATTTCAGTCTTCTCATTTGAATTAACCATTACATAGGGTGAGATCTGGGAGTTATCAGTAAGTACAGAGCTAAACTACTTGTTAAAAGTGACAACTATTTCAACTGGTTGTGTGATATTAGTTTGATCAAATGCTATATTAGTTATTCTAGTGGAAGATTTTGATATAGAATGAACATACCAATAGAACATCTTGGGATTATTTTTATTAGCACATTTTGCCAATTCCAGTTATGTTATTGCTTTTTCCTACTTAATCTGTCTTACATTTTTTTCTGGCTACTTTAAATTTAGTCCACATAATATCTGACTTGTCCATCTGGTATCTGGTATCTGCCTTATTTTTCTTTTTTATAAGCTTAGTTATCTTTCTGCTTAGCCATTTTGGTATCAGACCCATGTTATTGTATTTCTTAACCTTTTTTATATGCTTATTACATCAAGGCAAGGAAAAGTTTCTTTCTATGGTGCCCATTCCCAGCGGCTCTGGATATATAACATGCAAAAACACGTAAGGGAGTAAAAAACATACATAAATACATATTAAAACAATAATAAAAGCTAGTGATATAAAAAAATCCATAATCAGTTCATTCCACTCACTATTTCTGCATCAGGTCAAATACCTATATCTGGGAAGACCAAAGAGAAAAGATGGGTCTTAAGGTGGCTCTTAATGCTTCAACTGAAGGGGCCTCCCTGATGGCTAGAAGAAGTGAATTTCACAGCACAGGGCCAGTGTCGCTGAACACCCTGTTGCTAGCAGTTTTGAGTCTTGTCCTGGGAATCACCTGGAGGCCCCTGGATGAGGAACAGAGGGAGCAGACTGGGGCAGCAGGTGTTAGGATATTAGAGAGATACTCTAGCAGAAGTTGTAGTACAATGTAAGAATTGTCATGCCCTCTGCTGTGTTTTTTTATTTCAGAATGTCATTTCAATTAATTTCTCTGATCATTGAGTTAATACTGTCAGTGTTTTCAGAATTATATAATTGTACCTTAGTGCAATCCTTTGTTTTTTTCTTCTTTTTCTATTGTATTAAACATTATACCAGACTGATTGCTAGATCCTAGTGTATTTGTGGTGTGGCAGCTGGTTATAGCAATGACTCTAAGCCCAATACTGAATCGAGTAGGCTATTGCCTCTAGTTGGCTGTGTGACATACTGTATTACGTTTGTCACATACTGTTAAAAATGCTTGACTCTGCTTGTTTTGGGGGGTGATAAAGTACTCCAGTCTATATAATTATAATTGGAATCTCATACAGTTACCAGTTCTCCCAGTTCGCTGGCTTTCTCAAGTTCTTTTAGAGTGCAGGAGTTTGAATCTAACAGAGTATTTGGTGATCTAAAGCTTAATCCTATTTTATTTTCGTTGTTGGTATTATGCCCCATTAGTTTAATCCATATTGATTCAGTTATACTATTTGGATCTCTGATTTTATCTAACATATCTATTGCAGAAATATTGTTTTTTTAGATGTAATGCTATGCCGCCTTGTCTGTCCATTCTATCCAGACAAAACAGATTATAGCCATCTATGTTTTTTCCCCATGTGTCATCCTTCCATCAAGTTTATAAGATACATAAATATCAGCTTTGTTTTCCATGGATATGAAGCCATGTAATTCATAAACTGTACTTTTTAAACTTCTTGCATTGCATAGAAAACAGTTCAGGTAGGGTTTTTCTGGGAATTTTCGGTCATTTAGTTGACTTTAGATGTTATTTTGTGTTGGATACTGGTGGTGCTTAGATTAATACCCATTCTCCAATCTTAATGAGTTTAAATTTAGCATTTAAGTTTGTGATTTCAGATGATTAACAAGGCTCTTATCACAATGTTTGTTAATATGAAGTCCATCCTGTCTGATAAATGAGATTTATTATGAAAAAGCTCCCAAGTATCTACTGTATTAAGTTTATACCTTCCTTTCATCACCAGTTACTAAGCTGGGAATTTATTCTTTGTATAGTTCTGTTTAGTTTTTTTTGTTTGCCTGAGAATTGGAAGTATCCCTGAAATTAACACAGTCCTGTCCTTTTTCTGTATTCCTTTCCCCAATTCAATCAGATCTGTGCAGATGTCCTTTTCATGATCATACCCAACATTATTTGTGTCTACACATATATTCACTACAGGCCACCTTCCCTTATGGCTCAGTATTGCTGTCATTCTGTGTTTTACATAATTTATCTTTGCCCCGTGAGGCATGTTACAGTCCTATTTTCCTTATCTGGTTCACAGATGTATGTATCATAGTATGATATGATGGAGTCACCAACCACAAGTCACCTCTTTTTATCCACACCCATGTTATTGCAATCTGGTACATCATCAGAGGCCAGACCTTCAAATATATTTTTAGAGCTATGGGATTGTTAGTGAATAAACCTGCCCTTCTTCTTTTGATGTCCCTTTCTGGTGACAAACCATGTACCAATTATATTCAGTGTGCATATTGACTTTCTTCATACTCGTTTTACTCGTTGCATACATGTGGTTATCAAAACTGTCCACACTAGTTTCCTCTCTGTCTCTTTTTTATGATTACCTTGTTCCTTTTGTGCTAAGGTATCTTTTTCTTTCTGCAAATCTGTAGCAGACTTCTCCATTTTATTTATCTCTATGGTTCAGTTTAATCTGTTATATGTTTTTGTAAGTTCAGATCTAAGTTCTCCATAAGCCTTACATTTGTTGCAAGCAAATGTATCAACAATCATATTACTGTATTTATCACAGTACATCTTGCATTTACAGTATTGTATTATTAATCCCTCTTGACATAACAGTTTTAGTATATCTCCCAATGGATCCATAACAGCACAAAACAAGGTAGTCTAGTTTTAGAATAAATAACAACTGATCCCTTAGGTTACTGATTAGGTCCTCTCCTCTTCTCTTTATATATAAACTACCTTTCCCAAGCTTGTAACAACTGGAACATTCTCCTGTATGTAGATTATGTTATCATTGTCCATAGGTCAACGTCACTCACCAATCTGTTGCAGAACATGAATGATGAGTTTTCTTTAATCCAAAGTTGGGTCCTGGGAAACAAGCTACTAATCAAAGTAAACATGTTCTTTGACGAGCTGATAGGGCTGCATGGAGGAATTTGGTGTAAAAATATTGAACAATTTTAAAGTTATGAACCTGTGTTAGCAAAATAAAACATAGGCTCATAAATTTGTTGTTTTGTAATATTTGTACACTAAAGTTTCAACATAGCCTTGTTATGATACTGCCTCATGAAGAAGGGCAGAACAAATGTTCAACACATGCCGGAAAGTGATTTTGCTTAGGGACTGTAAAATTAACTTTCAGGATGCAAAACCAGATATTGTGCCAGAGTTGAAAAAAAAATAACTGCTGTGACATTCATGAGGTGCTGTAAAGAAATGGCTATGTTGTAAGTTTTAAGACTGTGTCCACAAAATTCAATGTAGTCTCATAACTTTGATTTTTTTAATATTTTTACATGAAATATTTAGCATAGCCTTCTTATCACCCCACCTCATGATGAAGAGCAGAGAGAAAACTTTCAACTCCTGCCTGAAAGGTGATTTTGTGCAGGAACCGCAAAATCACCTTTCGATTATGGAAAAACAAATATTTTGGTCAGGATTTGAAAAATGACAGCTGTCAGGGACCACAAAATCACCTTTCTGGACAGATTTACCTAATGTTGCTTGCATTGTCCTTGAGGTGGTGTCCCAAAAAAGGTATGTTGAAAATTTAGGGCAAAAATATTGAAAAATGGCCAAGTTATGCTTCTATGTTCAAAACCCCATTAAAATAAATTGAACAGCATACCTGATTTCCTCAGTTCACAGTCCAGAATTGAAGAGTGAAGATGTTTCTGCAGTCCAGAGAGGATTATAGTATTGGACCACTGATGGGTAAAAAAGGACTTGGGGGGTGGGGTGGTGGGTGCTGAGTGGGAGGGTCAGGTGGGTGGGAGTACAATGGCAGCAAAATACATCAATAGACTTTTTATTTAAAGGTTTGAAAAACAAATGAGGATTCCTGCATTGGGGGATTGGGCACCCCCTCAGTGCCACTGTTATGTTTCTGGAGGTGGGTAGTGGGGTGGTGGGTCCTGAGAAGGAGGGGCAGGAGGAGAGAGGAAACAGTATTTATATTTAAAAAAACAAGGCAAAATTAACAATGCCTGCATGGTAGTGGATGGGGGAAGGCATAAGATCGGGACAGAATGAGGATTGCTGCACTGGGGGATTGGACCCCCCCCCCCAGTGCTACTGTTATATTTCTGGGGTGGGGGGAGTGGGGTGATGGGTGCTGAGATGGAGGACTGTGTGAGGGAGGAAAAAATAAACATATTTACCCCCCAAAAGGGCAAAAAATAAATACACATGCTTGCTAATGGATGGTGGGCAGTAGACCGGGACAGTACAAGGATTCCAGTCCTGAAGGATTGGGCACCCCCCAGTGCCACTGTTATGTTTCTGGGAGCAGTGGGGTGGTGGGTGCTAAGAGGGATGCTCAGATGGGGAGGAAGAAACAATTAATACATAAAAAAAGGCACAGCTAGCCCCGCATGCATGGTAGTGTACTGGGGGAGGTCAGTAAGAGGATTTCAAATAGTGCAGTGCAACTGCCTATAGAGACAGTGAGCGGAGTGTTCACAGACATGGAGACAACTGTGTGGACACTAAAACATGTTGTTGGGTTGCAAAGAATGCAGGAGTCATTTTCTCATAGCAAGAATTCTGCATGGCTACTCCCACTGCAGCCCTAAAAAGACTACATCTGTGTTATATAGCTCAAAACAAAAATTTCCTCAACCAGCCCTACCCTCTAAAACTAGCCTACTCTGATGGCCAAAGTGTAGAGCATGCACACCCCCTTCAAATAATAGGAGTCACACTTGAGGGCTCCATCACCTACTTGGACAACATTGATTCTCTGAGTAAAAGAATTCACCAAAATGCAGGTTTAGTGTACAAGCTTAAGAACTCCATGCTACTATAAGTTTGCCTCTCCATTTCCAAAAGTACTATGCTGCCTATTCTGGATTATGCCTGTAGCATTTATTCAGAATCCTCTGCCAATGACATCTCCCAGCTAACCCCAATTTACAACAGCATAGTCTGAATTTCCTCATTAGCCCCTTTTAGAACACACTACTGACCTTAGTGGGCTCACCTCAAAGGCACAGAGGGACTGCACCTTCTGATGCATGTCTGACATAAGTCATTACACACCCTAACGTCACTCCTTTGTCAAGGTTCCTAAGGTACAAAACAAATACATATTATTTGTGCTCCTTTGATCACCTTCTGCTTCAAGTACCATAAGAAAAGTCTGAAATGGACAAAATGACTTTTCTGCTGCTTGCCCATCCCTCTGGAATGCCTTTCAAGTGGGACTTCACATTTCCCCCTAGAACTCACTCTTAAAATTGCAGTTTCTGGGTCACCTATTGAGTGCATCCCATTGTAATGCAGCCTACAATATTGGCTACTGTCTTTTCAGTTTATATATGATATGTTAGCACCTCTTGGGTTGGCAATAAGTTTTAGGAGTAAGCTTATGGGAATAATAGACCTTGACTGGTTATGGTGGTCAAGAAGATCAAGCATTTCTGGGCTAGGTGAAGGGGGAAGCTCCAGAGAACTGCCTACTCTTCTCCACCAACACCCAGCTACTGCGAGACATGATATGGTGCTTGAACAGCATGTGTTCCTCATTGCTTGAAGACTGTTTATTCTGAGCAGTCTTTTTGATGCTGCTTTATTAGAAACTGTCAGCAGAACAGAACCATTCGGCCCATCTAAGTCTCCCCAGGATTTCGTACTTATTGTACCTCTGCAGACTCTAACTGGCCTCCAGTAACCTCCCCCCATTTTTATACTAATATGCCCGTATGTCTAGCCCTTGCATGCTTGAAGCTGTCCACTGTTCTATCCTCCATAACTCTGGCTGGCAGTTGGTTCTATATTTCCACCACTCTTTCAGTGAAGAAGTAATTTCTCACATCCTTTGTTATTGAACTTTATAGGATGGATGAGGTGGCAGTCAAATCTGGTACATCCCCTTATCGAGGGGAGGTACTGTCCCTCAGGAATGTGTGGGTGAGCCCAGAAGGCTAGAAATCATCACTCTGCACTGATCCTAGATGGATCAAATCAAAATATATACAAAAACTGTCACAGAGGCACATTAAAGCTACAAATATGTCAAACCCCATGCATGTAATGTGTATTGTGTATTGTGTGCAAGTCTGGTGGGGCTATAAATAGAGCCCACTAGATGGTGTTCACTACATTAAAAAAGCACCCAGGAATGTGGGGTGAAAATATTGATGGCTCCAGTTAGCTTTGAAGCCTGTTGTTATATGTACTGTATGGCTGAGAAGATAAAATAAATTGTCATTATGTAAGTATCCATAAGACTAGTGAGTGCCTTTTGCTTAGTTGGACTTGAGTGCTGAGCCATGTTTTCATTTGATTCTGCTGTAAAGCCTGCAAGCAGTGGGGCTTTGGGAAGTGGTCTTTGTCTGCATGTAGGATGCAGAATACCTTGGCCATCAGGCTGCTTTCACTGGGCCACTACCTCCTTCATGGGGATAGCAAGCTGCTATATGGAATGAGCTGTCAACTGTAGTCCACATATAGTCCACATGTCCAAAAGGCTATCATCCTTCTGGGTGACAACTCATCCCCATACAGCTCACACTCTTTTCAGATTGGTGCAGGCTCAGAGGTAGCAGCAGCAGGAATGGGTGTTCAGAGTTTGATGGTGGTATGTAGGTGGTGCTCTGTCAGGTACAAATCATACAGTGGTTGCCATCCTAATCTTCCACTTTACCAAAAAACAGGTAACCACATTAAAGAACTGTAGTAGATCAATAGATAGATGCTTTAGTTATAGAGTGCTCCATTCTGGGGATTCAGGGCGCTGTACATTACAAACCAGTAATACATCACATATAATCCCAGTATTTCTTAAACATAAATCAGCCAGAGGACAGTACTATTAACACATCTATCTACTAATAAAAACAACTTAATTAATCCATTATTCATATGCCTGTTGACAAAGTAATGTCTTTAAGCTTGTTTTAAATGTTTCTACCGAGGGTGCCTCCCTGAGATATTTAGGTAATGCGTTGCTCAAGGTAAGAGCGGCAACCGAGAATGCACAGTCCCCCAGGTGCCACAACCTAGCTCTGTAGAGCACTTCTCTCTTCATTATCATTCAAGATACCACTTAAGTTTGTGTTACCTTATTGTCCTTAGCAAAATAAAGTAACACTTCAGCTAATGTGGTACTTTGAATAATACTTCCATAAGAGGAAGTGCTGTATTGCAGTAGCTTAATGTGGTAACCTTTGCTGTGGTAAAAGCAGAAGATTAGGATGGTACCACTGTACAGTATGTCAGGCAATTGCATGACTGACTAATCTCTGCAATTTTTGTCCCCAGCTTTTAATGGCAGTAGGTGATTTGGATTTGTGAGCACTCCATGCACTGGGTTAAGTTCCAGCAAGTAGTGCCCCCCACAATAGAGAAGCAGCTTGGCTTTGACACACTAGAAGGAGCATGGGAAGAGTGGTTGTGGGTTCAGGATATGAGATGGCCCCAGTATCTGCCTACCCTGAAAGTGAAGCAGAGGAAAATGCAATCCATGAATGTAGTCCTCATGCACTTATGAGGGATTGATCAGGTTACTCAACCTTGGAAGGAGATATGGCTGCAGGTGGTGAACCATCTACACTAGCTAAAAGACAGGTGGCTGCTGGTAATGTTGTTCTGGTCAGAGGTGCTTCTTTGGAGGGTATAACACTAGGCAAGGTATGAAGAAGTTGTAAAAAAAAACAGGGAGTGCTTCAAATGGTAGGTACAGGCTGTCTTTGAAGTGATGGGGGCTGGTGCTGCACCACTCGCATATAATTTTGGACTGGCCAGGTTAATACTATCCTGATGGTGTATGGTTGTCAGGTGTGGTTTTGGACTTGATTTTCTAGAAAATCAAGGATGCACTGGAGCTGTATCTTGGAAGAATGAAACATTCATTACTTGGGCTGTAGGCTGGCTAGGCTAGTGGCCTGTCTTGGTGAAGGAGAATGTGGTACCATTTGACTAACAATAGACATATGGAGAAACATGGAATGAGATCTGGGTCAAGGCCTGGGCAGCTTTTAGCCTTGGTTTACATGCAGGCACTAGATGACATTTGGGTTTGTCCTGGGCACACTTGCCTTAGTCTGTATCAAGGTACAGTAAAGGCCATCTAGTTCACATAAGGGGCTTGCTGGGGCCCTGGATTGTATTAGGGCAAACAATTCTTGTGATTGTTGCAATCCATCCTCTCTACCCCACAACTGGTACATCTCTACTCATGCAAAGTAAGGACTGTGAAACTGGGGGGTGGGGGACTAATATGACTTATAGTTTAATCAGTATAATGTAATGTATGTAGGCCCAGATATTCAAAAGGGTTGCGCCATGCGAAACAGGGTTGCACCTGCGCAAGTCCGAACTTGCGCCATTCTGCCATATTCAGCAGGAGGCAGTTGCACCACAGAAAACATGCTGAGCAACAGCACAATGCAAATTAATGCATGCTGAACTGGAGGGGGAGGAACCATGCATAGACTGCACAGCCCGATATTCAGCAGGGCTGTGCAGAGTTGTGCAGGCGCAACCCCCAACCTGCGCCTGCACAACTTTGAGCCAAAAAAGGCTTAAGTTGAGGGCCACCCACAGGTGAGCTGCTGCATTGCAGGGCGTAACAGCAGCTGCCACCTGTGGCTGGCCCCCAACCCAGTCCCTGTGCTCCCACAGCCCGATCACGGGCAGCCAAGCATAAATCCCCCACCCCCACTGGCCCAATCGTGGGCATAGTTTAATGCCCCCCCACCAGCCCGATCGCGGGCAACAGTATGGCTCCCCGAGCGTATCCCTGGTGGTCAGTGGACGAAAAACCCGATCGCGGGCAGTGGTTGTTTAATAAACCCCCTCCAGCTGAATTCATCCCTGGTGGTCCAGTGGCACATCCCGATCGGCGGGATGTATATGTTGAACAAACTCCCCCAAACATAGCCCTGGTGGCTAGTGTCCCCCCACCCACCCACCCACGGCCCCCACCCATCCCCAGCCGGCAGGCAGCAGCATCCACCTGCTGCCCACCACTCGCCGACTCGACTGCTGCAGGTGCACGCCCATTGGTGCAGCAAGAGCCAATGGGCGTGCAGCCCATGCCATACATGACAGTCAGATTTGTGAATGAATACATTCATTCATTCACAAAACTGGACTGTCTTAGTATGGTATGGGCTGCACGCCCATTGGCTCTTGCTCTGCACCAATGGCATGCAGCCTCACCGGGCAGTCAGTGGGCGGCGGGTGGCAGGCGGGTGGATGCTGCCGCCCGCCGCTGCCGGGGGAGCGGGTGGGGGGCTTCATGGGTGGGTGGGGGGGGACACCAGCCACCAGGGCTATGTTCGGGGGTTGTTAATTTACATCCCGCGATCGGATGTGCCACTGACCACCAGGGATGAAGTCGGGGGGGATTACATCAACCACTGCCCGCGATCGGGCTTTTCGTCCACTGGACCACCAGGGATGAATCGGAGGAGGGGGTTTAAACAAGTACTGCCCATGATCGGGCTTTCGGTCCACTGGACCACCAGGGATACGCTCGGGGAGCTACATTGCTGCCCGCGATTGGGCTGGTGCGGGGGATTAAACTATGCCCTCGATACGGCCAGTGGGGGGTGGCGGTGGGGATTGTACACTGTTTTGCCCATGATCGGGCTGCAGGGGGCGTCGGTCCCCGATGGCTGCTGCCTGGCAGGGTGCCAGGCGCAAGTCCTACGGGATCGGTGCACCTGCATGCTAATGGCATGCAAATAGGGCTATAATCAGATGCAAATGGCTCCCCCTGCACCTTGTATGAATTATGGCCCCATTTGCATGTCACCTTTTGAATATGGGGATTTTGAGCATGGTGCAATGGTACTTGCACCACCGCAAGTTGAATGCTCCACTCTGACAACTTGTGGTGGCACAAGTTCCACTGCACGATGCACAGTGGCTGTGGCCAGGGGGTGATATTCAAAGGAGTTGCTCAAGGGCGCAACTCCTTTGAATATGGCTCTGGACACACCCCAGCGCAACTATTTTGTGCAGCGCAAGGGCTTGCGCCACAAAATAGCGTAGTTTGAATATCCAGCCCGTAGTATATAATGATAGTATGTAATCACACATTATGCTTTATGAATCGGACACTGTATATTGATGCATGAATGAATAGCTGTAATAAGTTAATGAAATTGTAGGCAACTCTGAACTTTTGATCCATGTGTTTTTAGTTTTTATGGTGTGCTGCATTAAGAGGAGTTGTCAGACAATGATATATTCGAAGGGTCCTGGTTTGAGCATGTTACATTCTGTACTCTCTGCTATCAGGGAAATGTATGACATTCTCCATCTAACATGTTCTCTAACGTGCTACCGGTGGTGTTCCATGATATTAACTGTATGCATTTAAGACTAAATCTAGCTTTGAGAGCTCTTTGACATTAGAAAACACAGAGTACAGCCTTAATTCTGCTCATTGTAGAATAAAACATCATGCTGTGTTCCACATTGGGAGGTATGATAACCTGACATTGGTTAGCACGCTTTCCCACACTTCAGTCTGAAATCTGAAAACTAAAAATCTCCCATTCAAAATGGGGTAATAGTAAACTGTAAAAGTTTAAAACGATAAACAAGCCCTTCCGGACACCAGTTAATTGATAAGCAGTATTCAGTCTAGTATTACTGAAAGTTCACTTTGTCAGCAGCCTAGTAAACATTTGAATAAACTAAAATAGTTTTGCTATTTGAAGGGCTCTGATTTGAATACTGTATATTACATTCTTGATTGTCTGAGCATGGATAAAATAATGTGCATACAGCATCAGCAACACAATTGGGTGAATACAAAATTGTACTGCTGGTAAATACACAATATGCACTAACTTCACTTCAATATACTGTACTTTAAAAGTTATAAGAAACAGTTTTTACACCTGTAGAAGCCCCCCAGTTGTTCTTTTGGCTACCCAGTATTCTGATATGTTTGACTTTTTTTGTTAAATTAATAATCTGATTGTGTCACTTTGTAACTACCCTGAATCCCTCTCTCATCAGCAGTTGCTGCTCTCTTTTCATACTGCCTGAACATTCTATGACATCAGAAACTCATATTCCAGTGCATTCAGATGAACAGCATGGAATAGGAGTTATTGATGTCATAGAATGTGTTAGAAATATGAAACTAAAGAGCAGTAGCTGGTAAGGAGAGTGGAACTCTATGTAGATCCGAGGGCACCCCAAAGCTAGATTATTTATTTATCAAAAAATCATCAAAGCATATCAGAATACATAACTGGCCTGGAAAAGAAAATGGAAGGTCAGTTATCTAACAGAAGATGGTCCAGTGGTGAAGATGGTAGAGGCACTTTTTGCCTTACCTTTTCCCACATCATCAACCCAGGTTTGGGAGCAAGCTCAGGTCACCAGGGGTGAATGGGGAGGGGGAGGATTGAGCATCCAGAGGACAGCTCTCCTCTTCCATGGTGTAATGGCTTGTCTTCTTGGCCCTTGGCTGCTTCCCAAGTGGAGGCCTGGGGAGAAGTGTTGGTAGTGCAACAGACACGAAAGGAAGGGCTTGGAGCTGTAGATGTGTGTGCCTCCACATGCACGCTTACACATGCTACAGCAGGGCTGAGAGAGAAAAGCAGAAAATGGTTTGTGCAGGCTACATGAAGCTCTGCATGCTTTCCTCTGCCCCATACCATTGACCAGTCTTCCACCCAAGTCTGGTTGTGTGTCACATGGTGGGGATAGGATGGACCTCCCTTTCTTGGCCCAGCCTCAGGGGACAGTCTGTAGGGGATTTCCAGGTGGGTTGGTTTGGTATGGTGAGTGCTGGACAAGAGGAGGGGATGATAGGGTTGAAAGTCTTCCCACACTGACCTAGAGGAGAAAAACTTCTATGGCAATAAACACTAAGAGAAATTGTGCACTGAAGAGTTTGTGCAGTTACAAAATCTTCTTTACTCTCCATCTTAAAAAAAAATGCTCAAGCAAGAAAGCCCACGGTGATGTGAGGAATGATGGTGTTGCGGCTTCTAAGATCTTGATCGGCCTACTGCCCATCTTGAAGACCAGGATCATATTCTTTAATCCTTGGATACAAGTGTCTCAAGTTTCAAGAAGTATTTCACTTACAACAGGAATTACATCACCCTGTAATCAGTAGCAGTGTAACAAATGGGCCTGATAGGACAATGTGCAAACTGCCAACACCTGATTATCAAAACAATTTACATGCACACATTGGTACATTTTTCATTTTACAAACCTGAAAGAGAGGTTGCCAGTTCTGAATCTGCCAATATGAATTAAGTCATGATACCTTGCTGGCTTGACACAGAAGGCCCTGATCAAGCAAGAACAAAGCCCTCCTTTGTGTGCTGATGTCGCCCACAAAGCCACACTCTCCACTGCATTTACACAGAAGGCCAAAAGTGGGAAAGACCACAAACATTCCCTCATGTTACACCTTGTTGATCAAGACACATTTCTGCTGGTTTTACCATGCCGCCATGACATCTCCCATGGAGACATCCCCGACAGCGACAGCCACAGTGCCGAGTGTCAGCAATGCAGTGTCAGGGATGCCTCCATTTTTCTATGGGGGGTTGTGCCCCCAAACCCCCTGTCTCTAGGATTCTACTCTGGGTCGGAGTTGGAATGGGGGAGCTGATACACCCTGTGAGGCAGTCTTGAGGACTTGCAGAGACCAACACAGCAACATGTGGATGTTGCCTAAATCCTGTTGCTGTGATGGTCTTCACATTCAGGGAGTCACTGCGGCATTGGTATACCCTTTCTGCTGACACCTACAGTAGTTCAGTAGGTTGGGGGGGGAGTAGATAAATGCCTGTAGTTCAAACCTTCATCAAATGCTACAGCACTACCAACTGACAAAAACAAAAGAAAGAACTATGATTTTTACTTTTTTATTACACAAAAATATCCATTTTGTCATAATAAGGCCTTTAAGTGCATAACTTCTGACAGTTATCATCACTTCTCAGCTTTTCTCAACAGCTAGCAATTTAAAATGTAACATACCTGAGACTGACCCATAATTGCAGCAGGGGCACTGCCATTCATGGCACTGGTGAACCAGGTTTAGGAATTAGAAGGAAGCTGATGAAGCTCTTGTGAATTAAGTGCCAGAATGTTTAGACTTGATGGATTTAGTCTTATAGTACTCATACATACCCAATGTCCTCTCTTGTATGGTCTTTGCCACATACATGGTCTTTTTTTACCTGTGACACTAGTGACTACACTATGGTCACTTACAACCTACAGTATGCAATAAATGTGTCTGCTGGGGCAAGCAGAGGACCCACATGGGTATGGGGACCAGAGGACCCATCTAATGCAAATCACTGGACTGGGTGGGAGAAAAAGCAGAGTGAAGCGGTGAGTGATGGTAGTGGAAATGGTGGCCCATCTGTGCCAGCAGAAATTCATGGAGATTTTAATGGAAGTTCCTGTGTCATGGTAGGGCAGCAAAAACATTCTGTGGAAGTAGCAGTGCCTTCTATTGAAGATCAAGCTCCTCATGAACCAGCATCAACAGCAGCTCAAACACCACCACTTGTTCTGTTTTTTGTTACACAAGCAATACACAACAGGGATTTTAGGGACTAAGGAGGCACAGGTGAGACACAACAAATCAGGTAATTATCATAGCATTACTATGTTCACAAAAAAAGCTAACATCTATCAATAACAAGCTCTGGCAGAGACACTACAACTTTAAATGCATTAACTAGATAAAGGTCTTTCATGGGCTTAAACAGAAACATGAATTGCCATTGCGTACACTAACTGAATCAAAGTACGGTACATTGAGAAAGGGCAGATATAAAAATAATGCCACCATCTGTATTACAGTTACCTATATGTTTCACATTTTATTATATGCACTGTTATAGCAATCAACTCAACAGAACCAGGCCATAATATACATGAAGGTATTGTACCTTAACTGCAAATGCAGCTGAGACAACTATATGTTGTGACAAGGTGGAAGATAAACACAATGTTGAGACATGTTTAGGAAGACATTTGATGTGTTTAATTGATTTCTTTTAGAAATTGTTATACAGTACAAACACACATAATTAGTATAATATAAAAGTGCATATACCCAAATGTCAATGTAAATTTTACACACATTTCATTACAAGCTGTTCTCTTGAAGGAAGATCTTACTCTACAAGGCCAAAAAATGGGCATTAGGTAAAAGTAAACTGGGGTAGGTGTGTTATTGAGGGTATTGCATAGTTTATCTTTTATTACTGCTACACCCCAGACACACACTATATGAAAATTAACAACCCCTTGATATGAAGCAACAGGAATTAGTTAGTACAAGGACAGACACAGGTAGGAAACTGAGTAAGTGGATAGACAAGCATTAATATGATAAGTCAAATAACATTTCAAAAAGTCTCACTATTATAATTCATTTTTTACAAATGCGTCTGCACAGTTGACAATTTTTGTAAAAAAAAAAATGACAATGGGAATTATTCCACATACAGTATGTCCACAGGTGCCACTCATGCAGGTGGAAGGATTTGAGGCCCAGATGTACCAGTGTGCCCTGCTCCTGAGTCAGAAGATCTTGGCAGAGAGGCAGAGGTACTAGGGGTTCCATCGATAGCTGTTGAAGCAGAGGGAATCAAATTTGATGAGGCCAAAGAGGGGCTATTAGAATCATGTGAGCCCTTCTGCCTGTAGCTTCAGGAGAACCCTTTGAAACAAGAACCTCCCTGTCCAGCAAAGATAAAGCGCATCTCACCAGAAAAGAGCAAGCCCAGGAATGAGTGAGCAAAAATTGGGTAGTTTTGCATTGGATGGGGAGACGAAGAGGTCTACCGCCAGCCAACTCCACAGGTCAAATAAGCTTTCAACCACCTCTTGATTTAGCTCCCACTCGTGAGCCCTGACAGTGGTGTGGCTGAGACTGTCTACCAGGATGTTGCTGATGCCCGACACATGGACAGCAGTCAGGCGGAGGTCATGCTGGACTGCCCAGCACCACACTCACATTGCCTCCTGGCATAGGGGGTACGAGTGAGTGCCTCCCTTTTTATTCAGGTATCAAACCACAGACATATTGTCGGTCTGAACCAGGGGTGTCCCTGGACATAGAAGAGACTGGAAGGCCTGGAGGACATATAGCACTGCCCTCATTTCTAACACATTGATGTGTAGCGATGCTTCCAGCTGAGACCATGTTCCCTAGGTCTAATGGTCTCCTATGTGAGCTCCCCAGCCTTGACGTGAAAAGGGTCATAGTAGGAGCAGGGGGTTGAAAGGGGAACCCCCGTGAATAGATTGGACAACTCCTGCCACCAAAGAAGATCCTTCTTCATGTACCCAGAGACTTGGACCCTGTGGTTCATGTTGTCTAGCAATTGATCCCATTGGATATGAAGAGTACATTGGGTCACCCTCGTATGCAGTCTGGCTAGAGGAACTGTAGGGATCGCAGCTGCCATCAGCCTGAGAAGATGGAAGATCGACCAGGCTGTTCCTGCAGGGTCTCCACTCTGTCCGATGGGAGGAAGGACCTGCCCTGGACTGTATCCAGCACTGCCCTAAATGAATTGTAGGCACTGGGAGGGGAGAGGTGGGACTTGGGCTAGTTAACTATTATTCCAACTCTGGAGAAGAGGTCCAGGGTGAAGGAAAGTGACTCCCTCAGACTGCTCTGTGATGGGGCTGACAGAAGCCAGTCATCCAGATACAGGCACAATTAGATCCATCTGTGGCATAGGGCCACAGCCACCACTGCTAGGCACTTGGTAAAAACCTGAGGTGCTGAGGATAGGCCAAAAAGTTCAACTGGTAATGTTCCCCCTGGAAGGTGAAGAGAAGAAAGCGGTGGTGGGCCTGGAAGACAGGGATGTGCAGGTAAGCATCCTGCATGTCCAGCGCACAAAGTTAATGGCCCTTGTAGAGCATGAGTAGAAGTCTCTGGATGATGAGCATGCAGAACCTCTTGTACTTGACATACAGGCTGAGCATGCTGAGGTTCAAGATAGGTCTTAGGTCACCCATCTTTTTGGGCACTAGGAAGAAATGAAAGTAGTACCCTCTTCCTATCTGTGCCAGACCCATGGGCTCTATGGCTGACTTTTGCAGAAGAGCCTGGATCTTGTCCCCTATCAGAGATAGAAGCCTTGGGAGGATAATAGGAGAGGCCTGACGGGTTGCCCGGAGGCCTGTCTAGGAACTCTATAGTGTGACCTCTTGCTATTATCTGAAGGACCTAAGAGTCCATGGTTATGTCCTGCAACCCTAGAAGGTGGAGGGCAAATATTCCCCCCACTGGTTCCCCTAGAGGATCTGGAGGAGGTAGGAGGGTCCCCCATGAGTCAGAAGGCTGAGGTGGGGAAATTGGCAGCTCCTCTGGGGGGCTTCTGGGACTTGTCAGGGGGAGTAGGGGTTCCTGATGCTGGATACCAGCATTTGGCCTGGTGTCTGGCAGGGGCCTCTTCGGTCTGGTGTCTCTGTTGCTGATGAAAAGATTGCCTTTGTAACCCCCTCGGTACATGAAGCGGATTTCACAGATGGATTTACAGTAGTCATGCAATTCAGTGATGATATCCTTGGCATCACCTTCGAATAGCATGGATCCCCTGAAAGGGGCATCCAGGATGGAGGTCTGGACATCTTGTGCCAGGCCAGCAATCCTGAGCCATAAATGTCACCTAATACAGACAGCAGTGGCTGTGGTGTGAGCAACTGTATCATAAGTGGCCCAGAGGGCATGACAACAGGAGATTTTGGCCATTCTTACTGTCTTACAAATCTTGGCCTTAAGCTCCTGGTCCTGGATGGCTCTCAGCTTTGACTCGAGTGAGGCCAGGGAAGATTTCTGATAGGAAACCATATGAGCCACATAATTAAGGGACCTGAAGGTGCAAGTGGAGGAGGAATGGATCTTGCGACTGAAATTGTCCAGTTGTTTACAAGCCTTATCAGGAGGAGACATGCTCAAATGTTAGGCTTAGAGGACAGGTCATGGGCAGCCATGACAACAACTGAGTCTGCATTAGGATGGCCAGTAAAGTGTGTGACCCTCATCTGGGGGGTGGTACATTCTGTCTGCTTTTTTTGAAACAGCCAGAAGGCAGGAAGGCTGTAGCCAGATAGTGAATGTCATGTCTTCATGGGGCCCAGTCCAAGGCACTATGGGCACTGGAGCTGTGTCAGTCATGTCTAGATACTTTACAAGCCTTTTTCATTTTGGATCCTGTTCCTGGATTGCCCAGCCATAGGCATTTTGTATAGTTATGAGGAGTTCTGCAAAGGAAGGTTCTTCTGGAGGGGACTTTGGGGACTCCTTTGGCTCAGGATCTAAAGGTGTATGTGTACCAGAGCTGTAGGATGAGTCAGAGTCCAAAGGGTGCCTGCTGGGGGTCTGAACCTTTTTTAGAGGAGTGTCCTGGGTTTTATCCCTGACCTGGTGTCTAGAGGAGCCTTCTCTGGAAAGGTGGGAATCCACAGGACATGCTTATCTAGGGGTCAGAAAGGAGCCAGATGTAGAGGCCCGCACTGTTTTCTGATGGTCAAGCTCCAAGGCTAGTTGAGTCCTGGCCTCCTGAATCAGAGTCTGAAACACTGCCTGGATATCAACCTGTGGCTGCTGTGGAGGCAGAGGCTGAGACTGAGGTGGAGGAGGAGATGGTGGAGGAGGAGGAGGCTGGTATAATGGATAGCCCGGCATCTGATATTGAGGGTTTTGGAGAATCTGCTGGAAAAACATTTTTCTCCAACGCAAGAACCCAAAAAGAAGAAAAAGGACAAGGAGAGATACCGAGACCAGGATAAGTCTCCATCCACTTGGCGGTGACCATTGGTTTCCATGAGCCTGATAGGAGTAGGAAAAGCCAGAAGGAGCATACCCTTGATTAGACATAGCCCGATGCCTTGGTATCCCGGTAAATAATGGGGCTGATGACCAGGCATTGGATAACCTTGTGAAGGGTACATTGGGTACTGTGGAGGAAGATAGCATGGAAAATTGCCCATAGGTCCAGCTGTAGGTGGAGCTAAAGGAGCAACAGGAGGCAGGGCTGAAGGCCTGGCAGGAGGTCCAGAAGGACCAGGCATTGGCCCCATAGGGACATTTGAAGGGGCTGGCACTGGATCATGCACCAGAATGTCCGGCACTATAAGATTCAATGCCTGGCGGCCTGATGGAAGGATGTCCAGCATTTGAGAAATGGTCACAGTTGCAGACATACCCATACCTGGCAAAAGGGTCACATGGCAAAGGGTCACTTGGTGTCAGAGTGTGAGTAGAACCTAACAGAAGACCCACCATCGTCTGGGGACTTGGAGTCCAAGATGGCAGAACCCAGTTTTCCAAGGTGGCTTGGGTTGAGGAAGTCCTGACAGAAGGTCCTCAGAGAGATTATCAATAGGTCCATTGGGTGAACCAAAAGAGACTGACCCGGCGAAGGAGGGGGAACCTCCAGATTAGTGCCCACCTCCGGCTCTTGATCTTCAGGCAAGCCCGGAGCTTCTGGTTGGGTCAGGGGGAGTGAGGAACCCTCAAGACTGTTGTATGTCTGGAAGCTGGCTCTACTTAACATTGGTGGTATACTGCAACCCTGAAGGGAGAGCCTCAGCTGTGCAGTCACCAGAGGAACTGGGGAGCAACTTATCAGCCATGGTAGTGCAGATATCAGAAGAGCCAACATCTGACTTATCAGCCTGGGCCATGCAGACACAGTGGAGCTGGAGTCCAGTTTACCAGCTATGACTGTGCACTCCTTGGTGGGGCTGGAGAGCAACATATTGACCTGGCTGCTGGTGATAGACCCTGAAGAAGATATGGGCCTAAAGAGCACAATACGGGTTTTGTCTTCCACGAGCCCCAAATACACTGTGAATAAAGCAGGCAGGGAGGCTGTGGTCTGATCCACCAGAGTGGTAGGAGACCTGGCAGTAGGGGTACTTACCAAAGTGAAATCCCCTCCATTGTCAGTGGTGCCCGATGGTCACTGCCAAGTGGATGGAGACTTATCCCGGTCTCGTTGTCTCTCCTCATCCTTTTTCTTCTTTTTGGGTTCTTGCGTTGGAGAAAATTATTTTTCCGGCAGATTCTGCAGCTCCTTTTTCATCAAAGCTAGGCAATTCCCCAGCAAGTGGGCTTCAAGATGTTTCTTCTTCCTAATCTGTGTGGCCTGGTTGAAGGATCGGCAGGTCACACAGTCCTTGACCCGGTGTTTGGGGCCTAGGCAGATCACACAGTGGGAATACTTGTCCACATGCAGGATCTGGGTGCCGTAGGACTTGCACTTCTTTTCGATGCATCACCCAGCTGTTCATGTTCCTGAATTGTACCTCCAACTACATCCCATGCTGTAAATTTGTCACTGTTATTTATTTGCTTCCCCTTTCTTCTGAATGTCCCTCAAGATCTCTGTATTAGACCTCTTTATGTTAGACCTGTTTATATTGTATTTTACTATGTAATTGTTTGACTTGGTGTTTTATTCTCTTGTTATGTTAAACTGGACATTTGTGTAAATGGGCATTTTTACTCACATGCTTTTCAGTATAAAATATTGATTGATTAAAAACTGGACTGACAGACCTGAATCACAGCAGTATTGTAAACATCCAAACTGGCCATACTGGGTGCAACTTGCACAAATACTGCTGGTCCGGTCACTTTGGCTGCACTGTTCAGTCCGTCTTTTTCATATCTGGTCTGCTCCTGGAAATCTGTTTCTCAGCCCTTCCTTGGCATGATTGAAAACAGAACCATCAGGACCAAACCAGATAGGTAAAAGTCAGACCAGATAATCTGGAGTGAGTGGATCAGCAATATTTGCACAAGCTGTGTCCATTCCATATTTTACAGCTCTGGTCCGGGTCTGGTGATTTGGTTTTTACTCATACTCCACTGCATGTGGCTTAGTGACACCCTGTACAGATGGATGCAGAGTCTAACCCATTGAAGGTTTAAGTTTCAGAAAAACATTATGCTAAAAATACCAAGACTCACTCAATTCGTGATGAACCCCCACCTCCCCAGCCACACTTAGTCCTCTACCAAAGTCATGCTTAAATACTGGTGCCTCAACATCCACACAATTAAGCTTTTAATGCCATCCTATCTCTTCTGCTGCCATGAGTTCCCTGATCCATTAAGTCCCATTCTGCTTGTGGCAGCTCCCCCAAACCAAATAATTTTCCAGGGAGCAGCTGTTTACACCACATCAACTAAATTACTGCTAAACTCCTTATTTTTAAACATTTTTTTGAGAAATTTTTGTTTTAGTATGTCCATGGTCATGAAAAATGAATTTGTAAAAGAAACCAAAGCCCCCATTTATCAGTTCATTTAATCACAATACAACATGTTATGAACTGATCAGATTCCATGTGTAACCTACTGCAAGTCAAACAAAAATTAGACACACACATGCCTTCCTATTTGCAAGTGAAGCAGATGTGGTTACTATCATTCAGTTGTAAACAGCTATAGTCACAAATTGCAGGTTAAGAACATTCAGTAGAATACAAACAGTAGCCCAGAACTGCCTGCCTGAGAAAATGAAGTTGGTGTATTATTTGGAAACAGGCATCACTACACTGAGGTAGACTTAAATATATCTGGTAAAACTTGGCAAGGCATCTGGATGGGAACCCATAAAATGACTAACTCCCCCTCATGGAGGGAATTTAGGTGGAAAATTAATATCTGTTTCTTCAGGACCCCTACTAAATCATACCATTATGCCACCCACACATCAAATAAATGTTGGAAAAATTGTAGTTCCACAGGCACGCACTATCACATTTTTTGGGATTGTCTGAAAATCACTCTTTTTCATCATGAGATAGCTAAACAGATTACCAAAATTTTAGCCTTGTCTTCCCCTCTGAGATTTGAGAATTTAGTGTTGGGACCCCCCCCCCCCGAAAGATATAAAGACACAGTCAGTAAAATACTTTTTTTTATGTCTTAATAGCAGCAGCACTTAAAGCACTTGCTCAGTGATGATTGATGGGAGAACCACCCCTGGTCTCCAACTGGTACACCAACATTAAACAAATTAAAGATATGGAGGCCATCACAGCCCACCTAAGGCTCACCACTGAGAAATTTAACACCAGATGGCACCCCTATTTTGACCATTTGGAGGAGAAAGAAGGCAAATCAGTCCTAGACCAGTTGCTACAGACCTCAAGTTTAGAGAGAAGATACATGGTAGGATGTTAGGAAACTGAGGGAAAGTCCATCTAAGAAAATACAAAAGTTAGAGGATAGGACAGGGTGAACAGGGCCTGATTTGGGTCTCACGTCACACCATGTTTGTTTATTATTGGGTAACTGGCTGTCAGTGGTTTGTCTTGTTTTTGTTTTTTTCCTTTTATTCAGGTTGTGTAAGGGTTATAAATTAATGACAAAAGAAAGTTATAAAATAGAAAACACAGACACAAAAAGTTTAAGGAGTTTTTAATGTTTATTTAGTCAATGACATTATCATTGAATGCCTTCACGGAACATACTTTGAAGTCCTAAAGGGTCTAGAAGTAATCCAAGGACTGCTGATATACTGGAGAATGGACCCTTCACTTTTTTCCCTTGTTTTCTTCCTTGTTCATGTTTTCTTTTCTCTGGAAAGCAGGATCAAATCAATCTGGAATATGACCCAAAATGGGCTCTGGACCTTGAGGGAAAATACAAAGGACAGTTAGATTAATTTAGCCTTAAAACTATTACTTATGTATCTGTATTAGAGGTGTGTGAAAATAAAATTCTGACTGCAGAATTTCTGTGGAAGCGGATTTTCGCTTCTGCAGAAGTTCAGAAGACATTTTCCCAAGTTCTGCAGAATTTCCGCCTGACATGTGGATTTTTTTCTTTGAAAGATGTGGCTTTTTTATTTATTTGTTGAAAAAAATAGTTGTTGGGCCCAGTGTGTTTGATTTTTTTTTTAGATGTGGAATAATCAGTAGTCATGCGAACATTTTTCTCCAGTAATCCGCGGTTGCAAGCACTTCTTCCAAATGTCATGATTTCCACTTTATCATGCTTCTGTGGAAAAATAATTCCACATCTGAAATAGCAGTCATGTAAGTTGCTGAATTTCTTAAAGAGATTCACCAAGATTAGGTCCTGCACCCTATCTATTGGTGCCTTACCTACATACTGTTGGATCCCGATAATGTTTGGCTTTCCACTAATCTGTAATCTTGCATGTATGAAAAAGTTTCATCCCACATAAATTTGTATTTACAGGGTCCCAAGGACTTCCCAGTTGTTTGCAAGCACACACGATCTGCTGATTATAATCAATCGGCCGCAGCTTTTACATGTTTTTTAAAACAATATAATGGCCACTTGGCAATGAAACATGGCTTGGGCACCGGTCAACTAACAAGGCTGGTCATGGAGTGAAGACAACAGAGTGTGCAGTTTCTCCCTCACCACGATCAGGTAAACAAAGACTCGAGTGTTACATGGGACACTGAAGATAACGCAGGCGTGAGAGATCGACTGCAGAGTTGCGAGGTGTTATTGTTGTTCAGATTCTTTTAACCAGCCATCATCCTGCTGCATGCAGTCTCTGTCAGTCGTCACTTGAATACTTGCTTAGTCACTGCCAGTATTGGGTAATTTCAACTCTTTGGTATGCATTCCCTCTCTGTCTCCTGTCCTGCCCATAATGTCATTATCAAGTAGGCAGAAGGACTATTTTTGTATCATAAATTTCCATATTCAAATAATTTTTTTGTACGAAAGCATAAGTTTTTCTGACTGTAATACACAAAATAAATGCAGTCCATTTTACTTGCTCAATAAGACACTCCAGGTGTGTGCATGGAACATATTTAGAGTTGGCAGTTTTCGATTTTTATTTTTTTATAATTTCAATGGAAAATATCGATTTTTATTTTTAAACCGTTTTCCCAAGTTTTATCGATTTAAACTTTACCAGTTGAACAAAATTATGGGTTTTTAAGCATTTATTTCAATTTGTATTGATTTAATTTTCACTGTTGCAGTTAATGACAGCAAATGTTGAGGATTTACAAATGGATAAAAGCACAAATTATCTTCACATGTCAAAATAGCAACAGAACTTACTTTTTCTATCTGTAAATTTAGATTATTATTGATGAAAATACTTTTTCATCTATTTGTGTGTGAGCAGTGAAATCGACATTTATCTACATTTACCGATTTAAATCTAATACTGCCAAGCCTAAACATATTTTACCACATGACTGGGGCTAAAGGCACTCACCTAAGGCTTCATGCCTTATTACGCCCCACCGTGTGGTAAAATATGTTCCATGCACACCCTGTCATGTCGTATTGCTTACGTAATACTGCTGTATGGCTACATCAAAGATTCTGAACATCATATCAATTTACTACCCAGCAGCACTTATTTGCCCAACTGTCACTACCTAAAGGGCAACAAGTATTTATTTCTACCACTTTTGTAGTGCTCTCTTTCCCTCCTTTGCCCACACTACCCCATACCTAGCCTTATTTCTGTAACTGTAAAGAAATGCATCCAATTCCAATATATTTGTACCTGGTTGTGGAAAAAGAAGGTTAAAGTAAAGCAAACACCAAAGATACTTACCTGTGCACTTGTGATTGTCAAAAAGCCATGATGCAGTAGTCTTAGCTGTTGGGTAAATTCAGGTTCAGGTCACCTGTGGCTGCATCTGCATCTATAAAGCATTACAGTGTCAAACCTGAAACAGCAATCACACCCTTAGTTACAGAGACACAGTGGAATGGATTACAATCAGTCTGTGTTAAAAATACCTTCTTTACCTGAAAAAAAACCCCACTCGGATCATAGCGTCACTTTACATGACCCATATGCATCCGGACTTAAGCCAGTAATCCTTCACTGTTACTACTACACTGTCCACACACACCCCCACCATTCTCCCCACCACCATCAGTCTGTGTCAAACACCATCAGCGCCTACACCTATCTCATTATGATACACATATTTATTTAAAAAAATATTGAGGACTTACCTAGGCATTTGTGTGATAAACACATCAGGAAGCCACAGGCCTGTCTGAGTAAGGGAGGCTCACAGCAACAGTAGAAGCAATGGCAGCAGCAGCCAAAAAACCATAGTGAGGCAAACCTGAAAGGGAAGCACATGTACAGTAACAGAAACACAAGACAAGCATGGATTGATAATACTTAGCTTATAAACAACACCTGCTCTGTCAGGAAAAAACAAGAAACTACTTTATCTTTACCTAATAAACCTTCAGCGTCAGCAGAAACGGTCTGCTGCACCTACTAGTGCAGTCAGTATAACCACTGCCACTACACTGCCCCCACCCCCACTGCAAACTGAACTCATAATACCTGTCTCAAAGATAGTCCGAAACAACCCTTAATAGAACAAATAAATCAATTGCATGCTGTCATTAAAAATTAAAATAAATATTACATACTTACCTGGAAAGTTGGCATGGCAATGCCAAAATGAAGCCACAGCGCAGGGTGAACAGCAGGAGTCAGAAAGCCTTAGGGAATTCTGAGGCATGCCTGAAAGGGAAAAACACACAACAGTTGCAGACATACATCAGAGAACCATAACTGTGAGTATTTTGTTGAGACACAACAGCAGCACACAGCAGTTATGCCAGACTACCTACTGGCAATATACTGTCAATTTGTGTGATGTAAATTAAGGACAAGTCATCTGTGCCTGCAGAAGTTAATCTGCCTCTACCCACCCCCCCCGCAAAGCCCACCCACCTGCTTTAGTTTTAACTTAATCATAGTCTATCCTCAGCTATTACACCACCATGGAATAAACATTCTGTAAATGCCAAGAATAATGCATGTTTCTCAGTCATCATGTTTGTGTGAAGGCTTGAAGTATGTACCTGTGCACTTTTCATTGCCAACCAATACAGCTACTGGCATGACTGTCCCTGGCATGGGAACATTTGGAGTCAGAACAGCATGAGCGGAAGTATCACCAGCAACCATTAGAGATGCAGACCTGAAAAGTGAAAAAATCATATAGTTGAGGAATCAGAAGGGAAACAACACATTAGTAACAAGTAACAAGTGTGGGCGTGGCACAAATGTGCTGCTGGACCAAGAGTTGTGTACATCCTCTCACTATGTAGTGTGCCAGCACTCCCTACCTAATGTGCAAACAACCTGTTCAGAACTTTTGTAACAACTAGCCTGTTCATTCACATGAAATTGAACATTTCACCATTTCCTGTGTTGAGAATCCACCAGAGTGAGAAACACAGGAAAAGTTAGAGTCAGACTCAGACCGAGAGATGGGACAGCTAGTTTAGTTCAGTTGACAGACTGAGATTGAGAAACATGTCTGCAACTGCAGAATCAGGAGGGGGGGGAGCAGCAGGCATCTGGAAGAAGAGGAGGAGGAAGGTGACCAGCAGCAGAATGTGGGAAGGGAAGTTGAAATTGCTAAAAACACCAACAATGTTCAGCAGCAGGAGCAAGGCCAGCAAGATCGGTCTCATGTTCAGCCCTCAGCCAGTGCTGATGATGGCACTGCTAAAAAATTTGCACCAGCCTTCACATATAAGGAGGTGGCAGTGCTAGTAAGGCAGCTGACATCACATGCAAAAGAGCTGTATGGGCCTGTGAGACTCCCCATGAAACAGAGGGGGGGAGCTGTGGGTGGCCATACAGGCAAGTATTGCCAAAGAGGGAGACAGTGTCCAACCCCACTCTGTGAAGCAAATTAAACATAAGTGAGATGACATCCAGAGGTGTGACAGGCAGTTACTGGAGGCAATGGGGGAGCTGTGACCCTGAAAGGGAATGGTGGTAGGAGGAAGAAGACACAGCAAAAGAAGCCAGCAGAGCCCAACACCGGAGCCACAGTGGAGGATGACAGAACATGTGAGTATATTACTTTTATTATTCTAACTTTTACTGCCATCAGTTGTCAGTTGCCATGACATAATATTTGAGGGTGGTAGATCCGGAAGGGATATGAGGAGGCATTTCTTTACAGAGATGGTGCTGGAAAAGTTGAACATACTACCAGCTGAGGTGGTGGTGGCATGTAACACATTAGAATGCTTTAAGAAGGGGTGTGACAGGGCAAAGAGGAGGGCAAAGGGAGGTACTGTGAGGTGACTGGGTGTGGCAGCTGGCTGCTGAATAGAGAGAAAACTGCGTGCTCGAGCAGCACAGACAATGATGACCTTTTGCTGCTATGACAATCAATCTGTTATAACTAGACTACAAATATTTCCACAACTGCGTTTCATTTCAGTATTCTCTTTATTGTTAACAGGTGCTGCCAAGAGCAGCTCTACTGCTGCTTCCAGTACCGTGGAGTCCAGCACCACAGTTCCAGCAGATGGAGTGGATGAAGGAGCAAGCAGCAGCACTGTGGACCCCCAGCCATTCTGGTAGTAAGATGATATTTTTTTCATGCAGATAAAGATTAAGTAGGGTCAGTAGACTGTGCACAAATTGTTATTTATATATAATTACTGTTGGTCACTTTTTCCCTAGGAAAATATCAAACAAGGTTGATATGTGTCATAATAATAAAGACTTCCTGCATGTGCTAGTTGCCTTCTCCCTTTATTCATGATGGACTCCTGCCAGTCCTACAACCACCTCTGTGTGGTAACTAATACTAGCAATTGCTTTCTTTTATGTCACATATCTGCTGTAGCAAAAAAGCACCTGCCAGCAATTATATAAAAAAAAGATGGTGTGGTCCGTAAAACTCGATTTTAATTTACACACCCTCTGCGTGGGATGCTTCTCATAAACCCCTCAAGCTTGCACTTGGGGGTTATGAAGCAAGCCACACCTGTAGTGTGTATAAAAACTCATAAAACACACCACCCTATCCATTATTATGAACATACTAAAATGCCAGCAGAAGTAGGACTCATTGCCTATCAAGTGAGTCTGCTAGAGTGAGCAGCTAGCACCCTATATCGCCGTTGTCCTCCCTCACCTTCCACCACATTGCCCCTTCACCTCACCCTGTCACCCCTTTCTTGAAACTATCATCTTAGATACCATCATCTTTCCCAGTTTGGTGTTCCACTTGTCCACCACACTGAAGAAATGTCTCCTCATCTCTCTGTTAAACCTACCCCCAATGTAAGAAGAAGACTTCTAGTATCTCTCCCTTTTCGAAGCTTGAAAATCGCATCAGTTTTACTCTTATTTATACCTTTCAGCTACTTAAAGGTATCATTCATGTCACCCTTGTCTCTTCTCTCCTCCAGGGAGTACATATTCAACTCCTGTAACATTTCCTTATATGTGTTACCCACAACTTCCAGAATCATCTTTGTAGCTGTCCACTGTACCCCCCCCCCAGCAATCTGATGTCCTCATTCAGAAATGGGTGCAAGCCCAGTACTGCATTCAGTATTCCAGGTGGTGCCTGACAAGTGACCTATACAGGAGCAGGATGCCCTCTTGACTTCTTTAGGAGATCCCTCTAGCTATGTACCACAGTTCTTGTTGGCTCTTGTTGTCACCATACTGCACTGAGCATAGTTGTTCATGCTTCTTGTTATGATCACCCCTAGGTCTTTCTCGTCAGTGGAACATCACAACTGTATGAAATTGACAGTCTCTTCCCTGGTTCCAGGCTCAGAACTTAGTACAGAGCCTTGCACTTCTTGGCATTGAACCCCAGCTGCCATTTGACCACACACTCCTGCAGTTTATTCAGGTCCCCATGCACCACAACTCCATCACCCCCCTCCATGTCATGTACAAACACAGCTCCCATCTTTGTAACATGAATGAACAGACTGATTTTTACCCTGGATCACATTTGAGATATATGCAATGTAAATCTCGAATATTAGTGGCTCCAGGGCCATAACTGATCCATGTGGTACCCCATTTACCAGCAGTGCAGTGCTCTTGATGATGACAGCCCCCCCCCCCTTACCAACACTCTCTGTTGTCTTACCATCAGACAGTTTTTAATCCATGTCACCATTTTTGGTATGGACCCTACATTTTTCAGCTTCCCCTGAAAGTTCCATGCACTACTGAATCAAATACCTTACTGAAGTCCAAGTCCAGAACATCAACAGCATGGCCCTTGTCCATTCCTCGCATCACCTGCACTGTCATAGATCTTTACCAGGTTTGTCTAGCATGATCTTCCAGCAAGAAACCCATGACACCGTTCATCATGAATACCATTCGCCTCCAATAAGCTCATAAGCCTCTCATTTCGGATGGTCTCCATTACTTTGCCCATGATTGAGGTGAGGCTCACTGGCATGTAGGTCCCTGTATCATCTCTCAGACCATTCTTATGGATGGGCACCACATAGGACATCCCAAAGTCATGAAGTACACATCCTGTGTACAGGGAACAGGGAAGTATTGAACTGGTCATACATTAGCCTTGCCAATATCTCTGCCAGCTCCCTCAGTCCCCTAGGGTGGATTCCATCCTGTTTAGGCACTTTGTCCAGTCTTATAGCCATCCAGCACCCTCTGTATTCCCTCTGTAATCCCCTCATCTGTTGTCATCTCCCACCCTTGCATCTCCAGTTGCCTGAGGTATTTGCCCCCACTTCTCCTGCTTAAACACAGAGCAGAAGTACTCATTCAGTGCATCAGTTTTCTCCATCCCCTTTTCCTCCCAGAACCCATCCTTCTTATTACCCACTAGTTGATTCCTGCTTTTCCTTTTCTGTCTTATGTAGTGGAAGAAGCATTTCTCTCCTCTTTTGATCCCCCCATTCTTCCATCCTAACCAGTCTGTATACTGGACTGGTGCTAGTGAAACTTCAAAAAATATGGCTACAATTTTCAGTTTTCTCACCCACAGTGTGATGATGGTGATTATATTACTCATTAGTAGCATCTGATAGTATGAAAGGCATTTTACTGTTGTGTTAATGAACCTCGCTGCAATTGCTTCTGTGGGTTGTTATGATAATCCAAAAAATGCCCTGCTTCATTCTCAAGGTAACCACTGGAAATTATCACAACATGCATATGATCAAGTACAATCATACATTGTATAAGCAATAACACGTGACAGATGTGTTTTGGTAGTACTGAGATACCTGCACACCCCGAGACATGGCTATGCATGACACAGCAGGCAGAGTACCTTCCTGTCACTCTCTGGCTGTGCGGGTATCTCAGCACTAATGACACACTGACTTGTCTTACTGGCAGTGCTTAATGCTTCTATTAAATGATCCCACAGACAATGTTACAGAATAAAAAGTTGTTGTATAAATGTTTTAAGTCCACCTTTAGCACTGAAACCTTGTTAAATAATGTATAATCCTTGACTCCTCCTTAGAGGTTTCACACTTGTCAGTCTGTTGTATGTCTTCCTTCAAGTGCATGCACACCCACTATATTGCATTTGTTTAACATGGAATAGGACAATGCAAAGCTCCACATCATTCTAGTAGTACAATGCACCCCCCCACACACACACAGAATAGTAACATGTATTCTGCCATCTTCAGAACTCTCAGCTTAACTGGTTTGCAAACAAAGAAGATGCACACACATACATGCCTGAAGTGTAGCCAGAAATGTAATTAGTGTCTGTCCTTACCCTCACCAGCCTATCTTTCTTTACTGCAGCATTGGTGACCGCCTCAACAACAGTGATTGAATCCCAGATGGCAGCCAAGGAACAGTGTACGAAGATGAAAAACAGGATCATGAAGATCCAGTGTAAACTGGCCAGGCTTGCATCAAGGGACACTGAACAGCAACCATCAAGCACAGGGGGAGCCGACACAGCAGCTGAAGACCAGCAAGCACCCCAGGAAGTAGAGCAGGGTGAAACAAGCACCAACCAGAGGAGGGACCGGAACAGCAACGTTTTAAAAAAGGATGAAAGTACTGGAGGTCAACCAGGCAAAATTAATGGAGAAGCAGGAAAAACATTTTGTCTAAGCTCAGGAAGCTTACTGCAAGACGACACATTCCAAAGATTAAGCGCTGCTGCCGGTCAGCACTCCCCCTCCCCCAGCATTACCAGATTCAGAAACGTAGAGTTTCCCATGCTGCTGTGCAGGCCAAAAAGTAATTGCCAGTTGGCAGTTAAAAGTTACTTAACATAGTTTTACACCTGTTTGTAACTTGTTCAGTTTTGTAACTAACCCTGCTTTATTGTAAATAGTTCCTGTTTTATTGTATTGTTGTTGTTCATCATAATCACTTAACTTTTTCCTGTTGTGTTTTGAAATATACAAATAATCTGTTCACAGCAATGTACTCTTCCTTGTCTTGGGATGGGATGGGATAGGATGAGATTATTGAGTTACTGTATCTCAAGGTTCAGTGAAGGGTCACACGAATGCTGCAGCAGTCTGACTGGCTTTTAGGATTCCAACAGCCTTACATTAATCCATGTTATAGTTAAGCAATAAGGCATGACAGGGTGTGCATCGTTGCTGAATAATGTCACACCAGTAGGGTGGGTTGAAGCAAGAGGCCATAGGCCGAGTGCTGCTGCCACCCCAGGTGTGACTTTTTCATGGACGACGCACAACATTGAGTGCCATATTGTGATTATAATATGGCTATAATTACTGGCTTAGCCTTTTTCCATAGGGAAACCGTGACATAATTTGCCATTATAAAGAAGCATTTATAATGGCCAACACGTGCACGGTTTCCCTCACTCTATGCATGCCCCACTGCATCTTTTCCCTTCAGAACTCTCACTGCACGCGTTCCCCCAGAAGACTAAACCACCACTCGAAATTGGACTCGGCGGTAAATTAAATATTTAAACAGAATCTTCAGCGGGAAAGAGAAACTGTTTCTACTGCTCACTCCCCAAAGAAAAAAATGTAATCAATTCAAAATGGCGCCACGAATCACAGACCAGATACTCAAATCGAACCGGGCAGACCGCGCAGCAACCTGCATGCATTTTATATAATTGCTGAGGTGAAAAAGGTAAACCCAGCAATTATATAAAATAAAATATGGGTCAGTGTGTGTAAACTCGAAGTTTACACACACTTGCAGGGTTAGATGCTTTTAATTAATCCCTCGGGCGAAGCTTGAAGGGTTTATGTAGCATCTAACCCCTCGGGTGTGTGTAAACTTCTCGTTACACACCCCAACCCATACTTTATTCTATATATAAAAAATCTGACAAGACTTTAATGATTAAGCAATAAACATAAGAAACAAATCAGAAATTATAACATTATTATAATTAATTTAGACATAAAATACAGATAAAATAGTCTCTTCAAGAGCTTTACTGCATCAGTCCACATTGCTTACACTGACTTTTTTATATCCAATTTTATTACTTTGAGCTTAGCAATATTTTTTCTATTGTTTTTATCTTTTTTTTTTTGCTTATCTTCTTTATAATATTCCCTTCCTATTCTCTGTCTTGCTTATTTTCTGTCTTGCCAACATTCAAAAGATGGAATGTTTACTAGAGATAGAATGCAAGAATTCAAACCTCTGCTCAGTTCTTCTGACAGAATGTTTACTCCCACTAGCACACAACAGAAGACCTCAGATGGAACCAGGGCTTTTGTTTTATCTGTAGCAGCTTAAACAAGACAGATTTCCCTAGTTAGCAGGTGAGGATAGGAGGGGGATTTTTCATGGTCAGCAAGGAAACGCTATATATTACAATTCTAAGTACTGTAGTACATACTTTTTAAAGTTATGTATGTGTGTGTAACAAGAGTATTATGAAGGCAAGTAACATTTAATTCTTATGTTTATAAATTTAAGACACTTTTATTTTTAGGGCCTAGTTGAAGGTTTTTAGTG
Organism: Neoceratodus forsteri; assembly: GCA_016271365.2. Classification (NCBI taxonomy): domain Eukaryota; kingdom Metazoa; phylum Chordata; order Ceratodontiformes; family Ceratodontidae; genus Neoceratodus; species Neoceratodus forsteri. The sequence goes on from CM028131.1 coordinate 1,165,079,175, forward strand.
AGTAAAGGTGACAGCCACATTTGTGATGGCAGACAGGAATGGCTGGTACTATTGATTTTATTGTGAAGAGGTTATTGGACCTTCTTCCAGTGCTGCGTCATGGGATATCAGCACTGGGTTCCGAGCTCCTCAACCAATTAGATTACTGGATTTTTTATAGCCATATTATAATGTCATGTACAGCCCAATCACCATGGAACATGGATTCTTACTTTGACCATTCTATCCTATAGCACTGCTGAATGACTGGAATGCTGTAGTCTGATTTTAAACCAGCATTCTTACACTGCTTGTGGAAGAACTATTTTAATAAAAATCTCCCTCTAAATTAAGAAATCATTCAAAAAGTATACATTTAACACTTTTCTTGTAGAATATGTTTTTTATAATAGTAATAAGGCACTCCCAGGAGTTAGATTACCAGTCAGTTAAACTCCCCTGAGGTGCAATATGGCACTCGGTTGCACCTTGTACCACATTACACCCCTTGGGGGTGATTAACAGAGTGTTAATCTACCCTCCATTGCTTAATTAAATTGCCATACAATTTATTTTCTAAGAATAATAGGTTATATTTAACTAAATTTCACTTCCAAAAGATTACTTACCTGTGCAGGTGGGATGAACACATATGAAGAAACCGTGATAGCGGTATCAGGTGTGATCCTGGCAGTAACAGCAGCAGCTGTGTGTGACCAACCTAGAAAGAAAATAAGTCAGTTTGAGATAGACAAATACAGGACATCTGCCTAGGCAAGACTATGACATTTTATCAGGCTTTGTGAACATTTTCTTAGATACGGTAATATCTTTCAGAGTCGACTGTCAACTGTGCTGGCTTAACCAACCTGCTTTCCTAAAATTTTCAGACAACCTGTCCTCCACCTTGTGTGTCCCTCCCCCACACAACTTCTCACTTGATACCACTATGGCACCCTCTACATCTTAATGAATGACATTAGGCATACCATCACTGCTGTACTTACCTGAATCCCTGGCTGACATTGACAGAAAGTTATCAAGGATACTATGAAATAAAAAGGTTTTCAGCAACTTCTTACCTTGTCAGCTGTGATAATGAAGACATCATGAGGGAAAAACACAATAGTAGAGCATTCGGTATGATCCTGGCATCAACAGCAGCAGCAGCAGCATGGGACAGGCCTGGAAAGGAAAATAAATAAGTGTTACATAAAGAAAAAAAGGCAATTTTGATAGCAAAATCTGTTTGTTACTGCTTGTCTTGTCAGACTTGGTGAACAGAACAGTGTCTTATACACACGGTACTGTCATACCATGCATTGCCTACCATGCCTACCCTAACACCAACTATCCTAATAATCATCCTAAAACCTCCACCTTGTGTGTGGCCCCTCCCGCAAACAACCACTGACTTGCTACCCCTACAGCACTCTCTACATCTTGACAAATGACAGTAGGAATATCACTGCAATACTTACCTGCCTTAGTGGCTGACATAGAGAGAATCATCAAGGATAGCAAATAGAATCATGTCCCTACAATATATCTTACCTGGTTAGTTGTGATTGACACATCATGAAGAAACAGTCAAAGGTGGCATCAGGTATTATCCAGGCAGCAGCAGCATGTGACAGACCTGGAAAGGCAATAAGTCAGGGTGACATATTAGTTACAGAAACAAAAGTAATGTTGATATCCAAGACCATGGGAAATTGCCGTGTTGTCAGATTCACTGAACGTTTCTTACATAATATATGTCACCATCATGGTCAACTCCTGCCATTCTGGCCTAGTACCATGACTGCCTACCACACTGACTATCATGGAACGACCTTAACCTTGCGTAGTCCCACCATCCTTTGCTATCTATAATAACACATTCCTGTAGTATGGCAGAATTAGGATAATAATAAAGTAAAGCAATATCTACCTGATTAACTCCTGTTTTTCATTACTGAAAAAAACATAGTACCACCATACGAGACTTACCTGTCAATGAACAGTTCCACAGAACACATTCACTGGAAACGAAAAGTTTGAAACTGAATGTTGGTATAATCATTAAAAGAAATGGGAGCAGTGTGGCACAAGCAACTGTGGCATCAATCATCATCGTATTATGACCTACCATATATATAAATTATGAAAAATAACTTTATGGAAGCAGTGACTTTATTGAATGCAGAACTTGTTAACAGCAGTTTAAACAGTATACGTAACTAAACTTCTACACATGCACACATCTCTCTGCGAAGACAGTTTTATAATGGCATAATATGAATACAGAAAAAACTTACTAACATCCTCCCCTCCCTGGCTCTAGTGTAAGTGTCTGCACACCCACACCGCACTACAACAACAATGCATTTTTCCATAGGATAACCTCTTAGATGACTTGACTAACAGTAACAATGCAGTATTTAACTGTTATTAACATTATTTAAGCAATGCATATCATGATGTGAGAAGAATGAACTGTCAAAGTGACAACACACACCTGGGGTATTGTTGTGCATTCAGAATCAGCTGTAGCATCTGGATTCAGCAGTAGGTTTACTGGAATATATTGGGCAATGGCAGTTCCTCTGTCTCTTTCCTTTTATCAGAATAAAAAGATCAGCACTGGTGGGTAGATTTAATGATTGTGAAGGACTGTCTGTGATGGTGTAAGATGAATTAGTTCTCATATCATGTGCATACTGTTTACTCTTTCTGTGGTTCCGTGTGAAGAGTACTCATAACACACATCATGGCGGAGGTGGTGATGGCTTCCCGAAATTGTTCATCTTCATCGGCCAGCTTGCAGTGGCATGGCACATTACTTCCTTTGGATGTTGTTATTGGGTACAAGAAACATGATCCAAGAGTATGTTGTTGGTAGGAAATGGGTCTTCAGCACAATTTTAGGTAATGCACAGTAATTCCTGAGGATTTAGTTTAGTTATTTGTTATGGGCCTGGCAGGAATCTCAGTGGTTGCAGATCTGGTTAATATATCAGTATCAGCTACAGCCTGCAGTGCCATTTATTGTCTATGACCAGTACTTAATCTGTTTGATAAGTTTTTCCCTGCTGTCAGTCACTTAAAGTCTGCAGTATTCATATTTTTCTATTATTCCAACCGTAGTACTGGGAGCAGCCAGTGGCAGAAAAGTGTAATTAGCTTGCAACATACGTCTGACACTATTGTCAACGTACATGAATAATAGATCTACAGTTCCATAACATAACAATATGCAGCTTATCACTTCAAACAATGTTAAAAAAAAATTGGGGGGAAAATTATATTTATTTTGGTTTATATTTATTTTGGTTTTTGAGGGAGCATTGTTGGAAAACTTGGAAAAGTGCTTGCAGTGCACCACTTTACTAAACACAATGAGCAGTTATAAAAAACCAATAAGGGATGGCACGGAAAGATGTGTCTGGTTAGGTAAATATTTTTGGCATTTCTATTTATCTTTTTTTGGGGAAGGGACTCAGGGAGGGCCAGGAACATCTGCCATCTTGGTGGAGAGTAACTAGAACTGTCTGATTGCTGATAGAGATATAGCAAATTTAAAATCTGCCGGTGAAGTGGGCACAAAGTGGCCACTTCACATTATCATAACACTATGCCAAGTGGCCACAGGAAAGTGCTCACTTCACCTTCTCATTATGACTTCACATTGTCATTCCACCTTAACTCGAAGTTAGGTGAAGTGACACAATATAGGCAGCCCCCCACATATCACATGGCTTACAGTACTGTAAGTCACTTGCTTTAGATAGGCAGGAAGGAAGTGAATCCGAAAAGCAATTAGTTTCACTTTCTCCTTTGCAGTGGTAGAAGAAGGAATCCTTTTGGGTGTAGAGAGGAGAGTTTGTTACTTGGTAATTGGTATCTTGTGATTTGACAAAAAAAAATTATTTTTTGCTACTGATTTTTTTTATATAAGTTTGTTTTGTGTGTGTGACTGTGTGACTGTGTGAAAGAGTATTATGCGGTGTCAGTCACAGTCTGAGGGACTTGTGTGCAATGGACCTGGGAGGAGAGTTTGTGACCCATGGGCATAGGCAGAGGGGAGAATTGCACACACATGGGGGAGGTCAGGTGTCATTGGACTGCTCCAGACTGTTTAGTGTTGCATCTCCCCTTCTGGAAGCAGCAGCAGTAGCTGCACCACTGCCACTGGCGGTAGCACATCCACCGAGTCCACCACTACCACCACCACCAGTAGCAGCTGCAGGGGCTCCAATAGCACCCCCTGCACCACCTCCACAGCTGTAGGTGGAGCCCCAGTTGAATGAAGGGGGTTCCAGCAGTACATCTGGCCCCCCTTAGCTCCCCAGTGTGAGTTTTTTTAACTGTGTGGGGGGAGAAACAGCACCATTGTGGTTTGCTATTTGTGTGGTGTACAGGTGCACCGTGGCCCCCGGGGGACACATTTGGGGACCGGTGGCCAGTGCACACACATGGCAAAACACCACAAGGTGGAGTGGCAGGCTGCCACCGAAGGGGCCAGGTGTCCACCTGCTGGCCCTTCTGTGGCAGTGGCAGAGGGTGCTGGGGGTGTTGTGCCTCACCACTGCAGCAGGAGTGCAACAGCAGCAGCTGCTCCACTGCCACCACCACTGCCACCAGCACCACCCTCACCACTACCTGGCTTTTCTGCTGCAGTTGACCTGCCACAGTGCCTGCCACACAGGCAGACATTGCACTGGTGTGGGTGGCCCTTGAGGAAAGCATCAAGAGGGTGGGTGCTGTGCAGCAGCAGGTGGATCATATCCAGCAACAGCAGATGCAGATACTATCAATGATCCACCCTGCTGCTGGAACACCCTGTAATCCCCCATTAAGGGATTTTCAGGACACCCCCTCCACTGCTGTGCTGTGGTGTTTTGTGATTTTTTTTGTTTGTTTAATAATATACACTTACCCTTTTGTTGTAATGCAGTGCCTCAGTAATGTTGACTTTCTGTTGTGGAATGCTTGTGGAAATCCTGGTGTGAGCAGTGCAAGTATGATGTGCTAAACTGCATGTGTGCAGTCAGTGTTGTTTCCTCTGTGTGTGTGTGTGTGTGTGTGTGTGTGTGTGTGTGTGTGTGTGTGTGTGACATCAGACATTGTGCAGCTTCTTGCAAACATATATTGCTGACTTGTTGCAGTCTGTATGGTATAAAAGAATAGCAAGCAGAGCAACGTACCTTTTGTTGTCACCATCATCAGTGGACTAAGTGATATAATACTTTTTCAGAAGTGTCTGGCCAGAGTGCACCTTAGTCACATAATGCACACATAACTTTTAGGAAAGCATGTTTTTTTGTTCTATGTTCTCTGTAAAGTCATGTGTGCACTGTGAGTGACTGAGGTGCACAGTGACCCGATATCTCTGAAAAAATATTATATCACTTACTCCACTGGTGCTGATGGTACCAATAAAATATTTGTCATGTATTCTTTGTTATCTTTATTCTTGAGATACTGCAACAAGTCACACCATATATATGTTTTCATGAAGCTGGACAATGTATGCACACACAGGAAAGAACACTGACGGCACACATGCAGTTTAGCACAACATACTTGCACTGCTCAGTCATGCTTTTTGTGAAACACTTCAAATCCAATTCATGAGCCCCGACACAAAGTAAAGATTACTGAGGCTCTATAAATATTTTGTTTGTGAAATAGACATTAAAGAGATTTACAAACTTACAGCATTGCACCCGATATATGTGCGCCTTACTTCCAGGGGAATCTTTCTTGCTCCACATGTCCTTTCATAGTGCAATACATTTTTGTCAAAAACTCCCATAATTTCATTAAAGTGTGTCATGTCATGGAGGAATTCCCATTCTGAAAAGCCACCCAAATTCTGCTCCCCGCTCTCAGCTACGTTAGGACGTGATGCCAGGGAGAGCGTGGGTGCGTGGTCCATTATAATGAATGTCCAGCAGCTTTACGAATGTTTCTTTATGTTATAATGGTCAGTTTGTGGTGAAATGCGAGGGCACATTTCCAGTAACAAGAGCTTTGTTAGTGGAAATGTGCAGTATGGATTTGAAATGGATATTCCAAAGGATCCTGTGTATGGTACAGCTGCAGTACCATTCATACCAACTTTCAGCAAAGGAGAGTTTTTTTTTGTTAACCTGTAAAAAAAATAAATAAATATGGGATATACAATGGTGAGCTGTCAGATAAATGATTTATCTACACAAGTGCTGTTTGACCTCGGGGAACTTCATGAGTGGCATAAGCCACGAGTGAGGTGTCCGAGGTCAAACAGTACAAGTGTAGATAAATCATTTATCTGACAGCTCACCATTGTATATTTCATTTATGCAATAGGATGCTTCTTATCAGTGGGAACATTTGGTTTTAACTGTTTATGTTCTTTTTTAAATGGTAATTTCTGGGACTTTCTGGGACTTTGGTTAACTTTCCTGGTGTATGTCCGCCTTAGCGGGTGGTTGCTATTAAATGAAACACCACTCATTTTGTAGAGAACTTCTTGCTGAACAAATGTCATGGTGACAGTATCATGCTACCTTTTTGTTTTAAAGTTATTCACATTTGTTTGATGAAAAGTGAAACAAAATTTAATTTTATGCTGTTTTTGCTAATTATAAAAAACTAAAAGTGTTTATTAATGAAATGCCACACATTTTGTAGATATTTTCATGCTGAACATTTTTGTGCTCATAGTACCATGCTATCATTTTTAGTTTTAAAGTGATTCACATTTGTTTGTCGAAAAGTGAAAAGAAAACTAAATTTTATGCTGTTTTTGCTAATTTTGAAAAAACTAAAAGGTATCTCTGAATGAAACACCACCATTTTGTAGATATTTTTATGCTGAACATTTTTCATGCTCACAGTACCATGTTATCATTTTCATTTTAAAGTTATTTATATTTGTTTGTCTGAAAAGTGAAAAGAAAATAGGATTTTTGCTGTTTTTGCTAATTATAAAAACTAAAAGGTATCTATAAATGAAACACCACTCATTTTGTAGATATTTTTGTCCAGAACATTTTTGTGCTCACAGTACTATGCTATCATTTTCGTTTTAAAGTTATTCACATTTGTTTGTCAAAAAGTGAACAAAAAGCTTTGATTGACAGTTTGCATTTATCCCACATATGTGGGATAAATCTAGGGTGGTTAGATTTATTCCACATATGTGGAAATAAATGGATTTATTCAATGGCTTTTGGTCTCACACCTATTGCATAAATAAGTTTACCATATGTGTTTGACCATTGCAGCTCAGAAAAGCTACAGAAAACAAAACATATGGCTAAAGGAAGTTAAATAGCATAAAAAACATTAGTACATGTACTCACTTTATAGTTTTAGTATTAAGAAGCGTTGTGCCTCTGGCTGTTGGATGTGGTCTCCAGTTCAACTACCTTTGCCTTGGCATGGTCAATGTAATGGGGAAACATTGTCTGAATGACACTGGTGGTGGGTGCTGGTGATGATAGCTGTGGCACATGATGGCATTGCCTTTGACATCTTCCTGCATCTGGTGGTGGTGGCAGTGGCTAACATCAGCCCCAGTGGTGGTGGTCTGAGGGGGTAGTCAAACTCATTCTCTGTGGTGGCAGTGGCTAACATCAGTCCCAGTGGTGGTGGTCTGAGAGGGTAGTCAAACTCATTCTCTGTGGTGGCAGTGGCTAACATCAGTCCCAGTGGTGGTGGTGGTCCATGGGGGAAGACAAACTCATTCTCTGTGGTGGCAGTGGCTAACATCAATCCCAGTGGTGGTCATCTGGGGGGAGGACAAACTCATTCCTTGTGGTGGTAGTGGCTAACATCAGTCCCAGTGGTGGTGGTCCAGGGGGTGGACAAACTCATTGTCTGTGGTGGCAGTGGCTAACATCAGTCCCAGTGGTGGTGGTCCATGGGGGAAGACAAACTCATTCTCTGTGGTGGCAGTGGCTAACATCAATACCAGTGGTGGTCATCTGGGGGGAGGACAAACTCATTCCTTGTGGTGGTAGTGGCTAACATCAGTCCCAGTGGTGGTGGTCCAGGGGGTGGACAAACTCATTGTCTGTGGTGGCAGTGGCTAATATCAGTCCCAGTGGTGGTGGTCCAGGGGGCAGACTAATTAATTCTCTGTAGTGGCAGTGGCTAACATCAGTCTCGCTGGTGGTGGTCCAGGGGGGTGGACAAACTCCTCCTCTCTGGTGGCAGTGGCTAACATCAGTCCCAGTGGTGGTGGTCTGGGGGGTGGACAAACTCATTCTCTGTGGTGGCAGTGGCTAACATCAGTCCTGGTGGTGGTGGTGGTCTGGGGGCAGACAAACTCATTCTCTGAGGTGGCAGTGGCTAACATCAGTCCCAGTGGGGGTGGTCTGGGGTGGAAAAACTCATTCTCTGAGGTGGCAGTGGCTAACATCAGTCCTGGTGGTGGTGGTCCAGGGGGTGGCCAAGCTCAGTCTCTGTGGTGGAAGTTGCTAACATCAGTCCTGGTGGTGGTGGTGGTGGTCCAGGGGTGGACGAACTCATTCTCTGGGGTGGCAATGTCTAATATCAGTACCAGTGGTGGTGGTCTTGGGGGGCAGAGAAACTTGTTCTCCATGGTGGCAGTGGCTAACATCAGTCCTGGTGGTGGTGGTGGTCTGACTCCGGGGGGGCGCACCACCTTTTAACAACTTCAGTTAAAACCTGTCAACATTAACCACATCATCATCCTCAAAAAGAAATCTGCCCTCACAGTCATCTATGTCTGAAGTCTGACCACTGGGAAATTCTTTCTCCATTGTGTTTTCATTTACGTCAGTGGTGGACTGTTTCATGCTGCCACTGCCAGTGACACCAGGATGGTCCATTTCTACATCACCAAAACCACCAAGAGTAGGCTGGGGTATGAAAATTGAGGTTGCAGTCTGTGCTGGTATGTGCCTCTCATTCATTTTTATGAATGTTAGCAAATTAACATTTGCAGGAGAGAGGTTTGTCCGACGATACCAGACTATTGACCTGCTGAGCTGAATACCCTCTTGACACTTACACTGGAAGGTGGCCATGTCAAGTACTTCAGTGCCACTGCAGTCAGCTCTGGCCATTCACTGACCTTTCCTCTCCAGTACAAAAGAGGATTATCAGTTACTGACAAATGTCTGTTTTCAGTCAAATATGACTCAACCATTCTCTGTGCCACACTAAGTCCAGTGGAAGATGCATCATCATGTTGTCCGGAATCATTTATTTCACAAGTCCCCACTAGGGACAAAGCCTCCCAAAGTGGAATGATGCCAACTGCTTTGGATGACAGACCACCTGGAACTGCACTCCTCTTCCCCTTACAAGGTATGCTTGATGGTCCTCCAGGTACACCTTCAGCCAGATTATGCTGCTGAGGTTTGCTAACCTTGGCATGTGACTTCTGTGCCCCAGGAACCATGTGCACCAGTTGCCCACTGACATTTATTACCTGTGCAGGCCCTCCCTCTAGTACTGAGGCAATTCCACGTTTATGTCATGGGTCTAGCATTGTTGCTATGGCAAAGTTGTTACTATGCTGAATGCTCAAAATGTGATGATTCTGGTCTAATATTATCAGCATGTGTTTCAGCAACATACTGCTAGCACTGTCGCTGACAAAATCAAGGCCATGCTGTACACTCACCAATGTCTGCCTCAGCACCCATAGCAGTTGAATTGATTGTCTAATGGAGCCAGACTTGCCACTCACTGCCTGGGTGGCATGTTTAAAAGGACAGAAAATTGTTATTACAGAGTCCATGAGGCACCACTGTTCAGTCATCCTAGACATGGAGGCCCCAGAACTGTCACGGCTAGTGTGCATCACAAGATATTCTGATATGGCTTTTTATAATTCATACAACCTCTCTGCCATATATAAAGTGGAGCTCCACCAGGTGACAACTTCCCGCTTCAAGCGGTGCTGAGGGAGGCTGTTTCTCATCTGCCACTGATGAAGCTGGTCACAGGCCTTTGCAGATCGTGAAAAGTGAGAGCAGATATGGCGTGCAACTGTCAGCATTTTCTTTACATCAGAGTGCTGCAGAAACTTCTGCACCACAAGATTTAAACAATGGACCATGCACGGAACACGAAAAAAGACACCATTCGTGATGCATTTCACCACATTTGACCTATTGTCACTTGCTATGAACCCAGCTCTCAGGGACAGGGGGTTCAGCCACTTGTCAATTTCAGTCAGTACCACATCCAACATGTTTTCACCAGTGTGTGAACAGGTCACATTGCACATAGCAATCGTTGCATGCTGTCGAATTCCTGGAAGATTGCTATCATGACATTCCACCTTACTGCACTGATTATTCACACTACCAACATCACAAACAACCCCTGGCTCCTGCGCCCTGTGTGCAGTTATACACAAATATGAACTCCCCACTGTTTTTCCACTTGTCCACGTATCCATACTAAAATTGATGAATGAAGAGGAGGAATGTTGAATGGCATGTCTTACTGAGTCAGACACAGTATGGAACAACTCAGGACAGCACGGGTAGAAAAGTATGTGCTGGATGGGACTTTCCATTTTGGACAGGCACATGCAGCAAACCACCGGAACTCAGAATTCTCCACAAAAGAGAAGTGCAAAAGATCAATTGCCAGAATTTCAGCTACAGCAGCATGAAGTGCATATGACACTGTATGATTAGGTGTGTAATTCAGCTTATGCGCAAAAACACTCTGTAACATAGGCTGACTTAACTCATTCACACCACAAGAGCTCTTTGAAACTTCCACTACTTGTGCCCTGTATACTCTTAGCACTGCATCCTGTGCCTTTCTAAGCAAAATCAATCCATAATCAGCATGCCACAAACAAATGCTAATACCTCTCGAATCGTAAGTGCTACACGCAAAGTACAAGTGGCAAAGTTGTTGAGCACAAGATTATCTTTCCAGTGATGCTATGCAATCAATTGTAATCAATTTGGTTTTTATGTTATACTAGCTAAAATTCCAAACAACTGTGTTTTTTTTCAGATTTTTTCAAGGTGCTTAGGTGAAGCTTGAGAGACAAATATCAGCCATGCACACCATACCTAAAACAAATCCAAATAACTCCTACAGTATACATGGTAGACACAAAGTATCAGTGGCAAAATTGTTTAGCACAAAATGACCTTTCTAATGGTGCTATGCAATCAATTCTAAGCAATTTGGTTTGTTTAATATTTAGGTAAAGACTACTGACTTCCTCAGACGTTTCTAGACCTGAGTGTAAGTCAGCTGAGTACGTCTGCAGGCGTTATTGGCCTGAGTGGCTATGTTTTCAGACGCCACCAACAGGCATATCTAGGCCTGAATGAGTTAAACATTTTACACAGGGTGTGATGAAAAATGGTTCTGCTCTGCGAATGGCAGGGGGTGGAGTGCGGACGTTTGATGAAGACGGTTGCACAGGTGATGATGACAAACCCAGAAATGCAGTTATTTTGCCAGATTTGCCAACTGGGGTTGATGTACCACTTGCACTAGACATACTGCATTCACCACCACCACCACCAAAACTGCTACTCTCACCAGCACTGGACAACATTTCAGAATCATTATGCTCCTCCACCTAATCATGCCTGTAGTAATTCTCTGCTCTTATTTCTTCACTACTGCAACATTAAATTTCCTACTGGACTTAACACTCATGGAAGGGGATAACATGCTCGTAATGGTTGATGATGAGGGTGAACACCCCACTGTGGTATTAGCTGCCATCTTGTACTGGGTCCACAGTGCCAAGTGCCTATTCTTAAGATGCATATGCTGTCCTCCTGTTCCCAGATGGCTCCCCTTTTTACCTCGACTCACACGCACATGGCAAACCTGGCAGATTGCAGCTGACTCATCATTTGCATCTTGAACAAAAAAAATCCCAAACAAGGGATTGTGATGCTCTACTTTTAACATGTCCATGATGCTGCTTATTGAACTCTTTCTTTTTTTAAGCACTGCAGTAGGGGGTGTGCTACTTGATTTTGTGGGCAGTGCACACCTAGACTGCAACTAACCACCACGACTACCTATCATTATTACTGGGAGATCATTATCACCATCAACTGAAGCTGGTAAATCACAAGTTTTTACAGAGGGGATTAATGCAAACAAACCCAGACATAGCCACCTTGAATTTCTTTTTCTCTGGTTCCCAACTAACGTTAATTACATCATCATCATCATCATCATATTCATCAACATCACCCACATCCACATCTTCTGCTTGGACGCTGGCATGTGGACTGCATGTTGCAACCACAGCAACATAATCATCATCATCATGTTCATCATCATCATCATCATCATCATCAACACCACCATCACCTGATATTTTTTCACCACACTGTGAATCACTGCATGGAAAATGTGTGACATGAACCATGGTGGAAGAAATATTACATTGCATGGTATAGTTGACATGATTATCAGAATCCTCAGGTTCAGTTACAGTGATGTTACAGGGAAGTATGACATCATCTACACTGCCACTCACTCACACTTCTTCACACTCCACTATATTTTTGGACACAATACACTGGTCAGAAGTCAAACTTAAGGCAGCAATACTCATACTACCACCACCAGCAACAGCATTAACACCACCGGCTGTGACAACATCATCTCCTCCAACTATGAGTGAAGTTAATGATTGGGCAGTAAAAAATATTGCAGGAGAAATACCTTTCCTCATATCAGCAATGCACTTTTGCATCTGCGTACTACCACGCCCACAGACTATCTTACCACTGGCAGCAGTGCCATGGCGAGAACCAGCTTTGCTTGCATGTCTCTTTGCAGGCATTTTGGGGGATCAACAACAATATTTTAAACAAATTAAGATTTTGGAATGTTCACTCTGCATGGAGGGACCCTGGATGTGAAGCCAAAAAAAACAACTGTGGCTTCAGCAACAGAGAGATGCAAATTCGCAAGTGAAAACAACACCTTAACTAACCAGTGATGCTGAGGTCACAAACAATCCAATATGGAAAACAATTCCTTTTGCCAGTGGGGGTTGGGGGAGCACTGACTGCAGATTTTTATGGCAGTACAAGGAGCAAAACAAAGAACAGATATTACGACGGCAGTACAAAATCACGCAGCTGCAGTGGATAGCAGGTTCACACTACTGCACCTACAATTACACTGTGGCAAATAAAAGGTGTATTATTTAATGTCACGCAGCACCACACACACTCACACACACACACACACACACACACACACACAATTTGTCTACAAGTAATGTGTAGCAAATTGAAAAGTTCAGTAATATGCCACGTATTGTAAACAACCTGAAATTATGAACTGCTGCACCAGATCCACACAACACACAATCAGCAAGAACATTTCAACAATTACTGACAATATTTCTGTCTGTACATTAACACAGTTTGTTTTTTGGTTATATTTTTGTTAGATAACTAAGAACTCCCTAGTTCTCCAACTTAAATATACCTACACCACAGATACTCCCCTTCCCCAAAGCACATTTTCACTGTCTTTTACTATACACACTCAATGTTGTACAACAACATTCAAAATCCACACACAAACAAAACACTCGATGATGTGAGCACAGGAGGGTTTCCTACAATCGATGAACTAAAGTTTGAGCAAAAAAATACTCACAAAGGCTTTTTTAACAGCGTTTAGAAGGTTTGAATCACATACAGCTCTCACAGCACACTGTCTCCTACAACTTCCTACACACACTAGCCCAAACTGAGGCTGTGCAGATCAATATAGAGCCCATGTGATCTGAAATCCAATGAATCACTGCAAAATTCACTTTAGGAGCTTAAAAACAAGGCTAAGTGAGGCAAAGTACATTGTTGTCAATGCACTTTGCCTTTAAAATTGGTGGAGTAGTGGTCTGGGAAGGTGGAGTAATTTTAAGTCATTGTTTTCAATGAACTTCATGTTACCCATCATAATGTGAATTACTTTGCTTTACATTGTGGACCACTCTGCAAATTCACGTTTACTCCGTGAATCACTTTGCGGTGCAGATTGAGCCTACTTCGCACACCACTAATTGTTGATTGAGTGTTTACCCCAGCAGGTGGTGCACCACAGAACACAGAAATCAGTATTAAACCGGAGGGACAAGCAATCATGTGTCCTCAAAATTTTTTATTTATTTTTTTTCAGGGTGGGGCCAGGAACATCGGCCAACTGAGAGAGTAACTACAACCACCTGACTGCTGAGTGTGAACCCCAGCAAGTGGTGCACCACAGAACACAGAACTCATTATTAAACAGGAGGGACAAGTAAATATGTGTCCTTAAAATGTTTTTCTTATATATTTATTTAGGGGTGGGGTCACGAACATCAGCCAACTGGGAGAGTAACTATGATCACCTGACTGCTGAGTGTTAACCCCAGCAAGTAGTGCACCAAAGAACACATAACTCATTATTAAACAGGAGGGACAAGCAAACATGTGTCCTCAAATTTTTTTAATTTTTTTTTAAGGGTGGAGCCATGAACATCAGCCAACTGGGAGAGTAACTATGACCACCTGACTGCTAAGTGTTAAGCCCAGCAAGTGGTGCACCACAGAACACAGGAATCAGTATTAAACAGGAGGGACAAGCAAACATGTGTCCTCAAAATGTTTTTTTTTTTTTTTTAAGCGTGAGGCCAGGAACATCAGCCAACTGAGACAGTAACTATGACCACCTGACTGCTGAGTGTTATCTCCAGCAAGTGGTGCACCAAAGAACACAGAGCTCATTATTAAACAGGAGGGACAAGCAAACATGTGTCCTCAAATTTTTTTTTTATTTTTTTAGGGGTGGAGCCAGGAACATCAGCCAACTGGGAGAGTAACTACAACCACCTGACTGCTAAGTGTTAAGCCCAGCAAGTGGTGCACCACAGAAAACAGGAATCCATATTAAACTGGAGAGACAAGCAAACATCTGTCCTCAACATTTTTTTATTTATTTTCTTAAGAGTGGGGCCAGGAACATAGGCCAACTAGGAGAGTAACTATGACCACCTGACTGCTGAGTGTTATCCCCAGCAAGTGGTGCACCACAGAACACAGAAATCAGTTTTAAACAGGAGGGACAACCAAACATGTGTCCTCAAAATGTTTTTTTAATTTATGTTTTTTTTTTGTGGGGGGGGCCAGGAACATCAGCCAACTTGGACAGTAATAACCAGTCACAACAGGCAGAAACTGGACTGAATAAACTTTGGCAGCATAGGCATTCAGTCCATTCACTCATAATACAGCTGCAGTCAGCACATCCTTGCAGGTTGCAGACACATAAACTATGTCTCTCTTTCCTACTTATGAGAACTCAAACCCCTCAGCTGTGTCTTCATCGGAGGGCACTGCAAAACTATCTTCATCCTCTGATGACTCCTGTTGCTCAACATCTTCTTCACTAGGATCATGGAATCTTGGGGTTGTTGACAGCATGTACTGGTTTGGGAAGAAATGGGAGTTCATTTTAACAAATGTTAGGTACTCCACACTACGTTCTGACAAGCAGCTTCAATGGTCAGTCACAATTGATCCAGCAGCACTAAATACTCTTTCTGAGCTTACACTGGCACAGGGGCTGCGCTGAGGTACTCAATGGCAATAGCAACAAGTGCAGGTCAGAGTCTGAGCTTGCTAAGCCAATATTCTAGCGGTTCAGCCTCAATACTTAGCACCTGCAGGTCATTAAGCTAAGACTGCACCAAATGGCATGCAGACTGCTGAAGCTCTGTGCCTCCCTCAGGTGGCTGTGATGTGGAGACACCAATATTCCTTCAGTATGGACCAGAGATGGTTTGTGCCATCACTGCTAACTTGGGATAATGAAGGTGAAGGAGAAGGATACTGGGCGAGAGTTGGTTGAAGCTTGGCGTTTGTCCCCTGCTATTGTTTTTTTTCCACCCTTACCTCTGACGTACTCATCCAGTTTTTGACCTTGCCACAAAGGATGACCACATAATGATCCAGATCATCCTTCCCACCTGGAAGAAGTGCAGTCATGCCCTGTTTGTACCTGGGATCCAGCAAAGTTGCCAAGAAGTATGCCTTGGAGTTGTTAATATGAATGACACAGGGATCATTATCACAAAGATGAGGGATCATGTGATGCTTTCTTCCTGAGCAGATGCATTGTGCTCTCGCTCCCACCTCAACAATCTAATTAACCTATCAAAATTGGTAAATTGCTCAATACGCTCTGCAATTTTGATTTCTACAGACTTTATTCATGTCAGGGCTGGAATTGGATGCCAACTTGAACAATTTTGCAGCGTAAACCACAAGAAATGGAGGCCGAAATGAAACAGGCCCTGCTGTCCAGAATGCCACCTAATACCCCAGACAAACAAGCGAAACATGCTAAAATTCATACTGCTAGTACTGGAAAGGGTTCACAGACTCCCATGACTGAAGCTCGACTCTCTGAGGACAGATTTCTAGCAGAAATGGCTACGCTTAAAGCAGCTTTTGCAGACTTAGCCTCTGACATAAAAGATATGCAGGCAGAGCTTAAAGAAACCAATAAGGCACTCTTGGATGTCTCTGCTCACATGTCTTCACTTGAATCCTGTCAATCCCAAACGGAACCAGAAATGACTTCCATCAGGCACAAGCTACAAAAATTAGAACTAAAATTGGAAGATCTGGAAGACTGAAACAGGCGTAACAACCTGGTGATTTTCAGCCTCCCAGAAGAAGTAGAAGATCAGTCACCAGTCTCCTTTGCACAGAAACTGCTCATGAAAATAGCTTGCCCCCCTCTGCACTCGACAGCCTATTCAGTGGAAAAAGCGCATAGATCTTTAAGGCCTAGACTCCCTGCTGGTGCAAAGCCTAGGCCATTCATTTTGAAGTTGCTGAGCTATCTTGATCATCAACATGTCCTGTCAGCAGTCAAGGATCTGCAGGAGGTTAAATGGAAAGAAGCCCCGATTCGGGTCTCCCAAGATGTGCCAGTTGCCACACGTCAAAAAAGGGCTGAGTACCATCCTTCTATCACTAAATTAATAGCTGCTGGAATCAAATTTTGGATGCTGTACCCTGCCAGGCCATCTGTCTTATGTTTGGGCAGTTGGAAAACATTTGATAATGCTGAGCAGGCTACGGGATAACTCGTAGCCCTTTTCCTGGATCGTTGCGCCTCACGCTGAGGCTTCAACATTATATGTCCATAAGTTATGGCTGGAGCCGACTGGAAGATACATTGGATGCAAGTTTGAATCCTGTTCGATTACCCCTGCTGCTCGTTCTGGTGAAATGCTTTAATCTGGGGGACCCTGGAAGCGGGGGTTTGACTGTGATTTTGTTTTGACTCAGCGAGAGTCTGGTACCGGTTTCTCTTATATGGGAGTTTTTTGCTTGCCTGCCCTGAAGTACCCCGTAAAGGTTTTGCTTTTGGAATTATCTGCAAGATCCTTGTGAGAATTGTAGACTTGTTGGGCTGAAGAAGAGCCTCAAAAGACTCCTTTTTGATGCTTTTGGTCACTTCGATCACTTAAAAAGATAGGGAGAATGCTTTAGTCCACACAAAGATGCACACGATCGAACAGCTGCTGCAAGCTTTTCCGACTTTCTGGTCAGTATCAAGTCGGGCTATTGCTGCTGCGCTTGAACGAACTACCTGTGTGGTTAAAAACAAGACTTGCTTTGGTTGCTCAAAATGTAATAGTTGGTTGAATTTTATCCTTTTGCCCTGATTAATATATATCGGACACGCTGTGCTGTGACACACGATCTACTTTTATGCTGGAGTTCTTATTTCGGGATTCTGGCTGCAAAAGCTTTCCAAATCATAA
This sequence comes from Neoceratodus forsteri, assembly GCA_016271365.2. Taxonomy (NCBI): domain Eukaryota; kingdom Metazoa; phylum Chordata; order Ceratodontiformes; family Ceratodontidae; genus Neoceratodus; species Neoceratodus forsteri. The sequence continues at coordinate 1,165,096,942 of CM028131.1, forward strand.
CAAGAGTGGATGTTTGTAATAGGTTTGGTTATGTTACTCTTTTTTTATTACTTTTATTTTTTCCTTCTTCTTGTGTGTTCTATTTCTGTTAAATGGATTGCACTTGGAAATAATTCTTTTTTTCACCCTTTTTTTTCTCTCTGACTCAATAAGCTGTGTTACATCTCTGAAATACTACTGAGGGGTATCTCAATGTTTTACTAGAATACTGAGAAATATTGAGTCTGACTTTTTAGCCCTCAGATTACTAATGGTTTGCTTAAAAACAAATATGATCAGATAATGTTTTGAATTTATCCATATTAAGTAGATAGAGTGTTCGGTTAGGTACCTGTTTTAAGCATTGATAACTGTTAACTGTTAACTGTTAACCATATCTTTTAGGTAATAGGTTGGGGTGGGAGGGGGGAATGCTTGAATGTTTGCTGCAGGAAAAGCAGTCATGTTTCAAACATTGGGGTTTGAACCTGCTAAATCAATATCCCAGGCAGGGACTGCTCTTAGTTTAGTATTGGACTATAATTTGTGGGGTTCAGAACTAGGTCCTCTAGGTCCTAGCTATGAGGGTTCATACTTTGGGAAGGGGGGGGAAGGAGAAAGGAAAATAATTATGGGATTGTCTGCCACCAAGAGAGGGTCAAATATTTTTAATTTTCTAAACTCAGGATTGGTTATATTTTCTTCTTTGTCTTATATTTTAATCCACTATATCCCATAATTTTGTTATGGCAAATTTTAAATATTGCTCCTGGAATGTAAAAGGAGCCCAGACTCCAGCCAAGAGATCTAAGGTCTTACTTCATTTAAAAAGTTTGCAAATTGACGTGGCCTTTTTGCAGGAAACACATCCTCGGGTTAACCATATTCAGTATTTACGTAGAAATTGGGTGGGTCAAGTATTTGGTTTGGGTATTGACTCCCATAGAAGGGGGGTTACCATTCTGGTAGCCCACAGAGTCCCATTTCAGCTTATACAACAAATTACTGACCCTGAGGTTAGATTTATTTTACTGAAGACCCTTCTGGGTCATTCTGAATTGGTTTTAGGGTCTATTTAAGGACTTAACTGTGATGATCCTGTTTTTTTTTTTTTTACAAACCTCATGACTCTCCTTGCCCCCTGGACCACATTTCCAATTATACTAGTTGGTGATTGTAACCAAGTGATATCCAATTCCCTAGACAGATCTGGTCAGATTCAGCAAAAATTAACACTTGGACAAAAAGCTTTACATGAGCTAATGAACTCTGTTGGCATGACACACTCTTGGAGAATAATGTATCCAGAAAATAAAGAATTTTCATTTCTTTCACTTCCCCATCATTCTTTTTCACGGATAGATTATTTTCTTATAACTGTTGATCATCTTCCTGGGGTCTTTCAGACCTTCTATCCTGCAAAGGTTATTTCAGATCACCGTGCAGTCCATCTTCATTTGAATCTTTCCCCCAACATCCATAGAGACAGAATTTGGAAGGTAAATAACCAACTTTTGAAATCTGAAGATCAAATACAATTTCTTCAAATATTCATCTCCAACTTTATGGAAATTAACTCCCCATCCATGCCTAAAAAGATTTTCTGTGGGGCTCCCTTAAATGTGCACTGAGACGTGAGCTAATTCAGTTAACAACTAAGTGTAAGAAGCAGAGAGCAGCAGCCCTCTCTTCTATTCTAGTCCAGATATCTCCTTCCTTCGGCTCCTATAGAGGAGTGGGTAAAAGCTGAGTCTCTTTGTGCTCAATATAACCAATTAATTGCAGAAAAGACTGAATTTCTCATGCTTCATTCTAAAATATCCTATTTTGATCATGGTGGAAGGGCAGGGAAACTTATGGCTCTTTGGCTTTGTACTCAAATAATGGATAAAATAATTATCTCTACTCGACCTCGGGTGATCTCTTAACCTCCCCCCCAGATATTGTGAATGCATTCCATGGTTACTACTGACAATTATATTCAGCATCTGTACTCCCCTCCATATCCCAACAATTAGACAACTTCGCTCAAGACATTGATCTCCCCACCTTATCAGATACCCTGGCTAATTTTTTAAAAGTTCCTATTACTTTAATGGAAATTTGTGATGCTATAGATTCTCTTCCCCAGATAAATCCCCTGGCCCAGATGGCTTCACTAGAGATTTCTATAAAAAAAATTAAAGAGATAATTTCCCCTATTCTTTTAGATACCTTTCATTATATTTTTGAGAAGGGCATATCTGAAACCTCTCTGACTCAAGCTATAATCACCGTTATCCCTAAACCGGGCAAAGATCCCCTCTTGATTCCCAATTACAGACCAATCTCCTTAATTAATGTGGATCTCAAAATTCTTGCAAAAATTCTCGCTTCTAGATTAGGCCAGGTTTGGGGCTCCCTGATAAGTATAGAGCAGGTAGGGTTCGAAAAGGGAAGGCTTTCATCTGATCACCTTAGGAAAATAGCATATCTCTCTTCTATATCCAGGGATTCATCTGTACCGACAGCAGTTGTTTCTCTGGATGCAGAAAAAAGCTTTTGACAGGGTTTCTTGGGACTATCTTTTTAGGCTATTACCCAAATATCACCTGCTGAACTAATTTATACAATGCCTTAAAATTTTAAATACCTCCCTATCAGCCCAAATCCAATGTAATGGTGTTCTTTCCACATCTTTTACTTTATTCCAAGGAACCCGTCAAGGGTGTCCCCTTTCTCCTTTCCTTTTCAACTTATATTTAGAACCTCTATTCAGGAAAATTAAGAACTCAGCATTGATCTCTGGTATATCAATAAGTAATACAGAATATAAAATCTCTGCCTACGCAGATGATTTACTTCTTCATGTCTCTAATCCCACTCAATCTTTATCTGCTGTCTTTCACATTATCTCCCAATTTGAGGCAATCTCAAATTATAAGTTAAATATTGGAAAAACAGAGGTTTTTCCCCTCAACAAATACATGGTCAGGACTGACATTGAACATTTTGGACTTAAATGGAAAACCGATAAATTTAAATTTTTAGGGTTCTATCTTCATCCCTCTCCCCACATCATGAAAAAACTTAATTTAGATGCTCTAGTTAAAATTTTAGCAGAAAATCTTAGATGCTGGTCAAAATTACCTCTTTCTATATGGGGTTGTATGAATATAATAAAAATGAATGTTTTATCCTGGGTATTATATCCCCTACAAATGTTTAATGGTGCTCTTCCATTATCATGGTTTTCGCAGATACAAAGAGTCATCAACCCTTTTATATGGCAAGGGAAAAAAGTTAGAAGAAGTTACTATAAACTTATGTGCTTAAAAACTGACGGTGGTATCAAGCCCCTAGTTTTTACATATATTATCTAGCTATACACCTGACTAGGGTTAGATATTGGATACAACCCCTAGAGAATTGTCCAGCTCCTGTATATTGTCCCTCCTGGGTCAAAATAGAACAAGCACTTTGCTCTGAAAAAGGCATTGACCCCAAGGCCCTTCCTTTTATTACTAGAAAGAATCTCCCTAAATTCCCTAAAGGAAACACCATTAAGTTTCTCACTTGACACACATCATCAATTAATCACTTTTCTCAAAGTGGATGCCTACAAAGATACTTCCCAGCCCCTGTTCTTAAACCCTAAGCTTCTAATTTCGGGCAAGGTAATTAGACCCCATCTTTTTCGGCCTGATATGGGTGTACTAAGAGTGAATCAGTTAGTCCGGGACAAAAAAACTGCTCATCTATAAAGTAGCCAGTCTCCTGTTTAATTGGCCCTCCACAAACTTTTTCAAATGTTTTCAGATATCCTACATGTTGACACATTATTTTGGATTTGGGAGATGGGACAGTCCCTTCATGTCTGCTTTATTCCCCTATATTAGCTCTATACCCTCTTCCCATATAATATCATATTCATACAAATTTCTCCTAGCAAATGTTGCCATTCTAGAAGGTAAGAAGTTCTATTGGTGGGATAATGTTTTAACAGCGACTTCCCCTTCCAGGAACTGGTCAAAAATTTTGAATCATTTATATAAATACAGTAAATGGGACAGATACAGACATATGCAATTTTATATTAATCATAATCTATTTTATACACTGGTTAAACTTCATTAAATGGGAAGGGTTCCCTCTAAAAATGACCCTAATGTCAACAAGCCCCGGCAGACTTGCTTCATATGTTATGGTCATGTGACAAAATCACTCCTTTTTGGCTTAGCATTCAAAATCGTCTTGATCCACTTCTTGCATTATCAGATAATTTTAATCCAGAAATTTGTGTTTTGGAGGATTACACATGTTTACAAGGGAGTCAGAAGAGAGCACATTTGGCCTTAATATCAAGTTGTGCCAAGAAAGTAATTTTGAGGCACTGGTTGGAACCCAATGTCCCTGTTTACATGGAATGGTACAAGGAGATCATGTTTGCCTTGCAGCAGAATTCATCATTGCTGGAGTCAATAACAGAATGGACAAATATAAATTAAGATGGGAATCTCTTTATACCCTACTATTGATTCAGTAGACATTAGATATTTTCACTTTCTTTTTTTAAGATAATTGCATTTAATATGTTTTTTCATTTTGCTATTTCTTTATAACCATCCTCAATTAATAGTAAGTGGCAGACTGGGGAGGGTTGAAGGGAGGGGGGAGGAAGGTGGGATACAGGCAACGATATTATGTTCTAGGACTTATTACAATATAATCTTCATCTATTCATTTCATATTACGAATATGTATTAATCTTTCATTAATGATACTTTCTCAGTTTATGTATTTACATGTTGCCTGTATGAACGATTGTTGTAAAAAAATTTTAAACTAATAAAGCTTACTAAATGAAAAAAAATTATCACAAAGATGCAAGATGAGGTCAGCAAGCTGAACTCCAACAGTGTCTGCAGCCACTTTGAATTTCCCCTTTACAATGCACGGTGCATGGTGTACAATGCACAGCAATGGTATCACCTGGCTCAAGCATGCATTGTTTGCGCTCACCACCTGTGTGTCATAGTACCTGGATAACACTATCCATCAAATACCATTGGGATGGAGTCAACGACATGGCTGACTGTGTTTCCCAATCCCTTATGTGCATGATATACTCGTGGAGTGGCTTGTATTGTTCATACAGCCACTCAAGCACATAAAGAGTAGAATTCCAGTGAGTTTGCACATTGAACTTCAAACGGTGCTGTGGTACATTGTTTGACATCTGTAGAGTACAAAGGTCTGCTCTAGCCAGTGCCGAATGACTAAAATGGCTGCAGATTTTATGGCTGACAACCAACATGACACTAACTACTTCATGCTCCAGAAAGGACCTCACTATTAGATTCAGCACATGTGCAAAACAGGGTATATGATAAAAGCAGCCATCAGTGATGGCTTTGATGGCAATACGGGCATTGTCACTGGCAATGTATGCTGCATTGAATCCATGGAGCTTTAGCCAGTGTGTAATGGCCTCATTTATGTGGGTTTGAATTCTGTCTGATGTATGGGACCATGCATACTCTCCATGCTTAATGCAGCATGCTGTCAAAAACCAGTAGTACTGATGTCTGTACACAGGATACAAGTAGACGAGGGGCAGGGGTGCAGAGCATATACATGAGAAAAGAAAGCCAAGTGTGCAGTAGTACACATATAACTAACACCCAATGATGGGCCACTGGTCCAAATGTCCAGGGTGAGATAAGTGCTGGCAACTGCTGAGTGTGACAGGGCATGTGACACCACGCATGCAAGGTCATTGTACATAGCTGGAATAGCCTTACTACTAAAATATGTTCTGCTAGGAACTTTACATTTAGGCACACCCTTCTCCATCAGTTCTCTAAATCCCTCATTCTCAAACAAATGAAAATGGTAAGAGGTCTTTTGCAAGCATCTTGGCCACAGCCAGATTGAGCTTTTTTGTTACTGGGTGTTTACGATGATATTTTGTATACTTGCTTAATGCTTATTTTATATCTGGTTGCTTAAGCCTCTGAATATGCAGGACTGTGGGTTGCAGTTTGGCTTTCCCAAATATGGTTGTGTGGCTTTGGCTGACTTCAATCATATCGGGGACATACTAACACTGCAGAAACCTCCGTATGGGTACAGATGGATCAACTTGATGTGTATCTGCGTGTGTCGAGGTAGAACACAATAAGAGGTCAAATGTTACATCATCTACTGGCTGTGGACCCTCACTTTCAGTAGTAGAAGTAGACAAAGTGGACTTGGATGCCAACCTCTTATGTTGGGTCCACTTAATGGGGTGCTTGCTCTGCATGTATGTATGTATTCATTTTATTTGTTCAATCATAAAAAAGATCATGACAAAAAATTATACAGAGAAACAAACAAATAAATAGACAATACATTTTACAGATAAATTACAGAAATATTGTGCAAAACAGCAAATAATTCTAACAGCATCTAATTATGAGCTATAGCTCTGAATAGTACATATTGCTCATTTCCTTATTTTCTGCATATTACATAGAAAGAGAACAGTATTTCTAATAGTATACCCATCCTCTGTGGTAAAAAGAATCCTTAGTATTGTCTCATTCTGGCATTCTATAACAGAGACAAGAATTGGCCCCAACCATCTCTGTCTAGCAGCCCTGTACCACTGACATTTTAAAACAACATGTTCCAAGTTGTCCTTCTCATTATTACCACAAAAGCAGTAAGAGGATTATTGGTCATAGATCTTGTTAAATCTACACTCAAGCACACTGGACAGGAAAAAAACAATCCAAAATGTTGCATAAGTATGGCCCATTTTAGGTTGTTCCAAGTATTCTAACTAGTAATGGCAATAATGGTGGCAGTCATTTTCAGTATACTAGGTTGTAAATTTTGAGTTCTGTATATAATGCAAATCATGAATCCTATATTTCTGAACGATCAGATGCTTGAGAAAAAATCCATAGCTTTTAGAGATACTAATATGTTGAGTAGTCAATAGAAACAAATTCAGATAACCAACTGAAATTAATATCTTTTTAACCCAGGACAAGCATTTCAATTTTTTACAGTCCAGAAGTTCCCAATTCAATTTTTCCAACAAACATTTTTTGCATAATGTTGATCTGATAAAAGATTTAACCTAATCCAAAAATTAACTACATGAGATTCAGCTAAAGCAGTAAGGTTAGAAAGACCCAGTTCAGCTCTAACAAACTGAGGGGGAGTTGTTCTAGGGGAAACCAATAGCTCTTTTGAGCACCCTTATTGCTGGTTCTCTAATTTAACAATATATTTGTGATCCCATAACTCACACCCATAAAGAACTTGGGAATTATATTTCACATCTAAACTTCTCAAAAGAGGAAAAAGTGAGTTGCCACCATATTTATAATTAAACTTACTCAAAGCTTCAATAGTTATTTCAGTTTTTACTGAGATAGCCTCACAATGCTTATTCCATTTAAAAGAAGACGATGCCACAATTGTTAAACACTGGTATTCATTCACAAGTTCCATGCTTTTGGACTTTATAGACCAGTTAAACTTACATGTGGTGCCTCCCAATACCATAATCTTTGATTTAGTCAAATTTATTTTCTGGACATTCTGGTCTGCAAACATAGCCTGCTCATTAAGCTTAGTCTGAAGTCCCTTAGGGGTTAACAATAACAATAAAACATCATCCACATAAGCAAGGATTCTGCATAAATCTCTTCCGATTTTTGGGGAGTCAGTATTTGAATTATTTATACTTACTAAGAAATTATTTATGTAAATTGAAAAAAGTGAGAGAGCAAGGATACAGCCCTGTCTCACACCACAATTAGTATTAAAATGCTCAGTTAAGCTCCCCTCACTATTTCTAACCTGAACCCAAGCAATTCTATCACTTTTCATAATATACCACAACAGTTCTCTATTTATGGTATCATAGGCTGACGTGAAGTCAATAAATGCCATATATAACTTCTGGCTTCTTAGTTTAACATATTTTTCTTGTAAGTGTTGTAAAACATAAATGTTATCAAGTGTTGAAAAAGACTCCTGAAAGCCAGCTTGACCCTGGGAAAAATCATTCAATTATTGTATATTCAAAGTCAAACAGTTAAGCAAAATTTTAAGAAAGTGTTTTTTCCATAATATCAATTATGCTTATGGGATAATAATGTGCCAGATTCACCCTATTACCTTTCTTAAAAATGGGTACCATCACAGAGCCCATCCAAGAGTCTGATATATGATTAGTGGTTAAACAAGTATTATAAAAATCCACCTCCAACTCGACCCATTTATGGTTCAGCTGTTTATAAAGTTCATATGGAATTAGGTCAGGGCCAGGAGCCTTGTTATGTTTTAGACTATCAATTGCCTCACTCACTTCCATTTTAGAAATAGTAAGCTTTGATACCACATTTAGCTCAAATGAGGGTGTAAGCTTATGTGAATCTTGAAATAGAATCTGTGCATAATAGTTACACCAATCCCTATCACCAGTAGCACTCTCTATGTGGTTTGTAGCTTACTTACATCCATAGGCTATCAGTCACCAGAAGGTTCTATCATCTCTATCTCTAATTGCCTGATTCATTAATTGCCATTGATGAAAATAATATTGTTTCTTTTTATCAATTAATAATTTCCTGTATTTATTTCTATCTATTCTTAATTGAGCTATGTTATTAAGAGTAGATGAATTCTTGTACTTCCGCAACTGTACACTCAACAAATGCTTCTGAGTAAAACATTCAATATCAAACCAACATTTCTGTTTTGTTTTACTATTATTTTTAAACACCTCCGTATAGATATCCTGTTGAATCCTTCCCAAAATTTCAAGCATATGATTATTTTTAATCTTGAAATCGGTGGTAATAATTTTATTGTATTTATCAAAGAGTAATTTCAAGTTTGGACAAGAATCTAAGTCCAACATACAAGTCCAAATTAACCTTTTCCTGCCACAAACCTCTATATTAGCCTTATTAATAGTTAGCAGGGTTATAGAATTATTTCTAATTAATTTGATGTTAGCAGTCAGACAAACAGGATAATGATCGCTCTTTATCCTGTCATCAATTTTAAGTGTCAGGCACAAATTCAAAGGACCTCTCCATTGTGCTAAATCTATGAGCAATTCAGCCACAGCAGAATGAAATGTGAATTCCCCATCAGCATCATCACGCAGTCTACCATTTAATGGAAATATACCACTTAATTTAAGCATTTCAATTAACCTTTTTCCATTACTATTAAAAATCAAATCTTTAGATCTCTTAGGAAATTTAACAGCTTCGGGATGGATAAAACCTAATATCATGTCATCAGCCAACCCATCATAATGACTAATTCTTGAATTGAAGTTACCGATCAGTAAAAATTGGTCATCCAGAAAATATTCAGCAATTTTAATAATTTGACCCTCTAATTTGTGCCAAACTTCTTTATCAAAAAATGTTAAAGTCTTAGGTGGAATATAAGTGTAACATAAAATTATTGAAAAAAACATCACCTGATAGTCTAATAATTACATAATGCTTATTTAGCTCTATTTGAGAGCAATAGGCAAAGACATTAATTTTAACATAAATAATCAGACCCCCGGCTCTTGTCCCAAATTTAGACATCTTACTCCCTTGATACTGAAAGATTTGAAAACCATCCATTTTAATATCATCATACGTAGCATGCCAGGTTTCCTGCAGGCAAATCACAGAAAAGCCAGATAGATATTCAACAAATTCAATATCCACTAATTTGGCCCCAAGCCCAGCAATATTCTATGATATAACAGTTAGGTGATTAAGTAAATCCTTTGCAGTCTGACCATTTCGTATACTAATTGATAAGTCATGAATGGGGTCTGTGATTTTTGAGCTTTGTCAATCCACCAAATCTGGAAATGTCTCAAATCTATTTTCAAGTCTCAAATCAGTCCAGCTACTTTGCCTGGAATCCTGTGGCATTGGTTTGCCCATAACAGACTGAGTCTGGATTTTAACAACCTATTTAGTTTTAATCAATACAGGTTCATCAGAAATCACTGAAGAAACAATAACATGGATTCCCAAGCTATTAAGAAACGTTGACTTCACCAGGATATTTTCACTTACTTCCTTATTATAACATAGCACATCAACCTGGCAATCATGATGTTAGCTAGGATGTCTAAGGATATCCAAAATTCCATTTCTTTCAATCTGATCCCAATAATATTGGAAAGAAAATTACAAAGTGAAAATCTTAGCTTATCTCTGGTCTCTTTATATATTCATCTCAGGCCAAATAATGTGAGTGAGATAGGACTGTATCCAGCATCCCCCATATTCATTGGTTTAACACAACCATCCACTAGCTCAAAACTCAAGTTACCAAAAGATGACCCCTCAACATTTCTCCAAATGTAATATAGTACTCTTTTATGATAACTAAAAACCTTAATCACTGTAGACATCTAAACAAGAGATGTATCTCTGGTGAGGACAAAATCTCCATCCTCCACAGAGAGACCCACAGTATCTCTAAAAATAGATAAAACCTGTTTTTTCAAAAGTTCCTCTGACCCATTGTCCTTCAAATGGAGGCCCAAAATTCTAATATAGCTCTTACAATCAGGTATACTTATAGGTCTAACATTGCTAACATCATTAATAACCTTATTCTCATTGGAAACTTCCTGACCTTTATTCATTCCAGCCTTTACTTCATTGTCATGCTGGCTAATTGTTTCATTTCCCAGCACATTAGTTTGTACTGACCCAACAAAAAGTCCCTGTCTCTTAATGGGTTCAGTACATTCAATAATTTCTACATCAGATAGGTTATTATCATCAATACATGGCACTTCATTTGAAAAAAAAAAAAACTATTTTTATTAATTCTGTGTTTCCTATTTCTCTTATTGTTACCAGAAGGACTACTAACATTGTTATTATTAAAAATATTTCCATAATGTGCTATGTTGTTGTTTTCTTAATTTTCTTATCAATCTTCATTTCCCTTTAACTTTATCCTTATTAACATTTTCTCTGTTATTTGTTCCAACTTGATAATCCTGATTAATTGGTCTACCTTCATTGACTACCAAGATTCACTGACTATTAACCTTAACTGTTAAAGAATCAAAACTGTTAGCAATCACAAGACTACCTGGGTCTTCCGCATAAATCATGGACACGGAAACAGTGTCTCTAGATGGAAAATTATTGTTTAATAGTCTAGTTAAATTCTCCAACTTGGCTCCATTGATTGCTATGTTTGTTTTCAGATTATCCAACTCTTCATTCACCAACACAAATTGCTCCATCAGGATTAAGTTAGCTGCATGTTGATTCTTCATTATGTCAATTAAATCCTGAGTAAGTGCTGTGGAGTAATACATCATTGAGGTATTTAAACATTCTCCATTGGAGTTGCTAGGGCTAACTGAATCAATAACAATTGGTATGTGATTATCTGAGAGACTATCTCTACATTTGGAGTACCTTTTGGATTAAAATCTGCATTTAAGGATTTTAAACCCAATATTGTATGTTGCAGGTCCATCATTATTTCACCTAAATTGGTGTTGAGAACAGTTTTATTTCCCACAGAGACGTAGTTAATAATAGACCTGACTGTACTAAAACTATCAGGAATCTGAAGACTCACATTAGAACTTGTTTCAACTCCAGAAAGCAACCAATTATCTGGCTCAGAGGGAGCCACTGGAGACCTTACAGAGGCTCCTACCAAAGGAATATGAAATATCCCTTGTTTAGTATTTTGTAAAATCTGTAGACCCTTCCCCTTTTTATCTGGAGATACTGCAACAAGTACAGAAATCAGGTGATCCTTACAATCTTTAGAATAGTTTAAATCATCTAATTTGGAACTCACTGGATCTATTGAAGAAATGTTAACAGAATTTACAAAGTCTGTAAAAGCACAAAATGTTAAAACCTTCAACTCTTGAGAATCCACCATACCCAGTACCCCTCCCTGCAATCTCCCCAAACAATCCTCATTATCCTCAGGACCCCTAATTGATTTGGCAACACAATGAGCTAGAATACTTGTTTGCTTGCTTTGCTTAACTTGATTGGTCTGCTTAATTGGTATAGATATACCATAATATTTAACCATTAGTATAGGTATATTAGAATCAATCAGTCCAGACTGTAATGTTAAGGTATTTAGAAGATTTGAGGATTTGTTAACATAGGATTCAGAAATTACTATTTCTTTGCCACCCTCAAATGCACTTCTCCTTTTCTTTTTTTTTTGAAACTTTTTAGAACTAACCTTAGTAAAAGCATCCAACTTCTCAGAGCTATAGCCAGACTTAGTAAGATTGTTAAGATTATTGCCACCATTATTTCCGTTATTGCTGTATTTATTAGCCATTTTAATTTTGCTTTTGTTTTTACTTTCATTTTTTGGATTCCTTTTACTCTCTCTACCAGAGGATAAAGAAGGAGAAAAAGGAACTGCATCTGGATTTAAAGTCCCGAAGCATCCTCTCAAATCGCCTGCAGATTGAGCTCTTGTAACCACCAAGTTTCACAAAAATTCACAAAAATGTATAAATGTGTGTATACCACAATAAAAATCAACATCCAAAAAGGACTAGATTGTACTCAAATATACTATAACCACTAAGATTAGATACAAAAGATACACAAATATGTATCTATCTAATAAATTATACATCCATATCTAAAAGGTAAATTCAAAAAGTGTAATAGTTAAGCTCTAGTTATACTCTAGATTACATCCAGATCATCTCCAGAGAAGTCCAAAAAGTAACCAAAGTTAACTAGTTTTATAAAATTACAAAATTGCTAAAGTCAATGGAATCACTAAAGAGTCACTAGAGATTAAGAAGAAGCATTAAACATTATATAGACAATTCAATTCAGTTCAGTTTTGTTGGGTTCGGTATGGTTAAAAAAAAAAAAAGACTTAGCTCCCAGGATACACTAAGAGGCATCTAGTTCTACCAGATTGTCCCGATTGTCCAAATTGTCCTTCTTGTCCACACAAACATTTGGCTGTACACCTTTTAAAAGTATTCAGACCCCCTCACAGCTTGACCAGAGAAATAATCAGGTTCCACAGTACCACAGTTCCACAACATGGAAGCGTCCACTTTCCAAAATCTTGTTCTTATATAGATAATGGTAACCATGCATCCATTTAACTCTCTGGGTAGTTGAAATTTTCAAGTCTTTAACAGGAGGCTAATAAAATCTAGAAAAGGGCAAAGAAATTGTTAAAATCTAAGAAACTACAGCTCTTAAAATCCCATCACAACCCCCCCAAAAAACTTACTTTGTCATCACCAAAGGTGGGCAGATTGTGCGAGCAGCCACAAGTATCAGCAATAAGAGAAAACAATCCTCTCAATAGGGAAAGGCACAAAAGACAGTGCAGGCTAAAAACACATAAACAGCACAGGCTAGAAAGCACAAAATGAAGAAAAACCTTCTGGACGCTGTGCAAGCTACTAGCACTGTACAAACTGTTATACTCAATGAACCTTACTGAATGCGGCCTACTTCTTCATCCAAACGATCTGATGAAGAGAACACCACATGTGTGCGATATACACACTGCACACATGACAACAGCCACATATCAGAAGAAGGAATCAGCAGTTGGGCACAAAAATAAAATGAGATTCAAAAACCAAAAATAAGAAACTAAAAAAACTAAAACAAGAGCTGGGCTAAAACACAACTAAAATGCAACTAAGTTGGGGGAGGAAGAACTGATTCACTCAAAGCAACCCACAAACAAACTCACAGCGATTCGGCTGTTTGCTTACTGTATCACAATTATCAAACAATAGGACTGTAGCCAAAATGAGACCGAAAAACGACAGAGAGTCTATATGACTCTTTTATATATCCCAGCAATAATAGTAGTAATGACAGGAACTAAGTTGCAGTCCATTTTTCACTCATCTCAGACTTGAACCTTTCCGAGGGGCACCTCAATTTTCAGTCAATCCAACCCAACACCACAGGTTTTCATTTTGTAAGGAAAAACAGAGAACACCTGAGAGGACAGCCAGCTGGGGCAGAACACAAGAAAATCCAGCATGGACTACTATGTTTTTTTCATAGGTGGCATACCTTTTAAAAAAAGGAGAAACATTTTTAGCAGTCCCTGCTTTCAACATTTCTCCACAGCTCTGCAGTGTGCAGTTCTGCCAACAGCGCCTTTACTTGTGCTCTGGCTCTGCATGTGACTATACATGCCACTCATGCCATAGTGTCAACCTGGTTAGCCGTGGCTAATTTTGGAACATTAGATGTTGTACACTGCAACACTGTCATCAGAATCATCAATCACAAAGAAATCTCACACCAATGAATGTCCCCCTACATGTCGGATTTTTCTGGGTGGTGGGGCAGATTGGGATGGTAACACAGACATAGGGGTGGGCAAAGTTGTTTTCTTGGCATGCTGCTGCTTTCCCCACAGATCTCATTTTTGATACTTCCTGACTCTTGACCATAGCAGGTTGCTGCTTTGAGACTGATGGAAGAGGAATTACTTTCCCTTTGCCAATAACTGTTTTGGCTGCTGCTTTTGGACACGGTGGCTGCCAACTAGGGTCTAATACTGAATCATCACCCTCACAACCATAATCAATGCTAACCTCCATGCTTTCTGTAGTTTCCATTGGAGACAGTAAAGGCTGGCTATATACAAGATCTGCTTCTTCAGTAACATTCGCTTCAACATGAACACTGCCACTAACAGTGTGTTTGCTATGAGAATCTTTCTGCTCCTCAGACACATTTGAAAGTGGTATCTGCTGTTATTCATTATCTACTCCCCCAGCAGTAACTGGTCCTGCAACATATTTACTGTCATACTGCCTGCAACTGTACCAAAACCCTTCTTGCTCTTAGTCACTACCAGCTCCTGAGTTAAATCATGGGTCTCCTCGGACTGAGACAGTTGACTATTTCCAGGCTCATTCTGAGACCCCTGGGACTCACACAATAGTCTAGCAACATCAAATGCAGTCTTTTTAAGCTGCTGTTTAGAGCAATGAACTACACCAACATTGGGAGTAGCAGTACTGCACTGAGTGCCAAAGAAGCTTGAGGGTTTGATTCTCTGTGAAGCCAACACTGGCACAGCATGTGATCTGGATGGCATTGTAGTACCAGTATAACTTGCAGTGCAGCTAACAGTAGCACCTTCCAAAGAACCCTCTCCATGCCCTTCTGACACCCTTTTGACTGATGCAGTACCTTTGACACTTCAACATTTTCCACGTCCTCCACACTTACCACTAGCTTTGCCTGACATCTTAATGCCTGTACTTTGCTGGACCCTAAAATACCAGAAAGTATTACAAAAATAAAAAAAGACACTAATAAAGAGACAGACTGCATAAGGCAGAGTAACACAAGATATTGTGTTATCCAAAAAATTATGAACTATCTGTGAGACTGTGACACAGCAGTCAAGTACAGATAACAGGCAGAAAATTATGTTTCTTCCACTGAAGAAACTGGTGGATTTAATCACTCAAAAAGACTGTTCTGTGCTGCAGAACTAACACAGCTCTCCCCTCTTCAGAAATCAACTTCACAGTGAGTAGCTACATGGTAAGAAATGTGTGCTGCCTCCTCACCCAGAACCCTGAACCTCATGTGTCTGCAGAGCTGAAAAACATGTGATCTGATCTTGTTGTGATGTAATTTGATCTTTCCGTGGAATTTCTGTGCAAAGCTGTGGAATTTGCATTGAATTGCAGACTTTTAACTAAGGCTGCACACCATGTGACTGCAGAACTGAAAGCAATGTGATTATCTGTAGTTGAGGAAAACAATGGCCTATCTGTGAGATTTATGACTTAACTGTGGAATTTCAGGTTGCACACCATGTGACTGCAGAACTGAAAATCATGTGCTCAGTACTACAGTACAAGTCACATTAAACTGTTCATCCAATGAGTTGTTTTAACACTTCTGACTGAGTTGCATAAGTGTTGCTGGATGCAGTACAAAGCCCTGCACAAACTGTTTCTTAAGAGTTAAAACTCAGTTTTGCATTGCATTGTGACTGTACTGCTAATGCAGTCTAAATGAGTTGCAAAAGCATTTTACAAACATTGCTCTTAAGCTGGTTAAACACTGAAAAACAATGGAATATGAGTTGCTAGTGCATTGCCAGCTGTAAAAAACAATGCTAAACCAACTCATTGGTGGAACAGTTTAATGTGACTTGTACTGTACATGAAGAAAAAAAATTAACTTTCTGTGACATTTAGATGCCAACTGGGGATGTTTTTTTAATACCGCAGAATTCTAAGAAGCAGAATATACAACATTTCAGCAAAAAAATTATAAAAAAACACACAAAAACAATCGCTTTAGGACAACACAGTTAAGGTGCTTAACAGACAAGGAGACTGCATTCAGTATGTGACCATTACAATTAAGATACCAGCTTCTGAAAATGAAATACATATACACATTGATGACGGGAAAGAATATCACATTTTATATTGAAATAGTGGAAAAAACATGCCTTTGTAAAACTATTAACCAGAAATATTATTTCCGCAGTTTTGACAAAACATCCGCATATACAAGTGACTTTTTCACAGAACTAGGCAGAACTCCACATGTCTAAGGCGAAAGTTTTGATTTCTGCCATGGGCGGAAGGGCAGAAAATGCAGCGAAATTTTAAATATTTTGCAGAACTTCTGCTGTGGTAGAAATCCACACTTTTGCCCACCCCTAATCTGTATGTAGTTTATGTAACTCCAGGGAGGCAATGTTCCTGGTTATAAATTGTATTGTCTATAAGGTATTGACTAATAAAACAGTTTTAAGTAAAAAAAAAAGGAAACAGGCATCAGTGGGACTCTTTGCTATGGAATGTCTTGCAAAGTAGCAGAATGACTGCTTTTAGGATGTTGGTGGTGTCAAATGGCTTAATGAAGTGTTCATAACGGCTTGGGGAACAGCAGAGTGTATTTGTTATGCAAAAAGCTCCAGGAAGTGTTTAGTCCATTCTACTTTCAGTAGCTTTCTATAATATCTGTACTATCAATTGATAATCTGACACAGAATGATTGCCAGAAGATAATGAACTAATTTTCAGTGGGCTCAATTAACTCCTCAAGCCAGAGGAAACATAGTGCTCTACAGCTTCCTAGACACACACAGACAGTGTAGTAATGAGGCTTCAGTGGAGGAATCTATTTTTAACACTCTGTCATGTTGTTTAGTAGCAAAAATGACATCAGCCCTTTTCTGAATGCAAAATGTCTGATGGGCTACACCCACAGTCATAAAAATGAAGTCAAGATACTCAAAGTACAGTGACAAAAATAATTCATAAAAACACACCTAACTTTCTATAAAACTAAGTAACAAACCACAGAAATCAGGAAAAAGACATTCAGACAAAACATTGACTACAACAATGCTGCTTGCTAAAACAGAAAGGCTGCCTAGCCTACCTTTTTACAGCTGTATGGTGGAGCCATGCTGATGTGTTGTTATGATGTAGGAGAGAGAAGGGACAGAATAGCGACAGCAAATGATGGGGGGATTGTATAGTGTTGTATACTAAATGGAGGAGTGCAGCCTGCTGCTGATGAGCTGGCAACCTGGAGTGGTGAATGCAGTCACTGCTTGGAGTGGTGATGGTCCTGGGTTTGGGACTGCCTGCAGGTACATATTTTTGAGGACATTTTTGGCTATTACAATTTTTTTTGTTTGTTTTTTGTCCTCTGGTTCCCCCGACTGTGTTGCCCTGGCCATTGTATTCTTCCTGCATACTGTAGCCCCCCTCCCATGTATTCTCCTATCCCCCAGTATCCTTCCCCAAGAGTTAATTACATTAGGATAGGGGGCCCACAAAGGATGGTGTGGGGGCCATAGTCCCATGCATTAAACATTTGTTATTACCGCCCCCCCATTGCACTGTATTAGTGTCATTTCTGTGTTGTGAAGTGCTGTGGTGGCTGCTGTTTCATGAGGTCTCTGCACCCTAATTGGTACCCTCAGAGGTACACTGTAGACAGCTAGCACTTAAGCATATGTTATACTAACATATAGGGCTAAAGGCATCTACCGTACAAGAGTAGATGTCATGATGTGAATTCATATTGTTGTAATACACTTTGCTTGCTAATAAATATATTCTGCTTTGCATTTTCTGTGTATTTCTTACTTGTAAGATGCCAAGACACCTGTGTCCTTGGAGTAATTATAATATGTAAGATGGCATTGCCACCTTTTGGTGATTTGTACTACTACTACACTGAGTTATGTAAGACTCTGTATAAGAACTCTTTTGTTCTCAAACTGATGACTTTACAGAATTGTATAATGTTATCTTGGACCATGGAGCCACCTCTAATTTAGCCAATAGTACTCATCTCTGTAGCTAGAAATGTTTCTATCTTACAGTAACCATAGTAATTATCATAGGTATATAATGTAATGCACAAGCCTTATACCTTGAAGACTTCAGGAGAGACCTCAAGATACACAGAGAAACCTTGAGGTATAGGGAACGCTTAGCACTGGCTCCCGGTTCGTATTGGTAAGAACTGCTTAGGGCAACTGTGATTTATCTTTTTGGTAGCAATAAACTTGTTTATTACTCTAATGCAATGTTTCTGTGATTACTGGCATTCCCAATATCGTCAAGAATCTGAAAGTGAGGTTTAGACCTCCTAACGCTGCAGAGCTGATTTTGTGTTCCTTAAAATATATTCACTTTTGCACAAGCCACCATTATATGTTTGCTATTATGACATCGAACTGTGAATAACTAAGATGTTGTGTCATGCAGTATGTATATTTATTTATTAATACAATTTTTGCTAAAAAAGTTACAGAAGCAGAGGTCTCAGAGGTAACAAAACAGAAATCATAGGGATGTAAACTGCATCACTTAGCTACCCTGGAATGATGCCCATGCCCATAGCATTCAGTGGGTCCACACAGAGGCAAATATATTGACTGTAGGGAAGGGACTGTCAGATGAAAATAGTTTGGGAAGGGGGCTACAAATATTTGTATTTATTTCTAAATTTATATAAGAAAATTGGACTGTTGATGATTTTTCCGAGGTGGCTCTGTGCAGTTTTGTTATATTGACCCAGACCTTGCAACATGAAGGGAATGCCTTTCTTTATATTTTAAAAAGAACATTTTAAATTGACCTTTAACACTGAATATAATCTTTTTTCTGGTTCTCAGAATGATTATCTCAGGTACTTTGAGTACATTCATGGATAAACATTTCTGGCATGGGGCCTCCACCTCAGCGGACACATCACCCCAGACCTCCCCTCAGTAATTTGTAGGAGTACTGTAACATTAAGGCCTGAATCTACTCCTGGCCTAAAATCTTTTTGTCACTTGATAATGCAGAATAAATTGTTCTCACAAGTCTGCTGTCTATATTGTACATTTCTTTATTATTTGCTACATTGCAAGTGATTTCCCAAAAATTAATAAAGTGGTTAAAACAACTAGGTTGAAATTTGCAAGGAGCATCCTTGGCTTTGTGTCATTAATATGTGGACAATGTTTGGATTTTTTTTACAGTTAAATGTTTTATTGTTTCCCCCCCCAAAAAAACATACAACTTACATGTACAGTAAGGTTCACATAACAGGATAACATACAAGGTGACTGCAGGACATTATACGTTAACATTATACACGGAACAGTCATTGTGTCCCTTCAAACACCATCTACTTTATTTACACTATTAAGTGTGAAAGATAGATAACTTCCTGTATTGTACCCTCGTGTTAATGTACTACACTAATTTCATAAATAACCAAAGGAAAAACAACAAACAAAAAAAAAGAAAACAAAAAAGATAAGGAGGGGAACCCCCTAGGGTATATACCGTGTATACCTACGGACATCCTGAACCTGAAACACACCAAATGAACAAGATAGTTAATTGCACCTACCTTAATTTTCCCAGCATACATAGCCATAGGGAGGTATCACCACATATAAGACAAGGCTTCATGGAATATAATAGTTACACCTTCTCATGGCCGCTTCTTACACTGTGTCTGGGGGACAGACACCACAAAGTTAACAAAATAATATAAATAAAGTGGCTACTACTGCTGTGGGGCCCAGCTACTGTACAATACAGCAGTGAAGTGCATTCTATATAAGTTGACTAGGAGTGCCAGGTAACATTACTCAGACTCCATGATATAACCTGTACTAAGTATACACTTACAAATCATTAACTTCTACTAAACCAGCAGAGCAAACATTATAACTTGTGGGTAAATTATGTACAACTTGTATCATTTCAGTCGTAAACAACAATGCAAGACACTAACAGTCCATAACATTATACCAGTAGATTCATAAATGTATTAGACATAGATAACATTCAGTTCAGATGTTGAGTGGCGGCAGTTAGGTATGAGGAGACATGTCATCCGATACCAGCTCTGGTTGGCAGATATGCCATAAAAGGTGCCCAACAGAGAGAGAGAGAGGAGTTCTATCTTCCCGGTAGACATGTGTGACCACCTATCCATCTCATATATGGAAGAAAGTGATGCTATAATCTCATTGAAACCAGGTGAAACAGTGCTTTTCCAGTTTTGCAGGGTTGCCCATTTTACCTGCATACTAAGTAGCATTAGCCATCTAAATTCCTGATGGTTAAGGAGGTGGGCACCAGACCTCAGACCCAACAACATAAGAGCAGGGTTAACAGGGACCTGGCAGTGAAGTATCAGGCTAGCCTCATGTAACACTTTCTCCCAAAGACCATATATCCGAGGGCATTGCCAGAGAATATGATATAGATCACCATCAGGCTGAGGGATCTCCAACAAGTATCATGTACAAGGACTTTCATTTTCTTTAATATTACAGGTGTCCTGTACCAAGAATGCAAAATTTTATTATGAATGAGTCTACTCCAGGTATCTTTATGAATCTTGAACCCGACCTGCCAACACTGTTTCCACTGTAAATCTGATATTTGTATATTTAAAGCTTTTTCCTATTTTGACTTAGATTTTATATTGGAGAAAGGTAGTGTGTCCCTCACTACTGCATACAGAGTGGCTGCAACTTTGTTAGGTAAGTGGAGCCACCCTTTTAAATGTGAATTATGGGCTGGGGAGGCACCACCCTGACGTAGAAGAGGTCTAAGACTATCACTCAATTGCAGATATTTCCAGAAATCTGATTTATCCAGATTCCATCTAGATTGCAAATTCTGATATGTATCCACCACCAGGGAATTAGGCCCCAATATGTCTTGAATGAATGTAATCTCTTTCTCCTGCCAGGAGGGCCAAACCACCATGGAACCACCGATGGTTATGCCTGGGTTGCCCCATAAAGGCATATACATAATGGGAAGAACCGGGAGTCTTATTTTTTTATGTAGAAGCCTCCAATATCTGATTGAGGAGCCAATAGTGGGGTGTGATAGAGACTCCTGACAAGGGGGGGGAGCAGAGAAAGGAGACTGCAGTAGGGCTATTACAATAAGTCTGCTCAAGCATTAGCCACTGAGGGGATTCAGTATTATAAGGGTGGAACCATTTCAATGTTTGTGCACCTTGAAAAGCTAGCTTATAGCCTTCGACCCCATCCCCCCGGCTGAGGGTGAGCCTGAAGTTGGTTTCTGCTAAAACAAGGTCTATCTGAACCCCATAAGAAGGAGTCAACCATCACGTCACTTTTCCTAAGCCAGTGAGCTGGGAGAAATAGGGGAATATGAGCTAGTAAATAAAAAAATTGAAGGGGGGGGGCAAGGGACATCTTAAAAGCGACTATCTTGCCTGCCATAGTTAAATGAAGTTTGTTTATTCGCTCCAGTTCAAGCTTGCATTTGGACAGCAGGGGGCACAGGTTGTTATCCCACCACTTCGCTAGGTTAATCGCAACCTTAATTCCCAAATATTTGATCGTATGTTGTGACCATTTTACTCCTAACTGTGCCACAAAATGGGAGTGGCAATGCAAATCAAGAGGGAGTACTTCCATTTTAGATTGATTTACCTTTAACCCTGAAATTGATGAGAAGGAGTCCAGGATAACTAGAAGTTGGGGTAAGGACTCAGTGATGTCTCCTAGCGTTACCAGCAAATCATCAGCATACAGTAGGGTAGAAACATGAACTTGCCCCCTACCAATACCAGCTATATGCATGTTCTGTCTAATTGCAGCTGCTAATGGCTTAATAGCAATGACAAACAAGAGAGGGGAGAGAGGACACCCTTGTCTTGTGCCTCTGTGTTGAAGAAAATAAAACCGAATTGGTAAGGACTTTTGCAAGGGGAGATGTGTATATGGAAGAGACAGCCGCTCTGAAATGTGGTCCAAAACCCATGTGGTGCAAGACTTTCTGCAAGTAGTCCCACTCCACGGAGTCGAACGTCTTTTCAAAATCGATGGCTACAGCAGCTGATGGCGTTGATATATCCTGACTCGCTATATGAATGAGATTAATAAGTGTTCTGATATGGTCGGTACTTTATCTACCTTTTACAAAGCCGACCTGAGATGGATGAATCAGGGATGGCAAAATTGGGGCCAATCTGTCAGCTAACACTTTAGCATAGACCTTGCTGTCTGAATTTATCAGGGATATGGGGTGATAACTAGCCGCCTCTTCAAGAGGTTTATCTTTTTTGGGAAGAACTGTAATGACAGCCTCCCTAAGTGTAAGGGGCAATATACCTTTTTCCTTGGTCTCTTTAAAAACCTTACAAAGCTGGGGAGAAATCAGAGGGATATTAGTTGCAGAAAGTCCACAGGGAACCTATCACTACCAGGGGCCTTCCCTTTCTTTAATGCCATCAGGGAGGTCGCAACCTCTGTATGAGTTAGGGGTTCCTCCAGAGCAGCACATTGCATTGGGGACAGCTTCGGGAGCCTCACCTTGTCTAAGAATGATGACATATCTGGACAGGGATTGGTTCTGGTTGACTAATATAGTTAAGAGTAAAATGCAGTCATTATGTCATTCACCTCCTGTGGTTTTGTTTTCACTATCCCTGTGACTGGGTCTCTCAGCCCCCCTATGTACCTATTCTCTTGTTGTCTCCACAGTTGGTATGCCAAAATGTTTCCACTTTTTTCCCCATCCTCCCAATATGAATGTTTTAATCTGATAAGTGCCAAGTCATCCTTTCTGGAAATAAGTTCGTTTAACCTGGTCCTTATGGCAAAGACCCATTGACCCCACAGTGACTGAGAAGATGGGTGAGATTGTGCCTTAAGAGTCTTTTTGGCACTAAGCAGGTCACCTTCCAACTGTGCCATTTTCCCTTCCCTATTTTTCTTCCTGTGAGAGGCATACCCTATAATCTTTCCATGCATGGTAGCTTTATAAGCCTCCCAGGTGTTTTGGACTGAGGTGTCTTCGACAGGGTTCTCCCTAAGAAAATTTATGGTTTCTGATTGAGCCCATTTTACAAAATTGGGATCCCACAGGAGTAGCGGATCCAGTCTGCAGGAGGATGACATTCGGATTGAAGGACCCCAAGAGATAATCATTTGTACTGGTGCATGGTCCGAAATTACCATGGGAAGAATAACGGAGTCCATGACTAAGCCTATGAGGGTATGGGAAATAAGCCGGTAGTGTAATCTACTATAAGTGCCATGAACCCTGGAATAATAGGAGTAGTTCCAGACAGAGGGGTGCACTAAGCACCATATGTCTACCAGCTGGTACTCAGAACTTAGGTGTTGAATGGCCTGAGCCCCCTCAAGTGTGCGTTTCCTTGCCTAGGTCACTCCTATCTAACAGAAAGACTAATGTGAGATTAAAATCTCCTCCAAAGATAATAGGTGTATCTTGCTCTACCATTGTGTCTAATTTAGAGTTCAGATCTAGAAAAAAAGAAGGGTTGTCCACATTTGGGGCACAAATGTTTACCACCAGGAGATGGCCATTGGGGGTATCAAGCACGACTATTACCCAATGCCCCTGAGAGTCTTCCTTCCTCTTTACCACAGCCCAGGGGAGCGACTTGTGGAGCAGGTTTGCTAAGCCTCTTTTTTTAGTGGCCGCACAGGAATGCAACTCTAAACCTACCCAGTTCCTAATTAAGTATGTACAATCTTTGTCAGCCATTTTAGTTTCTTGCACAAAGGCAACCTGGGTTTTAAGCCTTTTTAGATGTGTAAATACCTGCTTTCTTTTGGAAGGGGAATTTAACCCTCTTACATTCCAAGTTATAAAGGAGATATCACCCATAAGGATGATTATAAAAAAATATTTTGGGGGGAGGAATAGGGGTAAGGTCGGACAACCATCGTATCATTTCCCCAGATCCAATCTGCAACCATACAAGCATAGGACAGAGTTTGCTAGTACTTAACACAACAAACCTATTCTGCAAGCTGGCCCGTCGGCGCAGCAGTTGGATTCCCGTCTGCGATGCCGGTGACCTGGGTTCTGGAATGGACTCGGGTTGCCGGAGGGCTGGCTGGGTGGAGAAGGATAGAGCATCCAGGGACAGCTCTCATTCTCTGGGGGGAGGGCAGGGGACGCACACCCATGTAGGCTGACTCCTGGCGGAGGCTGGGAGTGCAGCAATACAGCCATGGCTCGGTATCCTAGGGGGTGGTGACAGACGTCGGCATACGCCTTGATGTCAGATGTCACTCCCCACAGGAAAAAGTGGAAAATAGGCTGCCTGGTCTGCCGGATGATGGCTGCTGACTCCCCACCACCTCAGATGCCCCGACGCCCCATAATCCACCTCAGCAGCACCCAGGGGTTGATTAGAGAGTGCGCTGGTACCTCCCCTCTGGCGCCTTCCCTCTTGGAAGAGAGGGACCCATCCGGCAAAGGGTTATGCCAGGCCACCCCTGGGGCAGCTGCGATCTGAGGTGAGTAGGAAGGGGGTCGGGGTGAGGAGGTCGGGGGGGTCTTGTGCAGCTGGAAGGAGTGGCAGGCCAGGAGCCAGTAAGGTGGCAAAAATAACATAATGCAAAAAAAAAAAAAAAAAACTATTCTGCAAAATTGTGAGTATAGTCTAAAAAATAACAGATAATAACAAACTTAAACTATTTACATGCAGAGGGCTACTTTGTGCATTGGAGAAAAGGGGTGTCTCAGGCTGAGGAGTCGAAATCCTCTCAGGCCACATCGCTTCACCTGAAAAAGGGTGGTGGACTTGTAAGCTAACAAGGGCTTTACTGCCCCATATGAGTGACTCCTTCTCAAGGGGACCTTATGAGTGGCTGTAAGTGATCTCTTTTGGACAAACTACTGTTAAGGGCAGAGTCAGGGCAATCATATATTAGACCCAGCACTATATAATACCCCAGCTAGCACCATAAGAGCACGGGAGTGCTGATTAGCCCAAAGGGGTAACATTTAAGAAAGGGAAAGCCTGCACTTAATCTTTCTCCCACCCAGTCCTCATATCCACCCACCGATACAAAATACAAACATGAACACTTATCTAACAATGATCCTGTGTATCCAGGGGTGGCAGAGTTTCTGTGATGGTTGAAGGCTGGTGAGCACGGTGATTTAGGCTGTTACCCACGAGACTGTTTATGTGCAGCTCTTGGGTAGAGTTCTTAAGTAGGGGCACAGCTGGAGCAAGTCCACAAATGGGGGATTCAGCCTTTGAAACCTCCTGCAGCATCTCCTCTTTGGGGTAGTCAGGAAATTCATCTTGAGAGATGGAGGCGAGTGGTGCATATCTGTTGGGGGAGAGGAGTTGGGAATCACAGCCATCCGGTGTAGACATCGGGTTAAGAGTCAATTCAGAGATGTTCCCTGCTCGATCAATGGGGCGGGTTCTCTTGGGATGTTTCTCATTTTGTTGATGTTTCCTTGTTCTTGCAGGGAGTGGTGTACTCTGGCATTGAAACTGGAAGCCATTTGGATGTGGTGTAGAGGTGAAAGCGCCATCTAGAGACATAATATTTCTTTGACACTCCACTGGTACAGCAGGGTCCATTTGAGCCTTATCCTCATTGACATTCACTGGCCATTTCTTGTTAAGATACTCAGACAAACTGCTCGGGGTAGCAAACGAGAGGAAAGACCCATTCTGTTCAAAACGCATGGTCGCAGGGTAGCGAAGCAAAAATTTAATACCTTTTTCATGCATTATATGCCTGGCTTCAGAGTATTCTTTCCGGCGAGCTGCCAGGTCTCGAGAATAGTCTTGAAACATCATTATTTTGTGCCCTCACCAGTAAAGAGCTCTGAGCTCATGGGCTCGAGAGGTAGCCTATTCCTTGTCAGTGAAATTTAAAATACTTGGCATGAGCGGTCTAGGCCTGTCACCGGGTTTCGGCTTGGGAGCGAGTGTTCTGTGCGCTCGCTTGATCGTAAAACCAGAAAGGAGATCGTGCTTCAGTAGATCAGGGAGGGTATTGTAGAGAAATTCAACAGGGTTTCCTTGCTCTGCACCTTCGGGGAACCCTAATAACTGCTGATTGTCACGCTGGCTTCAATTTTCCATATCGTCAACTTTAGCCTGCAAAGTCTGGATTGACCTCTCCTGATCCCTTATTGCAGCTGAAAGATATTCCAGTGCAACAGCGTTCTCTTTTGTTTTTTGCTCAGTTGTATCTAGTCGGGATTCAAGCCTATTGATTGCCGCCGTCGTGTTATTCGCTGCCAATGTCACCTCGGCCATTTGTTTCAATAGAGTGGCAAACATATCCTGGGTCTGTTGCATGCTGGGGCCTGCGGCCTTTCCAGGGCCACTCTGTCTCAACATGATCGCGTTATCTAGCTCTTGTCACCTCAATCAGACGTGTGAGCCAAAGTTCCTTAATATAACCAGCTAGCCAAACACTTCCTGATATCTTCTAGGCTACTAATCAGTTTAATTTGAGTTGAAGCACGGAGCTATCTCTCTAAAATTATCCCCAAGATATGGAGCACTCACATCAGGTGGCCATCTCGCTAGGAGCCAAGCCACGCCCCCCCCCCAATGTTTGGATTATAAAAAAAAAAATCACATAATGTAGCTAACTCAGCATTGGTATACAGCTGGCTAACATGATATAATACAGTAATGTCATATAATACGTACCTATCATGGTGTCACCACTCTGTGAGTAGAATATTGGTTCACATGTGTTCCCCTTGATTTTTTTCTCCCTTGCTTGCTCATTGCATATATTATTGCCCATTTCATTATCGTGTATGTGTAGCATAGTACAACATAAATTATGTGTGCTACATAGTTTACAGCATGGAAACTGCGCATATTAATAATTTTACTCTGTAACCATTTGAATCACATAGCCTGTCATACATAGAAACATTGAAACTCACAGCACATAATGAGCACTGGGCCCATCTAGTCTGTCCATTTTAATTATGGTCACTTTTGCAGCAGACCCTACTTGATCGACAGCACTGTCTGTTCCACCCCCTTCCTTCCTCCTATGATTTCCTTGTGCTTATAACAGGCATTTTTGAAACCCACCACTGGTTTTGTCCCCACTGCCTCTGATGGAAGGCTGTTCCAGGATTCCAGCACCCTTTCTGTGATGAAGTACTTCCTCACATCTCTCCTGAATCTACCCCTTCCAGCTTCATATCATGACCCCTTGTTTTAGACCACCTTTTTCTCTGAAAAATATCTCCCTCCTGTACCTTATTAACCCCTGAGGTCTTAGCCATCAAGTTAGTTTCTCAGTCTAGCGTAGATACACCTCTCCTCTCTGCATCATTCCTTCTATTACTCGAAGGCTTTGGGGTGCAGTTTCCTCTCCTTCTCCATATAGTACAAGACACACTCACCACTCATATTTTAAACACATGGAAAACATAGGATCAGCCAGATAAAGGATCTAACTTTACAAAACAAAATAAAAAATGCACACATGGACCTAAGTCTGGTAATTTATCATTATGTTTAAACCCATGAAATGCCCTTATTAAGTTAATGCAATAGCAGCTATAGTGACTCTGATCTGAGTTTGTTCTTGATGGAAGTTGCTGCAGCTAAGCTTCCCTCCTCCCTTAGCACCACTTCACTACTCAGAATACAGAAAACAAAACTATAACTTTAAACTAGCTGAATCAGAACAATGGTCAGACAGAATAGGTGACCTAGAGACTCAAGGCACAGTAGATACTTAATAGAGTGATTTGTTGGGGGGGGACTGTGTTTTAAACACCTTTCAATGTTTATTGGGCATAAAGACACAGAGCATACTTAACACCAGCTCTTTTTTTCATCCCACTGCACTGTATTCAGCCTATGCATGGCAATACAGTTCATTGCAGCACCATGTGACCTCTGATCCCATGAATCCTTGCGAATATCACCTTAGAACCACAATTCACAGATGAAGTAAGCATTTTTGCCATTCACAAAGTACTCCATTAAGTGAAGTAGAAATTTGCCTTAAAGGAGAAGATTGTGAATTTGGTAAAATTTGCGAATTCCTTTGTGAAGAGAAAAACATTTTTTAAACTTTGCCCATCACTAGTCAGGGGAGAAACATTTTATGTCCCAGTAGAAAATCTCCTTTTCTGGAGAGAATGGGTGACAGATGCCTGGTGGAATTGTAGGTGGCATTACTTTGAAAGGGGACATCAGATGAGGACAAATGGTAGAATGCTTGTGTATGCACTTGCAAATCCTTGCCTCCAGCATCCCAGAGGAGTGGGAAAAGCAAGAAAAAGTAGAAGACTAAGACTGCTGTAAGATGATGCTGTACTCCTTATCATCTAGACCACTGGTCTTCACACTTTCTCCTCTTATATTCAATTTGGGCAGGGTTTGGGAGAACTGAATGGCTCCACCATGGATGACAAACCATGGAAGATGGAGGCAAGGGAGTATGCTTACTGATAAGATGGGTGACTGAGCTTGAGAAACCAGCTCAAATGAGCAGGATCAGAAAAGAGGGGTATAATCTGTCAATGAACACATTTAACATGCTCAGACTCAGTAGTATATGTTATAAGGGTTGAGCTAGCAAGGTATATAAGGAGACTGTGTGTGACCTAGCCTCAGGGACTTTTTGGGGGCAGGTTCAAAGAACTGGCACAGACCAGGGCTTGTCTGCAGTTGGAAATTGTTCTTTGCCATTTGCTGGGATTGATAACCTTTGCTTTCTCTGACTGAGGCTGTACTGGACTCCTTTATATTACTGGAGGACTCTGGATTCCAATGTGAGGGGACTGCTGGTGGTAAGAGAGCCTTCTGAATCAAAAAACGTTTGCATAGTTTTCTTGTGTTAATTTTTAGGGCTGCATTGGGTGTAGCCCTGCAGACCTTTTCCTCTGAGAAAAGGATTCTGACATTCCTGCTGACTGAACAACATGGTGGAGTTCCAACACAGTCACCTCTGCAACTGTGAAGCACTCCATGCTGCACTATTTTACTGTTGGTTGTCAATTTCTTTTTTTATAGTACATATACCCCCACCCAACCCTCTCTTTCTCAGCACCCCCCAAAACATAATGCTGACACTGGAGGTGCTCAGTCCCCCATTGTCCTGATCAAAACCCTATTACTGACCCTCTGTCGATCACTGTGATGCACGGTTACTTCTGTGTTTTATTTATTGCTTCCTCCTCCTCCCACCCTCCTCTCAGTACCCACCACCCCAATCCCTCCCAGAAACATAACAGTGGCACTGGGGTTGTCCAATACTCCAATAAAGGAATCCTTGTGTTTTTTTTACCTGTAAAAAAACAACATCCATTGATGTCTTTTGTGACCGTTGCACTCCCCCCACCTGACCCTCCATTTCAGTACCTACCACCTTGCACCCCTTCAATCCCTTACTTACCCATCAAGGGTCAAACACCGCAATCCTTTCCGGACCACATACTTGTCATCACTCTTCAAAGCTGGACCACAAACTGAAGAAACAGGTATACGGTTCAATGTATTTCAATGGTGGTTTGAACTCAGTGGCATAACATGGCCATTTTTTTATATTTTTGGCCCACATTTTCAACATGCCTTTTCTTGTTCCACACCTCAGGAACAATTACACTGTCATCAGGAAAATCTGTCCTGAAAGGTGATGTCATGGTTCCTGAGAGAAATCACCTTTCAGGCAGGAGTTGAAAATGTTCTCTTCCCTTGTTCATGATGTGGGGTCATAAGAAGGCTATGTTGAAAATGTGGTGTAAAAATATTAAAAAGCAACAAAGTTATGAGCCTACATTGAATTTTGCTAATGCAGGCTCTTCATTTTCAATATTTCTACCTCAAATTTACAACAGAGCCATATCTTTACAGCATCTCATGAATGTGACAACTGTCATTTTTCAAATCCTGGCCAAAATGTTTTTTCACGTCCTGAAAGATGATTTTGTGGCCCTTACACAAAATCACCTTTTGGGCAGCAGTTAAACATTTTCTTTGCACTTGTTCATGAGGTGGTGCCATAAGAAGGCTATGTGGAAAATTTGGTGTAAAAATATTAAAAAGAAAACAACATTATGAGCCTACATTGAATTTTGCTAATGCAGGCTTGTAACTTTGGAAATGTTCAATATTTTGACTCACAAATTTACAACATAGCCATTTCTTTGCAGCACCTCATGAATGTGACAGCTGTCATTTTTCAGATCCTGGCTAGAATGTTTTTTCACATCTCGAAAGGTGATTTTGCATTCCCTCCATGAAATCACCTTTTGGAAAGGAGTTGAAAAATCTCTCTGCCCTTGTTCATGAGGTGGGGTCATAAGAAGGCTATGTTGAAAATTTGGTGTAAAAATATTAAAAAAAAAAAACAAAGTTATGAGACTACATTGAATTTGAAAACACTGGCTCATAACTTTGGCAATTTTCAATATTTTGATGCCATGTTTACAACGTAGACATTTCTTTGTATTACCTCATGAATGGGACAACTGTCATTTTTCAACTCTGGCCCAAAATGTGTTTTTGTGTCTCAAAAGTTGATTTTGCATTCCCTGCACAAAAACACCTTTCGTGCAGGAGTTAAACATTGGCTCTGCCCTTCTTCATGAGGCAGGGTCATAACAAGGCTGTGTTGAAAATTTGGTGTACAAATATTACAAAACAACAAATTTATGAGCCTATGTTACATTTTCCTAATGCAGGCTTGTCATTTTGGTAATGTTCAATATTTCTACCCCAGATTCCTCCCATGCAGCCCTATTGGCTCTGGCCAGATTGTGTTGTATATTGCTGTGATCAGACAACTCCCTCTACAAGTTTTGACTGTTAAGTACTGAGCTCAGTTCTGGTAAGAGGAGAATACATTGTTGTTGGGGTAATTCTTTCCCTTCTATATTTGAACTGATTGATGATTTTGGACCTTAACAGGCTGTATCTCATGACTTAAGTGAATTGTACTCTGCATTTGCATCCTTGGACTCTGTAGCACTGCTATACTTGATACTGCTATAAAAACAAGTTTTTCTTATAACAGTTTGGAGGCAGTATGATTGCTGTAATTAAGTTAGGGTAAATGGTTTGATCGTGTGTTATAGGTTATTTGCAGTATTTATTGTAGTAGGTGTATGTGTGTATTAGCATGTGTGCATAGGGGTTAGTGGTATGTATGGAGCATGAGTGGAGGTTTGGGTGTGTATTGTGAGTGACTAAAGTGTGGTATTAGAAGGTAGTGTGGGAGGGTAGTTAACTTATTGTAGGGTGGCTGCATTTTAGAAGGGTTCTGACTGTTGTTTTAAGTTTGATAAAACTCAGCAGCTGTAGATATGTGTATCGGTTGTGGCCAGGGTCTTCCTAGGTTTAACAAATCCTCAACCCAGCTGCATGATCTGCACCCCTTCCAGGGCCTCCCTCCACAGAGAATTACCTCACATAGGTGCACAGAAGTGGGGATCAAGAGTAAGCAATGTGGTCAGCAGATGGGTGTGAGGGCTGATAATGAGGGGGATGTTTTTAGGATGGTTAGGACCAGACGATGTCCTGGGGCAAAATGAGACCTGGAGAGAAATTTAACATGTTTGGTTCCCATACCCAGGGAACCCAGTGGGGTGAGTGAGTCGTTAGCCATTGAGTCAGCTGCCTCACTCCGTCCTATACAAGCAGTGCTTTGCAATGTGTTATCAATGATGAACCGGAGTACCAACATGACAGATTTAATTTCTGGTTCCATGCTCCATCTGACTTGCATCATGGAGACCTGGCTGAGAGATGACACTGGCCCAGTGTTGAGCAGCCCCATCTGGACCAACCTTGGTACACTGCCCACAGTGGGATTGTGGAGCTACTCCAATCTTGTTTTAGTTCCAAGCATAGTACAAAGATGGCATTGGTCAGGGTGGGTAATGACCTTCTTAGGGCTAGAGATAGGGACAAATGGTCAGTTTCCATTCTTAATCTCTCTTCAGCATTTGACATTGTGAACCATGGGCTGCTGTTAAATCAGCTTAGGGAGCACAGTGGACTTACTAGTACTGTCATTCATTCATTCGAGTCATACCTCATGGATAGAATGTAGAGTGTGATGATGGGGACTTTATCATCATCCCAGATGCCACTTCTCTGTGGCAGGCCCCAAGGTTTGGTCCTCTTACCTATGCTGTTCAAAGCATATGTTCTGCCCCTGGGGAGGATCATTCAACAGTACAATCTGGGTTTCCACTACCACGTGTATGATACCCAGTTGTAATGGTCTTTTGCACTAGGGATGCCTGACACTGTCAAGATGCTGAATTTGTGCTTGTCTGAGATTCAAAAATGGATGGAATCTAGCTGACTGGGACTTAACCTTGACAAGACTGAGGTAATTGTGACTGATTTTTGACAGTGGGGAGCACTAGTCATGAGAAAGATGGGGCTTCTGTGTGGGTCATCCAGACTGTTGGCTTCTGAAAAGGTGAAAATCTGGGAGTCATTTTTTATGATTGGCTGGCACTGGAGGCTCAGGTGTCTGTGGTTATCAGGCATGGTTTTTACCATCT
Organism: Neoceratodus forsteri; assembly: GCA_016271365.2. NCBI lineage: Eukaryota > Metazoa > Chordata > Ceratodontiformes > Ceratodontidae > Neoceratodus > Neoceratodus forsteri. The sequence continues at coordinate 1,165,129,787 of CM028131.1, forward strand.
TAGGAACATCAGCTGGATAAAGACTCTTATCCCTCCTGAAGATCTGCTGACGCTGGTACATGCATTCATGACATCTAGCTGGACTACTGTCACACACACTACCTCAGGGTTAATGGAGGAACCCTATGATGCTTGCAGCTGTTGCAGAATGCAGGGCCAGGGTGCCGACTGGTCTTTCAAGGTTTAGTCATGTGACCTCAGTCTTGCATGATCTGCACTGGCTGCCTCTAAAGTCATGTGTTATCTTTAAGGTTGGTTTACTAACCTATAAAGCCCTACTTGGGCTGGATCTTGGCTAGCTATCAGATCTTCTGATGCCTCTCCAGTCCCTGCACCCCCTTCACTCCTCCAAATAAGGTCTTCTCCCAATCCCAAGGGCCCAGCATAAGTCCAATGGGAACTGCACATTTGAGGTTCCAGTCCTTTGCTGTGGAACACCTGGCCTAGGGGAACCCTCAGTGGGGGTCTACAAAAGGGGATTAGAGGCTTATCTGTTTAGACATGCTTTTGGGGACTATAATTTTGTCCCTAGGTATAATTCATGCTGGATCTGCTGTTATATATTATTTTAGCTTTTAATTTTAATGACTGAAGTTATTTATTGAGTTATTATTTAAGTTGTTGATTCATTTATTTATTATTTTGTCTTTACTTGCCTGTGTTATCTGTATGATGACCTCAGCCTCCAGATAATGGTGCCCTATAAATAAATGTATTACTACTACCTAGGGAAACCATATGGTTGCACCAAAACATAGCAGGTTAACTTAAAACACAGATGCACAGAGCACCAGGTAGGTACTTGCTGTAGTTGTAGACTTTATCTCAGTAATTTCATTCATTAAAAATAGATCTAACACATGCAAAAAGGAAAAGGAAAAAGAAATGAAAAACCATGACAAGCAGTCAACTTAATTCATTTTCCTACTCAACTTTTTACTATTGACAGTGTTTCAGAAAATCATACAGGGCAGAGAATTGAGGTGTTTCTGATATAAAGTTAATTTCCGTGTGTCACTCCTAAAAACTTAAAAAAAATACAGTAACTTACTAGAGTTTGTAACATGCCACTGAAGATAGACCTGAAATAGAGACATGAGATTGGTCTAAATAGGTCAGCTGAGCAAAATTCAGCGGTGATTAATCCATGAGTAGAGCCTGCTTCTGCGCTACCAGAACTCACCACAATCTGAAGTGCTACCTGGGCAACATCAACGGTAAGGTAAAGATCCCCCAGTAGTGCATGTGGGTGAGAAGGAGCGTGCCTGCTATTATGATCGCGCAAGATACATAGAGCGGGTGAATAGTGCTTTCAATCCTTGTAAATGGTGGTAGTGGACAACCAGTAATACACCCATTGCTGAGATGCAGCACACCGAGCAGGTCCTCTGGTAATGGAACTGACCCATGATGCAGTGTAGAAATGCAGCATCGGGATAGCAGAGCAACAAAGAAACCAGAAAACGTCTCGTGGCGATTCAGGAAATTGGAATGTTGGTGGGTCTTTCAGAGTGGGACAGCAGCTGCGGGACATGTTGTCAAAGCACTGCACACTATATAAATAGTAGTGTGCTGTGCAACGGGAATATGCATGTCTCTCCAGCATGCCTGTCTGTCAGAAACAACGAAGTGCAGCAGAGCGTTAGCAACATACTTGTAGATTTCGGTTAGCGGAGTGTGCTGTAAAGGTCAATAATATTACAGCAATCTCTGTCTTGCACTTGCCATGTTACAAGTGCATTAATCAACTCCAGCGTTGGGCTCTACTGGGGGTTAATGCCCACTGGGTGGTGGAAGAACTCGACCTTCGGCCTCATGCACCAACCCCCCCCCCCCAGCCTGGCATTAATCCACCGGTACAGCCCTCTTCTGTCGGTGATTAATGCTTACATAACAGATGTCACTATTTTAAAGACCAAACAACCATCATGTGTATGGCAGATTTGCCGGGGGGGGGGATGGCAAAGCAAACATTAAGCACTGCTTATTATTAGTCTGTACTCAAATCAATTTGCTGATTTGTTCAGTGATTCAATGTGTGCCTTTAGGATTCCTGGTTGCCAAACCCCAGCAATAGAGTTCACAGAGCAGCTCTTTAGTTGGTTGAAGGCAGTCTCTAGCCAGAAAGCATGTTTTAAGTTCAGGTTCATCATCCAGAGGTGCACTGTAACATTGGCCATAGGTGTTCCCTTACTGAGCTACTTGTGAATCATCTTGGCAATGGCATACCACTCGGCAAACTGATTTTTCATGACATCTTTTAGGACTGCACAAATTTTACTATTACAGTTATCAAACTACACATTCACTGTGCAGTTGCAGCAAATTTTAGTAAGCAAATTGATGTAATTCACAACAATAATTTTCTACAAAATGCACATTTCAACAATCCACATATTAACAATTTGCACAGCTGTGGTGAATTGTGTAGCACATACTACACAGGTGAATCTGCAACAATTCATAATATTATTTAAATCTGAAACACACCTACAGTAATTCACGGTAACTATACCTCAACTACAGCGTAGCTTAATTTCCTGCCCACCAGCTATTTTTATCCTCTATGCGTAGGATATTATCCCCTAGGGTCCTACCTGCAGATCTCCCACCTGTCAGTTGTTGAAGTGGTAGCTTCACTTCTACACACACACATACACACACACACACACACACACACTGTCTCAAACTACTTGTCTCCATTCTTCAATTTCTCTGTTTTTACAGGAGGTCCCTCAACCACGGACCCCCATGATTCAGCAGGTTGGTATAATGTCAGCAAAGCAAACATCAACCTCCAGAGCCCAACACTGAAGGAACAGGTCCTTATTTAACAAAATGGACCCTGAGGTATGCTATATTTTATGTTTAACCTGCTTACAGCACAGTACAATACTACTTCTTCTGTATCTTCTCTAAAATGGCATTATCTGGCCCCTACAGTACCACAGATGGGTGCTTGCATAGTGGCATCACAACATTCCTTTCTCCTTCTTTCATAGGTTCTGAATACCGTAAGGTTGCAATAATGTAGTAACACAAGAGAGAAGAGCCACCACACCAACCCATAAATGCCTCATTATAGAATTAAACTTGCTGGAATGGTAATTTAATTTTCAAATAATTCACAATAATTTGGCACTTGCTCTCCTGAGGAATTCTACTTAATGAAAACATGATCCTTAATTATCTTAAACATTTCAGAGACAGAATCACAAAATAGTTTCAGAAAATGTGCTGAATGAAATGATTTTCAAGTATTCCATTTTGTAAATTATTTTTCTAAGATACAAACATATCTATGTCTCACCATAGAATGACAAGCACTACTTTCATGGTTTACATCTCTAATTAATCACCTTTCACTTAGCAAGACAGAAAACATATTTGCCTAACATGCTTTTTTGCAGTTGTAGATGTTGTTCATAACATTTATTTGTTTGCTTATAGCATGCCACAGTATATGCTGAATGAGAGGCATTTATGTTATCTTTGTAGCAATAATAGGAGCAATATTTATGCAAGGCAGTCAAGTTGCTTTTCTTTCATAGAATCTTAGACCTCGATATTCAGAATTGAGCTTGGCAAAGGCGCAAGTGGTGGCACAGCACAACTGAGTTGCACTGGAGCAACAAAGGGAGATATTCAAAAGAGATGTGCCATGGCTCTTTTCTTCTGAATATAGTACGTAATGCATACGGTGCAAATACAATGCACTGGCGCATCCACCAGACAGGTCTGAATACCAGGAATGAGAATGCTCCAGCAGAACTGTAGCTGCGCCGGGCTCAATTCCCAGCTGTTCAGACCTTGATATGCAAATGGAGCCGTTATGCAGGCAAGACACAAATGGGGCTATTTGCATGTAATTATGGCCCCATTTGCATATGTTGTGCAGAGCTGGCCAGCGAAATGTGCATGGCGCCCTGCACAGCATGTGGTTCCTGTACCAGGGATCGCAGTAGTACCCCCTCCCCATCCGGTGCCACTGATTGCCATCATAAAGATGTATAAACCCTCTGGTGGTCCAGTGGTTTCCCCCCTCCCTGCCTGTATCCTTGATCACCTGAAATAAAATATTTTATATTCCCTGGTAGTCTAGTGGTAACCCCCACCCCTCCTGTACCTCTGATCACCCAGAATATAATATTTTATATTCCCTGGTAGTCTAGTGATTCCCCCATCCCTGACCGTGCCCCCGATCACCTGAAATATAATATTTTATATTCCTTGGTAGTCTAGTGGTACCCCCGCCACTCCTGCACCTCCAATCACCCAGAATATAATATTTTTTAGTCCCTGGTGGTCCAGTGGCACCCCCCTCTGCCCCACCCATACAGGACACTCAGTCCACCCAGCTACCACCCCCGTCATCGTTGGACAGCAGCAAACCCACTCACATACCTCTGTAGCTCCCCACCAAATAATTGCTTACAGTAGTAGCTGCAAACCCATAGGTCCACACTGTGGACCAAAGGGATTTGCAGTGCATACAGTAATAATCATTCACAAATATGTGAAAGAAGTCATTCATTCACATATTTGTGAATGACTGTTACAGTATGCACTGCAATCCCATTGGTCCACAATGTGGACCAATGGGCTTGCAGCTGCTACTGTAATCTATAATTCTGCAGGCAGCCGCAGAGGTATGTGGGTTGATTTGCTGCTGCCTACCAATGACGTAGGGGGAGCTGGGTGTGCTGTAGGCCCTGTGTGGATGGTGGGGTGGGGGGTGCCACTGGACCATCAGGGATATGTGTTGTTCACCTGTACGGGTGATCGAAGGTACAGGAGGGGTGGGGGTACCACTAGACTACCAGGGACTATAAAATATTATATTCTGGGTGATCGGAGGTATGGGAGAGGAGAGGGTACCTCTAGACTACCAGGGGAATATAAAATATTATATTCTGTGTGATCAGAGGTGCGGGAGGGGTGGGGGGAACCACTAGACTACCAGGGATTTTAAAATATTTTATTTTGGGTGTTCTGGGATACGGGCAGGGAAGGGGGGGACCACTGGACCACCAGGGACATTTGTGGATGCTTGTGAACAGTGTTCTGGGGGGGAGCCACCCACAGCTGGTGGCTGCTGTGATGCGCCTTGCATTATGGCAGCTCATCTGTGGGTGGCTACTATTTGAGCCATATTTTACAGGCTCAGTTTTGTGCCCTGGTATGCAGCGCATCTCAGGGTTGTGCCAGCACATGTGCCGCACATCCTAGGCTGAATATCGGGATGTGCCACACATGCAAAAGCACACCCCCTGGAGATGTGCTGCATACATTATCTTTGCCCCCTGGTGCATGGGGAATTGCACTGCACAATCCCCCTTTTGAGTATTACCCCAGGGTGCATTTCTGGGGTTGCGCTGGTGCAACTCAGTTGCACCAGGTGTAACACCTTTGAATATCTAGGCCTTAAGGTATAATAGGTAATGGAATAGGTACAGCACTTTCACTCTTTTACCACTATCATTCAGACAGGGATTCCCTTCTTCTGACTCCATGAACAGTACAGATAATACCACAAGTTCCCCAAAGAAAATTTATTTAGATGCCCACACCATTGCTTCTTTGCTTGTCAAACCTGTCCAATTCAAAGCAATAGAGCAGGCACACAACCCCTTCAGGAAAAGACAGCTCATACTGGAATGACGTATTAGGGTCCCCTCATTTAGGTGGTCTAGTACTAAAGAACCGATTGTCATAAGTTAATTAACAAACAGGGAAGAGTTTTATGAGCAATATTAGTAAATACTAGTCTAAGCAGACTGTTACCTTCCTATGGAACACATTGAAAAATGTGTATTTGTGTACTGGGCACCATATAGCAATGGGCTACTAACCCTCCCTGTTGGGGGTCCAACTAGGTTGAGGGGCCGGGGCTCTGTCCTGATAGTAATGGAACGGGGGTTCTATCCCAAACATATAAAATAAATAGCACAGTGCCTCCACCCAGAGTGAAGGATAGTCATCCAGTTGTTTGTAGGGTACAACCTCTGGGATGCTGTACCTACTCACCTCCTCTTCCAGTCATCCACCACACAGAATACCATCTATCAAAGCAATAACCTATGTTGCATGCAACTAACAGCTATTGCTAATAATATGCTCGTAGACAGTTTTAAACAGCAACAGCAATTAAATATTTATTATTAGGGTAAGGGGAATTTTGAAGGCAAAACAAACAGTTGAATTAATTGATCTACTGGTAACACCAAAAACAATAATGGCAGCAGTGCCCACCCCTACTAGCAACACCATTAATAAGTCCACCTCCTCACTGGTACCAGTGTCCTTAAAGGTCTACCTGGGTACCCAGACAGAGAAGTTGAGGTAGTCAGGCCCAATCCATGTGTGGCTTTGTAGGTTAAGAACAAGAGCTTTAAGGTGGTTCACCATCTAATAAGAAACCAATACAGCTGCCGCAGCACAGGTGTTATATAACCTGAGTACGATGATCCAGAGACCAACCTGGTTATGGCATTCTGCATCAACTGTTGGTGGCGCACCAACCTCCCTGGTAGTCATAAGTACAAAGTGTTACAATAGTCCAGTCCTGAGGTCATGAAAGCATGTACCAATAATATCACACACAGCAGCTTAACTGCTTAGCATACTCATAAGCCCAATATAATCAGCGGGACCCCCCTATGAAAAAGTAACACTGTTATAGTGGTGTAGTAGTACTACTATAGTTAGGGTTGGGTAGATGGTTTTAAGTTAAATTGTGCTTTCCAGATGATAATACAGTATCTTGTCCATTTCTTGAGGAAGTTCATCACAATTGTGAAAGCATGTAGTCTTGCACAGTATTTCTTAATCTACCAATTTTAGTTAAATCTAGTTCAGAGTTTTTTCTGTTTTTATCTTGTTTTTCTGCTAGAAAGTGGCAAACAGGTGGTGCATGAATATTCCCTATATGGTCTATGTACAAAACAGTGATGTTGCCATTGCTATTTACTCCTCTGATCAACAGTCAGTAACCCATTTCTTCCACCTCTAGTATCACTGGTGCTACATCTCCCCTCCCACCCCACAACAATGTGCAACACTGCCAGTTTCTTTATTTACAAGTGCTGGTTGCTTGACATCCATCCCTGCTGCTGCTGGTACATCTACCCCTCTCCTACACATAAGGTGGACAACTGCTGATGGGTGGACATCCTAGTGGTCGAGCACCCATCCCACTGCTGATAGATTTGCCACTACAGCTCTATAACTTCCCTCAGTTGTTCCAGAAACATCAGTTCAGTTCAGTTTACTTTATTGCTAGCAGTATATATATTGTAAAACAACTGTTTATCATATACAATACATAAAAAATAAATAATCTGAATGCATAGAATTTGTCAAAGCTATAGAAATTGATACATAATAGGTGCTATACAATTTTTAGAACATGAATGGCAAAATTTGCAACAGAACAAACATGACTCTTAATGTCAGAAAAGTAAATACATTCCAGAAAATGGCACTTTGACTAAGTATCAGATACTAATGTAATAGCTGACCAATTGAGGGAAAGTCATTTTGTCCTCATAGACCAGGTGTAGATGGAAGTGGGGTGTCACCCAAGAGGTAAATAAATGCTGATGGTTGTTTAATGTAGCAGATATACCCAAAATTCATGATCTGTCTGTTGATTGCATGAACGCTGGGGTAAAATGGTAGCTTGCATTAATTTTGTACTGACACCTTGACAAATTTTGTGATTTTCAGCTCCACTTGTTTAATGTAGATTATTGGGCCATTACATCTTGACTAAGTGAAATATACATCCAAGTGTGGTCTCAATGAATAGGCGGGAGTTAGAGCTTTAAAATGCATACCCATGCTACCTCAAAAGATTAATGTTAAAAGTAAAAGGGTTAACTACCAACCACCACCCTTTAATTTTTTGTGAAATTAAAAAAATATTCTTATATTTAATCTTGTCAGACAGAATTTATTGCACTTTATAATATTATTTTATGTTGTCTAAAAGGGTAATGATTCTGCTTTGAAATGCATCTCTAGTTTTGAAGTCTTAAGATAATATAAAAGGATAAATTGATAAAGTGAAGACACCATTAATGGACGAAATTTTAGCAAGTTTATAGCTTGTCAAATTTTGTGATTTTCAGCTATGTGTACTTAATGCATATTCTTGGGCCAATACTTTGAGACTAATTTAAATATGCATTCAAGTGTGATCTCAGTGAATAGATGGGAGTTAGAGCTTTAAAATACATACCCATAAGTTGCCTCAAAGGTTAATTTAAAAAGTGTTTTTAAAGGACATTTATATGAAAGAAAAAATAACATCTTTGTTTACACAAAACATTTTTATTTCAAAAATATAACATTTAAAATATGACTGATGGTAAAATAGTGGAACTTAGTCTAGTCCATCTAGGAAAAATCTTTGTTATCATCAGATACACCAATATCATCTTGTTAATCACATACATCTTGGTCCTCAACTGAGTCCTCATCACTTGCATTATAGAGCAGAGACATGCCATCATCTACAAATGGTGTGTCAGTCCACTTTAAATTGAAATCATCAGTCCAACCATGCAAAGCTGCATTTGGAGCATTGCTAACTGCAACAGAAGAAAGTCTCCACAATCGGCAGATGCAGTTGGCTTGTAGAATATGTAACTTTAGTGTTTCCTGGTGGGGTGGTAGCAGAGACAGATCAGTTATTCTGTTGTCTTTGTTACATTTCACCCAGAAGATCTGCTGCCTCGATATATTTACACTAGTAACTTGCATTCTTCCATGCAGTTTACAGACTTACACCTCCAATAGAGTTACAACACTCTTATCCACTTGCCAATCACTCCCAAGCTTTCTAAAAGGCATCCAGAACTTTGTGGTACTTTTGAATGATGTTCTAGCAAATCTTCTTACCCTTTTTGAAGAACACAGAAACATAGTCATTGCCTGTGAATGCATGGAAACCGACTAAGGTTTTCTTTGTTGCAGTGGTCATTTAACACCTGCTAATGTCAAAGATGTTCCTATTGTTACCATGGCCATTTTCCAGGTATATACTTTGCTCACATTCTGAAAACAGTGACAGTAAAATTACTGGTATATCGATATCCCCAGATGGTGAACAGATAATGACAGGGCCTGGACGAATTGTAATGGCATGTTGCACATGAAGGGCAATTTTTGTTCCTGCTTCTTCCTGGTCAGAACAGAGATCATTCACAACTAGAGTCCCTTCTTTGGTGATCATGTAGCATTTGTCTCTCTTCAAAAAATATATCACTTGGCCCTCTGGCAAACTCATGCAATTTTCTCCCCAGAGCTGCATGATCAAATCAATCAGATGCTCCTTGTTAGACCCATTAGAAAGCAAGTAACTGAAATTATTTGGCACATTGGTGTTGGGACCTTTGATAATATGCTTCTCACTAAACATCTCTCAGCCTGTTTGATTGACTGCTCTCTGTATGTATCTGCAACAACATCCACTATTGCAAATCCCTTTGGAAGACTATTCTGGAATTTCATTGCTGGATCATCAAAGGTTTCAGGGATTCCTGTCATAACCCACACTGTTGCCATTAGATTAGCTATGTATGCTGAGACACTTTTGATGGGGGGAAGCTGCAACATGTCTAACACTTGCATATCAAAAATTTCACCATACAGCCAGGCACCCTCAGTAACCATTCCCCAATAACATGCTCCTGGACAAACAAGGGTCCAAAAGACCCCCTCAGCTCACCAAGAACCACTCCCTGAGAAATGGATAGCTAGCACACTTCAAAAACTACCTGAAAGGCATGGATTTGACCCCCTTAATGGGCTGTGAAAACCGCAATCAGGCCCTTGATTATCTAATCATGAGCTTCAACAAAGCCTGTGACCTGTTTGCCCCTGTCAGAACTTCCAAAACCAAAGGAGGTTTTAAAGCACAGTGGTTTAAGACTCTGAGCTGAAAATCTGGAGACCTGGGTTTGAATGCCACAGCATTCTCCCACTTGCATACTGTGTGACCCTGAGCAAGTCACTTAACTTCCCTGTGCTCCTAGGTCACACCTGTAAAGAAGCTTTCAACTTAATGTGTCTCTCCTGGTTAAACAACTGATAAAAAAAACATAGCTCAATAGCACCATCATTGAACAAATGATACATCGGGACAACCTCTGGCACAAGGCAAGAGTGACTGGTAAACAGGCAGATGATGCTGCATACAAGACAACCAGAAACAAATGTACCAGATTAGTCAGGAACACAAAGGCCACCTATTACAGAGAGCAACTTGAAAAAAGTTGGGACAACAGAAGTGAGTTCTTGAGCAACATAAAATCCCTGACTGGAAAGGAATCCAGAGTCCAACCTGATCTCATAGTTACCCCTTCGGGCCCCCTACAACAACCCAAGGACCTATCTAATGCCTTTAACCAGGCCTTCACTGATCTAAGCTATATCCTACCCCCTGCATACCTTGACCCTAACACTAACAGGAAGCCCCACATTGCCAACTCTTCCCCCACCCCACATGCCAAACAACCTCTCTTCTACTTCAAACAGGTCACAAGGTCCTAAACTATCAAATACATCAAAAGGGTACTGGGTTAAACCAGAATGGGTAGTGACATGTTAGACATGAAGCTAATCACTCTAACCTTGGACAAACTTGCACACTCTCTCACTATGCTAATTAATTTATCCCTCAGAATTGGCATTTCCCCGATAAGTAGTAAATTGCCCTCATCACCCTGGTCTATAAAAATGGAGATAGAACCAGTTTGGGTAGCTATTGGTTGATCACCATTTTACCACCCCTCTCAAAAGTCCTAGAGAGAATGGTGTCAGATCAGCTCACTGAATACCTGGACAAATATAATATTCTCTGCCCCCAGCAGCATGGTGTTTGAAAATCACACAGCCCTCACTGACTTCACCTCCCATATTTATGATGCCCTTGATGCCAGAATGACAGTTGGGTCTATCTTTATAGACCTAACCAAAGCATTTGACACAAGAATTGTAAGATTACACTTGACAATCTTGCAACTCTGGGACTATCCATTGACATTATTTCATGATTCTCATGCTATCTATCTCACAGGTCTCAGTGTGTTAGGATAAGAGGGGTAACCTCTGAGCCAAGGAATGTATCCCTAGTGGTCCCTCAAGGATCCATTTTGGGGCCTTTACTCTTCAGCTTATTTATTAACACACTCCCAAGTGCCTGCCTAGCCAAGATGCTACTTTACACAGACGATGCAGAAATCTCTGTTCCAGGGAACCACCCCACAGAAATAACCACAACTCTTTAAGATAGTTTTTCAAAAGCTCAAATCCTGGTTCTCCTAAAACTGGCTCCTCTTAAACTACAAACAAACTAAAACAATGCACTTCATTATTCAACACTCAAAAAGAATGCAAACCCCTTGACCATCCAAAGCCACAAAGGTGATGTCATTGAATAGGTCTCTACCTTCAAATACCTGGGCATCCACTTAGATGACACCCTCTCCTTCACCCCCATACTGACAACATGATAAAATCAGCTAATAATAAACTTGGGTTCCTTTACCATCATAGAAAAGCCATGACCCCGAAGGCCCTCAACCTTGTCACACAGGGCTCTATATTGTTAATTGTAGACTATGGACTAGTCATATACAGTATAGTGTTGCCACAGAAACTGAGCTACAATGTATCAAAGTACTCCTCAACAAGGCCTGTCAGCTAGTGCTAGGAGCTAATCACCTTACCCATACCTGCAGCCCATATTGCCCCATAGGCTGGCTCCCACTTCACCTAAGGACTAGGTATCAAGTATACTTAATCGGTAAAAAAGCCCTCCTAGGACTTGCCCCCGACTCAACGGTAGTTTCATTCCAATGAAACTTAACCACAAAAACCACTGGAAGGTCAGCTAAGGGAGTATTACATGTTCTTTTTAAATGAACTTTCTTTACCCAGTGGTCATTCTCCTACTGTGGGCTCCTGTAGTTGAATGACCTACCCCCTCCCTCCTATATTATGAGAAACTCTTCCATTTTGAAAAAAAGCCTTTGTACCCTCCTGGCTGACTCCAACTACTATGACTGCAATCCCTAAACTCAGGTCTTTCCATCCCTGTGCTAGGTCCTCTACCCTGCCTCCCCCTTCTCACCCTTTATCTTCTACTCATTCCTTTGCCCCCTCCCTCGACAAAGCCATTTCCTGGCAGCCACCTACCCACTTCCAACACTTCATGTACCAGTTGTACCACACTCAACTCCCTCCCCCCTTCCCTCCTCCTATCTTCTCACCTTACACTCACTCTCCTTTACTAAACCAAATCAGGCTGCTACCTCTCTGCTTCAAGCACTTAGCAACAGATCATTTTTGACATCATCTGAACTATGGAAATATGTGTTACTGTTTGAAAATTTGTTGATCAATTTGCATAACTGTTTTGTTACCTAATCCATCCTTATATATGGTAACTGCATACCTAGCTAAACTCTCTTACTTTTTATACTGCATAGTATTTCATGGATTGTTTTGTTTGTTGCACCTACTTGGCTTGGAGTCTTTGTAAAATAGCCTTCTGGCTCAAAGGTTGTAATTCCGAATCTGAAATAAATAAATAAAATAAAAATAACACTGGTCAGTATTCTGCAAGCACCTCAAGTAACTTGGTCTTTTGTGTTGTCCATCTAGTTCCATTGGCATTGACTAGACTCAGAGCGACTCAGCCTATGCAATATGTCAATAACTTGTTTATATCTATAGGGAAGTTGTGCTTGTTTGAAAGGGCCAAATGTTTTCCCACTATACTTCTTTCAAATCAATGTTTCGTAACTTTTCCTTTGGTAGTTACTTGCTGTTTGTTGTTTGCGTCATTGAAGGTTTTCCCTAGGGCTTTTGAAATTGGCTCAAAATATTTCTTTTTACCACTTTCCTGTCTTTCTTTGACAAACTGTTCATACATTTCTGTACCTCATTCCGTGATACTGGTGAAGTTCTCTTCAGGTGCAACAGGTGCTCTTGAGGACAAATTGTATAATCTTTCAGCATCTAAAGTAGCACTGAATGGGTTGATGAACTGTTGATTGAGAAGAATTAATATGACTTTGATGCATTGTTCTGTCTTGATGATTTCTGTAAGGACCATATAGTAAGGATTAGGAAGGAGGAGGGTTGGGTGGAAGCAGGGTACGATAAGGCGGAAGCACTAAATGAGTACTTCTGCTCAGTGTTTACTAAAGAGAAGAGGGGGGTGACACCCAAGGTGGGAGAAATGGCAGAAGCAGGGGGGGAAGTGGTAACAGATGGGGAAATCATGGAGGGCAGAGTTTGAGAGGGTTTGAAGGTGCTGAGGGTAGACAAGGTGCCAGGTCCAGATGGCATCCACCCCAGGGTACTGAAGGAGCTGGCAGAGGTCCTTGCAGGACCTTTGGCAGACCTATTTAATGCCTCACTACATTCGGGGTGTATACCTCAGGACTGGAGGATGGCTCATGTGGTGCCCCTCCACAAGAGTGGCCCCAAGGATGAACTCGGAAACTACAGACCAGTGAGCCTCACATCCATCGTGGGTAAGCTAATGGAGACTATCCTGAAGGAGAGGCTGGTGGCCCTCCTAGAGGCCAAAGGACTACAGGACAGCAGACAGCATGGCTTCATACATGGCAGAGCCTGCCAAACCAACCTGGTCGAGTTCTATGACTGGGTAACTAGGCAACTGGACAGGGACCATGCAGTGGATGTCTTGTATCTGGACTTCAGTAAGGCATTCGACTCGGTGCCACATGGAAGGCTGGGAAGGAAGTTAGTAGGCACAGGGGCGGGTGCAAAGCTGATGAGATGGGTAGGAAACTGGCTGCAGGGAAGGCAACAGAGGGTGGTGGTGGTTGGGTTGCTCTCACACCCAAGGGCAGTGACGAGCAATGTCCCACAGGGCTCGGTGTTGGTACCAGTGTTGTTTGGGATATTCATTGCAGACATATCATGGGACATCAAGAGCAAGATCAGTCTGTTTGCTGATGATACCAAGGTTGGCGTGGTGGTGGATGACCTAGGGGGATGGCAGGGGTTGCAGGATGACCTGGCAAAGCTTGAAACCTGGTCAGACACCTGGCAACTGGGGTTTAATGCCAAAAAGTGCAAGGTGCTGCATTTTGGGATGAAGAACCCAAGGAGGAGTTACCAGTTAGGGGAGTGCAGCTAGCCCAGACAGAGGAGGAGAAGGATCTGGGTGTGCTCATTACAGGGTCAATGAACAACTCAGCACAATGTAGGAAGGCAGCTGCAAAGGCCAACAAAATGCTGGGTTGTATTGCAAGGGGTATATCCTCGAGGAGGGAGGAGGTGATTCTGCCACTGTGTAGGTCATTAGTTAGACAACACCTGGAGTACTGCGTGCAGTACTGGCATCCATATCTGAAGAGGGACATTAAGTTACTGGAGGGGGTGCAGTGCAGGGCGACAAAGATGATCAAGGGGCTGGGGGACTTATCATACAAGAGGAGGTTGAAGGAGTTGAACATGTACTCACTGGAGGAGAGGAGAGACAGGGGTGACATGATTGAAACCTTTAAATACTTGAAAGGAATAAACAAGATGGGTACAGAGGGGCTGTTCAAAGTAAGGGAGGGGAGGGCCACCAGGGGCCATGATATGAGACTGGAGCGAGGAAGGTTCAGGAGGGAGATGAGGAGACACTTTTTTACAGAGAGGGTGGTGGCTGGGTGGAATGCATTACCTGCAGAAGTGGTATGCAGTAGAACAGTGGACTGCTTCAAATGAAGATGGGACAGGACAAGGGGGAGGGTTAATGAAGGGGAAGGGTGGAAGGTAGGGGCAGCTGCAGAATAAGGGGTGCTAGCTGCACATTTGAGCAGACTTGATAGACCTCTAGGCCTTTATCTGCTGGCAAATTTTGTATGTTCGTACGTTCAGATGGCCCAAATGCTTTTTGTGGATTTGCTGGCTGAACTGTGAAGGCCAGCCATCTCCAAAAGTGTCTCTCTGAATTTTGCTGGATGTGGCTGATTTAATACCCATTTATGATAGGCCATTTGATTTGCAACAAAGTGTTTGATTCCACTTGGAATTTGGCCGCTTCTATTGTATGTCAGCTAAACAGCTTGGTCAACTGATTCCCTAAAAGCTTTGTAATGGCTCTTTTTTTCAGTTAAGTATATTTTATTACTTTGCCATTAACCATACAAAATAAAATAAACACATACATACCACAAGGGCAATATACAAGCCAGTTGATATCAACTATACATTGATAAAAAACATAGTCACCATTTAAAAGAAAGAATACAGGAACAAAATCCAAGCAGAAATAATACAAAAAGGGTCTCTAGCCCCTTCCCACCCTTCCTCCAAATCACCCTCCCCCCCAAACTCCGGAGCAGGCTCTAACTTAGATAGCCAGAAAAACTAGGGCACAGCATTAGTTCAGAGAATAATGTACACTCATCAAGCTTCATGGAATCAGATGTATACATTAATCCTCCAGGTGATGTGGGCTAATAACACAGCAAAGGAGAAAAGAGTAGAGTAAGTTACCAATCAATACCCAAAATTGCTTCTTAGAGCAAGGAAAAGGGAATTCCAACATTTTTGGAATCTGATCCAGGAATGGTGGTTTTGGCAACACTCCACCCACCATTTAGGGCAGTAATAAATTCCATCCACCATTCCTGAATGGACGGTTGCCACACTTCCTTCCAATGCATGCGAATCAAAAGTTTAGTAACCAGGGTGACCAAGGCTACTTGTACTTTTTGAGATAATGTGGGGACAGATGAATAAAGTCCTAAAAGACAAACATCCTCAGTGAAATAAGGGGATAAAGGAAGGTACTCCAAGATGTGCTTTTGTACCAAATCCCAAAAAAGAGAGATCTTTGGACAAGATCAAACTTTGTGGTATGAGGAAGTATTGGCTGAGACACAATCTTGGCATTCCGGAGATGATAATCTGCCCATTCTATAAAGTCTGCTAGGAGTGTGATATAAATTATGTAATATGTTGAATTGGACACACCTTGGTCTGACTTGCTTAATTAGTTTAAAACTGTCAATCCAGATAGAATGCCATTGAGAGTCATGGGAAGGGTTAACCAGATTATGCTTCCAATAGAAAGCTGGAGAAGATGGATTCTTACATGAACTATTGTTTATTTCCTTATACAGTTTAGAAATGGGTTTCTCTTTCTTTGCAAGGGCCAAAAGAGGTTTTAGGAAGGATCCAACAATATCTCACCGGGGGGGGGGCTTCCCAGAAGGCTTCTGACACAGTGGTGGATCTGGGTTAGATAGAACAGACTTCTCTCAGGAAAACCAAACTTAATCTGCAATTCAGTTACCGACAAGAGATAGGCCCCTTGTATGAATTGCTTCAGGGTAACCTGATCTTGTAAATGCAAGGCCTTTGGACTAATATTTTTATAAACTATCTTTAGATTAGGGTTGTTAAATAGTGGCTGGGAAACATCCTTCCATGTAATGGCTCCTTTGAAATGAAAGCACTTGCTTTTCAAATATTGTCCTGGACCCTGGATTAGAAGCTTCAAGAATTTAAAGTGTGAGCACATAGTAAGCCCCATATTGAGCATAGTTTTGCTTGTTGAAGGCGAAGAACAAGTGCAGTGAATATTTCCAACACAGTAGGCTAAGATCACAGTTGTTTTCTTTTAATGCTGTGTGGGGCAAATGCTACCGATCCACTATATCCAGCTATGTCATCCAGAGCTGTGTGATTTTCCCCAGCTCACCATGGCAAATCCACTGCATGAAGGCCTCATACTTAGTCTAGAAAGTGGCAAGCTCATCTTCCTGAAACAGTTTATGGAAATCTATGGGTTGAGGTGATGAGCAGATCAGGTCAAGCAATACTGCAGGGGTGGCATTCAATTCTGTTGAATACTCTAGAAATCTGACCTGAAGCAATCACTCTAAGGTATCTGCAAAATGCTCATGTACAGTCCATGCCCAATTGTAATGCCTCCCATCCAAAACTTCCCTTATGCTGCCTGAGGCACAAAGACAATCCTTAAATACTATGTCCTCAAAGCTGCTGCCACCAACTATCCTATAATGCCAAAGATTTCCAGAAATAGTTGGAAATCTCCCAAATTAATTATAGTCATGGACATTCCACAGAAGATGATATGCCTTTGCTGCTGCTGCTGCAGCATCAAGTGTCAGGTGATGATAGGGCATATTTACTTGCTGAGCTATTTCTTATGTTTGTGTGAGGTATTCAGCTTCAGTGGTATAATCAGTGATAGGTCTGTGGATGGGTGGATGATATGTGATGACCGTCTTCTTTGGCGAACTTGAATGATTGTTACAAAATAACATCAGCCAACCAGTAAACCTTGGGACAAGCAAATCCTCCTTGTGTGTTTCCCGAATGAGTTTCAATAGCATTAGCTTTGCCTTGCCAATATTTACCACTGATGCTGGCACAGTAGACTTTGGCATATTGCCAGATGTAGTTGGCTCCTTCTTTGAATTCACCTGTTGAAGTTCTAATTCCTTTTTGTTAGATACAATTCTCCTTCTTTTTGAGTGAGAAATATCAATAGAATCTTCTCGGAGAATGGAGCCTTCAGATTCTTCTTGGTATGCAACACCATGTGTATTGTGCATTGTTCCATGTCCAGTTACTGTTTCAATGTTCCGATCAAAGCTGTCCATTAAGAAAACTGTTAAGACAACAGAAGACTTTGACTTTGGCTGAAGTGGCAGTAACACACCTTGCTCTTGAACATGCTGACAAAGTTCCTTTAAATCAGTTTCAATTTTACACACTTTGTCATAACTGCAACTATTTCATAAAATGAAACAGGATGTTCACAGGCATTTTCTGTCCAGTCATATTGTGCAGCACAACTCCGATAAGTGCGTGTTTTGCAGTGAGAAGTGTGTCATGTGTGTCACCATAATTTAGGTCTGCTGAGTAGAACTTTGACAACTGGGAGACTTATTCACTGTCAGTATGTTTGGCGGATTTTAATACATGTGAGAAAAATTATTGAACTGTCTCTGGGGCTGTCATTCTTTACTCAGGGGAGCATCCACTGTTGGTGGCCATGGTAGTGAAGGGGCTGTCTCTACAAATCTTAAGATGTGTTCATGCAACAAGGAAGCAGTATGCTTGATGGCTTGATTGTCATTTGTTCTCAAAACCTCTGTGACTGATGCAGTGCCTGTTAATAATTAAGCACTGATTACAACTAGTGGTTTATGAGGATCAGCTGTTAAAAATTAAAGTGAATCCCCATATTTCTTTTTCAGCTCATTTCTATGTTTATAATGGTATCATCGATCTCCTACTCTGACACCCGAGATTTCATTCAATGGCTTTACTGAAATGGCTTGGTGTTTTTGAAGCACACTGTCATCAATAACATGACAAATGGTTCAAACCCAGTTCATTCTGACTGCTCATTATCATCTTCATCATCACTTCTGTTCTAATCATCTGGGGTCCTGTCCCTTGAGATAACCGTATAATTTAGGTAGCACTTGTCATGTTTACAAAACTCCCTTGCAATGAAGTCCTCTGCCTTAATTTTTGTGAGCATATCTTGCTCATCACGTAGCTCTGCTGCCCTTTTCATTGTCACTTCAGCTGTTTTTGCAACAATAACAGTTGGATATTGGTTCTTCCCCTTCACTTTGATTACATATTTGTTACAGATTCCACATGTAGCTGGAAATAACACTCTAGATAATGAGGCATAAGGAACACCACTCTTGAGATGATGATATGATACTTTCTCCAGCATCTGCATGTTCTCCAGATTTTCTGATACTCTTGGTTTTTGTGATTTTTTTATAGCATAAGTTAGGCACTTAAATTGATGAACACTGTTCATCATGATGATTTTTGCCACCTTACTAGGTTCAAATATCTTTGGTCTCAGTAAGTGTGCAATAACTTTTGTTACTCAGAGGAGTTAATTCAGAGTCTCTTGTTGTCAGGGCAGGATAATGCACTAAACACTGCAGGGTCCTAGGATTTTCCTCTCCATGTTTCTGCTTAACAAAAAGGTTTAGAGATATCCTCGCAGAGTCTGAAATAAAATGAAATGTTGTGTTAGCGTATATATATATATATATATATGTATGCATAAATACATATGTATGTGCATATGTGTATATATATATATATATACTAATATATATATACATATATATGTATATATAATTTGGGTTGCCCAGCAACTTCTACTGTATGTTAAACCCCAAATTTTGCACTTTAATAACTTTGCAACCATTTGACTGATTTGTCTGAAATTTTGCATGCACGGTCTGGTACCACAGATCTCTGCATCTGCCAAGTGTCATTCTGGTCAGATGTGCAGTTGTGGAGCTGAGGAGTGCCAAACAAAGTGAAAAATTAAACTTTTGGCAAATTCTTTGCTCGGGGCTATGGCCCAAATGGTTTGAATGTTTGCTCCGACACTGTCAGAGAATGTTAGGTCTGGGTCCCTTATGCCTTTTGAAGGTTTGGTGAAAAAATATTGATCCATTCAAAAGTTATTAAAGTTTAAAGTTTTCCATAATAGCCTATGGGAAAAAAATATATGTGCCATGTGAAAGCACCTTTTATTGTCGCAAATGGGTTTAGTACTGTTGTGTGGTTGCCATTTTGTTTTCAGTTAGTTATGAAGAAATAAATGCTGTAATTCACAAAATGCTGCCCCTTGGTAAACACCAGCAGTTGTGTTTACCTAATCAGGGCCAGATGAACATGATCTTGACATTGTTTTTTCTTATATAGTGTCTGGAAATTTGTTTTCGGTGTTTCAGCCATTTGCTGTGTGCAATTCATGGCATTTCTTTTGTGAAAGTGGCACAATTCGTGGCAATTTTTGTGCAACTAACAGCACAGTTGTGTGAAAATTACCACAAATTGTGGCACTGTTTCTCAAAAATTGCCACAATTTGCAGCACTATGTTAATGGGAAAAATTCATTGGCACCAGTAGAAAACCCCAAAAGCTTTCCTGCCCACATTTTGGCCCAAATAAGGTCAAAATTGTGTTCCTTGGACCCCATTTAATAAAAGGAGTTTTGATCCTTTTGCTGCCTCTAAGGGGGCTGAAGCATGTTTTATTTAATAAAAATGTTTCTGCTGACATTGGGGTGCCCAATCCCCATGTCAGCAGTAGAAATACCCCATCACCACCACCACTTCTCACCGTGGAACACTGGGTAACCCATTTCCAGGGTCCTAAAATATTTTTTTAAATGTTTCTGTTGATATCAGGGTAGCCAGTCCTTATGTCGGCAGTAGCAATCCACCCCCCAACCCCTGATCAGTGTGATACACTGGGGAGCCCACTCCCAGTGTGCTGAGATATTTATTTTAAATTCCCATTTTATTTTTCCAACATCAGGGTACCTAATCCCAGATGTTGGCACTACCATTCCGACAGTGTGGAACACTGGGTAGCCCATGCCCAGTGTCCCAGTTATTTTTACAGTCCCCAGTACAGTGGGACACTGGTGATCCCATCCTCAATGTCCTGATATATGTTTTTCCCTGTAAAAAAAAAAAAGAAAACAGTCCCCCGACGGCTTTTTTTTTAATCTGGAAAGAAGAAAATTGTCCCTCATCATCTCCCCCATCTCCCTTTCCCATCCTGACCCTGCCAATGAGTAATCCACCTCCCACATCCCTCTTGCCCTATACTTACCAACAGAGGCCATCGGCTACCATCTTTTGTTGACTAGGACATGTCTGCACTCTTCGAAGCCGAACTGAGAACTGAAGAGTCAAGATAAGTTCTGCATAATGGCTGTCAATGGTGTTTTCAACTTATGTTGATATCTTGGCCATTTTTATACATTTTTGCACCACATTTTCAACATGGGCTTTTTGGGACCACACCTCATGAGCACTGACGCTGTTGTTTCATTACTCAGTCCCAAACTGTGATTTCATGGTTGCTGCATGGAATCACCTTTTGGAACCAATTAGCAAAATGACACTACCAGTGTTCATGAGGTGGTGTCCCAAAAAAACCATGTTAAAATTTATTAAAAATATAAAAACACCAGTTACATCACGGCTGTTGAAAGCAGCTTCTCGCGTGCTTGTAACTTCACCAGTTTTCATATTTTCACTCCAAATGTTCAACATAGCCATTTTTCGGCACCACCTCATGAACAGTATAGCTGTCATTTTTCACATCTTGCCCAAAATGTGATTTGACTACTGTGAAGCAGAATGGCATGTTCACTTTGAGAAATCACCTTTCAGGGCCAAATAACAAAATAACAATGCCACTGTTCATGAGATGAGGTCCCCAAAAGGCCATGTTGAAAATTTAGTAACAAAATTCCTAAAAATGCCCGAGTTACGTGCATCCATTGAACTTATTCTATGCATGTACATAACTTTGCTACTTTTCAATCTTTTGATGCCAAATTTTCAGGATAGCCATTTCTGCACACCGCCTTAAGAACAGTATAACTGACATTTTTCACATCCTGCCCAAAATATGTTTTCACACCTTTGGAGCAGAATGGCATTGCAGTTGCGCATAATTACATTTTGCCTTGCATTTCACAATTTGTCTGCACCGTGATACATGAGGTGGGGTAATAAAATGGCTATGCTGACAATCTGGTCACTGTTGTTCAACATGTGGAAGTGCAGGGCCCTCTGGGCTTCCACATCTACATACATATGTACATCTATGGAGGGATTGGAGCACAGGCCCTCTTAAAGTAAAATAAGGATACTATTGTACTATCTCAAAAATATGGGAAATTCATTGCAAAAAGCTCTGTTAATGCATGAGATAGGGTTTCTATTACAGAGACAAAAGTCTGGAAACTTGGTGTTAGGATTACCAACCCTACCACCCCACCCCCTCCCTCCTCACACCAACAGGCATTGGGGTGTGTCTTGGGGACACTGGGTCAAACTCTCACCCCATTTCCCTATACTGTACCATCTCAGCTTGTTTACACTTGGAATGGGGTAAGAGTTAAGCCCTATGACCCCAAGGCACACCCCAAAGCCTGTTGATGTGGAGGAGGTAGGGTAGTAGGGTTGGTAACTAACACTGAATATTCAGACTTTTGTCACTGTAATAGAAACTAACTGATGTATTAACACAGTTGTTTGCACTAAATATATATATATATATATATATATATATATATATATATATATATATATATATATACAGTATATTATGTATTGTACGGTAGTGCTACCATAGTTGGGGTTGAGGGCCATTTACATGTTTCATGATCAAGACCCATACACCTTGGGATCTGCCAAGTTTTGTACTGGTCAGATATACAGCTGCGGAGTTATTAAGCGTGATCTGCGCAAGCATTTACGCTTTTTTGGAATTCTACGGTCGCACCTACAGGTTGCATGGTTTGCGTGATTGGTCCAAAATCTTCAGGGAAAGTGCGGCCGGGGTCCCAGATGTGCCTTTTGAAGATTTTGTGTAAAAATATTAAACGGTTCAAAAGTTATTCAAAAAATAAGTTCCCATTATAAGTCAATGGGAAAAGTTAACAAAAAGTTCGACAGTGTCGAAAACGCAGGTTTTACTTTCACAAATGGTCCTTTTACTGTCGCAAATCTGCCATTTTGTTTTCAGTTGGTGATCAGAGAAATGCTTGCCATTTAAATTTGGGACCCTCTAGCAACCTAATTCGTTTTGTATTCACCTAGTCGGACCCTGAGGATGCTAGCCATGTCTTTTTTGGGGGGTAAAACACCCTAGAAATATGTTTTTCACATTTCTAGAAAAAGTGCTTTTGCAAAGCACTTTCGTACTTGCGACACTGTCAAATGAATTTGCAAAACCTTTCGCAAATTGCGACAGTACTTTTCTAGGCTGTGGGAAAATGACAGTAATTCTTTGGCACCCCACTGCAAAAGAACGGTTTGGAGTTTTGGGCTGAAATTTGGAGGAAAAACAGCCAACATCTCCCAGATGTGCCTTTCAGTGTTTTGTTGAAAAAATTTTTACACGGTGGCAAATTTATGGTACTCCAAAGTTGATGCTTTTTCCCATAGGATAACATTATGGCGTACGACGCATTGCAGCAATAGTTTGGCGCCCTGCTGCAAAATAACAGTCTGGTCTTTTGGGCCAAAATTTGCAGGGAAGACAGCCAACATCCCACAGATGTGCCTTTCAGTGGTTTGGTGAAAGAATATTACAGGGAGACAAAGTTATGGCACTCCGAACTTCTGTTTTTTTCCCATAGGATAACATTCGCCGCACCTTTCAGGGACCGTATCTCGGAAACGGTGCGAGATACGGGACTTTTTGTCGGAAGATTCCTTAGCCCCTAAAGCTATCCAGGAAAGTGGTAATTCATATGACTTTTAATTTTTTTTTCTATGTCGTACGTTTCCTGAGATATAAGCAATTTACTATTCCAAGTCCTCATTTTCTGTTCCAAGTCATTATTTTGCATACATTCATTGTATTCACTGTCTTTCTTTATGCAGCTTTCCGGGAAAACTAGCTTGTGCGCTTACATTACTGTTACCATTACCATTTCCGCTTGTTGTTCCATACCCGTTTCACTTACCATTCACGTCTATGCCACCATGTGCATTAACCTTTGCGTTTTCATTTGCGGTTGCGTTTGTGTTGATTTTAACATTTCTGTCTATAGTACTGTTTCTCTTTCTGTTTTGCTTTGTGTCACCATGCGCATTACGATTTGTGTTTGCGGGCACAGTGTTACTATGTGACAGGACATCACGTGGCAGTGGCCTGTGCTCCCGCTGCCGCATTACATTCACTATTTCTCGTTATCATTATCAGAAAGAAGGGAAAAAGAAGGGAAATTAGAGGCAAAAAACTCTGTTTAATGCATCAGTTAGGGTTGTTCCACAGCAAAAAAAGTGAGGAAATTCGATGTTAAGGTTGAAACCCCCTTTGCACCCCTCCAGCCCACCCCCCAACCAGAATCAGGGTGCGCATTGGGATCATCGGTCCTAACTCTCACCCGATTCTCCTATTCCTCAGCTTCTTTCCACATATGATGGGGTGAGAGTTAGGACCGACGACCCGTCAACACCCTCCAAATTTCAACGAAAAGACCAAAGCATGTCTGAGATATAACATTTTAACGTATGAGATTATCATTCGTCAGACTGGCACAGTTCTGTACCTGTTGACATTTAACACACACGATGACTGAAAACTACATCCATGACACTTAGGCTAGGTATCATATCAATTTCAAGCCACCACCACAAGCAAAACACTGTCCACAACATGTAAAGTGTGGCATGCAATATCTCTGCATACAAACATTTCTCTGACTCATAAATACCATAATTCACATCTACAGGACAAGCCATAAACACCCTCCAAATTTCAAGTAAAAAGACCAAACCGTTTCTGAGATATTCAATGTTAAAAATTGGTAAAATGTCCCTATCTATTCCATTATAAAAAATCTGGCCATCTTGTCCTGCCCTCGCGATCAAAGATGGTGATCAAAGAATTTGCAGGCTCACGATCAAAAAATTTACAGGCTCATGAACAAAGAATTAAAAATGCTATAAATCAATAAAATTGAAAGAATTGCGGTAAACCACCACAATGGTTCAACAGAATGAAGCCCCCTGAGTAAAACCCACCCTCATTTGACTTCCTAGGGCACCCCTGGGCTGAGAAAATAGATTTTTTAATCTGGCCATCTCGTCCCTCACTCGCAATGCACGATCGCGATCAAAGAATCTCACAATCATAGAATTTGTAGGCTCGTGATCAAAGAAATTGCACGCTCACGATCAAAGAATAAAAAATGGTGAAACACAAATTTTTTACTGATTTGAACCAAGCCAACAGCATACCTCAATAGAATGGACCTTCCTGAGCAAAACCCACCCTAATTTGTGTCCATAGCCCACCCCTGAGTCTAGATATTAGTGTTTTAGTTGGCGATGCCAGATCCTGATCAAAGAATCTCACGATCAAAGAATATGCAGGCTTGCGATCAAAGAATTTTGAAAATTTTCTGGGACAAAGATTCTTGAACCGCGAGGCTGAAAATTCTTTAATCACCTGGTGGGACGAGATGGGCAGAACCCCATTCTTTGTTCGCAAAACATACATATAAATTTTCCCATTGACTTATAATGGGAACTTAAAAGTGGCATAACTTTTTGAATGCCTTAATATTTTTTCACCAAACAAAAAGAGGCATGTTCGGCCACCAAAGCTCTTTCAAATGAGCCATCTCACAGAGCAGCACACCACATGATGGCCACACATGGCCATGTCCAAAATCCCTAAAGCTGCCTCCAAAAATGGATAATTTTGCATTTTTCAGTGTTTTCGTACACAAAGACTGTAAGTCCGACCGAAACTAAATTTGGCAAATCAAGAGATCTATCATGCCCCACCATGCATTACAAGTTTCAGGCAAATCCATTGAATGGGTCCAAAGTTATTATTGCTCAAACTTTTGACTTTAATATGTAAGTGACCGCTATACCCTAACTATAGCGGCGCGACTGCAGCACCATAATATCTGTAGATACAGGTATATATATATAGATATATATATATTGCAAAAAAACTTTCTTGATGCTTCAGTTAGGGTTAAAGCAACAAAAGAATGGAAATGAGGCATTAGGGTTGAGTCCCTAACCCCCACCCTACCACCCATCCTCCACACACCAACAGGCATTGGGGTGTGCCATGGGGTTATTGGTCCAACTCTCACCCCATTCATGCAAAAACAGGCTGATATAGTACAGTATTGGAGAATGGAGGTGTGAATCAGGCCTAACAATCTCATGAAGTACACCCGATGCCTGACAATAATGAAAATGAAGGTTAAAGGCTCAACCTAATGCCTCATTTCCATACTTTTGTCACTTCTACCCTAACTAATGCATTAACACATTTTTTGCAATTTATTTCCTCACTTTTCAGATAGTATAATAGTATCCTTATTTTATTGTGGGAGTGCAGGGTCCTTTGGACCCTGCACTCCCGTCTCTCCATCGAGATAGAACAACAGTATCCATATGTCACAGTGGAAGCACAGGGTCCTTTGGAGCCTGTGCTCCTATCCCTCCACTGATGCACATATGTATGTAGCTGTGGGAAACACAGGGGTCTCTGGCCCCTGCAGTACCACATGTAAAGCTACAAGCAGGCATTGCAAAATTGCAACAAATAGTCATGACTGTGCCATCTTAAATAATTTTCTCCCCAAATGTTCAACATAACCTTCTTATCACCTCACCACATGTACCCAGTACAAAAAACTTTCAAAACCCTATTGAAATGTAATTCTGTGCAACTGTAATGCTGTCTTGCACCACAGGTGTGGAAAAACATTTTTGGCAGGATTTAAAAAATTATAGCTGCACTGTTCATGAAGTGGTGTGACAAAATGGTTATGTTGAAAATCTGGATTGAAAACATGAAAAATTGGTGAAGTTAGAAGCATGCATAGAAACTGCATGACATATGCTTGTAACATGGTCATTTGTTGAAAGTTTTTTACCTAATTTTCAACATGGGCTTTTTGAGACCTGCTCTCATGAACAGTGGCACTGTGATTTTGATAATCCATCCCAAAAGTTGATTTCACACAGTAACTGCGCCATTCTGTGCCACAGGTGTGAAAACACATTTCAGGCAGGATGTGAAAAATGACAGCTGTGCTGTTCATAAGCAGCTGTGAAAAATGACAATGTTGAAAATCTGGAGTGAAAATATAAAAAAATTGGTGAAGTTATGAGTGTGGGTAGAAACTGTGCAACACATGCTCGAAATGCATCATTTTTTGGAATTTTTTTGCCACATTTGCAACATGGGCTTTTTGGGTCCCTACCTCATGAACAGTGGCACTGTCATTTCATTAATTGGTCCTGAAAGGTGAGAAATCACCTTTTGTGACATGGAAACACAATGACAGTGCTAGTGCTCACAAGGTGGGGTCACAAGAACCCCATTTTGAAAATTTGGGGCCAAAATTTCTAAAAATAGCTGAGATATCAACATAAGTTGAAACCCCCACTGACTGCCATTATATGGTGCTCACCTTTGAGTCTTCAGTTTGCGGTTCAACTTTGAAGAATGCAGATCTGTTCCAGTCCAGAGAAGATTGCTGCTCCTGACCTTGGGAGGTAAGTATGGATAAGGGAGGGTAAGGGAAGGTGAGTGCATACAGGGAGGGTGGGGATGGGGAAGGGAGACTGGGGAGTTGACGAAGGACCATTTTCTTTTTTGCAGATTTAAATAAAAATTAATGATGTTGGGGAAGGTTTTCTTTATTACAGGGACTATGCATTATTTAGGAACACTGGGAGTGAGCTCCCCAGTGTCCCAATGTATAGGGGGTTTACAGATAACTCAGGTCATTAGGAGCAGGCTCCTCAGTGTCCCACACTGGTAGTGCTGGGGGTGCTAGTGCCGACATGGGGATTAGGCACCCCATGTCAGCAAAAAACTTCAATTGACTTTAAAATATTTTGGGACTTGGGGAGGGGGCTCTGCAGTGTCCCACATGGATGGTGCTGGGAGGGGGCTAGTGCCAGCATGGGGATTGGGCACCACATGTCAGCCAAAATCCCAGTTTCCAAGCCAGTCTCTGTTCATGATTCATCAAAATTCCTGTTTGTGAGCCGATCCCTGTTCATGAGGTAGGGTCATTTTACCCTACCCTCATGAACAGGGATTTAGACAGCTCATGAACATGGATTGGCTCATGAACAGGGATTTCAACAGCATGCGAACTGGGATCAGTTCGCAAACAGGGATTTTAAAACTAAAATACATGTTTTTTTATGTAAGGAAAAGAAACCAAAGGTATGGGTGGGTAGAGGACCTACCCCTAACCAAAACCCATGCTTTGCTTTCTCCATAAAACATCCCTGGGGCAAGTTTTACATTTCAGTTGTCTGCCCTCGCTAAGCAAGAAAACGAGATGGTGGCTAGAGAAGAGAGATTTCTTTTCTCATGAAGAGAGATTTTTTAAACCCCTCTTTGCAAGCTGACAAGATCCTTGATCGTGAGCCAAATCCTCTTTTGCAAAACATACATGTATTCTAAAGACTGAACTGTTCATGCTCAGAACCTGAAAATTCAAAGTTGAATAACTTTGGAACAGATTAATATGTTTTCACCAAATCAATGTTGGAATGTTCTTTGGGGCAATCTTTTTCTACCTTAAAAATTTCAGACCAATATTCTAAACCCTGCGGCCACAGTGTGATGGGAAAAAAATTTGTAAAAATGGATGAAAAAGGCAATACAACTCACTTTTTTCAGTATGCGCTGCACAATAACCACAGATCCAATCAACACAAAACTTGGCATGTCCGGAGATCCACACCACGGAACAGCACATTCAAAATTTCATGCAACTTTGTTGAATGGTTGCAAAGAAATTAAAGTGCAAAATCTGGGGTTTAACATTAAACTTCTTACTCAACCCTAACTATAGGGGTGTGACCGTGCTCTAATATATATATATATATATATATATGTAATAGATAAACCACTCTGAGGTGTGCGGTCACGCTCTGGTATAAACATGCCTTGGTGTGCATCAACCATCCTAGGTGTGCGTACATCAGAGCACGACCGCACACCTCAAGTGGTTTATCTATCTTATAAAATGTCAAAATTGTTTTTCAGGGCAAAAAACTCCATTTAATGCATTAGTCAGGGTTGTTCCACAGCGACAAAGTGAGGAAATTCGCTGTTAGGGTTGAAAACCCCCTTGGACCCCACCCACCCCCAATCAGCATTGGGGTGCGCATTGAGATAGTCAGCCTAACTCTCACCCCATGACATGTGTAAAGCAGCAGAAGTATAGGAGAATGGGGTGAGAGTTGGACCAATGATCCCAATGCTCACCCCAATGCCAATTGGGGGTGGGCGAGGTCAAGAGGGATTTTCAACCTAACACTATTTCCTCATTGTGCCGCATGTGGCTAACTAATCCCTAAACTGAGCTTTTGCCTCTAATTCCCTTCTTTATGAGAATGATAGAGAAATAGTGAATGTAATGCAGTGACGGGAGCGTGGGGCCCTCCGGGCCCCGTGCTCCCGCCACATGATGTCTTGTGGCATAGTAACAGGAACAGCAACACAAACAGAAGCGCTAACAGTAGTGCACATGGTAACACAAGCGTGAATGAGAACAGAAAGGGTAACACACATGGTGGCGTAGACAGGAACAGTCTGCCACGTGATGTGTTTTCACATAGTAACATGGTGCCTGCAAACGGAAATGTCAATGGGCATTGTGACGCAAAGTGAAACAGAACGAGAAACAGTACTGTAGACAAATATGGCAAAAAATAACAGAAACGCAAGCACAAATGAAAATGCAAAGGATACGCATACATGGTGGCGCAGGCGTCAGGTAAGTGAAACAGGTACGGAACACCCATAGCGGAAGAGGGCAGTAACAATAATGTAAGCACACAGGCTGGTTTTCCCAAAAACCTGCATAGAGAAAGACAGTGAGTACAAATAATGTATGCATAATAATGAGTATCGGAGCAGAAAATGAGAACTTGGAATACTAAATACGTTATATCTCAGGAACCGTACGACATAAAAAAAAATTTAAAAGTCGTATGATTTACAACTGTCCTGGCTAATTTTGTAGTTAGCCGCTGTTAGGGGGCTAAGTGTTTTTCCAATGAAAAGTCCGTATCTTGCACCGTTTCCGAGATACGGGCCCTGAAAGGTGCGGCGAACGCCGTAATGTTATCCTATGGGAAAAAAGAGAAGTTTGGAGTGCCATAACTTTGCCTCCCTGTAATATTTTTTCACCAAACTACTGAAAGTCACATCTGTGGGCTGTTGGCTGTGTTCCCTCCAAATTTCAGGAAAAAAGACTAAACCGTTATTTTGCAGCAGGGTGCCAAAGGATTCCTGTAATGCGTTGGGCGCCGTAATGTTATCCTAAGGGAAAAACCGTCAACTTTGGAGTGCTGTAACTTTGCTGCCGTGTAATATTTTTTCAATACAACACTGAACGGCACATCTGTGGGATGTCATCTGCGTTCCCTCCAAATTTCAGCCCCAAACTCCCAACCGTTCTTTTGCAGCGGAGTGCCAAAGAATTACTGTTATTTGGGGCATAGTGTCACAAAGTAGTGTCGCAAAAAAATTTGCAACACTACTTTGCGAAAGTACTTTTTCCAGAAATTTGAAAAACATATTTCTGGGGTGTTTTACCCCAAAATAAAGACATGGCTAGCATCCTCAGGACCCGACTAGGTGAATACAAAAAGAATTAGGTTGCTAGAGGGTCTCAATTTTAAATGCCAAGTATTTTTCTGATCACTAACTGAAAACAAGATGGTGGATTTGCGACAGTAACAGGGCCATTTGCGACAGTAAAAAGTGCATTTTAGACAGAACTTTTTGTTAACTTTTCCCATTGACTTATAATGGGAAATTGTTTTTTGAATAAGTTTTGAACCGTTTAATATTTTTTCATGAAATCTTCGAAAGGCACATCGGGGACCCTGGCCACATGTTCCCTGAAGATTTTGGGCCGGTCGCGCAAACTGTATGCCCTGTAGGCGTGACCGTAGAATTCCAGAAAAGTGTCATGCTTAATAACTCCGCAGCTGTATATCCAACCAGTACGAAACTTTGCAGATCCCAAGGCCTATGGTTCTTGATTGTGTATTCCAAATTTCAGGCAAATCCGTCAAATGGTTGCAAAGTTATTAAGGTGCAAAATTTGGGGGTTTAACATAGAAATGGCTCCCTAACCCTAACTATAGTGGCACTACTGTGCCACTATAATATATACATACATATACATTTACATATACATATACATATACATATACATATACATATACATATACATATACATATACATAGATAGATATACACAGATATACTGTATATATATGTATATTAGAGGCAAAAAACTCCATTTAATGCATTAGTTAGGTTTGTTCCACAGCGACAAAAGTGAGGAAATTTGCTGTTAGGGTTGAAAGCCCTAACTCCGAATTCACCCCCCCCAGCACCACACACACACACAGACACACACACACACACACATTCAAGTATGGGGGAGGACCAAGTCAACACAACCAATGACAGACATCCAGCAGCAGGTGACAGAAATAACAAGCAATTGTCTAAATGTACTACGAGACATCCCACTCACCTGACCAGGTACTGCATGCTCAGTGGAGATCAACAGCAAAACTGAGGCCATGTACACCAAACGTACACATCCCTGATTGCAGCTGCACCAGCATTACCACACTTAGTAGTTGCATGGCCTTACCTACGATGCCCACACCACACCACAACTGGTACTGTGCCATTAGTCAATATAAATGCTGAAGGTGCATGATGACAGTTGTAGAAAGGTTTAACACTAGTGAGTATACATTAATTAAGAGAAGTACATAAATTAACCACAAGACACTAGCATGCTCAAGATAAAAGTAGTGTTACATTTAGTAGGTGATTTACATAGTAGTACATTTACTGCAATGGTTTACTCAAGATAGAGAGGTTGATGTAAGCGTATGGAAAAGCATTGCCTGTTCAATGCTCTGAAATTCGTACTGCCAGTATCAGATGCATTCTTACTGATGAAGGTGTACTGCTCATGTACATACATAGACCTTGGGTGTGTTCCAATACTAAAGATGCAGTAAGTATTCTTTGTAAGAAACATTGTGATTGCATGGATCAGGCCAAGCAACTTCTAAATATCATAGCACTACTGAGCCAACAATGACGTACCTGTATCGGAGATGTATAATGGATAGATTTTCCTGTAGGCACTTACTGAGTATGTTGTACCTGATAAAGACAATCTCATTGCATCGGGTGATGACTAACTTATTCAAATAGTAATACATTTACTATTGTTGCAATGAGTGATCTATGCCACTTATGGACACAGTGTAATTTTTTAACAGTTGTTTCATACTCAGGCTGTATGCCTAGTGTTTGGGTTTGCCACACTTCTGTCACTGATGCTATCAAAGTGATAACTATATTAATTGTGGTACAACAGGAATCAAGTAGGTATGGTGTAGATATAAACAGAATGTCTTTTAGTATTGATTTAACTCACAATGGGGAAGTGTACTAGGACAGCAGGGGTTATTCTCTATCACTGACTCTGTCAGTTATAATCACACTAAGGTTTCGATGACTGTAATGATCAAGTTACACTGTTCATCTTCATGAGTTCATATTCACAGCCATTCTCCAGTAACTAGACAGTGTATGGTGTAACTGGGTGGGACACTGTGTTGCAAAGCTGTTACAGTGCCTAGCAGAGGAGACTATCTATCATAAAGACAATTAAGCAATAAGGCATGACCAACAGTTATGTTAAATGGTCTGTTAATCACCCTGTGGGGGTTTAATGTTGAATGAGGTATAGCAGGTGCCACATGTAACTAGACATGATAAACTGACCATTAACATAATACCTGGGGTGGCTTACTGCTATCATAATAAAACTGTTTTTAAACAACATTAAACCATGTTCATCATATGGTTAGGCTCTACATGTATGTTAATGAAAAGTAAACATAAGGCTGTTACAATGTTTACAGTCAATTAGAAAGCTGCATTTCTCAAACCCTTGTTATAATCGGAGATATTATACCTGTACAACTCCTTGGTTTTGTTGAACTCTATTGCTCAGGTGGCCCACCACATGTGGTCTGGTCTGGTGTGGAGCATCGGTAGGTAAGGCCATGCAACTACTAAGTGTGGTACATTGTGTGCAGCTGCAATCAGGGATATGTACGTTGGTGTACATGGCCTCAGTTTTGCTGTTGATCTCCACTGAGCATGCAGTACCTGGTCAGGTGGGTGGGGATGTCTCATAGTACATTTAGACAATTGTTTGTTATTTCTGTCACCTGCTGCTGGATGTCTGTCATTGGTTGTGTTGACTTGGTCCACCCATACTTGAATGTGTGTGTGTGTGTGTGTGTGTGTGTGGTGCTGGGGGGGTGAATTTGGAGTTAGGGTTTTCAACCCTAACAGCGAATTTCCTCACTTTTGTCGCTGTGGAACAACCCTAACTAATGCATTAAACTGAGTTTTTTGCCTCTAATTTCCCTTCTTTTTGAGAATGGTAATGAGAAACAGTGAATGTAATGCAGCGGTGGGAGCATGGGGCCCTTTGGGCCCCGCGCTCCCACCACATGATGTCTTGTGGCATAGTAACAGGAACAGCAACGCAAACAGAAATGCTAACAGTGGCACACATGGTAACACAAGCGTGAATGAGAACAGAAAGGGTAACGCACACGGTGGCGTAGATGGGAACGGTCTGCCACATGATGTGTTATCACATAGTAACATGGTGCCTGCAAATGGAAATGTCAATGGGCATGGTGATGCAAAGTGAAACAGAAAGAGAAACAGTACTGTAGACACAAATGGCAAAAAATAACAGAAACACAAGCACAAATGAAAATGCAAAGGATAATGCACATGGTGGCGCAGACGTCAATGGTAAGTGAAACAGGTACGGAACCGCAAGCAGAAAGGGCAACAGTAACAATAATGTAAGCACACAGGCTGGTTTTCCCAAAAACCTGCATAGAGAAAGACAGTGAGTACAAAGTGAAACAGAAAAAGAAACAATACTGTAGACACAAATGGCAAAAAATAACAGAAAAGCAAGCGCAAATGAAAACACAAAGGATAACGCAAATAGGGCTCCGCGCTCCCGGCACATAATGCGGCAGCTGGAGCGTGGGGCCCAAAGGGCCCCACACTCCCACCATATGATGTCTTGTGGCATAGTAACAGGAACAGCAATGCAAACAGAAGCGCTAACAGTGGCGCACAAGGTAACGCAAGCATGAATGAGAACAGAAAGGATAACGAACACGGTGGCGTAGACAGGAGCGGTGTGCCACGTGATGTCTTGTCACATAGTAACATGTTGCCTGTAATCGAAATGGCAATGGGCATGGTGCGCAAAGTGAAACAGAAAGAGAAACAGTACGGTACACAAATGGCAAAAGTAACAGAAGCATAAGTGCAAATGAAAACGCAAAGGATGACGCACGTGGTGGCGCAGACGTCAACGGTAAGTGAAATGGGCATGGAACCGCAAGCAGAAAGGGCAATGGTAACAGTAATGTAAGCGCACAGGCTGGTTTTCCCAAAAAGCTGAATAGAGAAAGACAGTGAGTACAAAGAATGTATGCATAATAATGGGTATCGGAGCAGAAAATGAGGACTTGGAATACTAAATAAGTTATATCTCAGGAACCGTATGACGTAGAAAAAAAATTTAAAAGTCGTATGATTTATGACTCTCCTGGCTAGTTTTGTACTTAGCCCCTGTCAGGGGCTAAGAACTTTTCCGATGAAAACTCCGTATCTCGCACCGTTTTCGAGATACGGGCCCTGAAAGGTGCGGCTAACGCCGTAATGTTATCCTATGGGAAAAAAGAGAAGTTCGGAGTGCCATAACTTTGCCTCCCTGTAATATTTTTTCACCAAACCACTGAAAGCACATCTGTGAGCTGTTGACTGTCTTCCCTCCAAATTTCAGGAAAAAAGACCAAACCGTTATTTTGCAGCAGGGATCCAAAGGATTTCTGTAATGCATTGGGCCCCGTAATGTTATCCTAAGGGAAAAACTGTCAAATTTGGAGTGCCGTAACTTTGCCGCCATGTAATATTTTTTCAATACAATACTGAAAGGCACATTTGTGAGATCTCGGCCCCGTTCCCTCCAAATTTCAACTGAAAACTCCCTAGCGGTTCTTTTGCAGCGCAGTGCCAAAGAATTGCTGTTATTTTCCACAGACTAGAAAACTACTGTGGCAATTTGCAAGCTTTGCAAAAATTTAGACGACACTTTCTTGAACACGAAAGTAATTTCGAAGTACTTTTCCAGAAATTTGAAAAACATATTTCTGGGGTGTTTACCACAAAATAAAGACATGGCAAGCATCCTCAGGGCCCACTAGATGAATACAAAAAATTAGGTTGCTAGGGGTCCCAAATTTAAATGCCAACCATTTTCAGATCACCAACTGAAAACAAAATGGCCGATTTTTGAAAGTAACAGGCCCATTTGCGAAGTAAAAATGCATTTGCGAAAGTGTTGAACACTTTGTTTTTTCCCATTGACTTATAATGGGAAACTGTTTTTTGAATAACTTTTGAACCGTTTAATATTTTTTCGAAATCTTGAAAGACATGGGGACCCGGCCGCACATTCCCTGAAGATTTTGGGCGGTCGCCTAAACTGTCACGACCTGTAAGCGCAACATAAGATTCCAGAAAAGCATAAGCGTGCGAAGATCACATAATAACTCCGCAGCCATATATCGCCAGTACAAAACTTGGCAGATCCAAGGCCTATGGTTCTTGATCATAAATTCAAATTTCAGGCAAATCCATCAAACAGTTGCAAAGTTATTAGGTGCAAAGTTTTTGGGTTTAACATGAAATGGCTCCTCAACCCTAATTCATGGTAGCACTACCGTGCTACCATAATATGTGTGTGTGTATATATATATATATATATATATATATATATATATATATATATATAGTATAGTGGCATGGTAATGCCACTATAGTTAGGGTTGAGTACCCCATTTAAGGTTAAAGTGTAAAATTTTGCATCTTAATAAGTTTGCGACTGTATGACAGATGTGCCTGAAATGTGGCAGGCATGGAGCAGTAGCATAGATATCAGGATCTGCCAAGTTTTGTAATGGTTGGATATACGGTTGCAGAGGTATGAAGCGACATTCCGTAGCGCATTTACTATTTTTTTATATTCTTTGCTCATGCCTACAGGTCGCACGGTTTGCGCTACCGATCTGAAACCTTCAGAAAACATGCGGCCAGGGCCCCTAGTGTGCTTTTGAAAGATTTTGTGAAAAAATATTAAACGGTTCAAACGTTATTCAAAAAACAATTTTCCCATTATAGTCAATGGGAAAAGTTAACAAAAAGTTTGACAGTGTCGCAAATGCAGTTTTTAATGTCACAGATGACCCCTGTAGTGTCGTGAGTCAGCCATATTTTTTTCAGTTAGTCATCACAGAAATGCTTGGCATTTAAATTTGGGACCCTCTCAGGACACAATTATTTTTGTGTTCACCTAGTCGAGCCCTGAGGATGCTAGCCATATATTTTTTGTGGGGTTAAACACCCCAGAAATATGTTTTTGAAATTTTTGTAAACTGTAGTGTCGCAAAGTAGTGTCGCACCTGCTACACTTTCATGATTTGTTTTGCGAAAATGTCTTGATTTACGACACTACTTTGCGACTCTATGGCCAAAATAACAGGAATTCTTTGCCACCCTGCTGCAAAAGAATGGTTTGGTCTTTTGGGCTGAAATGTGGAGGAAAGAAAGCCAACATCCAACAGATGTGTCTTTTGGTGATTTGGCGACAAAATATTAAAGTGATGCAAAGTTACAGTACTCAGAAGTTGATGCTTTTTCCCCTAGACTAACATTACGGCATCTGCCACACCTTTCGGGGTATGTATCTCGGAAACGCTTCGAGATATGGACTTTTCGTCGGAAAAATGCTTAGTCTCCTACTAGTGGGCTAAGTGCAAAACTAGCCAGGAAAGTCATAATTTATATGAAATTTAATTTTTTTTCTACGTCTTACGATTCCTGAGATATAAGCAATTTAGTATTCCAAGTGCTAATTTTTTGCTCTGATGCCCATTATTATGCATACATTCTTTGTATTCAGTGTTTCTCTATGTAGCCGTTGGTGAAAAAAAGGGTGTGCGCTTTTGTTACTGTCACTTTTAGCATCCCCACTTGCATTACCATAACCGTTAGCGTTCCCGTCTACTACGCCACCATGTGTGTTACCCTTTGCATTTTCATTTGTGCTTGCATTTGCGTTACTGTTAACATTTACATTTCCATTACTGGTTTTGTTTGTGCTTCGTACTGCATCACTGTGTGCATTACCATTTGCATTTGGGTACACACTTCTGTTTGCATTTGTGTTTCCTTTGGCGTCATCATTGCTGTTACCATTAGCATTTGTTTCCTATTGAAGTACCATGACCTTGCGCGTTACCATTTGCGTTTCCATATGCGCTTGCATTTCTGTTTCCATCTGCATTACCGTTCCCATCTACACCACCGTGTGCATTACCCTTTATGTTTTTGTTTGCGTTTGTGTTTGAGTTACTGTTAACATTTGCATTTCCATTACTGTTTTTGTTTGCCTTTCCTTTTGCGTCACCGTGTGCATTTCCATTTGCGTTTGCACATGCGCTTCTGTTTGCATTTGTGTTTCTGTTTCTTTTTCCTTTGGTGTCATAGTTGCTATTACTGTAAGTGTTGGAGTTTCCAATTACGCTACCGTGACCATGTGCGTTACGGTTTGCATTTCCATACGTGCGTGTGTTTGCATTTCTCTTTTCATTAATGTTTGTACTTGTGTTTCTATTACTGTTTGCGTTATCATTTATGTTGTGTCACCATGTGCGTTAGCGTTTGCGCCTGCATTCGCATTGCCATTACTTCATTATTTATAGTGCACATTCTCAAAAAGATGGCAAATTCATGGCAAAAATCTCCATTTAATGCATCAGTTAGGGTTGTTACACAGTGACAAAAGTGAGGAAATTCGATGTTAGGGTTCCTACTCCCATTGCATCCCACCACCACCCCATCCCCACCAACAGGCATCAGGGTGTGCATTGGGGTCATCGGTCCTAACTCTCACCTCATTCTCCTATGCTGCACCACCTCAGCTTGTTTGCACATGGAATGGGTGAGAGTTAGACCAAGACCCCAACCACACCCTGATGCCTGCTGGTGGTGGGGTGGGGTGGGTGGGCAGGTGGGAACCCAACATCAATTCTCACTTTGTCATTGTGGAATCACCCTAACTGATGCATTAAACAGAGTTTTTTGCCATAAATAAATATATATATATATATATGTATATATATATATATATATATATATATTATATATATAGATACAGGGTTTTAAATAATTGATTAGCAGTTTTTTTCTTGGGACTATGCTAACTGTACAGAAAGTATTGATATAGATTTTCTAAAAGTGCTGTGTTTGTTAAACACAGTGAGGCAAGAGCTAAGCATTTTCACAAAGATTCAGCACTTTTATGATTAAAACGCTAATCAATTTTTAGAGTTAAATAAATCCCTGATATATATATATTCTTTGCAAAAACTCCGATAATGCATCGGTTAGGGTTGTTTTCACACTGGCAAAAGTGTGGAAGTTCCATGTTAGTGTTACCACCCCCCCCATGCCCCCTCCTAAAAGCCCTAACTCTGCATTCCTCCCCCCCCCACACACACACACATGCAAGAAAAGGAAGGGCCAATGCAAGACAACCAACCAGAGACAAACAGGATCAGGTAACAGAAGCAACATACAAGTCTGTAAATGTTCCACAAGACACAGGCATCGTCACAGTCCAGCAACTGTATGAGTTCTGCAGCCATCACAGTGGCTTGCGGGTACACACACATCCACACATAGTGTATTAAAAATGACAGTTTCTGTGAGCATAGCAACAGTCATTGGATGTTTGCATTTTTTTTTCTGTTACAGTGAGTCAGTCCTAATAACACAAAACAGTAATAATATAAGTAAATTTCATTTTAAGGCTGTGATGGTGCAAGAGGTGCAGAGATTGCTCTAGGGCCTCTCCCCCTTCTCATGTGCCGGCCATGATGGGTTGGAACCAAAGCTCCTCAGTCTTGGTACTTATAATATTGCCCCCCTGGTGGCCCATATTTTCAATCTGTCCCTGTCATCTGGTGTTATTCCGGACATATGGAAGGTCGCCAGGGTGGTCCCTATCCTTTAACAGGGGAACCCCAAACTAATTGAAAACCACCGCCCGATATACATTTTGTCAGCGCTCAGCAAACTGCTTGAGAAAGTTGTGGCAGGGTAACTCTTTGAGTACTTGCAGTCACATGACCTATTGTCACCTGTGCAGCATGGCTTTAGAAAAGGGTAAAGCACATCCTCTGCCCTTGTCACTGTCTCATCCTGGATCAGGGCGGCTATGGACCAGGGCAAACTCTCTGGGGCTATCTTTATAGACCTCTCCAAGGCCTTTGATCTTGTGATCATGCCATGCTCTCCACTCAGCTTAGATCCTATGGTCTATCACCTGGTGTGCTCAGCTGGTTCTCCAACTATCTACATGGCAGAAAGCAGCTTGTCAAATATGGCAAGGAGCTCTCGGGCTCTATTTCTGTAACCATAGGACTCTCCCAAGGCTCTGTCCTGGGGTCCCTGCTTTTCTCCATTTTTGTAAACAATCTCCCCACTGCCTCTGTTCACTGTAAGCCAATCCTCTATGTGGATGACTTGGTCATCCTAACTCACTCCCAGGACATAGGGGTCATTAATCACCACATGAATGAGGACTTAGGGAACATTCAGTCCTGGATCGCATCCCACAAGATGGTTCTTAATCTTAAAAAAACCCAGGCCATGCTCTTTGGGTCCCAGGCCAAGATTAAGGCTTCTCCGTTATGTGTTGCTGGTACCGACGGTGTTCTGATCCCTGTTACTGATAACTTTAAATACCTTGGGGTGACGCTGGACCCACAGCTTGACCTTGTCCGCCACATTCAGAATATATACAAGACTGTCAACTGCAAACTGGGTCTGGCCTATAGAGCTAAAAGCAACCTTATTCCTGCTATTGCCAGAGGTGTGCTCCTCCTTTCACTCTGCTATGGGCTTCTTTTGTTTGCCCGCGCCTCCAAAGCTCACCTCTCTAGGTGGTCTACTGCCTACAACAATGTCTGCCACTTTGCTCTGGCTGCCCCTCGTCTCACCCATCATTGTGACCTTTATAGCAAGCTGAACTGGCTCTCCCCTTCAAATCACATAGACTTTGTCCTAGGGTGCTTCACGGGAAAGGTCCTTGGTGCTGGCACCCCTCTGGGGCTGGTGAAATTCCTTGTCCTGGCTGCCTCCTCGTCCTATTCCCTCAGGTCTCAGGGGCCAGCCATCCTTAAGATACCTGCTACCAGGACTCTAATGGGGGTAGAGATTTTACTGCTTGTGCTCCCAGACTGTGGAACACATTCCCTGCCCAGGTCTGCTCCTCCCACTCACAGGTGTGCCTTCGATCCTCCCTATGGAACCACCTCAAACTCTCTTCAGCTTGTGGTTTCCCCAAACCCCCATGATCTATCCTGACCCCTCACAGCACCCCTCTCTCCTGGATGTATTCAGGACAAAAAGACTTGACTTCCTGGGGCCTTTAAGTTGTAAATAGTGTTGTATCTGCTGCATCTCAACGTGTACCTTTTATACTGCTCTTAGTTGCTACATGTGTTATTCTGTTGTGTACATACTGTACAAAACTATGCCTTACATGACTTGTAAGCTGTTTTAATCTGTATCTTGTTGTCCTATGTATTTAAAGCTGTAATTCCTGTACTCTCCCAGGTCGTACCTGAAAATAGGCAATTGTCTTTGCCGAAGTGTACTTACCTGGTCAGCAAAAGCTAAATAAATAAATAATAATGTTTTGGTAGCACAGTTTACAAGTAAGATGTAAAAGTAACAGTTATAACATGCAAAGGTAACCATAACATACTGTTAATGAGTATTTCCATGTAACGCAGCAGCATAACAACATGTGATGATGGCAGTTTCACACCTGAGCAGTATCTCCAAGCTACTGCGTATGTGTCCCTAACATGAAATTTCCACACTTATGTCAGTGTGGAAACAATCCTAACTGATGCATTAATGGAGTTTTGTAAAAGGGCCCAGTGCTCCCACCAAGCTGCCCATTTGTGCATAATGATATGTGTCTGTGGGGGCGCAGGGCCTCTGGGCCCTCTGTGCCTCCCACCCAAGTATGGAGCCATATAGCAGCCCTATAAGGCAAGGAACCCTTGAAACATGAATTTGCCCATATCTCGGGAACCGTAGCAGTTAGAAAAATAATTCAAGTGTGGTTGTAATCATGAGAGTGAGTAACTTTTGCAACATAATGGTCAAGTGAATCCATATCTCACATCATTTCCAAGAGATGAGCATGGAAAAGCACTGTGACCACTAACTCTGAGGACATACTAGTGGCCTACGCACATGAAAATGAGCAATTGGAACACTAATTCACAAATATCTCAGGAACCAAACAAGCTAGAAAAAAAATTCAAATTTCATGTTTTTCATGACTTCCCAGTCTACTTCTGCAATTAGGGGACTAAGCATTTTTGCAATGAAAAGTCCGTATCTTGAACCATTTTCAGGATACGGGTCCCAAAAGGCATCACGCAGTGTTATCCTACAGGAACATTTCTGAACTTTGGAACACTGTAACTAAGGGCCTGTTTAATGTTTCCATAACAAACCACCAAAAGGCACACCTCTGGGACTAGGACTTTCCACCCTGAAAAGTTCAGGCCAATAGCA
The DNA here is from genome assembly GCA_016271365.2 of Neoceratodus forsteri. Classification (NCBI taxonomy): domain Eukaryota; kingdom Metazoa; phylum Chordata; order Ceratodontiformes; family Ceratodontidae; genus Neoceratodus; species Neoceratodus forsteri. The sequence continues at coordinate 1,165,171,202 of CM028131.1, forward strand.
CAATCCACATTGCCACAATGAAGGGACAAAGATAACAACCGCTGCAATGTTATCCTATGGGTAAATTTCTTAACTTCAGAATAGTGTAACTATGGGTCTGTTGAATCTTTCTATACCAAACCACTGAAAAACATATCTGTGGCACAAGTACTTGCCACCCTGGAAGTTTCAGGCCAATAGCACACTCCAGCTTGCCACAATCAAGTGACAAAAAACCAACACGTAGCAAAATGTATTTGTGCAGTGTTGCTGCGATGACTTTAATGTTTTTACAATTCTCCTATCTCTATAATGAGAATGTTAGTGTGCACAAAAAAATGTCACCACACTTACTTTTTCAAGTGAGCGTGATTGTTTGGGTGGCAACATAAATGTTTGTGTGATCAAAAAATGGCAAAAATTTAAAAAACATATTTCCAGACTAGCTGGTGAAAAACTAATGCCAGGGGCATGTTCCTTGGGGCCCAGTTAGGTAAACACAATGGTTGGTGTTTTGTAAAGTACAGTATTTTTTGAGTTACAGCATATTTTCTCTCTCGCTAACTGAAAACAAGATGGCGGCAGCACAACAAGATTTTTGGGCAAGCTCAACAACAAAACGCGATTGCGAATGTTTTTGTAGTGCACATATAAATTTCTCCATAGGCTGTAATGGAACATGATAAAATGGAATAACTTTTGAATGGAGCAATATTTCTTCACCAAATCTTCAAAAGACACCAGTGCAACCCAGGACACATGTAGACAACCCAATCTGAACCCACTCAAATGCATTCTTCAATCCATTATGCCTGGACAAAGAATTTGCAAGATTGTGGAAAATTCACTTTTTGAGTGCACTACGGTTCCACAATCGTACATCTAACTGAAATAAAAATTTCCATTTCCAGAGATCTATGGCAACTCTTTCTACATTACAAATTTCAGGCAAATCATACACACATTTCAAAAGCTATTAAAGTGCAACATTTGAGGTTTAACAGAGAAATGACCATGTAACCCTAACTATAGTGAAGCTACTGTGCCACTATAATACATATATATATATATATATATATATATATATTTCAGACTCCCTTGATCCTTATTTTTTAAAAATTGCCATGCAAGCACTAGCAGTTCCAATAACACACCTATTTAATCTCTCATTAAAAACAGGCTCTATTCCCTCAATCTGGAAAACAGCTCAAGTCATCCCCCTACTGAAGGCAGGGGACCCTACGGACCTTAATAACTACAGACCAATTTCTATCCTACCGGTGTTATCCAAGCTGCTTGAAAAATAGTGAGTACTCAATTGAGAGGATATCTTGAAGAGGCTAATCTGCTAAACCCTGCACAATCAGGATTTAGAACCAAACATAGCACTATCTCAGCCCTGGCCAAAGTAACAAATGATTGGCAAAGTGAATTGGATAAAAAAAACTGTGTATGTGCTGTATTCCTAGACCTGAATAAGGCTTTCGACACGGTCGACCATGATCTACTCCTCTCTTCCTTGTATTCCATAGGCCTAGATGCATCTTCCCTTAAATGGTTTAATAGCTACCTTACTGGAAGGACCCAGCAAGTGAAATCTGAAGGAGACCTATCTCCACTTAAGCCTCTGCAAAGAGGAGTTCCTCAAGGATCCATCCTAGGCCCAATCCTATTTGCCATCTACATCAATAACATCGATATTAATCTCACCAAAGCCACTGTACATCTGTTTGCAGATGACACCGTCTTATCACGTCAGTAACCCCTCTCCTGTCTCAGCATGTGAAGAGCTACAAGCAGAATTCAATATACTTCAACATCAGTTACTGGAAAAAACTTCTTTAAACGCAAAAAAACAAAGGCAATGTTGTTCTCCTCCAAAATCAAACCGGCAACTCTCTAAGCATTCTCCCCAACTCTCCACTGTTATGGGTGAAAATCTTGAATTCGTCAAAAGTTCAAATATTTGGGGGTGTGGCTAGACTATAGACTCGACTATCTAACTCACCTGGAAGAACTACTGAAAAAGCTCCGGCAGAGGCTTGGCCTCTTTCACAGAATAAAGCATTTTTTAAATAGGGATGCAAAAAAGAAGTTGGTCCAGGCCACATTTCTCTCAGTTTTGGACTATGCAGACTTCCTATACGGTCACTGCCATAACTCTTATCTGCATAAACTGGACACACTTTACCACAGAGCTTTAAGGTTCATTACAGATCTTCCCTTCAGCACTCATCACTGCTCGCTCTATGCTGCAGTTGGATGGTCTTCACTCCATTTCAGAAGAAATAAGAATGCCATACTTTGGACATACAGGGCCTTATCTAAAAAGCTCCCAAACTATATTTCAGATTGCTTCACACAGGTCACAGCAAGTAAATATGCCTTAAGAAGCCTCAACTTCATCATGCTTAAAGTGCCCAATTTCAACACTCGGTATGGGAGAACTACTATCAGCTACATACTATCTACTTTATGGAATATGACGCAGAAAACCCTGAAATTGAGCAGTCACATTACAGTTACATCCTTGAGACATCTGTATACAAGGCTTATCCAAGAAAAATGTAACTGTTTCCACTAGTACTAGTGTAATTTAATACTAATGCTAATCTTATCCTTCCCCTCCTCAATCAGCCAGTCCATGAAATGATTCCACGCTTATCAAGTGCCTCTACACCATAGATGTATTATACCCCACCCTTCATCCAGCTCCCATCTCTTTCTTAACCTCTTCATAGCCCTATACCCCTGTCATTCTACCGCCATTACAGGCCTCAGCCCATCCATCCACCTTATAATTAATATAATCTTCCACGTTCCCCACCAACTTGCATCCCACTCCTGCTCCCCCTTCCCTTGTCCTCACTATCTATGTTATTTATCGAATTATTGAACATTTTACTTAGAATGTATGTTAGACAATGTGATTTATTTTCAAATTTTGTATATAATTGACCTTTGTAAGTGTTGTCATCTGTTATATCTACGTAAGTTGAACCTTGACCTTACCAGGTCCATCTTGCAAATGAGCTGTGCTCAATGATGTTCACCTGGATAAATAAAGATTTGATTGATTGATTGATTGATTGATATATATATATGTGTATTTATACAATAGGGGTGAGTGATAAACGTTGCAGATAAAAACATGTATTCTCACTGGAGTGATATAAATGTTGCTGATGTAGGAACTGTGGTAGATATTTACATTTACACACACAGTTCCTACATAACTAAGTGATATTCTCATAGTAACTATGTCACTAAAAGTAAAAGAGGTGCATGCAGGACTATTTCCTAGCAACTAAACAAAATCACATTCACCTGTTACAATAATGAAACCCTTACAAAAGCAAAGCGAGTTTGCCATGCTGCTAATTGCACAGCTGGTATCAATTACACACAGTACTACTACTAAAGCAATAAAGCATCCTACTGAAACGCTGCATGATGGCCATTTAGACACAAGTTCTACCTTGAATGCAAGACACTGGAACATATTGAATACAATAGAAAAGTATCTCAAAACTATTATATTTCACTGCGATCCTGAAGCGTTCACCCCAAACTGGAAGGCAGTATAGTGCAATGGTTTAAGGCTCTGAGCTGCAAATCTGGTGACATCCAGCAGACCAGACTTGGGTTTGAATCCCACAGCTTCCACTTGCATACTGTGTGACCCTGAGCAAGTCACTTAACTTCCCTGTGCTCCCAGGTCACACCTGTAAAAAAGCTTTCAGCTTAGTGTGCTGCTCCTGCTCCTAAAAAAAAAAAAAAACTTTCTGCCTCAGTACAGTGTTAGGAAACTGTTTTTATAAAACAAAAGCACCTGCATTATAATGTATCTTAACAAATTTCTTTATTTTTGCAGGTCACTAAAAAGAAAGCCCTCCTCACAAGAAACCTAATCAGATATCGCCAGAGTTCGATTTGGAGTAAAAACCGTTACCTGAAAAGCACCAAGCAGTGGAAATCTCCTAATTTTGAAGATGTAAAGAAGTCCATTCAGAAAGTGAAAATAAAGTCACAGAAGCACCACATTTATAAATAAAAAAGCAAAACACACCCTTAAAATAAATAAAGTTCTTTAAAGTACTGTATCAACAGAGTGACATGCTTCAAACCCGGAACTGTTCTTCTAAATAAAGACATGCCCACTCACAAACAAAACCCTATCAAACTACAAATCCCAGTGTCTCTCATTAGCAGCAACCAATCGTTTCACACAAACACCAACCAATAAGCTACATTTGTACTCTGACACACATCCACCAATAAAAACTTATTACATGTAACGACAGCCAATCAAACAACACACAACACATCCGTTCATGAAAACTGCACTATCCAGTACCAAAACAGCCTCATTACAATGCAGCAACACTTATACATAAAATAACACACCTTTTCATCAATTAAACATACAAATCAGCAACAATTAACAAACCTACCCTATTGTATAAATCGAACACATGATGGGCATGAGTGGGATATGTAAAATATTGTCAGTCCTGCATCGTTAAGCATGGATATCTCACTTGTGCCTTAGGACTTGTGAGATATCCATGCTTCACTAGGCAGGAGTGACAATATTTTACATATCCCACTCATGCCCATCATATGCGCAACATATATATATATATTAGAGGCAAAAACTCCATTTAATGCATTAGTTAGGGTTGTTCCACAGTGACAAAAGTGAGGAAATTCGCTGTTAGGGTTGAAAACCCCTTGGACCCCACCCACCCTCCCAACCGGCATTGGGGTGCGCATTGGGATCATCAGCCCTAACTCTCACCACATCACATGTAAAGCAGCTGAAGTATAGGAGAATGGGTGAGAGTTAGACCCACGATCCCAATACACACCCCAATGCCGGTTGGGGGTCCAAGGGGTCCAAGGGGTTTTCAACCCCAACAGTGAATTTCCTCACTTTGTCACTGTGGAACAACCCTAACTAATGCATTAAATGGAGTTTTTGCCTCTAATTTCCTTCTTTTGAGAATGATAATGAGAAATAGTGAGATGTAATGCAGTGGCGGGGCGTGGGGCCCTCAGGAGGGCCGCGCTCCTCCATGATGTCTTGTGGCATACTAGCAGGGAACAGCAACACAAACAGAAATGCTAACAGTGGTGCACATGGTAACACAAGCATGAATGAGAACAGAAAGGTGAACGCATGGTGGCGTGGGCGGGATCTGCCACGTGATGTGTTGTCACATAGTAACATGGTGCCTGCAAACAGAAATGTCAATGGGCATGGTGATGTAAAGTGAAACAGAAAGATAAACAGTATTGTAGACAGAAATGGCAAAAATAACAGAAACACAAGCGCTAAATGAAAACGCAGCGATAACGCATACGGTGGCCAGACGCCAACGGTAAGTGAAACAGGTACGGAACTGCAAGCGGAAAGGGCAACAGTAACAGTAATGTAAGTGCACATGCTGGTTTTCTCCAAAACCTGCATAGAGAAAGACAGTGAGTACAAATAATGTATGCATAATAATGAGTATCGACGCAGAAAATGAGAACTTGGAATACTAAATACGTTATATCTCAGGAACCGTACGACGTAGAAAAATAATTTAAAAGTCATATTATTTACAACTGTCCTGGCTAATCTGTAACTTTGGGGCTAACTGTTTTTCTGACGAAAAGTCCGTATCTTGTACCGTTTCCGAGATACGGGCCCTGAAAGGCGCTGTGAATGCCGTAATGTTATCCTATGGGAAAAAAAGAAAAGTTTGGAGCACCATAACTTTTCCTCCCTGTAATGTTTTTTCACCAAACCACTGAAAGGCACATCTGTGGGCTGTTGGCTGTCTTCCTCCAAATTTCAGGAAAAAGACTAAACCGTTATTTTGCAGCAGGGATCCAAAGGATTTCTGTAATATGCTGGCTCCGAATGTTATCCTAGGGAAAAACATCAACTTTGGAGTGCCGTAACTTTGCCACCGTGTAATATTTTTAACCAAACCACTGAAAGGCACATCCATGGGCGTTGGCTGTCTTCCCTCCAAATTTCAGGAAAAAAGACCAAACAGTTATTTTGCAGCAGGGATCCAAAGGATTTCTGTAATGCGTCGGGCGCCGTAATGTTATCCTATGGGAAAAAATGTCAAATTTGGGGTGCCATAACTTTGCCGCCATGTAATATTTTTTCAATACAACACTGAAAGGCACATCTGTGAGATGTCGGCTCCGTTCCCTCCAAATTTCAGCCCAAAACTCCCAACGGTTCTTTTGCAGCTCAGTGCCAAAGAATCACTGTTACTTTCCCACAGATGGAAAACTACTGTTGCAATTTGCGAAAGCTTTCACAAAAGTTCAACACTTTCGTGAGCACAAAAGTAATTTGCGAAAGTACTTTTTCCAGAAATCTGAAAAACATATTTCTGGGGTCTTTTACCACAAAATAAAGACATGGCAAGCATCCTCAGGGTCTGACTAGGTGAATACAAAAAGAATTAGGTTGCTAGAGGGTCCCAAATTTAAATGCCAACCATTTTTCTGATCACCAACTGAAAACAAAATGGCTGATTTGCGAAAGTAACAGGCCCATTTGCAAAAGTAAAAATGCATTTGCGTAAGTGTTGAACTTTTTGTTACCTTTTCCCATTGACTTATAATGGGAAACTGTTTTTTGAATAACTTTTGAACAGCTTATTATTTTTTCACGAAATCTTTGAAAGGCACATCAGGGACCCCGGCTGCACATTCCCTGAAGATTTTTGGCCAGTCACGTAAACTGTACGACCTGTAGGCGCGACCGTAGAATTCCAGAAAAAGTGTAAACGTGTGCACAGATCACGCTTAATAACTCCGCAGCTGTATATCTGACCAGTACGAAACTTGGCAGATCCCAAGGCCTATGGTTCTTGATCATGTAGTCCAAGTTTCAGCCAAATCCATGAAACAGTTGCAAAGTTATTAAGGTGCATATTTTGGGGTTTGAGGCTCCTCAACCCTAACTATAGTACTCACTATACTACACTATAATATATATATATATATATATATATATATATATATATAAAACATATACACACACACATATACATACACTCATATATAACAACAAAAGATATGGTGTGAAGAACTCAAAAAGTATAAACTTACTAAAATTCCGTCCGTTAACGGTGTCTTCCCTTTTACCAATGTATCCTCTTATATTACCTGAAAACTACACTACCACATATGCATTGTAAAGCAGAATACTTACCCTTTTAGACAACATCAAATTATATTATAAAGCACAATAAATCCTGTCTGACAAGATTAATATAAGAATATTTTGAAATTTTACAAGAAATTAAGGAGTGGTGGTTGGTATTTAACCCTATATCTTTTAACATTAATCTTTTGAGGTAATGTATGAGTATGCATTGTAAAGCTCTGACTCCCGCCTATTCATGAGACCACACTTGAATGTATATTTCACTTACTCTTGAAGTAATTGCCCAAGAATCTGCATTAAGTAAGTGAAGCTGAAAATCACAAAATTTGTCAAGGTGTCAGTACACAATTAATGCAAACTACCATTCTGCCCCAAAGTTCATACGATCAATGGACAGAACATGAATGTTGGGTATATCTGCTACATTAAAGAACCATCAGCATTTATTTAGCTCTCACCCCAATCTACACCTGGTCTATTAGTACAAAATGGCAGTTTCACTCCCAAAATTATTTTAATTTTTTTTCCTTTTGCATTCTGCAGAATTTCAAAAAGCACTTCTATGTAAACCACAGAATAAATTTCCACAGATTATGTCAACTAAGGAATAATATTCCAGAGAGTGCAGAGAAGGAATACATTTTGTATAAACTGCAGAGTACTAATCCTCAAAAAGCATTCCACTCTTGAAATTTTGGAATTCTGCTAGTGATAGAATTCAGTGGAATTAGATGGACTTTTCTGAAATTCCACAGAATTCTGTTCTGGTGTAATTTGAAAATTCCACAAAGGACTAGTGGCAAGGAAAGATGGCAGTGCTTATTGTGGTGTTCATGGTAGGGACATTAAGAGTATCTTGTATATGAGGGTTGCCTGGAGTCATGAGGTGTGTCCCGTGCTGGGGGGGGGTCCAGTATGTGAAGGGTGTGCAAGTTCAAGGGAGTAGCAGTTGAGATGAGATTTGCTGCAGGAAGGGGATGTTGGGTTCTGGTGTAGGAGGCACAATGCAAAAAGCAAGCTATTGGCCCTCACTGGTGTGAAAACTCTCATGCAGTCCCAAATCCTGCCATAGGCCCCATAGTAGTGTAATGGCTCTCTGCTTTATGAATAGCCTGCAGAGCCATTTACAAAGCATGTTATATACCACAAGATAGCCATTACAGGCATTGACAATGCTAACAATGCTGGTTTTTAATACAAAGTTGTAAACAGTGGTTGGTAAATATATTTTTCAAACAGGAAGGAAATTCAAGCATCAGTTAGTGTTGCATCACAAAGTTTCTTAAATAGGGAAAACAGCATTGGGTTAAAACCTCCACTGAGCCTTGTTGAATCTGTGGTATGACAATTCTTAGGTCTGAATGACCATTTGATGCAGTGTAGGTGCTGCCCTGTCTCCAATACCATGTTTCCAAGCATTCATTTATGACTTGCTTTCTTTGCCTGCATTTACAATGACAAACTCAGGGCAACACCAGTACTGTATCATGTGATCACACACATTCTGTGGAATACCATGCTACAGATTAAACAAGGCTCAGTGGACATTTTATATTAACATCTAGAGATGGGCAAAGTCTGCAAAATTCACTCTGCAAATTATTGCACAAACTCATGAAATTTACAAAATTTGCAGATTACGAAGAGCAGAAATTCACCACACAGTGTGGAATTTCATCTGTGAACTCTGTGCTTCACGGGTGAAATTCCGCACTTTGGGCAAAAACTGCACAGTTCAGGCAAAATTGAAATTTCCCAGGTGTGGGGAAGCTTCACAAAGCTCCGCGGGATGTGCAAATTTTGGGCATTTACCCCAAACTTTGTCCACAAATTTTATTTAGTAACATCTCTACTAACATCTAATTTCCCTAGTTTTGATGTTTTGTGCTGAAATCCTAATTGATGCTTTAACATATGTTTTTGCAATAATTAAATAATAATGAGGTACAGCAGTTAAACATTTGTTGGTGTCATTCAATATGCTAAAGGCATATATGCTTATCAACCTTCAAAATTAATGTTGCTTTTGTAAAAGCAATAAAGAGATGATTGTGTTGCATTCTAGTTAGCTTACTACAGTAGTAGTAGTAGTACAGTACTACTTTATGCACAAAAAGAGCAGTGCTATAAAGCTTTTAAAGCACAGTGCAACATCTAATTGCACTACGCGCCACTCAGTTTGCACTATTAGATGGTACCACTCACAAAGAAATAACACTATTAAATTGTTTCAAAACATTTACCAAAAGGTGCATTAGCTGAACTCTGTTATGCACTGATCAGTGAAATAATTAGGTGCCCCTTATAAAAAAATGCACTCTATTATGATTGCTAAATGTTAGATGAGGCATTGCAACTAAACTGCTCTACATGCTAATCAGTCCACCAATATCTTCTGAACATTTCAAAAGAGTATTTTTTGATAGTTAGTACCATTCAAAAGCATATTTTAAAATTTTCAACTCTTGAACTTTTCAGATTAGAAACAAATGGGGACCGATTTTCAATAGTCAGAGTTTGATACAAAATGCCTGTACCAAAGACGTGTGACGTAATCGGCACCTTGCATCAAACTTTGTGGCAATCCTGATTTTCAAATGCACGCTACATCAAAATCAGGATGCCTTCCACTCAAGCTGCCCTGTGCCCCTTTGCAGCAAATGCACCCTTGCACCAGGTTGCAAGGGCGCTTGCAACATGGAGGGGCTGCAGCATCCCCTTTTTTGGTATTCTGCAAGCACTGCCATGGACACAACAGGTGTCTCTGCTTAGACCAGCCAGAGGTGGTCTAAGAGCCCTGCACTATGGATTCTCCCAGGACCATTGAACTGTGACTTCAGTTTGGTATTCTGAACTGTCTCATATTCAGCAAATACCTCCCCCCTTGTAATTATCCTGCACATTAAATTTTTATTCTAGAATCTTAACAGTCAGCACCATCTGAATAAAGAGAATTGGAAATTTGTGCATGGAACATTCCTACCATTTTAGATAAGTATAGAAAACAAGCTAAATGGGCTGAAATGATTAGAAAGGTGGGCGCTGTGCAAGCCCCCCCATCACCATCTGCCAAATTAGAGTGGCTATTACACACCTACTATATTAATAATATATGCTATAAGCACAGCAGTTTTCCTTTGCACAATAGCTGTTGCTCGTATGTATTGTTAATGTCATTCCAGTAAATCATTGCTTCAATATTTTAGCACCCCAGATATTTTGTTTTACACAGACTTACACTTATGGATGATTTTGCAACAAAAATCTATTGCATGGACCAGCATTAATGGTTCTTCTTAACTGATTTTCAGAAGGCATTCCAAGATTCATTGCTTATCCTTGTAGTTTCAAAGGTCACGTGTAACCCACATATATTGACTTTATAACTGAAAACATACTTTCCCTATACTATGCACAATAAGGTATAATTTTTCTAGTAAACTGCCATCTTGGCAAATGCGCATAGAACTATTGTATGATACTACATGCAAAAATGTAAAACTTGTGCAACTGTGAAACAGAAGGGTATTCCACGGAATTTAAATTTTTTGACCAGGTATGAGATTTTAAAATTGTAGTCTGAGCAGTGGCTGATTCTAATTTGCTACCCCCCTTCTGGATGCATGCACAGTCACACCCCCTTCATAGCCACTCAACTGTTGCTCCTGAAAGGGGAGGCAGAATCCCTGCTTCCATTCCTGCAGGTCCAGCACATGCTTGGCACAAGCCTGCAGCTGTGGCAACTCTTTGTTTTTTGTGCAGGGACCCCACCTTTTATAAAATTGGGTGCAGTGTCCCTGAGGCACCTGGAGTTTGCCAAAGCCCTAGAGCAATGCAACTTGCACCTCTAAGGCACCTTTTAAAATCTGGACTATAATTTTTTTTAATGAAAACGTAAAGTCCTATCATCAAGATTAGATCATAGTTACAGATCTATATATGTCAACACATGTCTGTTCCTGTCAAAATAATATTTTTGTTAAAAATACAGAATTTTAACATTTTTAAACTATTTCATATTTTATATATTGATATATGGAAGATGTAGCAGCATCATATAGTAATATTTGAATTCAGCTGACTACATGCTTTCATTAAAAAAATTCAGTTTCTAGCTTTGGTGTTTTACAATGTTATCCCATTGTAAAGAAATGATCTTACTGAAGCTCTAACTTTGAGTTGCTAGGTCTAGAAACTTTTTTTTAAATGAATGTTTTGAGTTAATTCACTAAGAATCGGTTCTACTCATATATTTTTTATGTTAGCTCCATGCGAACGTACAGCGGAACCTTTTAATGTAAGTGTGGGTCATGAGAGGCATGACACTGTCGGTCCAATGCAGAGCAGTCTGCAAGGCGCTTGTCAGTGTCACACCAATCATCTGGCAGGCTGATCATGACACTGTTTTAGCTTGCTGGGTTGAAACTTTGTGTAGTTCAAAGGAGAGAGCCAACCCAGTCATAGGGAATCTCTTTCCTTTGATTTGCATAACACCACCCAGCAAACAGCTGGTCAGTTTCTTAATCAGCATGCCTCATGCCCCCCACGTTCAGATTGCTTGGTTTCTCCCTTTGTTTCTGAATTTGTACTAGACTCTGTAGTTATAATAATTAGTTTCCTCATAATGCCCACAGTCTAATGTCTGGCTTCCCAGTGCTTCAGAAGCATTTGCTTGCTCCATAGCACAGCCCCAAACTATGAACTGCTGCTGTGACCAGTCCCATTGTCTTTTTGCATCCATCCATTGTGAATTAGCTTTCAGCCCTTTGGAAGAATTGTGTTATCTGCCTTGAATTTTTTTTTTACATCAGACTGTCAATCATAAGCTACATGCACTCCAGAACAGTTTTAATTGAAGAACAAAAAGTTAAGCTTGATCACTGACATACTATATATGTGAGCACATAACTTGGTGATTGCTGTGCTGTGGGCAGCAAGCTAATTCCTCATTGTCCCTGGATCCCCACCCAGAAATAAATCAGGCTACTACTTTGTAACTTTGGATGCTCGCTGGCAATATTTATTAAAGGCACAATTATATATTTACATCCAAATTTCAATTCTAACAATCAATATTTACAATTTAGACATATCAGTCCAATATCCTGTTAATAGGACATAGCAATCCTGTCTTCCCCTTTGTGGTTCTTCCTTCTCGTTCTGTTCCTTGTTCAAAGTTGCTTCTTGGAGTCTGGACGCTGTGATCCGGCCCCCCTTCCATCACCATAACTGGGTCACCACACTTACCTGGACTTCTCCCCCCTGCTAGGTGCGGACACAGTGATCAGTCGCCTAGCTGTATATCCCTCCCCCCTCCCCCGTTACTCCCCATGTGGGTTCCTTTGTCCCCGGCCCGTGGTGTCACCCCCTCTACTTGCCCCCCTTTTTCCTCTTGCTCCTAACCCTTTCCCACCCTTTTCTTTCCCTCTCCCCTTACATTATGCCCACCAGTGAGGCTCCATCTAGCCACCAGCCACCCATCTGAGGCACCACCTGGCCCATCAGGGCCCCGTTGGTGCCACCATCCTTCATTTGCCTCCCCTTATCTAGTGCCTATTTCATGTTCCCCCCTTTTTCTTGTGGGAGGATGGGTGGTGAAATTTACAGCAAGAAAGAGGGTTCTGAGGGTTGTAGGCCCTTAAGAAGCCCCTAAGAACCCCAGTCAGAACCCCATCAGGTCTCTCCCCTTGGCCAATAACCAGTGAGCCCCTAGTCCTGGTCAAATGACACACCTGTGAGGTCATAGCCCCTCCCCCTTTCCTCTTGACTCCTCCGTCTCCGTAGCCCACTCCCTTTGTGAATCCTTTCTGGCTGGGTCCCAGGACAACTTGGCTTGCCTTTTAGTGGCAAGCTTAATTGTCCCTGGATCCCCACCCAAAAATAAATCAGGCTACTACTTTGTCACTTTGGATGCTCACTGGCAATATTTATTAATGGCACAATTATGTATTTACACCCCAATTTCAATTCTAACAATCAGGATTTACAATTTAGACATCTCAGTCCAATATCCTGTTAATAAGATATAGCAGTCCTGTCTTCCCCCTTTGTGGTTCTTCCTTCTTGTTCAATTCCTTGTTTGAAGTTGCTTCTCAGAGTCCAGAAACTGTGATCCAGCCCCTCCCTTCCATCACCATAACTGGGTCACCACACTTACCTGGACCTCCCCCCAGCTAGGTGTGGACACAGTGATCCATCCCTTAGCTCTATATCCCTCCCCATCCCCCATTACTCCCATGCCTGGGTTCCTTTGTCCCCAGCTCTTGGTGCCTACCCCCTCTCCCCCTCTACCTGCCCCCATATTTCCTCTTGCTCCCAACCCTTTCCACTGACCCATCTCCAGCGTGCAATGGAAGATGGGACTCCCCCCTTGCAGGTTAAAATCTCAGTCCTTTCTTATTAGTTTCCCACACTAGTTCCCCAAAGGGCCACAGGAACAGGCACATGCCAAATTCAGTCAGGTGCACCCCATCTGCCTGGTACACCTCGGCCTGCTCATATGAAATATTCCTATGCTGGATGTGCACCCCCCCATTTCAATCACTGCCCTAGCCACCTTCCTGTTCAGGTGCTTCCGTGTCACTTCCACCACATTAACCACTTTTCCACCTCCATACCCTCCAGGATGTGATCTCAGACCAGCCGATCGCCAGCCCCGGCCACCAGTTCTTTAGCCTCTCAAAATTTGAGTTAATGTCCCTCTTCAGAGACCCCCATGGTACTACCCCTAGATAATTACCCCCCAGATGGACAATGATACAGTCAGGCCTGGTCCAGCACACCAGGAGTTCATCAAGCAAGGGGAGGAAATGTGACCACCTCATGCCCTTCAACCCTCTCCACCACACATTGGTGTGCTCTGCTTCCTGGCGCAACTCCATCAAACTGCTTGAGGCAGCTGCAAACCTCTCCACCCAGTAGATGAACGAGTGTTCCACGATCCACACCTGTCTCTTGGAGCCCGCTGGAGAAAGAGAAAAGGACCACAAATTAGCCATGTCAATGTCTCACATATCTCCTGTAACAGTTGGATTTCCATCTCCCCACCCATTTTACCTCATCCTCCCCTGCCCCTTAGTGGTTGCCTCTGATGCTGCACCTATCATAAATGAGTGTGGGATGAACTCACTGGGGTTCTCCCTTCATAAAAGCCAATGCTTTCTTCAGCACTATTCCTACCTGGAACCCCATCACTGGGGACTCATCCCAGTGTAAGAATCAGGCCCTCTGCATTGGGCCTCTATCCCTGCCATAGCCCCCCATGGCCTGGACTGCACACACTCCTGCCCCCAAATGACTGTGTATCTCCACTGTGGTGCCCTTGCCTTGCTGGTCTGTTTTGGACCTCTGCAGCCAGATGACCACCTTATCCTCTTCCAATCTCACATTCTCCCATTGCAGACACTTGTTGGCCACCCCCTTTCTAGGTGCCACAACCTCCCCAAGCCTGAAGGCCCCTCTGGCCATGATAGCAAAAATGGCCCTAAATAAGCTGGCTTCCTTCACCAAACTACAAATGTGGTCCAATGCCCCCACCACCTTCATGAGTAAAAGTCTCATTATGGGCCTTCTCTTGTCCTGCCTTGTGCCTTGCAACCTCTGCCAACCTGTGACCATCCATCTGACAGCCCGGCCTCCCGCCATATCTGACCACCCCTGGTCCCTACACATCCAGGCAATGCCTGCCAGCTGGACCACCATGGTGGAGTGAGCCAACCCTTCTTCCCATTTTTCCACTATGTACTACATTACCTGCTCCTCTCGCATGGGCTCTGTCATATCCCAACCCATTCTGGACTGAAATGTCTGGAAGCCCCCTCGTAGCCTTTCAGGGGGTTGGCTGACTATGACCCTCTGTACAGGGCCCTGGCTTTCTCCCTTCAATCTCCCACAAGCAGTCTAGGATTTTGGTCCAGGCAGGTGCAGCATGTGGAGCCAACTCCTAGAACCGTTTCATCTGAAAATGAGAAAGACATTCAGCCACCTTATTCCGAATCCCCTCAATGTGCTGTGCCCTGAAGGACAGGTTCAAATGCAGCCCCAATAGCACCATGTGCATTAGGACATTCCCCTACCAGCTCAGTATGACCACTCTGCCTATTAATCACCTCCACTACACCCTGGTTGTCGCACCAAAATAGAATGCGTCACCTTGTCATCTGGTCTCCCCATATCTCCAAATCTACCCATATCAGGAAGGTCTCCAAGAATGTGATGTCCTTGGTCCACCCCCACTCCTGACACTGTGCTGGCCACACCTCAGAGATCCACTCCCCTAGAAAGTAAGCCCCCATCCTGAACCCCCCAGCCACATCAGTGTACAGCTCCATGTCTGTATTGTAGGCCCAATCCTCTTGCCAGAATGACACCCCATTGTATGACTCTAGAAAAGTCTCCCACACCTGGAGATCCTCCCTCACCCCCTAGTTGATGTCCACCCAGTGGTGGGGCTGTTTGGCCTTCCCCCGTGGCCCTCCCCAATCTTGTGGCAAATGCCCTGCCTGGGCATATAGCCTTGCAGACAAAATTAAGGTGCCCCAGCAGCTGTTGTACTTGTACCAGCAGCACCCTCCTCCTCCTGCCCACTAGCGCTAGCAGCCATTTTAGCCATGCCACCTTGTCTCCAGGCAGCTGCAAACACTCCTGTTTGGTGTCTACCTCAATTCCTCAGAACTCCAGCCTGCAGCCTTGGCCCTCCATCTTCTCTGCTGCCAGGAGGATCCCCATGGTGTTGCACAGGTCCTGGAAGTCCCTCAACATCCCCTGGATCTCTGATTGGCTAGCCCCTATCAACAGGAAGTTGTCCAGGTAGTGGACCACCCTCCTGTGCCCATACCAGTGCCCAAACACCCATTGCACCCATGAAATGAAAGTTTCAAAGGTTGAGCATGCCAGCAAGCAGCCCATGGGCATGGCCTTGTTGAAACACAACCCACCCTCAAACTGGACACCTAGCAGGTCTCAGTCCAATGGGAGGACAGGAAACAAATGAAATGCAAACTCAATGTCCATCTTCACAAGCCAGGCCCTCTCCACCACCCAGATAAATTATACCACTTGGTGTAATGAGGCTTAAGAGACCATGCTCAGTGACTCTAGTATACCTTTGTTTACTAATCCCCAATCCGGGTAGGACAAATGATGTATGAACCTTAACTCCTCTGCTTGCTTCTTGGGCAACACCCCTAAGGGTGACACCTGGAAGTGCTTACAAGGGAGTTCTTGCAGTGGCCCCTCCACGCTATCCATCCTGATTTCCTTCTGGATCTTTGCCCGGGCAATGTCTTCCTTTTCTTTTACTGAGCCCAAGTTGTTTACCGTCATCCCCACTCATTTATCCTAAAAAATCCAGTGGGAAACCATCACAAAAACCCTCCCTCAGCAGCCTGCCTGCTCTCTGATTGGGGTACCCTTCTGTCCATGCCCCTACCACCTCCAGCCTCATGAAGGTGCAGGCCAAAGTGTAACCACACCTCCTGCCAGCCAGTCCACTCCTAATTCTAACCATAGTTGGAATTATATCCCCCCTCCCAGGGCCTTCTTAGGCCCTCCCTGATCCCCCTCATCTTCAAAAAGGGCTGCTTTGAGCTGCCCCCCCATTTTTCCAGCTTTGTTGCCCCTTGCCTGCAGGTTATTGCCAGGTGTGACCGCCCCTCACAGCATGAACAAACATGCCTGAACTTGCAGCTAGGCCATGTGCACACTGCCCTATTAAAGGTTCAGCAGGCCTTGGCACCCTGGACTGGTGAGACCCTTTTCACCTGCTCTGCTACCTGCCCCACTGCTGGTCTGAGAAGGTCCTTACCTAGAGCTCCGTGTGGGTGCAGTCCCACCTCAGATCCTCTTTTGCCACCATTCTTTTCCAAAACGCCTCATCATATTTAAGCCACCTGAAACCCAGTTTTACCTTATACACATCTCAGATGATCGCCATATAGGTCAGAAGTAGGATAGCCAGGTCTGGCCATTTCTCCAGCACCAGTGCATTACATATCAGGAGACTGGCTTGCCATGTGTCAGTGCTCTTCCCCTTGAATTTAACTTCCTCCATCTTGTGCCTCATTACTGCTAAGGCCACCACAATCTCCGACTTGCCCACAGACTTTTTCTGTTCATACTTCTTGGCCATCTCTTTATCAATCAAGCCAAAAATGTCCACATACTCCCCCTTCCATGTTTTCTTTTTGATGGAGGCTGGCAAGTGGTCACCCAGGGTGAAAACCAATGGTCCATCATACAAATTCCGTGCTCCCCCCAAGCTCCCTCCCTCCCCCTGTGTCTCCTTTCTTGCCCCCATCCTTGATGGCCTGTAGAGCCTGCTCCATTTTCTTAACTCCTTTCTCCCCCTTACTCCTTCCTCTCACTACCCCCTCTTCTTAATCCTTTCTGGTTGGGTCCCAGGACAACCTTGATTGCCTTTTAGTGGCAAGCTTAATTTTCCACTTTTGAATGCTAAACTTTTAAAAAATGCAGGGTACTGGGAATAAAATTCTCCATCCCCAGATGCCCAGATAAACAGTGGAGATGTTTGGATTGGTGTAGTAGTACGTTTAAGCACCTTGTGTGGAATCCCCAGTGAAAGAGGGTCTGTGTTTGTAATTGCAGTTACATGTAGACAAAGCTTCCTAAGTATCTCCCTCAGACAGGAATAACAGATATGGTGATCATGACCTAGGTCAGAAGCAGTAAAATTCCCATATAGCTCTCTCACACTGTTGGTGGGGTCTCATAAATATCTCTTCATCAGGTTTTCTTTCTATGTCTGTCATTATAGTAGATAAAATAGCTATGGAATTTGAAAAATGGGACATCAGGCTTGACAAGAAAAGATCATTGTTATGTAGAACAAAACGAATGTGTGATTATCCTTAGGTGGGTAAAGAGTTACACCCCCAAGCTCATTGATGCCGGGGATAGAGATCAAAGATCTAATAAAATGCCTCTTAGGCTGAATTAAAATATTAAAATATTGACTATGTATCATTTTGCCTAGCTCTGTGTGATTCAGAAATCTGGACTCCAGCTTTATTTTCATATGCGTGACCAACTTTATGATTGCTATTGCACTTCCTTGCATGGTCTGGCTGGTATTATTATGATTATTATGTTTATTATTATTATTAGCTCCTAATTGTTTTGCTGATTTGCTGTTTCTGTGATTAGCATTGCTACCACACTACATGGGGTTTGCACTTCACATAGCTAATTTTTCATTTAGCTAAAGAGTTACCTGTAAAATCAAATATAATCAAGTAGAGGTAGGCTGATATAAAAAAATGGACAGTAAGGAGTTGGATGATGATTAATTGGGCAGATCTTGGATATTTTTAGGAGTCTCTACTTGTGGACCAACTACATGAGAACATGCCGTTATGAACGGTGGGTGCAAAGATAAGTGTGGCCTGGGACCATTTTGTGTCTGTTTTATCCTAGTGATCCTGACCTGATTTATTTGGTAACATTATGGCATGAGAAAGCAAGATTAGAACCACAAGAATTAGTAAGCCAAATTATGCCCTCCTTTGTGCCCCTTTCTATCTGTTGTGATGACACCAGACACAGCTGCAGTTCAGTTTTGTTCTGCATATTTTTAGCCACGCTAAGAGTTGTCTTTTTGCATGCTTCTCTTGTAAATTAGCCTTCAGCCCTTTAGAAGAATGGTTGTTGCCTGCCTTGTTTTTCTGTCATATCAAACTGTCAATCACATGTTATGTGACCCTGATGCTACCCCCAATGACAATCCCTCTAGTTTTAAAATCTGTTTAAGTTTTACTCAGGCATTACAAGATAAATTCCAACTGGAACAAAGCAGAAGTGCATAACTTTTGTGGCATATCAAACTGCTTTTTCAGTATACTACATGTTTTTTTTATTTATTTTTTACAATTCCAGACCTACCACACATACACAGTAAACACTAACTATACAACATGAGAGCACAATTGCAGTTCAAGTAATGCCATTGCTGACACTGCTTTATGTCTAAAAAAACAGAAGGCTGTAATACTAAAAGTTTTTTTGTTTTTGTTTTTTTTACAGCATGTCTAAGGTTGGGATAGTGCCTATAATGTGTTGAATACTGTGTGTGTGTAGTAAAAGATAGTTTTAGCGTTTGCTGTGTACATTCATGCTGACATTTGTACAGTGCTGAACTCTGAATAGTACATGGAATGTCCATTACTAAATTGTCATACTTGTAGTATATAAAGAAAAAGAAACATAAAAACAGCAGTAATACTTGTCATTTATTTTGTCAGCTTCCAAGTTATTAGATGTAAAGCTGTGTCAGAGACAAGTTTGTACTATCACTGATAAGTGTTGACAAGTGTTGGGAGAGTGAAAGTGAGTCAGTGATAATATATTGAACTGGATTTATTAAAAATGAGAAATTACTACTAAGTTTATGACATGTAAGATAGCCATATGACGATGCAGGTTTGTGACAGTTCAGTGTTACATGTACACTGTGTAAGAACACAGAGAAAGTGATTTCTAGAGTACCTTCCTTATGAGCAGCATGAAAAATTAGACATGCTGTACAAACAATTAAATAAATGTTTTAGTTAGCATGAGAGCCTCCTGTTTTTTACACATAAACAGTGACAGTGGCAGTAATCTAATGGCTGTCCTGCCCTCATGTTGATAGCTACTGTGTGTGTGTGTGTGTGTGTGTGTGTGTGTGTGTGTGTGTCTGTCTGTGGTGCATGAGGTAAAACTGAATGTGGGATCCCGAATGAAAAAAAGAAAAACGCGTGGTAGCTGAGTGTTGACAGTTCATTACACAGTGTGGCCTAGAACAGTTCATTGAATGTAGGAACACACTGAGGTGATGGCAGCTTTTGCATATAAAGATCTAGCATATATTGGATGTGAAAGTAAAGTTCTAGATTTCTTTTTTCTCATGAACTGTTTGTTGAAGCTACTGAAATAATGACTGCTGTGATGTCACAGCATGAGCCATCCATTTCTGAGATTGGCAGAGTGGTCAGTAAAATGACCATAAACATGCAATTGAACCAAGCCTAAAAAAGGAAAACAACTCAACTGAATAATTAGACACACACAACTATCAACAGTTAAAATTAATTGAGAAAAAGCAAATTAAGCAGTCTGTAAGACAAAACTGAATACTATCACGCAAGGTATTTGACACTGAACTTTAAGACTGACTACTTAAAAGAATGTTTAGTCTGGTGTGCGTATGTGAACTTTTTAAAACAATGTTTAGCCTGGTGTATGTGTGTGTGGGGGGGGGTGGCAGAGTGAAGTATCGGCTTGAAAGAACAGTCCATATGCAATACCCAACATCAGCACTCAGTAGCATAAATAAAATAATTTCCACCCAAAACTCTTTCAAATCTTACCAGTCAACAACGGTGAATGCATAATATTCAATGGTGTACCTACTGTTTTGACTTTTGCATTAAGTGACTTTAAATGGGTATTATGACATTTGACTTTATTCTAACTTATAGCCAGGATATTTATTATGTATTTAATACCGAGCTTTCATGTGACCTAACTGATATGAGTATTTAAGCTTAACAGTATTATGTTTTCCTTGTGCCTTGAGAAAGCCTTTCAGCGAAACTAGGTCAGATCACACCAGCCGAGATTTTTGTCTACAGTTTAATTTTGCACAGCGCAGCAAGGTATTTGAACTTCGGTGAATTAAACCTTTTTTACACTGTATACTGGTGCCATGCATTTTGTTATTGCTATTGATTTGGTTGCATGGCAAGGTTTTGTAGTGGAGCAGCTTCTCCATTGCTGCTACTAATATTCAATGCCAGCTGTGCTTTTGTTTGTGTCTCCTATCTTGCTAGATCCCTTACTGCTATCCTGCCTTTCTGTCTCCTGTGCTTTAAAGAGTGCTGCATTAGGGCCACCATCCAGATTTGTTCAAGCTCTCTCGCCTGCTACTGCTGTTGCTGAATTACTCCCCTTCAAATTAATTTTCAGATAAAAACAAACAGGCAAACAACAAACATCCTCATTGCTCTTGCTCTGCTTCACTAGGATATTAAAGGAAGCCAACAATTGAGGGAGTGATGGAAAACAAGCCCAGTAGATTTTCTTCATGATAGCAGCACAACTGGCTGTGATGTGAATGTGACATAAGATGGACGAGTGGGGAAGGATGGAGGGGAGTAATATAGTGGCAGTAGTATAGGTGCAACAACAGTAGGAAGGAGGAGGGGGTTATTGATGTTATTGTCTGGGAGGGAAGGGAAGGGAAGGAAAAGAGAAGACATAAGTCCCTGCTGGCTAGCAGGGGCCTTATGTATGGCTGCATAGCAAGAGCTATGCTGACATTTAGCAAAAGAAAGAAGAGAGAGAAAAGGGGGTCTGAGGGTATGACCGGATACTAAACACAAAGCAATTTGTGTGCTCTGTGCTCCACCCAGTGAGTGGAGTTGAAGCACATCAGCAGGAAACAGTGCATCTGTTCCTTGCCCCATCTTTAGTTCTCCAACTGGACACTTCCTCTGAGTGTGTGTGCCTCTCTCTCTTGCATGCTCTCTGTGCATTCCCCACCTCCGCTCTATTTTTCTGTCCACTTCCTCCTTCTGTCTCCTGTCTCCCATGCCCCTCCCTCTCTTCAGTTACTCAGATATTAGACTCCCAATGTAGATTTGTCTGGTTTGGGAGTGCCGTCTTCAGCCACTTGTTTCATAAGAACATAAGAAAAGTGTCAGCAGATGGAGACCTCTTGGTTCACCCATTCTGCCCAATACGACTACCTCCCAATGTAGCCTGCATCCTAACCTGTCCAATATGCCTGTCCCATGTTTGTTTGAATCCTCTAATCATCATTGATGCCACCATCTCCTGGGTCAGGCTGTTCCATGGGTACACCACTCTCTGTGAAGAAGTACTTTCTGAGGTTGCTTCTGAACCTTCCTCCCACCAATCTCAGATCATGGCCCCTTGTAAGTGCTGTCATGTTCTGCTGAAAGAGATGTCCTGACTGGGCTGTGTTCAGACCCTTAACATACTTAAATGTTTCAATCATGTCACCTCTGTCTCTTCTGTGCTTGAAAGAGTATACATTTAACTCCCAGAGTCATGCCCATATGTCTCATGGTGTAGACCTTGCACCATTTTGTTGGATCTTCTTTGCACCATCTCCAAATAGTCAATGTCCTTTCTGAGGTGAGGTCTCCAGAACTGACCACAGTATTCCACGTGTGGCCTCATGAAGGACCTGTAGGGAGGCAGGATCACTTCATGCTTTCTGCTAGTAATGCTTCTGCTAATACAGCTTAAGATGCCATTTGCTTTCTGTGCTGCTTCTCACACTGTTTTCCTACCTTTAAGTTGTCAGTGATTATCACACCTAGGTCTCGCTCACTCTGTGTTTCTTCTAGTTGTTGTCCTACCAGAGTATACTTTCTACATAGGTTCCCTTTACCCAGGTGCATTACCTTACATTTTTTGGCATTAAATTTTAACTGCCAGTACCTGGACCATTCTTCTAACTTTTTCAGGTCAGTTTCCATGTTGTCTGCCCTTTCGTGTGAGTCCACTCTGTTGCAGAGCTTTGTACCATCTGCAAACAGCAGACATTACCCCTTAGTCAATCTGCAATGTCTCCTATGAATATGTTGAAGAGTACAGGTCCCAGCACTGACCCTGAGGGACTCCACTGGTTACCCTATCCTCCCCTTACAGAGATCCATTTACTAGTACTCTCTGGGTTCTATCATGTAGCCAGTTGCTGATCCAATTCAGTACCTTTTGTCTGACTCCTGCATGTTTCAGCTTGATGGTTAGCCTTCCGTGCAGTACAGTGTCGAAGGATTTTCTGAAATCTAGGTACACCATATCTACTGCCCCCCAATCCACTATTCTGATGTCCCAGTTGAAGAAGTTGATCATATTGGCTTGACAAGATCATTCTGCTGTGAAGCCATGTTGCCTTGGGTCTACTTTTCCAGTATCTTTCAGATATGCTGCTATCCTGTTTTAGTAATGACTCCATAATTTTCCCTATGATGGACATCAAACTGACTGGGTGGTAATTTCCTTTCTCCTCCTTGCTTCAGCTCTTGTGCAAGGGCACAACTGTTGCCATCTTCTAGTCCTGAGAAACTTTCCCACTGTCTAGTGACTTGTTGAAGAGCTCAGCCAGTGGTGTGGCTAATTCCTTTCTAAGTTCTTTCAATACCCTTGGGTGTATGCCGGCAGACCCCATGGCTTTGTTCACCTTGAGTCTACTCAGCTCTTCTAGGACTCTTTCCCTTGTGAAAGGGCCGGTGTCCACTCTCTGGACAGTGTGCTCTGTCTGGCTTAGTGTGGGACCTTTGCTGCTGTCTTCTATGGTGAAGACAGAGCAAAAGAAGTAGTTTAGGGCTTGGGCCTTTTCCTCATCTTTCTCTGCTCTCTTACCCTCCTTGTTTGCTATTTGGACTGTTCCACCCTTGCTTTTTCTTTTTTCCCTTATGTATCTGTAGAAGGTTTTGTCACCCTTCTTTACATCCATAGATTTTTTTTTCTTCAGTCTGCGCCTTTGCCCGTCTGATTGCTTTCCCTACTTCTTTCAGTTTATTCCAGTATTCTTCTCTGTCTGCTTTGCATTTTATTTGTTTAAATTGTGTAAAAGCCTTTCTTTTCTCTTTGATTTTGGTTGCTACATCATTAGAGAACCAGAGAGGCCTCTTCCTTCTTTTGGACTTACTGGTCTGCCTTGCACAAGTTGTTGTTGCTGAGTGCAGAGTAGCCTTTAGGGTATTCCAGCATTCCTCAACATCCCCTGAGTTCCTGCCTTCCATTATGGATGTGAACATTTAGTTTAGGTTGGTTAGTTGTTGTTGACTGGATAAGTGCATTAGACAAATTCTTCCTATTTTCGGGCACAACTCAGGGGAAGGGAATACAGATGAATGCCAACTGACCTTGAACCAGAATAAGCTGTTGGTGGTATTTTTAGTGAAGGGGGGAAATTTGGACAGGGCACTGGAGAAATTCCCCTACTCACCTGTAGGGGAACCCATGTCCAAGATGTCATTGACAGACTCAGAGATGGAAGTAGAGGAGAGCTATCATCTGGTGATGGATGTGGTGGATTCTGTAGAAGGTAATATAGATAACCTGAGAAAAGACTGTAGCTGAAACAGCTGCACAGATGGAAAATGTAGTGACAGGAGTCACGAGTGAGCCCAATGTATGTTCAGTTCAAGGAGTGGATATTCAGCCTAGTCCAGTAGAGGATTCTCTGAGGTGGCAGGTAGCAGATGATGCTATGGGAGCAGGATGGCATGACTTTATGAAAGTATCAGAGGTGGCGGGTGTCCGAGAGGAAGAGATTTCACGGGAGGGTGAACTAGCACCGGGTAGTGCACGGACAGCTACTAGTACCGAGTGAGGAGACTCACAATTGGGTGAAAGAAATGCAGAGTGAAGCAGATCGCCCTATAGATTTTGACACTTAGTCCCCAGAACAGGTGCTGGGTAATGCAGGTTGGAAGAAGGAGCTGGATGGTCAGTGACTCCCTGTGTCCCAATGGATTATTTTTGATGATCCTGAAGACGTGGAGCAGCCTATGAGAATGGAGGCTGCGGGTACACAAGAGATGGAGCTTTCAGGACCCAGTTCAGTTAAACAGTTGGATTCAGCAGGAATGCCTGGGTGAATCAGCCCGTTGGGGTTGGATGCCTCAATGAACACGCTACCTGGGTCAGTGATGCCAGAACAGGTAGGACAACCTGTAATTTCACCTAAGTCTCCTGCTTAAGTACCTTCTACATTGTTGAGAGCTAGTATTCATGGGCCTGAAGGCTCTCCTAGGTGGCATGTAACTGGGACTGGTCTTAAGACACTCCCTTCTGTGTTGGGGGCTGCTTTGACATGCCCAGATAAGCATATTACTTCTGATGAGGACTCTTTCCCCCTTCACAGGGGGATAAGGATCAGATTTTTATGAAACCCAGACCAACTTTTTCTGAGATATTCAGGAATAATTTGACACAGACCCCTAGAAAAAATGTGGTTCACTTACGATATAGAGAGGGCATGCAGGATCACCCAGATTAACTCTATGTGGCCCAGAAGTTATTGTTGGACTCAATGTTGTTTCACCCCTCTGAGATTTATGCATTGATATACATCTCGGGAGAAGATACTTATGATATTAGTTTTTGCCAGCACTCTGGCCTGGACCATTTCTGGACCAAATTTAATATGTTGAAGGTCACTCCTTTGTAGGTTCCTTTTATGGCTATCCCTCTAATGAAACCTCTCCTGAAAACCATCACAGTGATGTTTCAAAATGAGGGAGTTAATGTGAAGGATATACTTTTTTGGTTACAAAAAAGATACACAGTGCTGGGGCGATCTGAGCCTGTTTTGGATACTATTAGTCTTTGGACTGGAGGGTGGTGATTTCGAATTAAGTTGTCACAGTCTAGTTCTATCAT
The DNA here is from genome assembly GCA_016271365.2 of Neoceratodus forsteri. Classification (NCBI taxonomy): domain Eukaryota; kingdom Metazoa; phylum Chordata; order Ceratodontiformes; family Ceratodontidae; genus Neoceratodus; species Neoceratodus forsteri. The sequence continues at coordinate 1,165,196,784 of CM028131.1, forward strand.
CCACCATATTCCAAATAGTTTTTTTGGGGAAGGGATGGGGGTGTTTTTATGCAGGACAGCTGAGGCCCTGCTACAATGTGGCTCTCCTACCCATCTTAGTAGCTCATGGGATAAAATGAGATGTGCCCTTTGTGGAGACTTTGGCCATGTTAACGTGGCATGCACTAATGTTTTTAAGTGTAATTTATGTGAGGAGTCAGGGCATGCTTATCACCAGTGTCCCTGTGCAGGACAGAATAGGTCAGATGGTTTGACCAGGAATCTTTAGTTTATACAGCTTAGGGTCTGACCCCCAGAGCACCCTGCTAATGCACCTTCAGAGCCCCAGCAGAAAGGTGCTCCCTCTGGGTTACAGTCCCAGGTGGTCAAGTTTCAGGGAGAAATTTAGCTGGAGGAGGTAATTCTTGTTCCTGATACCGTTCTGATAGTCATAGGGCCAGAACCCCCTCAGTTAGTTCTGAAACCACAGAGATGCCCCCCCCTCATGTATTTTCAATTGCTTAAGATGCGGAGAGTAACTAGATCCTCTCTGAAAGTGTTAGTGGCAGTCTCTCCTGTTGTTACCCCAACCCTTTTTGGGTTTTGCAGTCCGAAGGGGACTCAGATATAGAGTCAAAAGTTTCCTCAAAATCAGGAATGATTTCAGATATGGAGCAAGAGTACCCTTTGGTCACTCCTGAACCTGGGAAAAAGAAAGGAATAAAAAGAAAATCAACTGCAAAAAATATTGATCCAAGGTGACTTGATTTCTTTCTTCTTTTCTCATGTCTGTTTTGCATATAGCATCTCTTAATGTATGCAGTATGCATAATTATAGGAAAAGACTGACTACTTTGTCTTATTTTCAACACTCTAATTATGAATTTTTTTTTTGCAAGAGACCAGACTTAAATCTATATTTTTCATGGACCAAGCTAGACGAGGGTGGGTATGAGGCCCTTTGTTTTGGTCCTTTGCATTTACTCAGTGGATGGGGTAGGGTTTTTATTGCAAGATTCTAACTTTACCTTACAAAGACTGGTTGATGTAATTCCAGGGAGAGCTTTTCTTTTAAATTGCTCTCTGAAGCATTTCTCACTTAGGCTCATAAACACCTATGCACCACAGATGAAGGCACAAAGAGTGGAGTTATTTGACTCCATCAGACCTTATTTGTTTACCACACAATATATTATTTGGGATAGGGACATGAACTGTGGTCTGGATCTTAAATCTCGAAATGCCCTTCACAAGAAAGTGTATTGTGGTTCCCATACCTTAGCTAATATAGTTCAACAGGCTGACCTAACAGATGCTTTTAGACATTTATCAACTGACCCTGAGTTTGCATATTTTAGAAATAAATATGCCACTAGAATAGACTATATCTTCTGTTCCAGGTTATTGATACCAGAAGTCTTTGAGTTGTTGCCATGTGAGTTTTCTGATAATCTATTGCTCTCTTGCCATTTATATTTAGGTAGAATCCTGCCCCCTCCGTTTCCTGTCAGGCAGGAAAAGATGGAGAATGAACATCTCTGTGTTACTCCAAGACAACATAATCCAAGAGCTAGAATACAAGTTTCAGATTTGAGATTCCATGAAATGTTTATATAGGGATAAGTGGAGTTGGTGGTTGGATACTAAATCTGACATCAAAGCTTTACTCACTTCTCTTGGGCATTGTAAATCTAATCAGGAATACCTGCAATATCTAGATCATAGAAACAAACTGTATCAATATTTATCCCTTACATATAACCTGAGATCTCAGTGCATGTCCCATATCGCTTGTCTTCACAGTCAGATGTTTCAATTTCAGTATAGCGGTATCTTTGGAGGCAGAGCTGAGATATGGCACTGTGTCTCAACCATCTACTGACCCCTTTGCAGCCTGTAAACAACGTTTAGGTGCAACTCTTATGACAGAGCTTCAGGATGTGGATGGCAAGTTGCAGACACTTGACATGGACATCCTGCAGTCAGTACATAGGCATTTACGGAATACATTTGGGATTCCTTTTCTCCCCACTACTCCTTTTTTGGACTATATGTGTCAATTGCCCACTCTGTTGACAGAGGCTCAAATTGCTGAACTGAATGCTCCTATTGCAGTAGGGGAGGTGGAAACAGCTATTAAAGCTTTGAAGGATGGGGCATCGCCTGGGCCTGATGGGCTACCAAGTACGTTATATAAAAAACGTGTAACTGTTTTGGCAGATGTTTTACAGAATTTGTTTAACGATATTCTTAAACATTCTGGGTCTTTTGTAGGCCTAGGTGCAGCAATAATGGTGTTCTTATATAATAAGGGACCAAAACACCTCTTAAGTAATTGGAGACTGATCAGTTTACTTAACTCTGACTGTAAAAATTTGTCTAAAATTTTATGTTTGCAGATACAGAAAGTAAGTCCATATCTCATTCATTTTGCGCAGTCTTGTTCTATCCCCAGGAGGAATATATTAGCTAATTTGGCTTTGATTCGGGACATATTTGAATATGGAAAGCAAAATAAATTAAAAGGTTTTATACTGGCTGTTGACCAGGCAAAGGCCTTTAATAAGGTATCACATGGCTATCTCTTTCATATTCTCTCAGCTTATGGGATTCCAGAGAATATGTTGGTATGGTTATGGGTTTTGTATTCAGAAGCCACAATCTCCCCTTATATTAATGGGCTGTTAGGTGACCTAGTAAGAATGATTATAGGTATAAGGCAGGGATGCCCTGTGAGCCCTCTGCTTTATACATATGCCTAGGGCCCTTTTCTCAGACATGTTATCTCTAATCAGAGAATAACAGGGTTATCTCCGAATATAGATTTGGAGGAACAGAAAGTGGCTGCCTATGCAGATGATCTGTGTTTTTTTTGTTCCATCAGTGGAGGTAGGGGCTGTGGTGTTGGAGGAATTAATTCATTTTTCTCGTGTTTCTGGGTCTATGATTAATACGGATAAATGCCAGGCTGTTTGGATTGGACCTTCAGAGGATCAGACTATTGCTAGTGTTGCGGGTATGACTTTAATTTCTTCATTAATTTCCATTTTAGGATTACAGTTTGGAGAGGGGAATTTGCAATTTACGAATTGGGAAGCTAAAATAAAGTTTTGTGAATTCAGAGTTCAACTATGGAAATCATGGAAATTCTCCAAAAAAAATAATTTTAACTATTAAGAGATTCTTATTGCCCATTTTTACTTATTTGAGTTTTATTTACCCCCCCCATTTGTTTGGAAACTTGCTTATTTAGCTGCTTCATTCAAATGGTGTGGGGTAGCAGACTCAACCCAATTAAATGGGAATATAACTATCTTCCAGTTAAAATGGGGGGGTTTGTGGATGATAAACCCTGTCGCCTTTTTTCATTCCTTTTTTTTTTTTTTGCTTCTACATTGAAGCTAGGGTGGGGTGGGACAGAGACTGCATGGCAGCAGTGGACTTGGTTACTTTTATGGAAATTCTTTGAGAAATGGGATTCTTTTCTATCTAAATTATTTCAACAATATGGTGTTCCAGAATATGCTGAATCATCACTTAGGAAGGTGAAACAATGGAAACTTGATAAAACAAGTCTCTTAATGTCCATAAGGAAGTCATTGTATTGGCACATTGTGACCTCACAGTTTGTAGGTCAGGCAGTGTTTCCACATTGTATGCCATCAAGACACTCTATGGTTTTGGCATTATTGAATGATAAGAGGGTCCCTGCTAGAATGTGGAATGTCATCTGGCTTAGTTGTTATGGGAGGCTGGGAGTTAGAGGGAATATGAAGCATAAGGCTTTGGAGGAAAGTGGGTGCCCAAGGGCAGAATGTGTACAAATTGAGGAAACTCAAACTCTTTTCTTTTTGTGTTGCCCAGCTACAAGATTATTAATTACTTATTTGGCAAATAAATGGCAGCGGCAATATCTTAATTCTCTTACTTATGAGAGTCTAATTTGGGGAGATTATTCTGGGTATTTAAAAATGTTTCATCCTTGTACATTGACTGTCATTTTTGCATGTCTTAAATTCTATTTGTGGCAAGCATGATGTCATTTTTTATCCCAGCAGCTGAACACGACTCCAATTTCTTTTGCAGTAATTGTTGAGAATGCTATTCTGCAAGTAAAAACATTGGATTATAGAAGACTGCCAAAGAGTAGGGCTGATGTTCTCTGGAGACGTATTGCAGGGATTCATTAATTATTATAAGATTTTTTCACATATTAATGATTTCAGCCTATGTTTTTGTTTGTTTGCTATTTAATTATGCATATATTTTAATCTGGTCAAATTCTGTAGGTGGTTTAGCCACATTTTTTATGTAATACGTTAGTTCAGGGCTGGGCATTGATAATATTGCTGTTTTTTGGTTTTTCTTTTGTTTTTTTTTCCCTACTTACATTTTGGGTTTTTGTTCAAGTTTGCGTTGATTATCTTATTGTTTGTATGAGCTGTGCATGAACAGTTTTTTTTTTTCATTCTTTTTTTTTTTGCTTCTTTGTGTTCATTTTTATGGGAATGCAGTCATCAGATTTATGAATATGACACTGTGGGCTGGATATTCAAACTGCGCTATTCTGTGATGCAAGCCCTTGTGCTGCACAAAATAGTTGCGCAGGGGTGTGGCCGGGGAGATATTCAACGGAGTTGCGCTATTGAGCAACTCTTTTGAATATCACCCCCCGGCCACAGCCACTGTGCATGGCACAGTGGAACTTGTGCCACTGCAAGTGGTCAGAGTGGAGCATTCAACTTGAGGTGGTGCAAGTACCATTGCGCCATGTGCAAATTTCCGATATTCAAAAGGTGACATGCAAATGGGGCCATAATTCATGCAAGGTGCAGGGGGGCCAATTACATCTGTTTATGGCCCCATTTGCATGCCATTAGCATGCAGGTGTGCCGATCCCCAAGGACTTGCACCTGGTGCCCTGCTAGTCAGCAGCCGTTGGGGACCGATGGCCCCTGCAGCCCGATCGCAGGCAAAAGTGTATAAAACCCCCCAACCCCATGACTGGCCCGATCACAGGCAAAAGCATCAAAATCCCCCCTCCCCCCGACTGGCCCGATCGTGGGCAACAGCCTAAATAACCTCCCCCACCAGCCCGATCACAGGCAGCAAAGTGTTCCCCCCTGAACGTATCCCTGGTGGTCCAGTGGAAGCCCGATCATGGGCTGAAGAAGTATAATAAATCTCCCCGACATGTATCCCTGGTGGTCCAGCGGAAGCCTGATCGTGGGCTGATGAAGTATAATAAACCCCCCCAACACCTATCCCTGGTGGTCCAGTGGCCCGCTAAGCCCGATCCAAGGCTGCATAATGTGGTGAACCCCCCCACCCCCAAGACCATATCCCTGGCGATCTAGTGTCCCACACCACCCACCCATGAAGCCCCACCACCCTGCTCCCCCCCGCAGCCAGCGGGTGGCAGCATCCCACCCTCCTGCTGCCCCACCACCCACTGACTGACTGCCGGTAGGGCTGCACACCCATTGGTACAGAGCAAGAGCCAATGGGCGTGCAGCCCATACCATACAAGGCAGGAAGCAACAGGATAAGAAAATGCACCTGCTGTCCTACCGTGGAATGAATGACCTGGTGAGAAATCGTCCTAGATACTGTAGGGGTTCAAATGAATGACTTTTTTCAGAGGTACTACCATCACCAAGGGCGAGCACTGATAGGCAGATGAGGATAAGGGAGTTCAATGAGTGGCTGGTGGGGTGGGGTGAGAAAATGGGGTAAGGTTAATAGGGGACTGGGGCTCTATGTGGGGGGACAAGCACTTGTTTGCACCAGACAGACTGCACCTGAATATAGAGGGGGTGGCAGTACTAAAAAGCAAACTAAAAAGCACATTTCCACTGCTTCCAGGAAGCAGTGGAAATGTGCCTAAAAATGGTCAGGAAGAGCAAGAGAAGGAGGAGACCACTCTGGTTCACTTGGGAGGTGGTGGGGGCAGGCAAAGAAAGGAGGAGGGCTTTCAGAAAATTTAAGAGGACACTCTAAGAAGAAGAAGATAGGGAGGAGTACAGGAAGAAGAGGAGTTTAACAGGGAGGTAGATCAGAAGGGCAAAAGTAGCCACTGAGGAGAAAATAGTTAAAACTCTAAGAGGGGGATAAAATATTTTTCAGATACATGAGTGAGAGAAGAAGGGCTGGATAGGTTATTGCTAGACCAAGGGGGAGGAGGGATAAGCTTGGAGCAGGACTACATAAAAGCAGATGCATTAAATAAGTACTTTATCTTGGTATTCATGGAGGAAGAGGAAGGCAGGGGCCTGGAGCTAAAGTCTAAGGGGAAGGAGGGAGGACAAATTAGTGGATCAGAGCCTGTTCACTGTGGATAGGATCAGGGTAGAGATAGATAGAGTAAGGGTGGACAAGGCAATGGGGCCTTACAGATTACACCCAAGAGTGATCAGGGAATTGAGGCATATGCTCGCTGCACCTATCACAAGGCTCTTCAACCTGTCCCTGGATATAGGGAGGGTGCCGGAGGACTGGAGGAAGGTGAACATGGTGTCCTTGCACAAGGGAGGTAACAGGTAGCTGCAGGAGAACTACTGCCCAGTCAGTCTCATGTCTGTGGTGGGGAAGGTAATGGAGGCATTAATCAAGGAGAGGGTGCTGAATTACCTGGGAGGAGTGTGGTGTGCAGGACAGTGGACAGGATGGCTTCATCAAGGGGAAATCATGCATGACCAACCTAACTGAGTTCTTTGATTGGGTGACTCAGGTAATTGACCAGGAGGGGGGCAGTGGACATGGCCTATTTGGACTTCAGAAAGGCCTTTGACACCATCCCCCACAGGAGGTTGGTGAGCAAGCTGGAAAGCATGGGGTTGGGAGGGAAAATAGCAGCCTGGGTGGAGGCATGGGTAACAGGGAGAACTCAGAGAGTGTTACTAAATGGGGTGAATGCCAAGATGGCAAGGGCAAGGAGTGGGGTGCCACAGGGCTCAGTTTTGGGTCTGCTCCTCTTCAACATCTACATCAATTATATTGCAGAAGGTTTAAGAGGGACGGTGTGCCTATTTGCTGATGGTACAAAAATCAGCAATAGGGTGGACACCCAGGACGGGTGGAGGACATGAGGAAGGACCTTTAGATGCTTGAGGACTGGGAAGTGTCAGCTGAAATTTAATGCCAAGAAATGCGCGGTGATGTACATAGGGAGTAAAAACATGCACGCAGGGTACACACTGGGTGGGGAGGAAATCAAAAAAATCAGAACAGAAAAGTGATCTCGGGATCATAGTCCCCCTGAAATCTTAAGGTAGGGTTCCAATGTAGCAGGGTGGAGGGAAGGACCAATGGAATGTTGGCATGCATAGGCAGGGACATTACTAGCAGAAGGAGGGAGATAATAATGCACCTCTACAAAGCTATGGTGAGACTGCAACTAGAGTACAGGGCTCAGTTCTGGAGATCACATCTCCACAAGGATGTAGATTCATTGGCGAGAGTTCAGAGAAGGGCAAGAAAAATGGTTCAGGGTATGCAGGGGAAGACATTTAAGCAGAGGTATAAGGAGCTGAATCTGTACACACTGGAAACAAGGAGGGAAAGGGGTGACATGAGTAATACCTTTAGATAAGTAAAGTGGCTAAATAAAGTAGGAGGAGGGGATCTGCTAAAGAGAAAGGAGTGAGCTAGAACTAGAGGGCACAGCCTCAGACTGCAAGGAAATAGATTCAGGGGCAATGTGAGGGGTACTTCTTCACAGAATGGGTGGTGGTGCCTTGGAACAGACTGCCAGATGGAGTGGTGGGAGCTAAAACAGTGATGGAATTTAAAAGGGCATGGGACAGGCATGTGGGGCCGAATATTGTGGTGGAGGGCAAGGACAGGGGCAGGTGGGGAGGAGTATATGAAAGGGGAGGGATGGGAAGACTTGATGGTCTGGAAGGGTCCTTTTCTGCCATCAAGCTTCTATGGTTCTATGATTCTATGCTAGGCACAGTGAGTCAAGGCTGGTTTACAGGTGCATCCATGTGTGGGGGGGCACTGAAGCCTTCAAGGGGTACAACAGGGAGTGAAACAGTAATAAGAAAGTGACAGCAGTAGAAGCATAAACATGTACAGTAAAATCATACAAATGTGACCCCTAGGTGGCGCTACCACAAGGGCTACTACCCCTGCCTGCTTGGCTAGTTGCAGGTTAAGGGGCCTGGGTACTGAAATGGGTGCCTCCACCCAGAGGTCAGGGTTGTTAGTGGTCAAGCTAACCTGGGTACAGCCCTCCAGGACACTGTAACCCCCCCTTTCCCTTCTAGTGGCCTGCACAATATACAGTTATCAGTTTTGCAATGACCCTTATTCACCATGCAATTACCCACACATTTTGCACTTACCACCAGGGCTGGTTCCACCAGTTTGACCATGGAGACCCCTTGTAAAACAAGGTTAGGCACAGCAAACAACAACAGTACAGTGCTTTTGGTACAAACTGAAACCACAGTCAGGTTAAATGCAAACAGAATTAGATCTGATTTATTAAGGGGGCTTGAACAAGGAAGGGGCATAATCAGGTTGATTGGCTTAAGGGCTAGATTGATCAGACAGTCATGCATGCACTTCAGAGTCCCTACACAGTCACACACTCTGGGTACCCAGGTGGGAGTAAGGTGGGCTAGTCAGGAACATCACCTGGGGTAGGCCAGCATCACAGCTGGTTGGGGCCCTGTGATGAAAGAAAGAAACATGCACAACACACACTATTTGTAATCCAGAGCTGAAGGGCTCAGTTCAAAAAGGAAAAGAGAACAAGGCAATCAGATGACTCCTCTTTCTGGATTTTAACAAGGCGTTTGATTCGGTACCACACAGTGACCTGCTGGCTAAGCTGAAGAAAATGGGGGTAGGGAGACAGTTGTTAAGATGGATAGGAAATTGACTCTTTGAGCACACTCAGAAGGTGGTGGTTGGAGGGTTAGCCTCATCCCCAAAGTGGGTTACTAGTAGGGTTCCCCAGGGGTCAGTGCTGGGGCCACTCCTGTTCAATGCCTATATCTCAGACATCAGGAGGGGGATCAGGAGTGAGATGAGTCTCTTTGCAGATCACTCAAAGCTGGGTGCAGTGGTAGATGGGGAGAAGGGGAAGGTGGCCTTGCAGGAGGACCTGGAGACTCTGGAAAGGTGGTGAGGAAAATGGAAACTAAAATTCAATGTGGGGAAATGCAAGGTTCAGCACCTGGGAGTCAGAAGTCCAGGCCAGGGGTATACCCAAGGAGAAGACATGATTCAAGTCACGGAGGGTGAGAGGGACCTGAGCCATGGGGGGTGCCTCAGATAATGCGTCAAGCACTGACTCCTCTGGCTGCTTGGGAGGAGACACAGTCTCCTGCTACCTTGGTGGAGGAACAGTATCCTCTTGGTACTGGGGAAGGGGCACTGTCTCCAACTGCTGCTGGTGAGGGGGCACAGTTTGCTGCTGGGTGCTGGTGCTGGAGCAAAAAGGCCCTGCTGTGGCATTTCATTTGTAATGGTTAGCTGAAATGTGTGTACAGGTGCCCCACTGTCTTCACCCTTCTCCATTATGTCCACAGTCCACAAACACCACCAATTCAAATAAACAAACAAAAAAAAGAAACAGAGACTCTGAGACAGCCGGGGCTTGGGGGGGATCACACACACATAAACACAATTACCAGGTACTAAAATAAGAACTATGACAAAGACAAACAAAAAAAAAAGTTAGAAAAAATAGCACAAAACAAGCAATTTAGGTGTAAAAGTGCACTTGGCAGTCACAGAGAGTATAAATGCTGCCTGCTTCCTCAAGATACATAGTACAGGAAATTAACCATTCACTTACTGCCTGTTTAGACTCCACCATGTGACCACCAGCAAAGCGAAATGCCCAATCTCCTTCCTAAAATGGATGCCCTACAGGCCTTCACCAGCCAACACTGCCCTGACATCCTGGCAGTTGTCAAAACCTGGCTCACGCCATCGGTACCGGACCGTATAATCAGCCTTCCTGGCTACAACATCTTTAGGCTGGTTCACCTCTCCAAAAGAGGCGGGAGCTGCGCTCTCTACTAAAAGACTCCATACAAGGGCACCACATCATTACCTCAATCCAACCCACAACTGCTCAGATACTGCCAGTGAGAATCCTCCTTGGTGCCCAAAACAAAACCTTCACTGTTGCCACCATCTACATCCCTCCCAAAGAACAGGGAACTGGTCTAACAGCTGTGCTTGACTTTGTAAAGTCACTCCCACCACCGAATCCATCCTCCTAGGCAACTTCAACATCAACTGGCCTGCGGCTGATGCTGGTGCACACAGGGATACCATTGCTGCGGTGAACCTCACACAAATGGTTGACTCACCAACCAGGAAAAATTACAGGACTGGCACCAGCACACTCTTGGACTGGATCCTTACCAGTCACCCATCGCGTATATCTAACACTAATGTCCTCCCTGACTCTCTCAGCAATCACTCCCCTGTTAGCTGCACCTGGTCAAATAAATTCATCAAACAACCACCAAAAACAATCACCAGCAGGGTCCTACCCAGTGGTCACCTTCCTTGACTCAAATCCCACTTCCTCCACCAAGACTGGTCTCCTATCTTCAATGCAACCAACGTAAACACTGCCCTTGACCACTTCATAAACATCTTCACTGTGGCCTGTGACACGTATGCTCCTGTTAAGAAATGCAAAGTCAAATCACTGAGTAACCCTTGGCTCACAGGTGACCTCCTCATGATGCTAAAAACAAGAGACCACCTATGGGAGCTGGCCAGAAACTCTGGAAAGCAAAACGACATCCAAAACTACAAACGTGCCCGCAATGACTGCACCAAAACCATCCGGCAAATGAAGTTCACCTACTATAAGCATGCCCTCACAAACTCCTGGGGCAATGGTCGGGAATTCTGGAACAAAATAAAGGAACTCACTGGGAATCCACCCAAAATCCCCCCATCAATACTTAATATCAACGGAACCACAACCCTCAACCCAAAAACCATTGCAGATACCTTTAACAAAGCCTTTACTGACCTCAGTGCTGTCCTAACTCAGGACTACTTCAGAGATGGTGTAGCCCCCCTGTCTGGAATGAACACTACTCCCACAAGCTCCCCCTGCTTCTACTTCAAAGCAGTCAAGGCTCACCAAGTACGCAAATATGTTACCATAACCCTTGGTAAATCAAGATTCAGTAATGACTCCCTCGATCTCAAAATCCTGTCTCTCACACTTGATGATGTGCTTAGTCCTCTGACCAGAATTTTCAACCTCTCCCTCAGCCTTAGCCAGTTCCTGGACAGATGGAAATCTGCCACTGTCACCCCAGTCCATAAAAGTGGTGACAAAACTGCCCACGATAACTGCAGACCTATCTCCCTACTACCCCCACTCTCCAAGGTACTAGAACGCATCATCTCGGACCAGCTCACAAAATACCTGGATACGTACAACATCCTGTACAAGCAACGACACGGGTTACACAAAGGTCACAGCACCTCCACAACCCTACTTGAATTCACCGGTGCAATCCACAACGCACTTGATGCCAGTGAAGTACTAGGCTCAATCTACATTGACTTAACTAAATCCTTTAACACCGTCAATCACCGCCTTCTACTTGTCCAGCTTCAGAACACTGGGCTGTCAACCGACACCATTGGCTGGTTTAAAAGCTACCTTGAAGAATGGTCCCAAACAGTAAGAATTGCTGATACACTCTCGGACCCTAGACTGGTCCACTCGGGAGTCCCCCAGGGCTCCATTCTGGGACCTCTCCTCTTCAGCCTATTCTTAAACTCATTACCGGACAGCTGCCCAGAACAAATAATTCTCTATGCTGACGATGCTGTGATCCTCACCTCAGACCCTGATCCAAACCAATTACAAAATAAACTTCAGCGGGCCTTCTCCTCCACAGAATCCTGGTTCCTAAATCATAAACTGCTTCTCAATCAGAAGAAAACCAAGCCTATGGTCTTTTGCAGCCCCCACAACAAAAACAAACAACTCCACCTCTCCATTGCAACCGAACAAGGAGCCATCCTAGAGCAAACACAATCATTCAAGTACCTTGGCATCACCCTTGATCCCCACCTCTCATACGCTGTCCATATTAGCAATGTGGCAAAGTCTGCCAATGCGAGGTTAGGCATATTATTCCGGCACAGGAAACACCTAACCCCAGAAGCACTGTCAGTGGCCGTCCAAAGTTCCATTGTCAGCATCATAGACTATGGTCTTATCATATATGGGTCTGCAACTACCACTGCTCTCAAATGTATCGTGACCTCCCTGAATAAGGCCTGTTGTCTCATCACTGGCTCACATCACCATACCCACACATGTGACCTTTATTCCCAATCTGGATGGCTTCAACTGGACAAACGCATAAAATACCAAACCTGCATCACGGCCAAGAAAATCATAATGAGACTTGCCCCACCTGGTGTCTGTGCCCTCCTTAAGCCTAGACATAAGAATGTCACTACAAGGAGATCCAATTCCCATCTACTACATATCCCACAATGTCGCACGACCCAAGGACAAAGATCATTTACCTATCGGTAACACCTTACCTGGCATATTCCCTCGACAAGGCCCCTGGCTGCACTATCTCCCCACCTCGCCCACCTCCCCGTATCTCCACTCCTGCCCCTGCCCCCACCCACCTCCTGACTCTCCTCACCGCTGCACCTCCTACCCCTTGATCTCCTACCCTCACTTCTCCCCATCGACCCCCTCCTCCCCTTGTCTTGCTCATAGCTCAAGTCTTTATACTGGTTATTACATGTCTGTAAGTCAGTGACATTATGTTTGTAACTAAAAATGATGACTGTTGCACACACTGATGTGGAACCTTTGTAAAAGAGCCTTGACTCAGAGGTATTGTAATCCTAGATTGAAATAAATAAAAATAAATAAATAAAATCTTGCCTCGAAAAAAAAAAAAAAGATGTGCAGGTGAAATTGGCGCTGAAATTTCACCGGTGGAATTTTGCCAACAGGTCATCATTTCACAAAATGTTTTACTAGGTGAAATTGGTGATTTCACCATAATTTCACCCGTGAAATAAAATTTCACTGCATCTCTATCAGACAGCATGTGGGTTTGGTGTCAGTTGGCTTGACAGTGTGCATGTGGTATAGTGTCACTGTGTGTCAGCATACATAGAGGTATAGTGCAGGACTGTGTGGCAGCAGCATACATGGAGTATGGTTTTGAATGGAGTGACAGCATGCATTGGGGTATGGGGTTGTGAGGTGTGTCAATGTGCTTGGGCAGTTTGATAATGCTATGTATGTCATAGTGCACTGGGGTATGATGTTGGCTAGAGTATCAGACTGCACAGTGGTATGGTGCTATGTGGTGTGACAGCATGTATGGTGCATAGTGTCGAGTGGAGTGACAGTGTACATGGGGCTGTGGGTTTGTGTTGTCTCTCAGTGTGCATAGCGGTATGATGTTGCAGTGTGTGTCACATTGCATGAAGGTATTATGTTGGTTTGTGTGTAAGAGTGCATGTTGGTATGAACCTGTGTGGCGTGACAGCATGCATTGTCAGAATGCATGAGTATGGTGTCGGTTGATGTGACAAAGTGCATGGGGGTATTGGGTCTTAAGGTGTGTCAGCATGGTTGACTAGTATCATGTTTGTTTGTGTGGCAATGTGCATGGAATGTGATGTCAGGTGCTGTGTCAGATTGCATAGTGGTGTGGGGTTGTGAGAGGTGTGTCAAAATGCATGGCAGTATGGTGTGGGATGTTGTAACAGCATGCATGAGGTATGGTATTGGGTGGTGTGACAGCGTGCATGGGGTATGGAGTTGAGTGGTGTGGCAGCATGAATACGGGTATGGGGCTGTGAGGTGTATCAGCATGCATGGGGGGTATAATGTTGGTTTGTGTTACAGTATTCATGGTGGTATGGTGTCAGGTGGGGTGACAGTGTGTATGGTGTAGAGTGGTGTGACAGAGTGCATAGGGGTATGGTGTTAGATTATGTGTTATAGTGCAAAGGGGTATTATATTGAGTGGTGTGATAGTGCCCATGCAGTATTCTTTTAGTTGGTATGCCAGCGTGCATAGGGGTATGGGATCATGAGGAGTATCAGCATGCATGATGGAATGATGCTCATTGCTCTGACTGCATGCATGGTGAATGGTGTATGGTGTTTGGTGTGTGTCAGATTGCTTGTGGTTATGGGGCCATGATGTGCATCACAGGATGTGTGTTTATGGTGTTGTTTGGTGCAACAGAGTGCACGCAGTATGGTGATTTTCTGTGTGTCAGAGTGCATGGATGTATGGTGTCAGCTGGTGTGACAGCGTGAATGTGGTATAGTGGTGGGTTGTGTGCCAGCAGTCATAGGGTATGGTGTCAGGTGTTGTGACACAGTGCATAGTGGAATGGAGTGGATAGGTATGTCAGCTTGCATGGCAGTATGATATTGGTTTATGAGACAGCATGAATGGTGGTATAGGTTTGAATGCTTGGTCACACTGCATAGGCTGTGGGGCTGTGAGGTGTGTCAGAGTGGCGTGCCTCAGACAGCTACTTTTGGAACCCACTCATGAGAGAGCAATCTTAGACCTCATACTCTCAAATGGGGACAGTGAGAGGATCTCAGATCTAGAAGTGGGTAGCCATCTGGGAACAAGTGACCACCAGTGTGGTTCACTATAAACTCAGCTACAGAGTCAAGCCATGCAAAAGTGAGGGTACTGGACTTCAGGATGGCTGACTTTGGCAAGATGGGAGAGTGCCTTAGAAAAGCACTAGCAAACAGGCTAGAAGGAGGGGTGGAGCAACAATGAGGAAACATCAAAACTGCCATCACAGAGGCAACAAGCCTTTGTGTGAAGCAAATAAACAAATCAAAATGAAAGAAAAAGCCACTATGGTTCTCAAAAGAGGTGGCAGGGAAGGTTAGGGAGAAAAAGGTAGCATTTAGGAAGTATAAGGAAACACAGAAGAAGCAGGACAGAGAACTTACCAGTTAAGGCAGAAGGAAGCAGGGAGGAAAGTCAGAATAGCAAAGGCCCAAACTGAGGAAAAGATACTCAACTCAGTTAAGAAGGTGGATAAAACCTTTTATCGGTACATCAAGGAGTGTAGAAAGACAAAGGGAAGGATAGTGAGACTGAATAAAAAGGATGGTGGGTGGGCAGAGAGGGACAATGAAAAAGCAGGGATACTGAACGGAAACTTCTGCTCAGTATTCACAAAAGAGGAGGAGGGGAAGGTGCCTAATCCAATTAACAGAAGCACTCTGGATAGGGGGTTTGATCCCAGTCCTTTCACAGAAGAAAGGGTTCTGAAAGAACTCCTAAAACTGAAGGTGGACAAAGCAATGGGACTGATGGAATTCACCCCAGAATTCTAAAATAATTAAGGGGTGAACTAGTGACACCACTGACTACCTTTTTTAACAAATCATGGGAGAATGGTGTGGTACCGAGGACTGGAGGAAGGTGGATGTGATTCCCCTTCACAAAGTGGGAATAAGACAGGGCAGGAAACTACAGACCTGTCAGTTTGACCTCTGTGGTAGGGCAAGTGACGGAATCACTTCTGAAGGAAAGAATTATTGAGTACCTAGAGGAAAGTGGGGCACAGGATCCAAGGCAGCATGGGTTCACAGCGGGAAGGTCATGTCAGATGAATCTAATTGATTTCTTTGACTGGGTGACCAAAGTAGTAGACCAGGGAGGGGCAGTGGACATGGCCTACCTAGACTTTAGCAAGGCACTTGACACAGGCCCACACAAAAAATGAATAATCAAATTAATCAGCCTGGGAGTGGGTACCAGGGTGGTAGCCTGGGTAAAACATTGGCTGGACAACAGGACACAGAAAGTAATTGTAAATGGAGCCCACTCTGAAGAAAGAGGGGTTACTAGTGGGGTACTGCAGGGTTCAGTACTGGGTCCAGTCCTTTTTAATGTCTTTATAAGTGACATTGCAGAGGGACTGAGAGGAAAAGTATGCCTCTTTGCAGATGATACAAAGATCTGCAACAGGGTTCACACAAACGAAGCATGCAAAGTATGAGAAGGGACTTGGCAAGGTTGGAGGAATGTTCAGAAGTATGGTAGCTTGGATTCAATGCAAAGAAGTGCAAAATAATGCACCTGGGAAACAAAAAACCCAGGGGAAGATTACACAATGGGGGGGGGGAGGTAATCACAACAACAAAAATGGAAAGGGATCTGGAGGTAATCATATCAGATTACCTTAAGGTTAGCAAGCAATGTGAGAAGGCAGTAGGGAAGTCTGGGAGGATACTGGGATGTATAGGGAGAGACATCACCAGCAGAAAACAGGAAGTTGTTATCCCTCTGTACAGACAGTTGGTGAGACCCCATCTGGAATACTGCACCCAGTTCTGGAGCCTCATCTCTGCAAGGACATAGACAGGATGGAGGCAGTCCAGAGGAGGGAACTAAAATGGTGCGGGGTCTGCAAGAGAAGCCATATGAGCAGAGCTTAAGGTAAGTCTTGTGGGAGGTAGGAAGAAATAGGCTGCTGGTTAACTAGGATCTGCAGCTTATCCTGTAGGTAGGGAAATGGGCAGACTAGGTGGGCCAAGCGGCCCTTATCTGCCGTCAAAGTCTATGTTTCTGTTTCTCCTCCTTGATTTTCTGCCTGCTGTCTCCTCTTTTCCAGACTGGCAGAATTTCAGAGAAGGTGATACTGGAAGAAATTGTAGCAAACGTGTCACTTAGCCAACTGAGGTTTTGTTTTATTTCCTCCACTGATTTATTGGCAAGGTCATTTGTACCTATGTGGAGTATGACCTGTGTACTACGTTGCATGCCTTGAATGATTCTCGCTATGCAGTTTGTGTCTCTCCATGCCGACATTCTGGGGAGACACCTAATTGTAGTAAAAGTATGGGTCTCCCTGAAGGTGAGGGTAGGATGATTTATTAGGCTCTCAGATTTAGGCTCAGAATCTGTTGCCACCCTCCCATTTTATTTATTTATTTATTTATTTATTTATTTATTCGTACATCAGTTTACAACGTTTGAGCCAGAGGCTCATTTCAAAAGGTACCTTGTCACATTGAGGACAAATACATAACAGACTTTTGGTTACAGCACATGGGTTACATAGCAAGCTCATATGATTACAACAGTTAAACAGACAAGCCAGTTTGGTTACAATAGCACATTCTTGCACGATGGTAAGAGCAAACAGCAAGATAATAGTGGTTCAATCAGCAATGGGTAAGAATTAAAAGAGGTGTGGTGTGGATGCCGCCCAGCGCGCATTGTCAGGGCACAGAGAGCTATGACTCTATTATAGACAGGTGCAGCTACGCATGTTAAATAGTTGGCTTCCAAGTGTGGTTTTGAATTTGGAAATCTTGCAGCTGCCCAATTGGGTGCTTCTCTCTCTCTCTTTCTGTTCCCACCCCTGCACTTGTTTTCTTCTGTCTTCTTCCTCCTTCTGTCTCCCCCTCCTTGCCTACTCAGATATTGGAGTCCCAGTGTAAATTTCTGTGGTTTGGTAGTGCAGTCTTCAGCCACTAATTTCAGCGAGGGTAGGATAACTTTCTAGGTTCTTAGTTTTAGAGTTGGAATGTATTATCTTTATTTGGGAACATTATAGTCATGATTTACACATTCCCTTGTTTTGTCACTAAGTGGCAGCAAGCACAGACACAATGTGACATCCAACATTTATGTCACAGGACCGGGTCACGAGTGGATTGTGAGACAGCTATTTCTATTTGCTCAGCTACCACTAATGCACACACACTGGAGTCTCTGTAGATTTGTGCAGTTTGGGAGGGCAGTCTTCATCCACTATTTTCAGAGAGGATAGGATGTCTTGTTAGGCTATCAATTTTAGGCAACCTCAGAATATTACCTTTATTTGAAACACATTGTGGTTATGCTTTGCACATGTTCTTGTTCTGTGGCTAAGTGACCAGTTTATTTCACAGTTTGTCCTGCCTCATGGGCATTTTATTTACTGCTCATTTTACTAGCAGCCTATTTATGACACAGGGAGCATCTGACTACATCCTGTACCTTTTTTTCCTGGAATGTTTTTTTATTCACATTTTGAAAATATAGGGCTAGTTTATCATTTAACTTTTGTCAATTAATATGACCCAGGTGACGTTGAAGTGTTTGGTCATATTCTGTTTCAGGACCAAACCCCATGTGAATTTTAACTAAAAGTATAACTTCATTTACTTTAAAAATTGCGATTTTTTTTTTGTATAAGGTCTCTGTTCGATTAACCATTTGCTGCCACAATTACTCTTTCTCCCCTTCCACACCAATCAGTTTATCCCCTTCTGCACCTTTCACCCTGCTTCTGCCCCTCTTTAGCAGATGAGACAGTGGCCATCTGCAAGGTGTGTGGGCAGCTTGTGAGGCATGGCAAAAAAGGGAGCCATCTTGGGACCGGGGTCAGAGGACGCACCTCCGCATCCACCACCTCACTGAGTGGAGGGCCAAAGAGAGTGATGTGGCTACATCATGTAATGGTGGTGGTGGTGATGGCCCTGGGGGAAATGTGGAGCACCATGAGGTTGGTGTTGCTGGTGCAGCACCAGAAGCAAGTCAGTGACAGCATGGCAGGCATGATGTGCACCACAGCAGTATTCCTCGTGTACCTCAGCAGTGCCTTTATGACAGTGGCAGTAATGATGACCCCATGGCACCTGCCACAAATGGCCATCCTGTTATTTTGTGGGCTGAGGTGAATGATCTGCACCAAGAATTCAACACCTTCCAGCAGGAGGTGAAGCATTGGTTTTACAGTGTCATGTCCAGCCATGAGAGGATCCTCACTCTCCTATCTGTGCTGCATGGTGGTGATGGTGGGCATGGCTCATCTGCTGGCAGTGCTGGTGGGGTGGTCTGAGTTTTTTTGTTTCAAGTTTTATTTTAGTTTATATGTAGTTATTCTGTCATCTGTGTTCTTAATTTCTCCATTCTCTAGCACCCCCATTAAAAATTAAAAACACCCCAAAAATATAAAAAGTAAAAAAAAAGCTGTTGTTTTAAGGTCTGTTTTCTCTGTCCTCTTTTTTAGTATTGCTTCATTTGTGTGGATGTCCCTTGCTTGTCCAGTTCTGTTAATACTTTAATCCTTTTCACACATGATGAACCACATTCCTTTCTTTTATTTTTGTCACTGGTTCATCATGTGTACTCCCTCCTTCTAGCCACAAATGTCAAGTATTTGCCACATTACATAAATTGAGCCCCCATGGCATGTGATTTTGCGTAACTGGTAGTTGTGTTGTGTGCAATCGCCGACCACCCAAGGTAGTGCAAACCATAACACAAACATGAGCTATTCTACTGAAAAGTTAAGCATAAATCTGTTTTAAGCACTTAACATGTTTACTGTGTTTGCCATAAATGTGAAGTTGTGTCCCCAGACATTAATTGGTTCCCTTCACTGAAATACAGATACCACACACACACCAGTTAAGGCAGTGCAAAGCATATGTGAAGCTTGCAAGAGAACCACCACCACCAGCAATTTGCCAGAAATCTGAAGTTGTATCCCCAGAGAGAAAACGCATCTTTTCAGTCAAATACTTCTGCGGCACACACCAAAGAAGGAGATGCAAAGCATTTGTGAAGCTTGCGAGAGAAATACTGTTGTGGCATAGAGAGGGTGCTTTGATGCTGCTGCATGCTGCTGTTGTTCCAAAGTCCGAGAACTAGCCTCTTTCTCGTTGTGGCCCTGGATTCATAATGGCATACAGAAATACTGCACGGGTAAATACCTTTTTTCCTTTTCATTGCAATGGAGGATGATTATTGTTACTGTTCGAAGTCAAATATATTAGTAATTTTCTGTCATTGATTTTCAGTTATTTGTGCATATGACATCATACTGCTGGACATCTACAACACAGATGTTGAAGTCTGAATCATGCCCAACACTGGCCAAACATGAAGGTAATAATTTTTTATTTGTGGGAGGGGGAATTGCTCGCTGTGGGTTTATGATGTCTCATAGACATAGTGCACAGGTATGTACCTTTATTTTATTAAGGGAGGTGTGGTTATTGGTACTGTTTTCAGTTATTATTGCCGAATGCAGACCGATGACATGCTGCTGGACAGATACAATATAGATGCTGTTGTCTGACTCATACACAACATTGTTCAACCACAATGGTAAGTATTTGTTTTTTTTTAGGATGTGTCAGCTTGTTTCTGTACCATAATTGACAAATTAATTTCATTTCTTAATCACTGACTATACTGTTCTTCCTTATCTTTACAGGTATTTCTTATGCCTGAATTTGTTGCAACGATGTGCTTGATGATTCACCAAGCAAATTATGTCAGTTCACAGAGAGCACCTGGAAAACAAGAAAGAATTTCTGTGAATGAAAATTGTAAAAAGGAAAGGAAAGCAAATGAAAGGAGAGGAAATTAAAGCAAAGGAAAAACATTAAATCACAATGATATTTACCATTAGAGTACTACTTCTGGCTGTGCAATTCTGTTTTGGTGCCTGTGTTGTGTAGCAGAACCAGCAAAACCTGAATGAAGAAAATATTACAGGAAAACATTTTAATGCTACTATGAATCTCATCAATCATGGTCTGATTTTCTGCCTCTAGTAGGCTTACAGAAGTGCTGCAGCGTCTGAAAAGCAGTGCAGGTGTCTTACGAACAGCAGATGAAGAAAGTCCTTGATGCAGTGTGGTTACACTCGCATGATGATGCCTTGCAGACCTCAGTCAGTGGCATGATGGAGGAGAAGGACCAAGATGAATCTGTCAAGAGGAGAGTTTTGAGGAGGTACAGGAGGTGATTCTGTTTCACATTGGTGGCAATCAATCATCAGTGACTAGGGTGGTGGAAGTGGTAGCCAAGCCAATGCTGTTTCTTACTTGATGTGATTGTAAGGAGGAGGTGGAGTACATAGCTGAAGCAGCCCAGGGAGTACAGAGGAGGTAGAGGAGGTAGTTCTCTTTACCACAATCGGCTGCATACTGCATACCAATACCACTGGTGGTGGAAGTGCTGTGCCATACTGTTTCAGCCTGTGTTGGAGAAGGATCCAAGGCATCTACAGTGCACACAAGAGATAACAGGAGAAGGGTAAGGGTGAGGTGTTGAGGTCTCTGCTGCACAGCTGCGGTGTTTCTTGCTGGCTAGAGCAGGTGTTCTGTTCAGTAATTCATAAGTGGCATTGTTCATTGCTTACAGCTGTTCAATTTGACACAATTAAGAAGCAGCACTAATTAATAGTTGTTGATGCTCAGCACTGAATGTGATACATTATTATTGTTATTAAGTTAACATCCAAGAGTACATGGTTGTGGATGGGTGGGGATGTGGAGGGAGAAGGAGAAAATAAATAGTTGTGTTCATTATTTTTCCACGTTCTCCATGAAGCATCCCTCACAGTCTTCAGTACTGGAAGTGTCACCTTACGGGAACTCTCTCTACATCACTGCCTCATCCACTACAGTGTTGCAAAATAATGATGAGTTATGTCCCTGTCTGCCTAAAGCACTTTCCTCCTCATAATCATCACTGTCAATCAGTGCTGTTACCATGGACATTACTCTTTTTAAGGGTATGTGAGCCTCATTCATTTTGATAAATGTCAGCATGCCATTTCTTTTTTCAACTTTCTTTCTGCACTGCTACCTTCCTGAACTTTTTCAGGAGTGGACACTCAGGATCTGGGTTCTGATCCCACCTGTCTGAATCCCCCCTCTCAAACCTCCAGGCAGGGACCCCTCCAACTGCTCTTGCTGCCATCCGGCCACCCGGCTCTGAGTCCCCTGAGGCAAGACCACCAGATTGCTCCTCCTGGTGCTTTATCTTTAAATCCAGTCTGGTGGCACGAGGTAGTGGAGCGCATAGGAGTGAGAGGTAGGACCCGACATTGGGCATGGTGCACTGATCCTCCTCAACCCTCCATCACCTATCATGAGGCACAGGGATTTTCTCTTTCTTTCTGTTATGCCCTCACCCCCAATCCCACCAGGCAGAGCCCTGATATGCCATGATGCCAGTGAATGTCCTGTTTGGCTCCACCAACCCTCTACACAAACCTATAGTGTGTCAAACCTCCGGTCTCACGAATCACTGCGGTACGCCGGGCATGGCCCTGGAACCCCCCGAGGGAGGAGAGCTGTCCTTTGGATGTTTGATCCTCTCTCTCCCCTGCCGACCCCCATCAGCCTGGGCTCGTTCCTGAACCCAGGTCACCGGTGTGGCGGGCATGGCAACATTTTTAGGAGACAGATTTGTGGGCTTGTCATACACAATGGCACCTGCTGAACTGAACACCCACTCAATGCTGACACTGGAGGATGGGTAGCTAAGATATTTCAGGGCAACCATTGTTAGTGCTGGCCAGTCATTGACCTTAGTGCCCCAGTATAGTAGCGGCTCATCTCCAATGGCAAGGTTCTTTGTATCTGCAAAACATGCATCTACCATGTGTTTTGCCAGTCAAAGACATGCAGCATGATCATCCTCCTCATCCTCAGTTTCCTCCATGTCTGTGACTCCTGCCTGACTGAGGGTGGACCAAATGGGATTCAGCATAGGTTTTTTTATCTTGCATTGCTTTTCTGCAGTTTGACACCCTAGCTGAGATGAAGAGAAGTGGGTGGCAGTAACACCAGATCGCTGTGCAGTACCATCATCTTTCTTTGCCCCCTGTGCCCATAGTAGCAACTGTGCACCACTTACCCTCTGAGTGAGTAGTTCTATCAGTCTCTGCAACTCATGAAGCCTACCTTGTAATATGGCTGCCAGCCCATGTTTATAACATGAGTCGAGTACTGTTGCAATTCCAAACTCCCCAGACTGCATAATATACATTATAACCAGCAGAAATAGGTGCTCCACAGAGCCATCCACATGGAGTGGTGCTCACATAAAGCTTACTAGAACAAAAACAGAAAACATGAAGCACCCATTCTGAACAGCTTGTAAAGAAATATCAGCACTGTATATTAAGGAGAACTATTCATCTTGTTATACAAAAACACCTTTTTTTTATACATTTATTTCTTCACCCCTAGCAAGAAGACCTCTCTCCAGCAACTACTCAACCAGCTCTTTACCTCCCTGCTGTGGCAACTGCACCTACTCCCTCACTCCGATCAGGCTACACCCCCGGATCTAAGCCCCCATGGGGAAGGGCTACCCTATCCTCCCAGGGCACTCTATCTCATAGTATAGTGAGCCTTGAAGTCAGAGTGTGGGGACCAGGGAGAGTGAGGAGCCCAGCATTGGGAGTGTAGAGCCGGCGACAGTGCCTTTGCCTATCCCCCGGAGGTTTTTTTCCCCGTTTTCTGTTTCCCTCAATGCTTGGTCATGCAATGGCATTGGTGGCATGAATGCTGATGCCCGCCGCAGCACCTGCCCTCGCAATGCATAGCGACGCATAGCTCAGCATTCCCGGTCTCCACCAGAGGTCACCCTGTGCAGCGCATCCCTAGAGCCCACCCGGGAAGAGAGTAGTCCCTCGGGACACTCAATCTCTTCCCTCCTCTACTCAACCCCGATGGCTTGACTCCATTCGAACTTGGGTCGCCTGCATAATAAGCGAGGTGTGGCGTCCAGCGCCTCAACCCTCAGTGCCACCGGGCCAACACAAAAACACCTTTTATTTTAGTACATTTAAGTACAGTGTATAAAAAAACATGAAACAAAACATAATAAAAACAGTGCAAAATGCAAGTGCTGGTATATGGCAAGACAATTATAGTAGTAACATTAACCTCATAGCTACATGGCTACATAGAGAGACAGAGTATAAAGAGCATAAAGGGACGGCAGTTCCTGATGCTACAGTATCACCCTGATGGGTGAAAAAGCTTATGTTTCGCTATGTCTGGACGGAGCTAACAGTTCCTTATTTTATAGGGCAACCAATTAATCAAATAATTAACAATAATGATTTAAGGTGCTTACTTCTCGTGCTAATTCAATTAAACATCAACTATACCCACTAATTAAACATGAAAGAATTCAACAGCCCACATGATCAAGCCTTCCCCATCAAACAAAAAAGTATTGTCATGGGAAATAACTATTAAGATGATGAATCACATCACCCTAAAAAGAAAAGCACAGAACTATCACAATATAAAATACTTTATGTCCTTAAAGCCTAGCTACATTTTTTCACAGGACAAATACTTACATATCTATCTAAATTCAATATACATAAAAAATACAAATCAACATTTCCATATAAATACAAGTATGCATGTAATTGTTGCTACTAATTAATTATATTTAATGCTTTCTATAATTCATTTTATCTACTGTTTTAGCATCAATTCTAAACAAAATATGGTCACAATTCTAAAATCAAAACCATTAAATCAGTTACACAATTTCATCACAAATGCCTATAAAGTATCCGTGTCATTTGTTTGTTTATATGTTTATGTAGTCCAAATATACTCTTTCAGTCCCAAACTTGTTAGTAATTTTTATGAAATTACTAATAAGTTTAGGATGAAATTGTGTAACTGATTTAGGAGTATGGCAACAAATCCAGAGCAATCATTTCTGCACATGCTGCATGTAACTCCCATGCTGTACCATAATTAGGCAGGAATTTTGTTTGCCTATCCAAAATGGAAGGCAGCATCAGCTGAGCTTTTCTTACTACTGCTGCCATCAGTGATGCACCTGGTGGTGTGCCAAACAGCTTGCCTCATCATTGTGCCAGTAAGGGGTGCTTTTTGCCTGTGGACTGCCTATGGTGCTCATAGCCTGTGGCAATGCACAACACACCTCAGCGGCTTTTTGATTTTTCATAACTTGTGGAAAACCAATCACATTTTGGGTTGGGGTAATACTCTGGATGCTAGGAGGACCACTACTTTGCCCACTGCCAGAATCCTCCTCGTCCAATACAACAACAATGTCCTCCTTCTCCTCACCGGCATCTCCATGTCCCTGTAGTGGTGCTGTGTATATTTTTTTACATTACCCTCTGACTGGGATGTACCAGAGCCACCGGTGCTGGCTGCCTTCTCGTGTTGACACCACCGAATTGGGTGCCTATTTTTACGGTGTGAGTGTTGCCCACCTGTGCCGAGATGACTACCCTTCTTACCCCAACTTACTCGGATTTGACACAGTTGGTAAATTGCCACTGTCTCAGATGGATCCAGTACATAAAAATCCCACACTAGGGATTTATGGGGCCTTGTATTTACTTGGTGCAAAGATGAATGTGATTGTGATAGCAAAGGAGAAGATGAGCTCTTTGTTATGCTGTGGGGTGACTGGAGCAATGTAGAAAAAATGGGAGAAACAGTGGTTGAGGTGACCTTCTCCTTGGTGGTTTTAGCAGTTAAGACAACAGGAAAGACATACTCTGTAACACCCTGTGTTGCCCTTTTCTTTTCTGGTTTCCATAAGGGATCCAAGTCATCTGACACATCATCATCATCTACATCATAGTCTTGAAAAAAGATGACAGTCTCGTCAGCTTCAGCAAGTCTGTCTGCCTCAGTAGCAAGTACCATAGGCTCTGTAACATGCACCTCCTCTTCATGACTGTTGTCCTCATGTTGCTCCACATTTACCACCACCTCACCCTCACTCACTGGACATGAACACACATCATCCAGCTCTGCCTCCGACCTACCATCACCAACAGCACCACTTTCAAATTGCACTTCAGCACCAACAGCCTCCAAGCCCACAGTTGTTTGTTTGCTGCTGGTGTTGCTGCTTCCTCTCACTGTGTCACTTGATATTAAGACATCCGTCAACATGTCTGCCACAGATTCTGCAGAGAAAAACTTAATGGCAGGAAAGCCAACACCATGGCCATATACTTGCTACTACTGCCACTGTCTGCCACAGAGTCATCTGAATGATGTCCCTGTGCTCTCACAGACACGTTTCTGATTCCTGCACCACTATTAGGATCAGTATTAGGAACCACAAATTGGGAAATGTTCTTTGTGGCAACTCCATGGCTTCTCCCTTTAGCTGCCCTTTTCTTCCCATTCTTCAGCACACGCAAGGACACAACAATCACTCTGCATAAATCAATGTCTGGAGAACAGTGATTTTTTTCCTAAATACAGGTGTGTACACAGGGGCACAACAATCACTTGGGTAAAATCGCTGTCTGGAGAACAATGATTTTTTTTCCTAAGTACAGGTGTGTATGCATGGGACACAACAATCACTCAGATTAAACTGCTGTCTGGAGAACAGTGATTTTTTTTCCTAAATGTTGTGCATGCAGTCATAAACAATCACTTGGCTTAAATCGCTGTCTGGAGAACAGTGATTTTTTTTCCTAAATACAGATGTGTATGATCCAGCCCGGTAGCACTGAGGGTTGAGGCACTGAATGCCACACCTTGCACCACATCAGTGACCTGGGTTCAGGAGAGGAAGTGGCTCATAAGGGGTTGACCAGGGGAGAAGGATTGAATGTCCCGGGGACTGCTCTCCTTCTCCATGGAGGGTGGGGAAGGACTCCCATGAGGGTGCTGGCTCCTGGCGGTGGCTGGGTGGTAGTTCTTGTTGTGGAGTAATAGAGGGGATGGTATGGGTGAACATCTGATGTGCGACATGTGGGACTGTGCATCGCGGCATCCTTGGCAACCCTGCACGTCAGCACCGTAGGGGAGAAACTCGAGGGGGGGAAGACTTGGCTGAATCCTCTGGTGCTTGTGAGGATCTGCCTGTGATGCTGCACTGAATGCTCCAGGAGCTCCCTCTGGCCCTGACTCCTTGGTCATCTGCGATGGGGTCCACGATATGCCCTATATAGAGGAAGATGGGAGGAGGTTGAGACTAGGGCATGGTGCCCCATGCAGGAGCCACTGGTGGGATCTGAAAGGGAACCATAGGACCACCCATGCCAAGGTGGTAAGACACATAAACAAATAAATAAGAAAAATACAGGTGTGTATGCAGGGACACAACAATCACTCGGGTTAAATCGCTGTCTGGAGCACAGTGATTTTGTTTCTTAATACAGGTGTGTACGCAGGAACATAACAATCACTCCTGTTAAATAAATTTCAGGAGAACAGTGAAATGTTTTCCAAAGTACAGGTGTGTACGCAGGGACACAATAATCACTTGGGTTAAATCGCTGTCTGGAGAACAATGATTTGTTTCCTAAATGCAATTGTGCGCGCACAGTCACACAACAATCACTCAGCTTAAATCGCTGTCTGGAGAACAGTGATTTTTTTTCTAACTACAGGTGTGTATGCTCCATCCCAGTGGCACTGAGAGTTGAGGCACTGGATGCCACACCTTGTGCCACACCACTGACCTGGTTTTGGGAGAAGAAATGGGTCATTGGGCGTCGGCCAACGGGAGAAGGATTGAGTGTCCTTGGGACTGCTCTCCTTCCCCGGGGAGGGTGTGGAGGGACTCCCTTTGGGGTACTGACTCCTGGTGGTGATTGGGGGGTATTGCTGGTTGTGGAGTAATAGAGGGGATGGTGAGGGTGGACGTCTGACATGCGATTTGTGGGAGGGTGTGTCTCAGCGTCCTTGGCATCCCTGCACACCAGTGTCATAGGGGAGAAATTCGGGGGAAAAAGACTTGGCCAAATCCTCCAGTGCTTGTGAGGATCCACCTGCAGTGCTGCACTGAATGCTCCAGGAGCTCCCTCTGGCCCTGACCCCTTGGACATATGCAATGGGGTCCGTGATATGGCCTATATAGAAGGAGATGGGAGGAGGAGGTTGAGACTTGGGCATGGCACAGGGTGCAGGAGCCACTGGTGTGATCTGCAAGGCGGATCACAGGACCATCCATGCCAAGGAGGTGAGACACATAAACAAATAAATAAAAAAAATGCAGTTGTGTATGCAAGGACACAACCTATGTTCCCCCTAAGGTGTGAGCATGTGCGCCCACACAGCAGTCAAAAATAACCCGCACACAGCTTTAGTAGTAGCGCACAAAGCAGCTGACAGGAATCCTCATGTTCATGAAGTAGTGACTACAGTCATCACTCAGATTTAAGACTCAGACAGCAGGACATGAAAGTGAATGGGAAAGAAACATTGTATGCCCACCTCTGAGGCCACAACTCATTAACTTTGACAAGCCAGCAGTTAACAAGCCAGACATCTCGCTCTTGTTCCACTTATTGAACAATGGAACTGCTCTGCAAAATTCCAACCAATTGGCTTTGCAGTTACAGCAATGTTTTTGGCTTGACACCTCTTTTCAGTAAGACAGTACTTGATAATGAACAGTACTCCCCTGCTGTTCACAGAAATGGCATGTTTTATTTGTTTGGTAGATTCCCCCCAACAAAGCAGTGCGAGAGATTCTCTGACATAGGGTGTATATTATATTATTTCAGTTTTAAAGTTGCACAACTTCAGTGTAATCTGCCTCCTCCCCAAGCAGCGTCTCACATACAAAATGTGTTTATAATGGATTTAAAGCCCCACCATTGGAAGCGTGTTCATTTTTTTTTCAGTACAAGACTGTACATATGTTTAGAGAGATGAGATTGTGCTTCTCTTTAAAACAGGGTCTCACATTATACACACATTTGAGATTCAATGAATCAGCGCTTGTAAAAGGTTGCCCATGTTGGCTACATGAGGATAGTAATTCTGAAATGGACAACAAGAAATAGCAGTGCAACAAATGTCCTTTTCATTTAATTTCATAAATTCAGACTGCTTTTAGTATGGATCCAGAATGGAAGAGAATTATAGTCTCCTAAATGCATCTCCTCTATCATATCACACTGACTCACTCACTACATTGCAAAAATACATTTTAAACCCCACTGAGCTTGACAATACCCAGCATAGTTATTGTAAGCCATACCTAAGGTAAATGACATCACATACAATTTTGCATGCATCCATCAAAGATCCCTTTGCTAAGTACTGCTTTAGAAGCTGTCCAACCCGAATGCCACATTGCCATAAGAGTATTAAATTATGTACTTTTGGAATTGGCAGAGTTGTCCAAGATGTTTCAGAAAGCAGTCTAACAAGTTGAAGCTGTACAGATTGCTAGGGCAAAAAATTAAAAAAAGTTCAGAAGCCAGTACCTGGGTGAAACTGTCTACTGGAGCCCACCAGTAAAACTGCTTTTGGCTAATTGCACAGCTGAAGTTAGCACAACAGCAATTTTGCAATTCATTGGCCTGTTATGTGACCATCTGGACAACTAATTTCCTGCAGGTGAACTTTCTAACTGATCTGCCTTTGATTTTTCAGCAGTGCCACATTGCAGCTTTGAGTTTGGCTTATCAAATATTGAGAGACGGTACAGCAAATGTCAGGTTTATTTATTTTCATCAGTGGGCCAGGCAGAAATTGTTAGCCAGTACAATTACTTCAGATTTATAGTTGCTGAAAAAATAAAGGGAGGATCATTAAAATCCTTTACTGACATGATCCACTTTGCTTTGACTAATGTGCAGTTTAGCATGGTGGATAAACGTATTGATATACTGTATGTGCTACATTCCAAGCTAAACATGAAGCTATCATGTATAGAGGTTCCTACACAGTCTTATCATTCCCCATAAGAGATTCTCCATAGGGAGGTGCAGAGTGAGAAGGTTATGATTGCACAGAGAAAAATCTTGGGAGTGATAGAGGATAATGTACTGAAGCAGAGAGAAGAAGTATGGCTGAGTAAGACCATAATTATCTCTGGGTGGAAGGTTTCACTCAAGGATTCTCATAGGAAAGTTAGGGAAGATTTGTTGCTGCTCTTGGAAAGAGCATTATGATTTTATATCTCCAGAAACATGGTGGAGTCCATAAAGTTATATGGAGACCCTGAGCCCACAACACAGATTGATATTACATTTAAAAATCCTCGTACAGCTAGCAGCTTGCTTTCTCTGGCCAGCAAGCTGGATTGTTTGAAATACATTTAGTTAACACGTTAGACTTGGGTGAAGTATTTTCATGGTTTAAACAGACTAAGGATTGTCCAGAATCAATCTTAGAGACAGATAACCCCCTGACTGACTTTGGAAACCTAACTGACCCTAATACCTACTCACCTTTGACAATTATTGATTCAGCCTGACAAATGCAGCCTGTAGATAATATCAAACAAATGAACTCTGAATGCCAGCTAGATTTGGATAAGGGAGCTGGGGATCGAGATGTGGATGCCCTTTCTGTACTTTCATGGAATATTGAGGGCATCTAGCTTAAAATAATTGACCCTGAAGTAGTGAGATTTCTGGATAATTTTGATATTATTGGACTGCAAGAAAGATGGTGTACAGAACATGTAACTCCCAAATTGACTGGATATTCTGTCTTTACTCTGCCAGCAACTAAAGATAAAAGTTTGGAAGGTTTAAAGGGCATTTCCTTTTTTTAATCAAAACTTTGCTAAATCTTCAGATCACTAACATTTCTACTAAGTCAGAGGGTATTTTGGCTCTAATGAGTAGTAAGAACAAGAAAAGATCATTCTCTGCAATATATACTTGTCCCCTCGCAATAGAGCTACTGATCCCACTGATCTTGTCATACAGAATCTGTAAATGGCACTTGACGAATTGTCAGATAAAAGTATACCTTGTCCTATAATTATTTTGGGAGACTTTGATACCAGAATTCCTTCTCATTTCTTGGAGGATGCATATTCAGATATGATCCATACAATATCTATAATTAATCCAAATATCTCATATAGTAGGACTGCTGAGGATCTAAAATCTAACCTCAGAGGTAGGAAATGCTAGTGGGCTTAGCCAGTAGAAATTTCTGTATTTTAAATAGTAGAACTCAGGTCAATCTAGTCGGATCCTTATCGTGTAGAGGACCTACTGGCTCTTCAATCCCTGATTAGGTTTGAACCAATTTGGAAGCAGTAAAGCTGATCCAAAAGTTAGAGGTCATGGATAGATTGGAATCAGCACACTGTGCTATTGTAATTAACATCAAATGCCCTTTTGGAACTTTAGGGAGTGAGGCACAACAGGAAGAGAGTCTGGAAGTCATAAACAAGATAAGGATTGGATGGGAGCTGATTCATCAAACTAGTTTCAAAGAAATTGTTAGTATAGGAGTCTTAGGTAATATTCACGAGCTGGTCCTGGACAAAAGTAAGGCCTTTAATATTTTGGAGAATTAGGAAACTATTCATTCTTTACTTGGACCTAGATGTAAAACAACATACCATCCTTGGTCCCTTTATAAAAAGTCTTAGTTTAATTAGGTATGCCTACAGGCAAAGAAAGAGTTTGGAGGAAAACTGAGACAGCATAAGAAGAAAAGAAATACGTCTGCAGCAGATTTTAAATTGCTAAAGACTGAAAGAAAAAAATATAGGAACATTCTTGAATGGGAGAGACATAAACATACTCATGGACTTTGGGAAAAACTGAGGCAGGCTGTTTTGGATAGGGATGGAAGGCGATTTTGGAATATTGTTGCCCAGGGATATAATAGATATGCTAATAAGATTGAAGCCTATATTACACCTGAAGTCTGGGCATCTCATTTCTCCAAGCTGTATTATTCTCATGAAGAGCAGGAGACACCTGATGCTTTCAAAATACAGGAGGATGAAATTTTCCAAGACCTATCTTGATCACAGAGGACGAAATCTGGATGGTACTGATTGGCCTTAAGGCAAATAAAGCACCAGGTCTGGATGGGGTCCTAGGTGATCTCGATAAAGTTTTGCCAACTGATGGATTCCTTTCCTTCTTTTGCTGTTTAATGGCCTGGTTCAGGGGTGCTCTTACCCTGCCAGTTGGGCAGGTAGTGTTATCTTCACAATTTTTAAAAAAGAGGATCCGAATGACCCAAGGATGTATAGGCCTAATAGTTTGATAGATGTTTCACAGAAGATTTTGTCTAGGATAATTTTGGGCAGATTGCTGTCATGGGTCAAGGAGAACTCAGTATCGAATGAGGCACAGAACGGTTTCTGGAAGGACTGTTCTACAGTACAACACTATTATGTGCTTCAGCACCTGATCTGAAATATATTAAAGTGAGAAAAAACAGATTATATTGCTGTTTGTGGACTTCTTCTCAGCCTTTGACAGCATTAGTAGAAAAATCCTTTGGCTACATTAAGGGATCTGAAGTTGAAGGCCTCACTTCCTGATGTTATTAATAGACTCTATGAAAATATATGGGCAAGGGTCCAGTATAAATCAATATGGTCATCTAACTGATAGATTTAAGACAAATGTGGGGGACCGACAGGGGTATATTTTGGCCCCCACTCTATTTAACATCTACATTAATACAGTCTTGGATCAGCTAGGTAACCCAGATTTCCATACTGCAAAAATTAATGATCAAAGGATTGAATGTTTAGCATATGCAGATGCTTTAGTCTTGCTCTCTACTTCAGTCCTAGGTCTTGAAAGAAAACTGGCTCACTTTGAATCTCTCTGTTCTCAAAGGAAACTAAAAGTTAATCTCAGCAAGACCAACATTGTAGTTTTTGGCTATCAAACCAAGAATACAGTAGGCTTTAGGCTAAGCGGTAACATATAGACACTGTTAAGTGTTATGACTGTTTAGGTGCCCATTTGCCTATAACCTATCTTGGACCAAACATTTGGAGGCTATTCAATTTAAAATGGGATCTTCTGTAAATGCCTAAAAATATTTAACAGCAAGATGGGGAGGTCATTGGTGAGCGGGGTATTAAGGTTGTCAATGCCAAAATAAGAACGATCATGTTATATGCCTCTAAAATCTGGGGTTATACTAAGGTTAGAGAATTAGAAATAATTCTGACTAAACTCTATAGATACATCTTAATATTTTTAAATGGAACTCCAAGCTGTATTCTTGCCTTGGAGGTAGGACAACATTCCTTGACTTCTCTCATCTCTGAACAACAGATTCTCTTTCTGTTTAAACTTTCTCTTTTGCCCCTACAAAGATATCCCAGAATGTGTATAGTGGAAGCCATCAAATTGGCCAGCATGGGATATGTACATCCCTTTATTGAACTTATGAAGGAAACAATAATGCCAGCCAGATTGGGCCACCTTTTGTATAAAATTTACACAAGACCATTTGAGGAGCTTAGGCAGGATGTCAAATTGAGGCTTATCGACTTAAGACAGAAATTCTTTCTGTGTTCAACTCTCCAAGCTTAAACTATATGGATTTTATAAAAAAGTAAAGATTTTATGGGGATATGA
This sequence comes from Neoceratodus forsteri, assembly GCA_016271365.2. Taxonomy (NCBI): domain Eukaryota; kingdom Metazoa; phylum Chordata; order Ceratodontiformes; family Ceratodontidae; genus Neoceratodus; species Neoceratodus forsteri. The sequence continues at coordinate 1,165,229,889 of CM028131.1, forward strand.
GCCATATCTCTCTCTTTTTTTAACCTGTCCTAAACAAAGAAGAATCTATACAAGATTTGGAACTGAAAACTATAATGCTCAATGCATTTATTTCAGACAAAAGAGAGGGGGTACTTTTTCCATATTGTAAATGTGAAGTGAGGACTATAGATGATCTCAAACATGTGGTACTCTTGTGTCCTAGGTACGAATCAACTAGGAAAAAAGTGCTGGGGGATCTTGGCCTCCCCTAGAGGATCTTTTGGAATATTTGTTTACTATGAAAGAGAAGAATATGGAAGAGATCTTTGCAAGATTCTTCATCTTAACTCATTTGTAAAGTTTATTGGGGGGACTTGAAGTTCTGTGGAGTTTTTTTATGTGAAAAGATGCTCTGTTAAATTGAATAGCACTGTAAAGATATTTAAGTTCCTTGTTGATTTATTTATTGTCTGTTTATATTTGCTATGTATTTTGTCCTGATTTTAGAATATGTAACTGCTTTATGTGGAACAATAAATTGTACTACTACTACTACTACATTCCAAGCTTCTAGTGCTGACCGTGAAAAGAGGCTTCAGCTTCATGACCTGCATTAGAGCAAACAAAGAAACCGCTTGGAAGAAAGCCATTTAGATATGCTGATGCGAACAAAATTGTTTTTAACATCTGGTGGAAAAATGGATCTTAATAAAATATAAGTCCACTGGAAGAATGGGAAAGACAGGAGAGAAAAACAGTAAATGTTGATTTCTTAGCAATGCATCATCATCAGCACCCCTTTTAGATGCATGCAAGACTCTTTAAAATGTACATAATTTACACGTTTCCAGTTCATACTGTTATGGTGCACAATGCACATCCAAGCTTCGGACTGTGTCAGAATGTATATTTATACTTTGCATTGAGTATTTGAGTGTTTGGTTATATTTTCTACTGTTTACTGGCAATAAAATATATCACTTGTTTGGGCCACCCAATTTGCGCACATGAATCAATTTTTTTGCACAAAGTGCCGCACACACATATCAGTCGCCCACCCACAGAGACTAAAAATTAGAGGGAACATTGGACACAACTATCACTCAGATTAATTGCTGTCTGGAGAACAGTGATTTTTTTTTCCTAAATACAGGTGTATACGCAGGGACACAACAATCACTCGGGTTAAATCGCTGTCTGGAGAACAGTGATTTTTTTTTTCCTAAATACAGTTGTGCATGCAGTCACACAACAATCACTCGGCTTAAATTGCTGACTGGAGAACAGTGATTTTTTTTGTCTTAAATGCAGTTGTGCATGCAGTCACACAAAAATCACTTGGGTTAAATCACAGTCAGGAGGACAGTGATTTTTTTTTCTGAAGAAAAGGCAGGGCACTTGCCAACTGATTTTGTTCAGAAGAAAACTGTGCCTTCTAAACTGCTCCTACCCTCCCCCTGGCCCACACAAGCCACCAAACCACAACTTCTAACAGAAAACTAAATACTGCAAAGAAACAATACAGAATGGATAAAAGCAGCACAAAAAATCACTGTGTGTGCAAAGAGCACTCACAGTAACAGCTCTGAATCAATATGACAAACAAAATGCTCTTTTATATAATGGTTTTAGATTTGATTCTAAGCTGCAGCACAAGATCTGCTCTCTAAGTCTCTCTCAAACATGCTACACTCACAGAACAAGAAAACTAGCTTCTCATTGGCTGTTTAGCAATATGTGATCTCATATCCCATGGTTCATTGCAAACTTTGACTATTATGCTGAACTTTGCCAGTGAAGTTCAAGCTTTGCCGATCTGGGACACCTGTACCATTAACTGTAACAGGAATCAAAGTTTTTGACTTCAAAATTTCATGAATCTGCCCAAAATGCTTTGAACTGGTACTTCACAGGGTGGAAAAATTCACAGAATACTCAAAATCTGTGAAATTTTATGCAGAGAGAATTTTAACAACTTTGCACACCTCTACTCTACTCCCTTGCAACCTAGTCACTCCCTCTCCCCTTCTGCTCACCTCACTTTCTCCTCTTCTGCCCCAGTGACACCCTGAATCTTTTTAAAGCTCATTTATACACAACATAGAAAGGTCTTTAAAAAGGGTATGCTCCTGCTCCACCCTCCCCCCACCACAGACTCTGCTCTCTTCACCAGGCAATTTGGAACCCAGTGTTGCATGTTATTTGACATTTGCTTACCCGCATATTTAAGAATTCACTTTGCTCCATCCAGAGAAAACTAGATTTAAAAGGAATTAGTCATGTAGCAATGGCTATTACGCAAAAACTCATTTTCTGTGAAATTAGGTGTATAGCAAATGATTTTGCTGCATAACCACCTAATGAGTTAAGTGTAGCAACTGATGTGAGGTAAGCATTCTTTGCTATGTAATCCAGTCAAGCCCACATAAGTGCATATCGGATAAGTGCACATCCTGGATAAATGCAGATAATTTCATTATCCTGATTTTTTCCCTATATGTCCAATGTTAATTTATCTGGATAAATGCACTACAGATAAGTACACAATTCGGTTAAATGCACTTTTTTTTTAAATGTACCCTTTTTTAGACTCAAACCTGGGTTAAGAGCACATAATTTATAAATAACCTAAAAATCAATCAATTAATGACTTAATTAAAAACATGTCAGTGTCAGTACTGTCAGTGGCCACAACAAATTACAGCAGTATACAGCAATTAGATAAGAACACCATTGAACACCCATAGGTGGTCATTCCATTTGTTGTCCTAAGGTGTAACAGTACAGCATGGATAGAATAAAAAAGAATACACTCACACTTGACCAGAAGGTTTCTGTGTTGCATAAACTGTCGTAACCCGATGCCAAGCATTCTGCCCTTGCAAAAGAGTATGGTGTGGATGTATCCACAATTGCCAGGATTTATGCATCGAGAGAAAAGCTGTTGTCTGAATGGGAAAGTGGGGAGAAGCTTGATAGAAAGTGAAAAAGAGCCAGAAAAAGTGACACTGTAGAGACGGCTTTGTTGAGATGGTTTATCGAAAGCCATTCCACTGATGCTCCCATTAATGGCCCTATATTGCTTCAGAAAGCAGAGCAGCTCGCTAAAATTCTTGATGTCCCATTCATCCCAACCAACAGATGGTTATGCCGCTGGAAGGAGCGAAATGGGATAGTGTACAAGCGCTGTCACGGGGAGAAAAAAGACACCAATGAGGATTCAGCAGACAACTGGCTAAAAAATATCTTATACAGTCCAGCAAGCAGAAAAAAATAACAGACTTCTTCGGCCAGTAATTTTGTTTGCTTAAACTGTATATTTATTTTAACTTAACAGCACTAAAGTAATGTACCTCTGTAACACAGCAATTTACAGTTTTGATTTCATGCTTTTTATGTGTGTGCATTGTTAAATAAAGAGCGAGTGATTTTGTAAAACTAAATATGCGTCTAAGTTGTTTTGCTTGCTTAAATGCACAGCCTGCTTAAGTGCACAAAAAAGTCATATCCCTAGGCTGTGCACTTAGGTGGGCTTGACTGCACTCCATAACAATTTCCTTGGTTGCATGCTGTGTGCCACACATAGCTTTATGCCATGCTGCTAGCTAGTAGTAAATGGGCATCCTGCCCAGAGGTGTCCACCACTAGCCCTTGTACTAGAATGACCCATGTGATTCTCTTCCTCAGAACCTTGGCTGACTCTCTGGCAGGCCACTGGATCCTCCCATTAGCTTCCCAACAGCTGCAATGCATTGAAGTCCAGTAGTACTGTACCTCCTACCTATCCCCATTACTCAATCCATTATATTCTTGGGATGTTTTAATCAAGTAAAATCTTGTTTATGTGGTGCTCAATCCAAATGGCTCTGAGCACGTTACAGCAGACAGATAAAATAACTAAAAATAACAAATTAAATTTTACATAAAAGATTTAGGAGGCCAGTACAATCTCTTATCTCTTGTCTGTTTTCTCTGACAAATGCTGCTGGCTGCCTTGCTTACAGTCTTACCCTTGGGTACATGACAATTCGCTCCTGACTATTCGCTCCTGTGACTACTTGCTCCCGCAACAACTCGCTACTGAGTCAATTTGCTCCCGGTCAATAAGTACAGGCATTTAAGAAATAACTTCTCCAGCACTGCAGTGAATCAGGATTAAATAGTAATGTCAGTCAGAGAGAGGGAGTTGACTAAGAACTAGGGTGGGGGGGCCGTGTTCACTCCTCGTTCTCACACTCTCTCTCTCCCCCTCCCTCTCTCTCTCTGTAGTGCACTGTGGGGCTGTTCGAAGTGAAGTTGTTCTGTTTTAAAAAAATAAATCAGGATTGACAATGGGCAGCAAGAGAGAGAGGGAGTTGACATGGGCACCACATTTCAGGCTCTGTAGACTGACCAATAGGGGCTGCATTTTTGTTATTTAAACTAACCTAACCTTCAAGCTCCAAGCACATATGGATTAGACATTCATATTTTCAGACGTTTTGACTGTTCTGCTAATATGTTCGGTGCATAAAATTAAAATAAGATCTAGTTTCCACCAGATAAGTACTCATCGACACGTTATCATCTAAATCATTACAGCTATACGGTCTTCGTTACTGTACAGTGCCATACAATACTTGCATTATAGTCTTCATGAAAAACTGTTTCTGCAGCATCTTGTCATCATTTCAGGATCATTGATTTGGAGTAGTTTTGTATTCAGAACTCATTGCATAACAGCAATGGCTCAGTTGCACAACACAGTATTATTTACTCAGATGGGGTTAATTGCTGGACAAAAAAGTCCTGCTGTATTTGAAATCTTGAGTTTGGTCCAGAATCTGGAAATGCAGCCACTTGTGTTACTCTTCTACACAGTTCACAAAAATAAAAGCTGCTCCAATGTTCTTTGCCAGAATTCAGTCCCTTCTGAATGAAAAATACCCTCCCTGTATCCCCCTGAGGATTTCTGATGGTGCTACCGCTATCAGTTACAGAATGGAAGCGGATGAAGGAGCGAATTGTCACAGGAGTGAATTATTATAGGAGTGTATTGTCACTGGAGCGTATTGTCAGGGGGCAAAGTGTCAGGAGCGAGTTGTCGTGTTCCCGTTACCCTTGAACTGTATTCATCTGTAATCTGTTTGCAATGTCCACATTGTTGTAATGTCTGTCTAGATGTTCCCCGTAATTTGTATTTCTCTGACATGGAACCTTTGTAAAAGAACCTTGACTCAAAGGTATTTGTAATCCTAGACTTGATAAATAAAAAATAAAATGAAATAAATAAAAGTACAAAACATAAACTAGACAAATGTATTTTCAAATGTGATTTAAAAATGGTCAGTGAGGGAGCCATCCTCACTTCATGGGGAAGGGCATTCCACAAAATCGGTGCTGCTACACCAAAAGCCCTGTCCCTGAAGAGTTCAGTTGCAAGCAATGGACCGAAAGGAGGTCTGCCTCAACTGACCTGAGGCACAAGAAGGAGATACAGAATCAGGAAGTCTTTCAGATAGCCCAGACTCAAACCATGTAGGGCCTTGTAAGTTAACAAACAAACCTTGAAACTGTTGTAAGACCTGAATGGAAGCCAGTGGAGGATACAGAGAACCAGAGTGATGTGCTCGGAATGAGGTGTCTCAACCATCAACTGGGCTGCTGCATTATGCACCAGCTGCAGGTGGTGCATCAGCCTCATGGAAAGCCCCAGGTAGCCCCAGTGGATCTCCTCCTGCTGCCCCTAGTCAAATGGTCACAGCACTGCAACTCCCTTTACCAAATACCAATAATGTTTCTTCAGGTGTAAGGGGAACAGACATGTATGACAAGGATTGCATGTTGGCCACCACCCCTTTTCCTAAATGGTCACAAAGCAATTTGCAACTGTGCTGAACAGGACTGTGACCCTTGTCGAGCAGAACTTGACAGGGTTGCAGTGTCACTGGTGGTGTTAAGTAAGGCCAAAACAAAAAAATACCATTAACCCTATCCAGGAAGAAAAATTGACAAACAAGCTCACAATAAGCTCCACAGGGTCTGTGGTCTCCCCTACTAACTGCTATGATACAGGTATTAATAAAAAGAGGTCTAGAGAAATTGAACAATCCAAAAACTCAGATGAAGAGCGGTACATGGTCCAGAGTGCAAAAGTTGCCAAGAAGGGGCACAAGGTAAGTTTCTTTTCATCACCTATGAATAATCATTTTGACCCCATTAGTTCACCGATGACAGAACCAGTACCCTGTACTTCGGCATCAAATGCATCCAACCCAATTCCACCCATAAGATGTATTGATTTTACTGCCAGGGAGACTGACCATTCTATACAACCTGAACTAGTTATAGGTCACAGTAGTGGCCATAGTATTAGATAATGATTCGCAACCAAACAAGTAGTAGATCCAACTGATACCTCGGTCATCCATACTAAGAACACGGTTGCAGGCATCCCCATGGAGGTCATCACCAGTGACCCCTGAAACCCAATAGTAATATATGCATTGGGAGACTCAATTGTGAAACATTTGAATAGGGCTGTGAGTAACCCAGACAAAGCTAATCAAACATTATTTAGTTTTGGTGGGGCCAAAGTGGCTGATACCACATTCATGTCTAATGCAATTATTAATAAAGGAGAGGATAGACCCCTTGTAATTGTACATGCCGGAGTGAATAATATATTCCATGACTCAGGAGTATCAAACAGGATTTTATATCGTTAACTAACAAACTCACAGATATGGGCTGTGAAATTGCTCTAGCAGAGATTTTTCCCATCCCAAAAGCATCAGAATAGCTGAATAAGATCAAAAACATAAATGAGTGGATACAAAAATGGTGTTTGAAACAAGGGATAAAATATATTACTCATTGGGAGGAATTTTACAATCATGGGGAATTATGTTGTGGGGGCAGTCTGCATCTAAGCAGGAGAGGTTGTGCTCTCTTTAGGAAACACATCACTTCATTCATCTCAAAATATTTAAAGTAAAAAATCATGCTGAGAGGCAAGATCCTATTGCATCTCTTTACATAGAAATTGAATACCAAAAGTCCTATATTAACTCACTTCAAAAAAAAAAAAAAACAACATAAGCTAAATGCCCTATTGGTGAATGCACATAGCTTGACCAATAAAACAGATGAGCTTTGCCTCACACTATCAGACCAGGACATAGCAATATGCAGGGTAATAGAAACATGGTTCAAGGAAGGTGATTGGAATATGGATATCCCTGGCTATAATAGACACTCCAAAAACCATAGACAAAGAAGAGGTGGTGGTATAGCCCTATACATATCTGAAAAATATAAATCTTACCTGGTAGGCACTCAAGACGTAGTAGACCCTGTTGTTGAAATGATATGGGTTCAAATAACATTGTCATCTAAATACCTAGTGATAGGTCTAGGTTACCGAGCCCCAAATCTGGACAGAGAGGAAAATAAGAGCTTTTTGTCTGCTGTAAAGAATATGGAGGTAACACTGGATTGTATTCTTATTGGTGATTTCAACTTCCCTAACATAAATTGGTCAACTTTACAGGGCACATGAGTGGTGGAAAAAAATTTATTGAAAAAACTTTCCAGCACAACTTAGAACAACTAGTTATGGATAATACTCAGAAAGATAATTTACTTGATATTGTCCTAGCTAACATTGAAGAAGGTATTACTACTCTTATTGTAATGGAGCCTTTGAGTGATAGTGATCACAATAAGGTCAAATTGACTATAACCTTGACGAAAAATCAAGTTAAAGATATTACTAAAGTAAAAGATTTTAATAAAGCTGATTATGGAAGAATGAAGCTCTACCTTGCTAGCTGGGATTGGGAGACAGATCTGAACAGCAAAAGTTTGATCACTACTTGGGACATAATTTCAGAAAAAATTATCAGATTGTATCAATAACTGGGTACAATAACAGAGTGTCAATCTGGTGGAATAAGAAAGTTAAAAAAGCCATAAACAAGAAAAAGAAAAGTTACAGAAAATATAAAAAGCAGCCTACAGATACAAATTGGAATTTGTACAAAAAAATGAATAATCATATAAAAATAACAATACTTAAAACCAAGCAAAATTTGAAATTACAGCTGTCTACAAACTCAAAAGACAACAAAAAAAGGTTCTATAACTATGTTGGTTCACTATGAGATAGCAACTCAGGAGTTGGTCCCCTGGACACTAATGAGGGAATAATAAGTGATGAAACTAAGATGGCAGCAGAATTTAATAAGTACTTCATAAGTGTATTTAAACCTAAAGAATCATTACCAGATATCACCCAGAGTAATAGTGAAGAATGAAGACATTTCACTAGGACAGAGGTCATGGAAGTACTTCAAAACTTAAAATATAATGGTTCACCTGGTTCCGATGGAATTCACCGTAAGTTAATAAAAGAACTGTCAAGGGAACTACTAGATCCAGTGACTATTCCTTTTAATGCATCCCCAAATGAGGGTGTAACCATCCTGGAGTAGGACAAGGCAGCAATAACCCCAATCCACAAGGCAAGAAACAGAAAGGATGTGAAAAACTATAGCCACATCAGCCTAATTTCACTATTAGGTAACATTTTGGAAAGATTAATACAAAAACACATGGAGTATCACATATTACAGGAAAATCTAGGAGATGTTGCTCAACACGGCTTCCATCCGGGTAGATCATGCCTGACTAACTTGCTCTATTTCTATGAAATGGTAAGTGCTGCCCTGGATAAAGGACTTCCAGTGGATGTAGTATTTTTAGATTACGCAACAGCATTTAATACAGTATCCCATAAAATATTAATAGAACAACTGATTAAATTCAAATTCCACAGTAATATAACAAAATTGGTTACCTCATGGTTAACCAACAGAAGACAGAGTAGCTTTAAGGAGACATACTTCTATGTGGGGCCCAGTTACAAGTGGGACCCCTCAGGGCACTATTTTAGAGCCCACACTTTCTAACATCCTGATATCCTCCATGCAAACTACTGGATGGCTAAATATGATATTGATTTTAAATTGGGATGCATAGTCAATAACACACAGTCAGCTTCAGATCTTCAGGATAATCTGGACAAACTGGAGCATTGGGTCTTAAACAAAAAAATGAGTTTTAATGCAACCAAATGTAAGGTCATGCACCTGGGTCATAATAACATCAGAAATACCTACAGGCTTGATAATGTAATTCTTCAAGAGATGATTAATGAAAGGGACTTAGGTGTGACAGTTAGCAATAAATTAACCTTCAATACCCATACCAGGTCGATGGTCAAGAAGTACCAGTGTATTGTTGGCTGCATTCTTAAGAATATTAAAAGAAGAAATCCTAAAGTAATAATCCCTCTTTTTTCCAGTTTAGCATGATCTCATCTCGGCTATTGTTCCCCCTTTTGTGCACTGACATTAATAGGAGGCAAAAAGCTGGTTGAGGGGGGTTCAAAGAAGAATTACTAAAAAGATAAAGAATGTACAAAACCTGGACTATGAGAAGAGACTAGAAAACCTAGGTCTGTATTCAATACAATATAAGCATCTTTGTTTTACTTTCAAGGCCATGCAGGATGAATATTTGATGGAGACTATAGGATTGGTGAGGCATACCAGAACTACTTATACCAGAATCCATAATCAAATACTAAAGGGAGAAGTAAATAGGACCAAAAAAACATAACGATTGGCACAACCAAAGAGTTGTATCTTCTTGGAATGCATTACCAAAAAATGTAGTAGATAGTGAAAACATGCTGATGTTCAAAAACAGGTTAGATCATTTCATGGGAAATAAAAAGATACACTATCTTAATTAAATTTCCATATTCTTTCCACCTGAACACGGATGGCGAGTTTCAAAAGACCTGTGGTCTCCTGAATTTGTAACAACCTATGAAACCTATAAATTGTTGCAGAAACCACTTGGTGCCATTGGTTGGACTGAGACTGGGACTTCAGATGGTATTGTACCTCTGACAGGAAGCACGATCTTCATGGAAGGGTCTCCCAAGACTGTACAAGCCCTGCAATTTGATTTATGGTGAAATAAATTAAGGAGCACTGCAAACAGTTTAAGTGACTTATCAAGTATTCTTGCTGAAACTAGAAAATGTTGTCAGAACTGAAATTTATTTCTCCAGCTTTTTCAGCAAGTGATTACTTCAGCAGATCCCTCTTTGTTGTAACTAGCAGTGCAATTGTGTGCTGCCTAGAAGTCACTGTAACTTTAAGTGCTTTGTTTTTAAGCTCCCAAGTCATGTAGCAGCACTGGATCCTGAGAAGAGACCTATCTGTTCTGAAGCACTGGTGTGTTGCTGGCTGTTAACAGAGCACTGGAACCTTCTTTCAGTAAAGGATGGCTTGATATGGAGTATATTGAACAGCCAGACAGAAAACAATAAAAATAAAACAACATCCAAAGACTGACCATGTTGCTTTGCGGAGGCCACTACTGGGCTTCTGCAATGCTTATGTTGGAACTCTACTTTAAAGTCCCTCCGAGCCAGATACCTGATATTAAAAGATATAACCTCCCCATATGATCAGCTAAATAACAAAATACCTAGAAATAAAAGGCATACATTCTTGCTTAAAATAATTTATTCATATTTTCAACAGGTACATGAAATGAATGTCTAATCCTGCCCCCTTCAGCCAGGACTCAAACCAAGGACTCAGTCTTTTACACGGCTGTTTCCTCTTGCTGGTATCCTGTTTCTGTGCTTCTCCCCCACCACTACCTTCACAGGATTCCATTTTTTTTCCAATTGTTTTAATGTTTTTCCTTTTTACGGTTGTATTACAATGCTCTATATGACTTAATGCTAGAAAAAGAGAAAAATGAGAATGAGCTAAACAGGAACAGAGGCACATTACTTTCTACTTCCACTGTGCAATTGTTTCTCCTTATTGTTATGAATCATATCACTGCACTTCCTCCCTCAGTTTCTTTCTCCATCTTCCTTCTTCTTTTGCTACTATTTTTCATTTTATCAACCCTTTTCCCTTAAATTCATGAGGTACATAACACTTAATGCAGTGGTCCATAGATCCAAATTAATTAATCTTCTAGACAGGATCATATGGTGAACTCTTGTCCCATTACTGCAGCCCAGGATCTGTAGTTATCACTGCAGTGTGGATTAACTGGTCTCGCTCTCCTTGCTCTCTCTTACCTACCTTGACATCCACAAGCTCAATCAGATGTTGGAGACTCATAGACCCCAATAGATTCTTCCTATATTGTCTCTACTGTCCCTTTCTCCCTGGGATCAGGGCTGACGCTGTCACACAAGTGAACTGTGTGATCTTCTGACCCTCTTCCAGGGGCCAGTCCAGACAGCTGGTCAGTTGCTGTCCAAGGGTCAGTGTCATCAGTGGGTTAGGCTGCTTCAGCCCATTGCAGGAGACAGGGATCCTACACTTCTTCCACCACTGCATCTGAAGTTCAGGGTCAATTTAGAAAGTGTCATTTGCTGGGGAATGTGTGGTATGTCCTTCGTGCTGAGTTTCAGGCAGCTCCTCAATGATCAGGGCACTTCATTCTTTTGCTTCTTTCACTCTGACAATGGAGTTTGCCCTTTAAGGGGCAGACCAGGTTGTCCTGGTGCACACCTTCCCTTTCCATCAAGATGGTGTGCTCAGAAGGGGAAGGGAAAAGGAAGGGGAGGGCAAAGGAATAGAACAATGGGCAGGCAACAGGAAAGGGTGGGGCAAGTGGAGGTACATAAGGGACAGCACAGAAGTTGTTCAGCCACTTTTGCTGGAGTTTTGATCCCTCCCTCCCACCCTACAACACAGAGCAAGAGGAAGACAGTCAATAAGGACTGTATGGTAGGTCTGTCAAGGTGGATGACAAATGTGTCTGGTAGGACAATTATTGGACTGTCAAAGGTGGATGGCAGGAAACAATATGGTTATTTGGACTGCCAAGGTGGATGACAGAGGAAAGGGGAAAAAGGGAGGAGGGAGGGGAAGAAAAGGAATAAGACGACAAGAGGAAGAAGCTGAAGGAGAAAAGCAGTCTCAGCTTTCACCGTTACCTAACAGAAAGGAGAAGAAGAAGACAACCAGATTTTCACCTGGGGGAGCAAAAAGAGGAAGAAAGAGGGATGATCAGAGATTGATATATGGATGGAAATAAATGAGATTGTGAGAGAAATAAGAATAAAAGATGATAAATGGAACATGGAATTATGATATATAAATAAATTAATTGCCGATCTGAGCACAACAACAAGCAATGGTCTTTGTCTTTTTGTGAAGGAAAAGCGGGGAATCCAGGACAATGGGCAACCATGGCCAAATAGGTATGCAGACATCCCTGTCCATATTGCAGGATTCTAGCACTTATATTCATCTTTTCATGCACAGCTACATATTTTCATTGTCCTGCCCCTGGACATCAAACTGACAGCATCTTGAGCCCAAGCGCTGTCACTGGAACTGAGCAGCATTACTGCCCCTCCACCCCAGTATCAGTAATATCAGGCTCATCTGGAATGCAGCATCACTCATGGCCCTGTCAAATGGCATCTCAACCAGTGAAAATTTTTCTGAAGTGACCTGACACAGAGGGAAGCTGACCTCCATGATGTAAGTGATATCTATCCTCAACAAGGCACCTGAAGACAGCAATCTACCTCCTCAGCTAGGGATCTACATGGAAAACAACGGTTAATGCAGCTCTCTTCCATGAGGGAGGCTAGTTACCACTTTGTGGACCAAATGTCCACTAGCTTCAGGAACAGGTCCTAACTCTCCAAATTGTTATGTTTACCCTGTGTACAGACACAGTGAGATGGACAGTCCAGTGGACTGGTGGCATTTGAGTCTAAACATCATCTCAGTAGAAACTCACATTGGAGCTGTCACTGTTGCCCTCTGAGTTCCATGCAGAAAAGTGCTAATCAAAAGCTGTATCCCACTCTAGTTTCTACATTACTTGGCAAGCAGTGGCAGTTTCAGGGAAAGGTAGCCCATTGGGGCTCCAGAGGACCCACACATACTGGGATGCTAAATACATTGTTAGCAGCTTTTCTTTTCCTCTTTCACTCTCCTATGGCCAACACTCCAGCCCTATTTGTTCATCAGTGTGTGCAGTCTTTGATCAGCTGATAAGCTGGCTTGTGATGTGGCTAGAGTGTCCCCTGCAATAAGGACCTGCAAGCAGTGCTGGTTTTAGTAAAAGGTAGGCCTTCAGGGTTACATAGCACATGCAAGCAGCAGGACTTTAAACACATTGTTAGCTGCATTTTTTTCTATCTCCTGTGGTCCAGTGCAACAGCAATGCAGGGGTGAACATTCAGCATTGACAAATGCTTGTTATGTGTTGAAACTATTTTGTATGTGTCTATACAGTTTTAAAAGAATGTTTCATTATAGAGTGAATCTGTTTAGTTACAACACTTTCAAACAAGAATGGGTCCAGAGCCAATAGGGCCACAGCTGAGGAATTTGTGGTAAAAATATTGACAATTACCAAAGTTAAAAGTCTGTATTAGCAAAATATAATGTAGGTGCATACATTTTTTGTTTTGTAATATTTTTACACCAAATTTTCAACATAGCCTTGTTATGACCCTGTCTCATGAAAAAGGACTGAGCAAATGTTCAACACCTGTCCAAAAGGTGATTTGGCACAGGGACTGCAAAATCATCTTTTAGGATGCAAAAACAAATTTTGGCAGGAGTTGAAAAATGACAGCTGTCATATTTGTGAGGTGCTGTAAAGAGTATCATGTTATATGAGCATGTATTATTGAGCATGTCAATATGGGCAACTCAATAATACCTCTCACACTGAGAGCAAGTGGTGAAAAATATCAAAATATCCTCTAGAGAAAGTATAGCAGAGAACTACAGTTGCTACTACAGGATATAAGATGTTTAGCCAACCTTTGCTGAGCTGGTCATTTAGCATAGTGGTGTAAGCCACCGCTTGCGATGCCAGTAGGCCCAGGTTCAGGTCTGGTTCCAGGGGAAATAATTTTTTGCATTTTTTTAAAATAGTCACTTTCCCCAGTGGTGTTGATTATTTTAAGTTTGGGTGATGCAAGGGGCAAGGGGGCATGGGAGGCATAGCCCCCCCCCCACATAAAAATACTTATTTTGGTAGTTATTTTGTTTGATTGTAGCGACCATCGCTATTTGTGATGTTTTTTGCGATATCAGTCACCCTTTTGACAATGGGCTCTTTTTTAGTCATTGTTTGTGATTGGTGGTCTTTCAGACTCGCCGTTATCACATAAAACTGCTGTAATGATATGGCTATGTTGTGAATTTGGGGGAAAAATATTTAAAATTACCAAAGTTACAAGCCTGCATTTATAAAAGTCAACATAGGCTCATAACTTGGTTGTTTTTTTAATATTTCATACCACATTGTCAACACAGCCTTCTTGTGACCCCACCTCATGAACAAGGGCAGAGAAATTTTTCAAATCTCTTCCTGAAAGGTGGTTGCACGCAGGGACTGCAAAATCACCTTTCAGGAGGTAAAAAAGTATTTTGGCCAGGATTTGAAAAATGACAGCTGTCATGAGACAATGTAAAGATATGGCTATGTTGTGAATTGGGGGGTGGAGTATTGAAAATTAACAAAGTTACAAGGCTGCATTTGTAAAATTCAATGTAGGCTCATAACTTTGTTGTTTTTAATATTTCTACACCAAATTTTCAACATAGCCTTCTTATGGCCCCACCTCTTGAGCAAGGGTAAAAACATTTTCAACTCCCGCCTGAAAGGTGATTTTGTGCAGATAGAGGAAAATCACCTTTTGGGGCAGATCTGCCTAATGACCATGCTTTGTTCATAAAGTGGGGTTCCAAGAAGGCATGCTAAAAATTTGGGGCTAAAATATGCAAAAATGGCCAAGTTAAGGCGAAGTTCAAAACCCCCATTGAAATGCATTGAGCCGCATACCTGTTTCCTCAATTCGTGGTCTGGTTTTGAAGAGTGGAGCCGTGTCTGCAGTTAAGGGCTTGGTGGGATGCGGTGGTGGGTTCTGAGTTGGAGGGTCGGCTGCGGAGCTGTGTAATTGCGCAGGAGACATCAATGGATTTTTGTTTTACAGAATAGTCCCCTCAACTCATATATACTGAACGTATTGCATGAACATTGACATGACAGAAATACAGTGTTGAATTACTTTCTAACATCTGTATGTTACTACTATACATAATTCAGGACTTACTGGGCTGTGACTGTGCCCCATTTCTGTCTGACACTGCAGTGCTCTGATTGTGTTCCAATGCCTGTCCGTGTATGTCTTCCTTCTTCTCTCTCTCTCTCTCTCTCTCTCTCACTTTCTTCTCCCCTTCAACCCATGATGCAGCACACTCTGAAAGCATTACCATGTGCAAGTACTCATGTGTTGGAAGATGCAGAACTATTGACTTGCTCCATGTTGCTCCCCCTTTGTCTATCTCTTTTGTTTTCTCACTCTTGCTGCCTCTGTCTCTCCATTTGTTCTGTTTTGTCTCTGTTATTCCTTTTCCACTCGCTACTTTGTGTTACAACACACAGAACTATTGACTGTCTCCCTTCAACTAGCCCTGTGTGTATCTCTCTTTCTCTCACTCTCTGTCTCTCTCTGTCCTTGTATTTTTGGCTCACGTTGTGGCACTGGGTGATTCTCAAGGTGAATTAAGGCTTGCAAATGACATCCTACTGTCCCTGTACTGTGGGATGCTGCTCCATTTCTGTCTATCTATCTGTCTCTGTAGCTGAAGGTCTACTCATGGGTGTTTGTGTGTATCTCTCTCTAGCCCTTTTCAGCACCACACTCAGAGGAGCAAGGAGGTTGGGGGGGCCTTTCTTGGGAAAGGCACATGTCATAGTGTAGACTCCATTTGTGTGACATGGAAAAAAGTGGTGCCTACAAAAAGCCAGAGATCAATGGCCACATAGACAGAGCCACACACTGCTGGCAATAACATAGTTTCCTGGTGTCAACTCCATGGGCCCTGCTGTACCTGTCACACTCTCTTTGTCCCATAAGAGTACAGCATCTCTGCAGCTCACTCAGTGTGGGGGGGACCAAACGTGCTGCTGAAGGGCAATGTTACGTGACCTTTGCCCACTCTATTTCTATCTCCCATGTTGGTTGCCTGAATGCCCACTTGCACTGACCAACTGTGATGTGTGCCTTAACACCAGTGCCACATGACAGTGCAGGGGTACAAATGCCTCACAACTGACCTGCAGGGCCACATCAGATAGCCTTTAAAAGAAGAACACTTTTTTATCTTCTCACAATATAAAAAAAGAAATGATAAAAATCATGTCTAGCTTCTAACATTTGGGATAAAAGTCTATCCGCATCCTCCAATATGCAAATAGGTCAGTCAAGCCTAAAATATTAAACCACATATTGCCTGCAAAAAAAAAAAAACTACTCACAGCCAATGCAGCCCTCCCACTGTTTTGTTAGGTGTAATGTTGATTGGTGGCTCCAGGAAATAAGTTATGCCAGTAAGTTCATTACACCTAAGAAATACATTGAATCACATACCTGTTTTTTCAGTTCATGGTCTGGCTTTGAACAGTGAAGATGTGTCTACAGTCCAGAGAGGATTATGGCGTTGGACCCCCGATGGGTAAGTAAGGGCTTGGGAAAGTGCGGAGTGGTGGGTTCTGAGTGGGAGGGTCAGGTGGGGAGTGCAACCTCTGCAAAAGACATCGATGGACAGTTTTCTTCTTACAGGATTAAAAAAAAAGCATAGAGGATTCCTACACTGGGGGGTTGGGCACCCCCAGTGCCACTGTTATGTTTCTGGGGGGGAGTGGGTTGGTGGGTGCAGAGAGGAAAGGTCAGATGGGGGAGGAAAGAAAAAAAATTAACACATTTATTTTATTTTATTTTATTTATTGCTTATTCGGAAGGTACCTTTGAGTCAAAGACTCATTTACAAAGGCTCCACGTCACATATAGTGGAACAATACAACAGTAAAACACAATTCCATAGTAGGACTCAGAAAGACTTGTTACAGAGAATACGGTAAATGGCTAACAGGTCCAAAGGAATATTTGGACAGGTCTAAGCAGTTTAGTATAGAGTCTAAGATAAAGAGATGGGTAAGCAGAACAGGTAGAGGCAAAAGTGGGAGGAGGAGGTGGAAGACTAGGTTTGCTGGCCGAGGCACCTAGCTTCACCTGAGCTCTTTCCTTCTAGGTTGCTTGAAAAGACAGAGCAAAGAACCTTACCAGAGCAAGGGAAAGGAGTAAGACTTCTTTTGGGCTAGGCAGATTTACTGTGTGTTGTTGTTTTTATTTTGTACTTACAGGGATTGTTACTGTTTGTTGCTAACATTTTATTGCTTTATTTTTCTCTGATTCAAATTGTTGTTGCTGGGCATACCTTCTGCTGCATTATTACAAAGTGTGCCTACAGGCGTGTGCTAACAGATTACTGCTGTAATCTTCTGATTCAAATTGTCTTTTGCAAGGTATATCTTCTGTTACTGCCTTATTTTTCTCTGTAGCAAAGTGTTTCTTACAGGGTATATCTTCTGTGAAATTATTAAAGGTGGTGCTTACAGATTTTACAGTTTTATCTATCATTAGGATAAGCCTTCAGGGTTACTGCATTTGTTGCTGATTAATTGTTTCTGCTCTTACCTCCTTGTTTCTTTCATGCGTGGTTCTTCTTTTTTGGCAGGGGAAGGGCCCAGCCACCCACCCCCATCCCCAACCACCCCACACTGCACTCCTTTTATAGGGTAGCACAGTTGTGACATTTTCTGTGGCAAAGTAGGAAGGGGCGGATCAGTGGGGTATCCACACAGTGACCTCATTTACAGGGGCACTAGTAATTTAACTTGTTATAACAAGTTACACAAAAACAAACAAACAAAACACAAAATCAAACTTTTGCTTGTATTTTCTTCCTTCTAATTACTCTGACCAGGTTATAAATCCAGCAAATTATCTGGAATGGATATAATTAACTGCAGGTACTGTGGAAAACTTTTCAGAAGGGCAGTTTTACAGGATTTAGGACACTGTCATACATGCGGGGCCATTGGAGATCTTAGGGCTTAGCTTCAGGCAGCATGGGCAGAGATTACACGCCTCAAATTTCATATTCAAGAGGAAATAGATTATAAGAACCACCCGCCATTTCCCCAACATCCAACAGAAGAACCTCGACCTCAGAGGGCAGTTGGTCCAGGAGGTTGGCAGGTAGTTAGAAGGGGCAAATAGGGTGCCACATAACTTGGTGCTCTCCAACATATTTCCTCCATAAACCATATAAAAACTACAAACAGGTATCTGCTTCTATCTCTGAAATCAAACAAAGGGGCAGAGGACACTGCAGAGGAAGACACTGCAGCACAGGAGGTAGCACAACAAAACTCACCCAAAACAGGAACCAAAACAAAAAAAGCAAAAAGGAAATCCAAAAAACTTCAGATCATAGGAAACTTCTTGATTTGGGGAGTCGATACCTATCTTCAGCCGGGGTAATGGTCAGATGTCTCCCCGGTACATCAGCGTGGAGAGACACTGACCACATTGCTAAAATTGTTCAGGAAGCAGGGGAAAACACTGACATCCTGGTACACATAGGGACTAATGATCTCACCAGCCGGTCAGTTGTGGAGACCAAGGAACATCTGACCAGGCTGGGTGACAAACTATCATCCATTTCATCTGGCATCTCTTTCTCGGAGATCCTGCCAATCTGTGAGAGGAGGACAGATGAACAGAAGGTCAGAGAAGGAGAGATAGGGGAGCTAAACATGTGGCTCAAGGGCTGGTGCCAGGAAAAAGGACACAAATTTGTAGGGAACTGGCAACACTTTTGGGAGTGAAAGTTCTTTAAATTTGATGGACTGCATCATACTAAGGAGGGAGTCAGTGCATTGGGGCAGACGTTTGACATCTTTGCAGAATATTTAAACTAGCAAATGGGGAGAGGGGTGCAGCACCCCATATGTCGATTGGGAAAAACACCCCTCCCCCCCTCAGCTAGTAGTCAAACAGGAGTTCAGCATGCTTGCAGTTCATTTGCATCACCAGTTAAGGAAAAAGGTGCAGCTCCCCATACAACACACAGGCAAAACACCAGGCCTCACCCAACAACTAACACACTAAAATCTGTCCAATGGAAAATCATGTACACAAATGCTCGCAGTCTGGGAAACAAGATCCTGACCTGCAGGCAATAATGACAGAGGCTAAACTGGACATAGTAGCAATTAGCGAGATGTGGTTTACCAGTAACCGCACTTGGGAGACTTCAGTACCTGGCTATGTACTGTTCAGAAGAGACTGAGGTGCAAAAAGGGGGGGTGGAGTGGCCCTGTATGTCAATGAAAATATCAAAGCTACATAAATTCAGAATACACATAAGGAGCCAGAAGAACAGTGGATCACCCTGGAAACAGGAAATGGGACAGCCATAAGAACTGGGGTTGTCTACAGGCCCCCAGACCAGGGGGAGGACATGGACACATTACTGTTAGAAGATATACAAAACATGGCAGCTAAAGGGAAGGTTCTGATAATGGGAGACTTCAACATGCCAGATACAGATTGGTCAATACCAGCAGGAACATCTGCCAGAACTAGACACATGGTGGATTCCCTGCAGGGGGGAGGGCCTCAAACAACTGGTACAACAACCCACAAGAGACAGGGCTATCCTAGATCTAGTACTGACTAACAGGGAAGGGATCACAGATATCCAGGTAGAAGGTCACCTGGGGCCAGTGACCATCACATGGTATGGTTCAGTTTGGCCACTACAACTAAATCATCCCATTCCAAGGCAAAAATATGGGACTTCAGAGGAGCTGACTTTGATAAGATGGCCAACAGAGTCAAGCTAGCCCTGGCAAAGGAAATACAGATGAGGGGTACAGGCAAAGTGGGCAAGTATTAAGGATGCAATACTTGAAACAACATCCCATTGTGTTAGAGAGAAAAGGAAGTGCAAAAGAAGAAGGACACCACTTTGGTTCTCAAAAACAGTAGCAGAAAAGATCAGAGCCAAAAGGCTGGCCTTCAGGAAATATAAGGGAACACAGCGGGGTGAAGTTAGGGAGGCATACCAAACTTCCCTAAGGGAAGCAGGGAAGGTGGTAAGGCCGGCAAAGGCACAAACCAAGGAAATACTAGCACAGACAGTAAGAAGGTGACAAGACTTTCTATAGATACATTAGTGAAAGGAGAAAGTCCAGTGGGGGTATTGCTCAGATCAAAGGAGATAAGGGGGCATGTGAGGAGGAGGAAGACCATGTAAAAGCATCTATCCTAAATAGATACTTCTGCTCAGTATTTACTGAAGAGGAGGTAGGGCAGGGCCCACAGCTCAGCACCATGGACACAGGGGGAGGGAGGTGAGCAGTAGTCCCTTCACAAAAGAAAGGGTCCGACAAGAGCTCGATAAGCTTAGGGTGGACAAGGCAATGGGACCTGATGGCATACATCCCAGGGTACTAAAGGAGCTAAGGGTGGAACTAGCAGAGCCATTATCAGAACTGTTTAGTGAGTCTCTGAGCACAGGAGAGGTCCCAGAAGACTGGAAAAAGGCTCATGTAATCCCGCTCCACAAGAGTGGAAGCAGGGAGGAGGCAGGGAACTATAGACCAGTCTGTCCTACCTCAGTAGTGGACAAGATTATGGAGGCACTCCTTAAGGAAAGGATAGTGCAACACCTGGAATCCATAGGGGCATAGGATCCAAGACAGCATGGGTTTACAAAAGGAAGGTCCTGTCAAACTAATTTCATAGATTTCTTTAACTGGGTAACCAGAGTGGTGGACCAAGGGGGAGCAGTTGATGTCACCTACCTTGACTTCAGCAAAGCTTGCGGTATTGTTCCACATAGAAGATTGATTAATAAACTGGGTAGGCTCGAAGTGGGTCAGAAGTTGGTCATCTGGGTGGCAAACTGGTGGGTGGGCAGAAAACAGAGTGTGTTGGTAAACGGCATACAGTAAGAAAAGATGCAAGTCACAAGTGAGGTACCTCAGGGACCAGTCCTGGGGCCAGTCCTCTTCAATATCTTCATCAGTGACATTGCAGATGGACTGGAGGGTAAGGTTTGTCTGTTTGCAGATGACACCAAGATCTGCAACAGAGGAGATGATCCAGACGGGGTGGGCAGAATGAGAAGAGATCTGGAGAAACTAGCAAAATGGTTGGAAGTGTGGCAACTGGGGTTTAATGCAAAGAAGTGCAAGATCATGCACATAGGGAAGAGAAAGACTGAAGCCACCTGTAGGCTGGGAGGGGAGTTGCTGGCAGTCACAAGGGAAGAAAGAGACTTTGGCATCATCATCACTGATGACCTGAAATCATCCAAGCAGACCACTAAAGCAGTAGGTAAGGCTAGGGGGATGTTAGGGTGTATTAGTAGGGCTATCACAAGTCAGAAGAGGGAGGTAATAATCCCTCTTTACAAGACACTGGTTAGGTCCCATCTGGATTACTGCATGCAGTACTGGAGGCCACACCTTCACAAGGACATTAACCATATTGAGGCAGTCCAGAGAAGGGCAACCAAAATGGTGCAGGGACTGCATCAGAAAACATATGAGGACAGATTAATGGAGCTCAATATGTATACCCTAGAGCAAAGGAGCCAGAGAGATGATATGATCAAAACATTCACACACCTTAAGGGCATTAACAAGGTGAAAGAGTCTAACATGTTTCAATATAAGAAAAATAGCAGGATAAGAGGACACAGCATGAGATTAGAGGGAGGCCGATTAAGGGGTAATGTGAAGAAGTTCTTTTTCACAGAAAGGGTGGTGGATACATGGAATGGCCTACCTCAGGAAGTGGTGGATATGAATACAGTGCAGGGCTTCAAACAGGCATGGGATATGCATAAGGGAGCAATACAGATGAGTATGAATAAATAGGACATTGACAGAGCAAAGGCCGATGGCACATTGATAAGGTAGAAAAAGAAATGGGCAGACTGAATGAGCCTTGCGGTCCTTATCTGCCATTAACTTCTATGTTTCTATGTTTCTATGAGGAGGAGGAGGGGACAGAGTAGGTCAGAGGCCATTGTCAGGGGTGGGGGCAGGGAGATCAATGACAGTTGCAGGGGGTGGAGGTCTGGAGATGGTCTCTGAGTAAGGTTTTGAAGGGGACGATTCTAGTTTCTTTGGCAAGTGCTCTGGGCAGACAGTTCAACAAGGAAGGGGCCCTGTGGCTGAAAGATCTTTGGAGTTGGGGGGTCCGACACCTGGGAACCGAGAAAAGCAGTTTGCCCATGCTATGGGTGGTTCTATGTGTCAGGACAGGTTAGATAATAGGGGAGAGGCCAGTGCGAGCGAGGCCCAGGGTGATCTTTTTGGCCATAAGGCATGTGTGGCACTGTATTCTACTGTCTAGGTTCAGCCAGTTAGTGGAAGTGTATAGAAAGCAGGTGTGTGTGAGATGATCACAGCTGAGGACAAGACGGCAGGCTTTGTTCAGGGAGAGTCAGAGTCTGCCTAGGGCCAAAGGATTTGCAGCTCCATAAATGAGTATGCCATAGTCCAGAAGGGAGAGGACTGAGTAGACAGCGCGCTGAAGAGCGTCAGGGGTTAGACAGTGTTTGAGGTGATAGAGGATTCCAATATGGACATAAAGGGTGGTGGACAGGAGATGGATTTGCCGATGGAAGTTTAGGGTAGTGTCAAGGGTTATGCCCAGGTATTTGAAGGTTACCACTTCCTCTAGGGGGGGTTCAATTGGTCATAAGGATTTCTGGGCAGAGTGCTTTCCATGAGTTCAGCGGATGCAAGAAGTACATGACTTTAGTCTTCTTGTAGTTTAGTGCCAGACGGTGTGCGGAGAACCATTTTTCAACATCAGAGAAGGAGGACTGGATGAAAGTGTGTAGTAGCATAGGGTCTGGATTGCAGGAATAAAGGACAGTATCATCTGCATACAGTAGTAAATTGCCAGTGCAAGATGAGGGGATAGAGTTAAGGAAGAGACTGAAAAGTAGACGGCCGAGGATGGACCCCTTGGGGACACCAGAATGGACGGGTAGTCTGTTAGAGAGGGTGGTGCCAGTTTTTGCCTCTTGGTACTGTTCCGACAGGTAGTCTGTGAACCAGCCAAGGGCATCCTGGGAGAAGCCGATGTTGAAGAGTGTATTAAGTAAGAGGGAGTGGTTGATAGTGTCAAACGCCTTAGAGAGGTCAACATAGACCACACCTGAGATGTGGCCTCTGTCTAAGGCAGAGTGGACGTGTGTGGTAAATTCCAGGAGGGCTGTCATAGTACTGTGCTCTTTGTGAAAGCCATGTTGTTGCATACAGAGTAGGTCATGTTTGTTAAGGTGTTCAGTGAGTTGGTCGGAGACAATACACTCAAGCGCTTTTGATGGGGGGGAGTATAGAGATGGGGCGATAGTTGTTTGTGGCAGTACAGTCCCCACTTTTAAATATGGGGTAATGGAGGCAGATTTCCACTGGGAGGAGAATTTCCCTTGGCAGAGAGACTGGTTGAGAATGTGGGTGAGAGGGCGGAGTACCTCATGAAGAATGAGTCGGAGGAGTCTCGGGTACAGAGAGTCACTGTTGTAGTAGGCGTGACTTAGGGCTTTTTCTAGATATGGCTTAGCTGACATGGGGGTGACGCAACAAAGGTGGATGGGAGGGGCTGCAGAAGGGGACATAGGGGAGCAGGTGGGGGGAGGATCGAAAAAGTTTGGAGGGAAAACATGGCTAAGATTAGTGAAGCCACGATTAAAGGCTGAGGCAATATGGATGGGGTCTGTGGTCAGACACTCATCGACCTCTGTCTGATTTGGGGGGGTTATGGCTCTTGCCACAGATGTCTTTAATATTATTCCAGAACTTGCGTCCTGAGCCCCAGGTAGAGGTAAGGGAGGATTTGTAATACTCTGCTTTTGCTTGGCGTAGAGCCCATGTGCATTTGTTCTGGGCCTCTCTGTACCTTTGTCAGTCGGATGGCAGGCCAGTCTCATTGGAGAGATGCCACAGCGAGTCTCGGGTTCACATAAGTGCCAGTAGGTGGCTGGTGATCCAAGGTGCTGGGTTCCCTTTCATCATCCTATTAGTAAGAGGGTCAAGGGAGTCACAGATGGCATTGAAGGTAAGAACAAAGAGGTCGAGGGCTTGGTCGGGATCGAGAGTAATCATTATGGGGGACAAGTCCCAAGAAAGGAGTTGGGATTTGAGGAGAGCAAGTTTACCGGGTCCAAGTTTATGTTGTTGTATTATTTGGGAGGGGTTTAGGGGTTTTGCATGACCAGGAGCAGAGGACGGGGGAGTGGTCACTAAGGGCGTTAGGGAGTACGGTGGTGCTAGTGATCTTGTGAGGGCGGTTGGTGAAGACCAGGTCCAGAAGGAAGAAGGAGGACCCACATGCACAGTAGTGGATTAGGAAGGTGGCAGTGAGAGGATTTGTGATCGAGACACTGGGAGATTGGGCACCCCAAGTTTCACTATTATGTTTCTGGGGGGATGGATGCTGGGAGGGAGGGTCGGGTTGGAGGTTATATATTTCAGCGGTCAAAGACCACCGAAAAGGAAAAAAATTAGTGCAATAAGGAAAAAAATTGTGTGAGCGTGGAGTGTTCCAAAAACGTGGATGCAACCTTTTTTGTTACTCCACAACCACCCATCCCATGCATAGCTCCCCACCATTGAAGCATGGCAGACAAGGATTGCAGATGCCATCCAGTGTGGATGGGCATCTGGGTACCTTCAACCACAGCTGAAATATGCTTAGTTTTATTGTACCCAGCCACGTACAGTATGTGGATTGGGAGTCTGGGACTCTAGAATGAAAGTAATTGTAATACTGCAATTAACATATAACACTTCAATAATTGTAATACTGCAATTAATATATAACACTTCATTTCTGCTAGTAGCTACTGCCTGGTAATTATTTCCTGCTACCACAGCCACTCAGATCACATGCTTTGTGATTTTATGTTCTAATAAGTTTATATATTTTTTTTGGTTTTTTAAGTGTAAGAACTGTCATAAATTTCACCTACTGTAATTGTCTTAATGGTAGTGCTAATACTGTATATAAAAAGTAAAAACATTAAACGTATGGGCAGAATGTTTTCCATATGATCTTTATTTCTAGGCATAGTATCCTGCAGAACAAAAGAATGACTTATCCTGTATTGGTTTTTAAGCAGTTTCATTTGGTAAGCTTTAATTTTAAATCCTATAGAAATATAAAAAACTTTGATTGGGATTGCCAGATCCTGAAGGACTGACTCTCATTTGGTCACACATTTAATCTCTTTTGCAGGCACATATTTAGCGTTCTTTACAAAAACTAGTGTTTGACTAAACAGATTTAAATAAGTAAGTTTATAAGTTGTAAATTATAAGTGCAGTGCTATCCAATAAACTACTGTTGATCAGCTTTTTGTTTTCTGTTTTTATACAGGGTTGGCAAAAAAAAATAGATGTGAATTAAGTGCCTGAAGTTTGTTTTACACAGCTGATATCTCAAAGTGCCGAAGAAGAAATATATCTTCTGCTGAGATTAACACAAGAACTTTGCAGTGGTCATTTGGGCTTAATCCAGTCAAAGTTGTTTTGTGGTTCAAAGTTACAAGATACTGTGCAGTCAGACATCTGTTTTAGGACGACCAATGAGCTTGCAGTACGTACTGTAAGCTTTCAATCACAACTTTGTGTCATTCACAAAGTTGTGAATGAAAACTTCCAGTACACACTGCAAGCCCATTAGTTGACAATGTCTACCAATAGGCTTACAGGTGTACACTAGGCTGTCATTCACTGCCAGCTCAGTTAGCAGGCAGCCATGGTGGTGTGTGAAGGGATGTGCTGCCCGCCAGCTCCATGAACAACTGGCCAGACTGGGATGGGGGAGCGGGGTGGGATGTGGATACCACAGTGGGTGGGGGGGTTGGGGATCCACTGGACCACCAAGGATACTGGGATTTCTCATTTTACCCTGTGATTGGGTTTGGTAATGGGAGTGGGGTACCACTAGACTACCAGGGTGCATGGAAAGAAGTTATTTTTTATATTTGGGGATTCAGGGATGGAAGGCGGGCCACTAGACTACCAGAGAGAACAAAACAGATTTATTCATCATATTTGAAGCTTTGAGGATGGGAGGGGGGCCACTAGACTACCAGGGAAATGGAAAGAAGTTATTTTTTTATTTTCAGGGATTCAGGGATGGGGGCCACTAGACTACCAGGGAAATGGAAAGCATTTATTATTTATATTCAGAGATTCAGGGATGGGAGCCACTAGACTACCAGGGTGACAGTGTGCTGTTTTACCACAGCAATTGCAGGGTGCCTGGTGCATTCTGCTGGGTGCATCCCTGCCAGATACATGCAAATGGAGCCATAATGACATGCAAATGGACCCATTTGTGCCTTACATGCATAATGGCCTTATTTGCATGTTTGGGTCTGAATATCTGGAATTTTTGCCCTGCTTATCTCCAGGATACAATGCGCAGTCCCATTTCAGGTATTCAGACTTGACAGGGGGATGCGCCGGAGCATCTTTGGTGGCCCCCATTTGCACTGCCCACATCTTTTGCTAATTGAGATGGGATGCATAATTGCAGATCTCATTTGACTATAGCAATTTTGCACTCTGGCACAGCTCAGTTCTGCAGATCATCAACTTGCGCCATTTCTGGGCACAGTCTGAATATCTGGGCCTATAAGTGCAGTGGATATCAATAATGTTGATCAGCTTTTTGTTTTCCCTTTTTATGCAGGGTTGATGGATTTGATCTCAGAAATAATCCACTTCACAGCACACTGGAATTATAACTATCTGTTTTGATTACTTTTTCTGAATGATTTTGACACCTTTTTTAGATGCTAATGAGTGTAGCTTATAAGCAGCTATTGTGGTCATGCATATTATTTTCTATGTTTTCAGTCAAGTTTAAGGAGACCTTCCTGAGTAATGTGCCATCTGACAGGGCTGGCAGAGAGCTCTGTCTATGCTGATGCACAGCACATCACCCAAGGCTCACTGACGTTTTGCCACAAGACAGACGTGGCAATAAAATACCAACTCCTTCAACCAAAATGTACTGAAAGACCTGATTGACAGGTTAAAGTTATCATGCATTAGGAGTTTTTATGTTTTATTTTCAGTAAGTTTTGCATTGCTTGTTACTTGAAATAAACGGAACACACTTGGCCACCTTCTATCCCCCACCCCCTAACAACATATTACACCCTTATCTATTCTCCACAACACCTGATGATAAAATCTGAACCCTGTTCTTGTTGACGGGGGCTCCTCTAGACATCCACAGCCAGACAACCCTTGTAAAAAAAAATAGAATATGGACTCCCCATTGTAAATAACTGATGTTGTACCAGGATCAAACTTCTAAATAGGTAATGTGGTACAACTTCCAGCTGATTGATTTCTGACCCACCAATCTTCTATTAACCATTCTGACAAAATCAATAATTCAATACAAGTCAACTACAAATATAGTTCTAGCTACACCAGGGTTCAAACCTCCAAATCTGTGGTTACCTCAGTTGTAGAGTAATGCATGGTCTTGAATGTGGATGATGATCCATTTTGAAAGGTGATTCCTAGTCTGATCTATCAACCCCCACCAGCAACATCATTTCACCAAAATCAAAATATTGTTTTAAAAGCATGTACATGATAGCGGGGGGTTGTTATCAGGACACTGGGGGATTTGGCACCCCCAGTGTCACTAATACATTTGTGAGGGTGGACGGGGGTTACCCAGAGGGAGGGTCATGTAGGGGGCTATGTATTTCAGCAGTCATGGACTGCCCAAAGTCAAAAGTAAAAAAACAAAAAATAGTGCAAGTGCGGACTGTTCTGACATGGAGGTGACTTTTTTTGGCACTCAACATGTTCATTTGCAAGGAATGTGGGAGTGCTGTTTTATTCAAAACAAGAGGTCTACAGGGCTCCCACAATGCAACCCTAAAAATGGCAAATGTATTGATATTTTGTATTTCTTTTGAAAAAAAAGGGTCAATACATTTTTTTGTATTAATACATTAAATTGCATGAGGGTTTTAAAACAAAATGATATAATTTAGCATTTTGCTTTTTATGAAATTTTATACTGCTAGTATGCTACCCATTATTTAATTTGAACTGTGTTGTTTGCAACATAATTTTAATTCAGTTTATGCATTTTGTTTGCATAGCAAGAATTTCACTACCCTCTAGTAAACTCTATAATTTCTTGAATTTACAGGTGAAGCTTCTGGAATTGTTGGAAGATAACAACAAAAACAATCCTTCATAAAAGGATATATGTTTGATATATGACAAATTATTCTTTATATCCTTTTATTCAAATGGTAAATGGATATTTTGCTTGAATGGAGTCAAGATCTAAACTATATTGCTTAAGTATTAATACTTTAATATTTGTACATACAGTATGAGTTTTATATTTCAATGATGTTTTTCTTGCTACAGTATTTGGGTTTATACCAATACTATTTACTGATTTTTCTGTTTTACTTCTTTTATTTTTTTAATTATTATAATATGAACAAAATGGGTTGCCTGTCGGAAGGCAACATCTGTTGTCAGAGGTCACCTGACATGAAAGTGGATAGATAAAGAGGGGGAGGAGGGAATGGAAGGGGAGGAGTGTGGAGGTATAGGAGTATGAGGTGCAGTGAAGTGAGTTTGCACAGTAAGGGGGGGGGCTTAAAAGGACAAGCTGGATTTGGTGGGGGAGGAGCCTGGGAAAAAGAAGAGGTTTAAAGGAAGCTGCAGGGAGGTTCACCCTTCTACTTGCTAGGTAGTTTGTGCTAGTACACCAGTCAGCAGGATCATTGTAGTTTACCATCTTTTATCCAGGAGAATTTATAGCAGGTTTGTTTGTTGCCACACAATAAACAGGTTTGTTTGGTGCCAGACAATAAATGGCGAGTAAGTTATAGGGGTTGGATATATGAGTGCAGTCAAATTTATGCAACACACACTGGTTTTTTGGAATGTGGAGGTTCCCTATAAGAGGAGATGAGGTTTTTAAGGTGCAAGGAGTACAAAAAAAAAGAGAGAAATGGTGCTTTTGAAGCAGTGAGAGGAGCTGGACCTGGGGAGTGGTTTCAGCAGGGTGCTCATAGTGTGGCATGGTCATAGTGGGAGAAGAGGAGATGCATCTTTGTTTGACCATCTTTGATTGTTTTTTTTGTTTGCAATGATGGCCAGGGCAGAGGTACAAAGATGGTGGAGAGCCTGATGGCAAAATTAAGTCTAAGGTCAGTGTCAGGGGTTTCAGCTGTGAGGTGATTTTTCTCTTTTGTATGGGCTGATGGGTTGAAGCAGTATAACAGTGGTTCAAAGGCAGTCCTAGCCAATTTCCCCATACCATAGGTGAAGTGCTGGGGTCCAGGTGGCACAAGAAGAGCAGTTCATGGATGAGCATGGGTATAAAAATGTCGGGTCAGCCTGAGCAGTGGGGTGTGGGGGGGGATTGGTTTTGATTGTCTGCTGGGATGGATTGAGTATAGGCGAGTGAGGCACAGGTGTGGGCCTAAGGTGGAGCAAGGGATTCACAAGTAATTACTGCATCACCAATGGTAGTAAAAAAAAGAGACAAAGCATAATAAATTGAAATATCTGTGGAAAAGAAGAAGAATAAGTTAGAAAAGAAAGAGGCTGCTGCAAAATACAAGGAATTCCAGGAAAGAGTTTCTTTCAGCCGGCTTCAGTTACAGAGGTGAGCAGGCTCAGTTTCAAAACTCACTAACGTTGCTGCTGGGGGGTGGAGATGACTTCAATGATCAGTGGGAATGGCAGTCACACATTCACAGTTAATTTGGTATAATGTTGTTCTGATTTAGTCAAAAAGCATGGGAAGTGTTTTCCCAGCATTATGAATTGTGATGGATATTAGCTGATGTTATATTTACACATGTAAATTATGAGGTATATGTATATATTTATTTATTTTAAGATGAACTGTAAATAAAAACAAAACATCAGCAAACTTAATTGTAGTAAGCATTAAGAAAACTATGGTGCCACAGTACATCTAGATAAGTGTTTATGAGTTAAAAATTTTTTTTTTCTTTGCACAATTGTTTTTTAATTACAGCTTTAGAACTGGTGGCTTTCTGATACCCTAGCATTGCTGTGAGCAGACCATTAGGAAATTTCCTTGTAATTTAGTTGCCATGCAACAGCACTAAAGAGAGCTGGGGCATCAGAGCTCCTACTAGTAATCTAAGCAGTCATTCAATAAAATATATTGTTATGCAAATTGATCATGTTCATTTCAATACCAATACTGTGCACCTGTTTGTCACTATATTTAAACACTGATAGGATGTGGGTGATCATGCCTCCTAAGAAGGTGTGGCATAACCATGAAGCACAGAGGCTGGGACAGTTGTGTGAGAGCTGAAATCACATAACAATCACATTGAGTGCTTATTATTCATTTATTTTTTGTAAGTATTTTCAATCAGTTTTTAATTTAAAATAAAAAAGTTCTCTCACTGAATTCTTTGAAGTCTGGAGTGCCAGTTTTTACTTATTTCAATATTTTGCATTTTTCAGTACCCACTTTATCCTTTGCTTTGCTTCAAATATTGGACTTAAACCCCAACCATTGCCTGTGGCATCTAATGTGTTTATCCCTTAGAACAATCCTTCCTCCCTAGACCATCATGTCCATCCCTCTCCAATCTCATCTGACCTTCCCTCCCCACTCATTATGCCCACCTCCCCTTCCTACCCCACTTGCTAGGCCATGCCTACTGTACTTATCAAAGCACTCTTACATCTCAATCTTCTTTGCACTTTGATGATAGAGGAACTGCCACTCCTGCTCACTATGACTCCTCCAATAATGTTTACTGTATAAACATTAGCTCATTACCTTATATCCATATATCTGTATCTATGCAATTCTATTTAAATGGCACTACCTCCTGTTGAACCTGTTGCTATCTTCTGGTGGAAGTATCTTGTTACATGTGATGGTTATATGTTATTATGTCATTATTATTACTATGTAATTGTTATGTACATTGACTCAACTTGTTATATCTTAACCCTGTTGGCAATTGTTTTACCCCAGGTATATCTTGTAAATTAGCTCGTCTCAATGATGTTCTGCCTGGCAAAATAAAGATTTTGATTGATTGATTGATCCAGAGAGAAGAGCTTGATTTTGTTCTTTAGCCACCATGTTGGGCAAGATGAGCCATGCACAGATGCAGGAAAGCAGCAGATAGGCCACAGCATTGGCTGTTGGAGGTTGGAGAAGACCAAAAAGGAAGAAGAGCAGAGAGAAAGAAGAGAGCCAGTGTGAGGGAATGGGCAAGAAGGAAAAAGCTCCACATATACACGGGCAGGAGGGAGGCCACATGGCAGGCGTCATTTTGAAAAAGGGGGACATGATACAAAATGGTGGCCTGCAGGGGGTGGGGTGGGGCAGATGCTAACAAAAAGTAAAAGAAATTTAACAAGGGACGCAATGCTAAAAAGGGAATCCATTGATTAGTGTGACTGCCCTCCTGTTCATTTAGGACTGAATCAGAGTCAGAGACATTCTGGGGGAGTAAAGCACATGTGGAAAGGAGATTGGAAAGGAGATTGATACGGAACAGAACAAAAAAGGGGGGAAATGGGGAGTAAAATAAATAAAGCAATAAGTGGGGGAATATAGTACCCACATTTGGTAAAGTTGACGCGAGGTAGGTAATTTCAATAACAGGACTGCAAGTACATTGTTTGCAAAAAGCGAACCAGGAAGGCACAACCCCCAAAAGAAAAAGGAAAATAATACATTGAGCATTTGAGGGAAAATAAATAGAGGGGTACCAAACAGCTCTGTTTTTGTCATTTAGTTTTGATTTATAGTATGGCACATGAAAGCAAAAAACAAATCCTGAGGAGGATCAAGTTGAACAAATGATGGCAATGATGAGTGAAGTCCAAGTCATGTTGGAGGCAGCCAAGAAAAAGGATGATCTGAAGAGCAAAGGGCAGGAGAGGAAAGCAACTGGAAGGGACAAGGAGAGGTCAAGGAAGAAGATGCCTGAGAATAAGGGTAAACAAGGAGTGGTCCCCTGGAGTGAGGAAGACACCATTGACCTTATGTTGCATGGCAGTATGAAGGAGTATGTGAAGGAAATTTTGGGGTCAACAGTTGAAAAGGGCTTGGTGGAACTGTATAAGTTGTTACACAAATTTAAGGAGAGGGAAGGCAAAATATGAGGCAAAGGATGGGGTCTGAGGGGAAGGGTGGAATGAAATGGGGAGAGGTGGGCACACTGGTGGTTACACTTGGATCATGAGCCATTAGTGTTAAAAGAAAAGATCTAGAAAGGTGAATATGTGGATATATTTGCCCTGGTAGATAAGGAAACAGCAAAGAAGTATGAGGTGAATGAGAGATTAGGAAAGACAGAAATGGTGGCAGTGTTAGCCATCCTGGGTAAGACACAGGAGAACAAGACACTGACAAGAAAAACTTTGGATGCTTGAATGACCATGGTGCACATACTTTAATGCAATTATGCTACAAAAACAGCTGTGATATAGTAACTTATTATTTATAGTGTGCAATGTGTACAAGTAGGGGTAGGGTTTGGCTGGCTTTAATATGATGAAAGGTTCTGGCAGAGGTTGGCTTTGCATGTGGATGTTGGTTCGGACACCAGGCATCTGGACATATGGTTTAAGACCATGACCGTCCAGTCAGGGTAGGGTTAGTGGGTGAAGGGTGAAAGGTTGAAGGCATGAGCCAGCATAATTTTTTTTTAACTTTCTTATCTTTATTGCAGAAAAGAATTTACAAAGATACAAAACTACAAAACAATCTAAGAAACAAAACATCAACAAATACTAACACACTACTACAATACAAAAACTATAACCCTCTCCATCTAAAATGCACCCCCATCATAACATTCAATAAAATATATTGGAAGGATACAATTAACAACTACATATGTGAGTGAGAGGTAAAATAGGTGAAGGTATTATCTAGAAGTATAAACATGATTCATAGAATTTACAGGGGTTTTAAATAGGAAATAAAAACATATAATAAGAAAAGGAAGCCCTAAACTATAAAATTTTATAGTGAATAAATAAGATAGATGTAATAAATGCTGTAATTACCTATATACAAAGGAAAACACATGACATCCATTACATATATTACCTCATGTAATTATACAACTTAAATCCATTAGGAGTCCGCTACCAAGGAAATTATGAAATCTAATAGTGGATGATCAGCCTTTGAACATCAGGTCTTGAAGCTTACCTCATGTACAGGTGAATGCTTATGTCTATTACAGAAAGACTCAATCAGGCTGATAAGTTGTAGATTTATCAGGATGTTGGCTGTCCATTTTGAGAAAGAGGAAATATCTTTATCTACCCAATGTATAA
The DNA here is from genome assembly GCA_016271365.2 of Neoceratodus forsteri. Classification (NCBI taxonomy): domain Eukaryota; kingdom Metazoa; phylum Chordata; order Ceratodontiformes; family Ceratodontidae; genus Neoceratodus; species Neoceratodus forsteri. The sequence goes on from CM028131.1 coordinate 1,165,263,219, forward strand.
GAATTGTTTGTTTAGTTGACATAGCAATTAGAGATATTATAGCTTTATCTGACAAAGATGTAAGGCCTTCCATATTACTCAAAATACAACATTCTAGGTTAAAAACATTATGTAACACAAGTTTGTCCACCATTTTTTCTTTAATTTTACTACATAATTTCTTTAACATAGGACAAAACCATAAGATATGGGATAACCGGAATCCTGGTTACATCAAAGACATTTGTCAGAATTTGTAAAACCATATTTATACAATTTTAAAGGTGACATAGATGCATTGTGTAAGGTTTTAAACTAGATCAGCCTGAGATTGTCTAGGGGATGAATTTGTATGATTTTTGCCATAAAATGAACCAAATTTGTGGTTTCTGTTTAGTTGCTGCTTGCCAATAAGCCAGTTCAATAGGTTTATCTATAAATTTCATCACCAACAAAGTTGAATATATATTAACAATGGGGTGAGGTTTTCTAATGGTAAGTTTATGTTTATTAATAACATCCTGGAAATTAACCTCCGGGGAATGAGCTTTCAGAGCTATTTTAGTAATTAGTAATTTACTAAAATGTTTTTTTACCAGATGAGCCAGCATAAGTTTTATTGGAGCTTTAATAGGATGCAGTACAATTGGGCAAACTGCAAATTCAAGCATGTATGCTGAAAATGTGAGTGACCACATCCAGTATCCAGGTGCAGAGGGACAGTGACAGATTTTGGGGACAACTGAGGGGACAGCCCTTTCAGGGAGATTTCAGTGGCACAAGGGGGTTAGAATCAGCAGGGCAGGGGCTTTGGTTTTAGGGGGAGAAGTAGGAGAAGCAAGGAGATTAAAAGCAGGTGGGGACAGAATAGAAGGGGGGATTTTGAATGGCAAGGACCCCAAGTAAGGTACAAGTCCTGCAGGCAGAGTTGGTAGGATTAACTCAAGAAAATAATAGCACTCTTAGCAAGAAAGCAGCAGCAGGCTCAAATAAAGTTCAATTAACTTATTTATTTACTCCACCACTGTGAGGCTGAGTACAGTGGAGAAGTAGATAAATAAGTAATTGATCTTTATTTGAGCCTGCTGTTGCTTTCTTGCTAAGAGCGCTAATATTTTTTTGAGTTTGTTGTTCTGCTTTAGCCACCCATATCTAGTGCATCACCCTCGTTCCTGTGTGCAAAGGTACTTTCGGAACTTTATAATTGGTAGGATACCCTGAGGAGGAGGCAGCCAGGGTATTGAGGGAAAGATTTCACTGGGGGGGAGTTAGTTTGCAGTACACAGGACAGAGGACAGGGATGTGTGCAAAGAACTTGGGGTCAGTAAATGGGAAAGAGGATGTGTTAACTATGAAAATCAAGAAAGAGATGTTGCAGGTAGGGTGAAAGGTCCTTTCAAAGCACAGTCCTTTCCAAATTTTAGGGTATCCCCTTTGGGGCTGGTGTGGGAGAAACAGCCGGGGAAGTATTGAGTGATCCACCAACTGTCATACCCAGAAGGGAGGTCAGTTAATGATTTCATTAGTGAGGAGCGGAGTGTGGTATCATACACAACAGTGTACCAGGTGGCCCAGGTAATCAGGGTGGTAGAGGGAGCATGGCTGGCCAAGACAAACATTGAGTAAGCTTTCCAGATGCTCCAGGTCTGGCCAGAGGATTGGGAGCTGCTGGGCTTTAAGATGGGAGACAGAATTTATTTTGATAAGATAATGCCAATGGGCTGTTTGGTGGGGTGCACCATGTTCAAAATGTTTAGTACATGGTGACAATGGGCATTGAGGGAACGATATGTAATCAAGGCTGTGGTGCATTATTTGGAAGATTTCTTATTTATAGGGCAAGAGGAAGAAGGGACAGTGGACATGTTAGATCATTTTCAGAAGATGTGTGGCAAACTGGGGGGTCCCTCTGGCACAGGAAAAGAGGGAAGAGCCAAGCTGCAGCTTGAAGTTTTTCAGAATAGAGGTGAACATGGGGCTGGGGCTATTCAACCTACCAGATGGAAAGGTGCATAGGTTGTGGGAGCTACTGGGGGGAGGGGGTGAAGGGAAAATGCAGGATGCTTTTGGTGGTGATACAGCAGCTATTAGATCACTTGAATTTTGCATGTAGGGCAGTGACAATGAGGAGGGCATTCACATGGAGATTAGTGAGGGCAACAAAAAGGGGACAGGAGGCCCCAACACTAGGTTAACATAACAAGGGGCATTATGGAGAACTTGGCAGTATGGGAGGAATTACTACAGCAGTACAATGGAGTGACAATGTGGCAAGATGATAGGTTATTTAATACTGACCTGGGACTGTATATGGGTGCAGCTGGGGGACATGGAATGGGGGCTTATTTTGGGAGGAAGTGGATAGCGGAACCATGTTCCAAGGAATGGAAGAAGGTCTGGTCTAACACGGGATATTCCACACTTGAGATCTTCCCAATATGGGTGGCAACAGTTATACGAGGAAAGCAATTGAGGAACTAGAAGGTGGTACATTATTTTGGAGCAACAATAAGGCAGTGGGTGAAGTGCTGAATTGGCAGAATATATCCACAGAGGCAGTGGCAAGGGTTTTGAGGCAGCTGGTATTGCAAGGGCTTAGATCAAATTTCCCATTCAGAGCAAGGAACATGGGATGGGGTTTGGAAGGCCATAGCTAATAGCCTTTCCTGTCTTCAGTTGGACAGGTTCAGGGGCATCACACCCAGGTTGGAAGGTAGGAAAAACAATGGTCCCTCCACTGGTTTGATAGATTGGGTGGAAGGATCCCAGCTGTTATTCCAGAGTTCTTGATCAGAAGGTACTCTGAGGGCCTGTGATGGCTCTTGGTGGGTCTTTCAAGCTTTCAGAGAGCAGGCCCAAATGGAGGTAAGTGGGTCAGTGACTGAGGAGCAGGTTATGAGGTTTGGGATCCAGATGTTGGAAGAGGGGATAACTCATTTAATAATGGGGATACACTTGGCAGCGATTGGGATGGAGTGCAGCCTTAAGGGGTGAGGCAAACCATGTAAAGCACTGGTGATCAGGAGAATGATGCAAAGATGGCAGAGGCTGAAGGGGAGGAGCCATGATGATAGGCACCCCATCTAGGAGCTGCTCCTTGAGAAATTAGTGGGGGTATTAGGGATCATCTGCCATTCCCAGTATGAAGCTCACCTCTTTAGGACAGCATTTTGAGTCATGTTCCATTGGGCATTTCAGGTGAGCAAAGTGGTAGCCCAAGGGAGCAAAAGGGGTATGGGTAGGCAATTGTGGAAGGAGGTATGACGGTATGAAGGTAAATTGGAATTTTGGTCGAGGAGGACAAAGACAGACCAGATGGGCAATGGGGTTTGAATAATAGCAAGAGAACAGGGTAAGGGGCAGATATGTCCAGTGCGGGCCATGTGGAAGTTCAGGGTGGTTAGGCTGCTGGGGGGAAGCCCATTGTTTGTGCATGGGAATATGGAGTTGGTCACTAGTTACTAGCTGGTAGCAATTTTGAAGAAAGGGCTGGAATTTTTGTGGAAAGACACGGTGGGTTTTTCATCCCAGTGTTTTAGAATAGAAGCAGCAACAGAGATGGCTGTAAAAGGTGGGACAGCAAAGATAGTGGAGCAGTTGGGAAGGTAGTTGTCCAGGAGCTATAGAACATATTTCAGAGCAAATGTGGACTAACATTATTTGTGTTTTTTTACAGACCCTGAGAGGAAGAGACAAGTGGGCAAAAGTGTAGATTGGGTATGCATCCGACTACCTTAGAGAAATGCTGAAGTAATTTTAGAATTGGGAGAATGGTATAAATACAAAGTATACATGGAAATATGTGTTTCGATAAAAATTGGAATAATTTAATGTTGTGTTTAATAAACTGGCTGACTGAGCACCCATAAAGACAAGTCTGAGTTGTGGATTATTTTAGGGGATGAGATCCCATGACAAAATGGGCTGCCTGTTGGAAGGCAGCCTCTGTTGTCAGGGTGCACCTGACCTAAAAGTGAACAGATAAAAGGAGAAGGGGGAAGGGGGAAGGTGGAGGAAGGGAATGGGGGAGGAAGAGGGAGATATAGGCGCAGGGGGTGCTAGAAAGTGAGTCAGCACAATAAGGGGAAGGGCTTAAAAGAAGAAGCTGGAATGGGCAGGGGAGGAAGTTCTGGAAAAAGAAAGGGTTTAAAGGAATGTGCAGATGGAGATTCACCATTCTTCTTGCTAGGCAGTTTGCTCTCCCATGCACCCTTTAGGTGGATGGTTGTTAGAAAGGGGGAGAAATTTAGGGGGAACTGTTGGCCATGGTTGGGGGGGACGGCTGCTGAAGGTGGACAGCAACAGTGGCCACTGATGGAGGATGCTATTGATAGTGAAATGAAGAAGAAGAGAAGAGAGGGGGAGAAAAATAAAGAAAGATAGGCCCAGGGTGTACTGGGCTGTGTTAATAGAAAGAACATGGACTGGGTGTGGATCCAGGCATGTTTCACACCTTGGGGGTTTGCACCCAGAGAGCCGAAGAGTAGATTGGTGTGCATCTGACTACAGTGGAGAAATGCTGAAGTGATTTAAGAATTGGGAGAGGAATGGTGCAAATAAAATGTATGTATGGAAATATGTGTTCTCGATAACAGATGGAATAATTTAATGTTGTGTTTAATAAACTGGCTGCCTGAGCACCCATAAAGACAAATCTGAGTTGTGGATTATTTCAGGGCAGGGGATCCCATGACATGAGTGATTTCTCTTGGTTTTCTTACCAAATACATTGAAACTGAATACAAAATGTATCTGAGTATATGCACCTTACTGTATTAGACAGTAAAAATTATGTTTTCATTGTTAGGACACCACCATGATTTTTAAGGTGTACAGATTTATATACCCATAGTTGAATATTCAGAGCTTGTTGTACTCAGGCTGACATCCAGTATTTTCCATTGCAGACTTGCATCTGCTGGAAAATGATTCACTTATTTATTTATTTATTTAAAATTGTTTGCCAGGAAAAGCACACTAAGCTGAAGTATTTTTCTGATTGTGACCCATGAGCAAAGGAACGTAAAGTTACTTGCTACAGTATGGGTCACATAATATGCAACTGCCAGTGGCAGGGTTTGAACACAAGTCTGCTTGCTGAAGCATGAGGTCAAAACCACACACGGCAGAATGTCATGCAGCTTAAGCATGTTGTGCACTTCACTGGCATTTTTCTTCTGTGGGGTGCTCTGCCCCACACACCTCCATTATGGGGGCTGTGCCCCTGGACCCCATTAAGGATTCTAACTCGGGGGTCCAACACTAATAGTGCATAGGTCCAGGATTCGCATAATGTCGCACGCCGCATGCGATGACATTATGACCCATGGTTATGGTTGTGAGCTGCAGTGGTCACATCTCAGTGCTTTACTCCTTGGCTATATCGCTTCAACATTTTATAGGTGTGCTAGCATTTATGCCTGTCCTTTCACTTACACTGTGATGGAAATTACCAAAAAATTAGGCAGTTACGGTGGCCATCTAATAACGTTAACAAGCATAGGGCTACCAGAAGGAGTCACATGGGGGAAGATTCAGTCAGAGAATGCACATGTATCTGTAACTGACACCTTTGAAAATATGACCATGATAGTTAAACTAGAAGCTGAGGATGCACATCTCCACCAGCTTCCTATTTCAGAAAATAGACAGTAGAAGTGATAGTTTGCTTATTAAATGGTAGCACTGAAAACATCACAGCGAACCTATTCACAAAGATTAAGGTACACATGCAAGTATGTTGCACTTTTCTGTATTACTATTCTTAAGAAAGTCTGCAATGTGTAAGTTGCTTACTCTAGTAGCTTTATTGGGGGGGGAAGGGGTAGCTGCATTGTTTGAATCCCTGTCTTGGTAGAGCACCAATGTGAATTAAGCAATTCATGTACAGTACATGTGTTTTTTTGTTGCAACTATGAAGTGACTAATTCTTTAAGATGGGACATAACTGATGTAAAATAACAATGCACTGCACAAACATCCATGATATGCTGTACGGTCCTTGGTTTGCTTAGTGATTTCTGTAGTTCAGCTGGCTGTTTTTTTTTAAACTAAGACTGCTGATTACTAAACATGTTTTCTCCAGTGCTGTGCAAAAAATAGTTCTGCTTCAAGTCCCCTGAGTGCCTTCTGCCTGATAAAGATTTCCTATATTTTCAACCCAAGTGAGCGTTAAGCTCTCCACCTGTTTTCTTTAAGTCTGAATTAGCATAACCCAACATCTTTCTTTGTTGATTTTCTTCACTTAACAACATTGCTGCATGCTTTACTTGACATCCTCGGAAATGCAAGATACAAAATAAAACAAAATAGCAAGATGCAAAGGAAAGAATATTTTGACCCTCTGTCTTCACAGATTTTATAATTTATGATATTTATAATGCTGGACATATGGTAACATGAATCTTATATCTTCTTAGCTAGAAAAACTGCAGCCTCAAACAATAGATTAAAGAAATACTGTGTGCTACAGCATGTGTTTCATATTGTAAAAGCATAAAGATTGTATCACATTTTAATAGTGTTATGGGGACATTGATTCCGGATGGGTGGGTCATGGAGTATTACATTCATGGGCAGTGGAACCATGGGATAAGCAGATCCTTCTCTTTTGTAGCTGGAGGTCGTGCAAAATAATTTCGAATTCCCACATTTGGATCAGCAAGGAATCATTAACTGTAAAGAAATAATGCTAGTGGAATTTCTGTGAGCAGAGCAGGCATGCTGCTCTAAAACCTTAGATTATTTTATGTATGAGCACTCCTACCCTCTCTCAAACAGCTTCTGATCCCATTCTACCCTATTGCCTGTCTTTTCAGGTTCCTGCTCCTTACTAAAGTTGACAGTTCATAATATAATGCTTGCAATTACCTGCAATTTACTATAACTCCACTGACTACACATCACACACTGACTTTATTTTTTTTATCTTTGTTACCCCTTGAACAGTACTATAAATACTTCTCCCTTTTTATTGTACTTCTCCTGCTTATTTAACTCGTTCCACTCATTACGCTGGAAATGAACCTCAATTCAGTGTAGCTTTCCCTTTCGCCAATTTTCAAATAAATAAATACATGCATACATACATAAAATAAATTATTCATGAATATCTGTGGATCATTCGGTTTATAAAGAAACAGGTTAGTCGACTGAAGTACAATATATTCAAGAAGGTAATTGTTTTACCCATGCCCTGGGATTAGGTGTTGCATAAATCTGTCCTATGCAATTCTGATTCCTCAAATGTGTCAGTACACTCACTTGTAACAGTTGTGATATTACTGTTCCATATTTTACATTTAAAGAAGAAAAAACTGTATACAGACTCATCATCCATACAGTTGTTGGTGAGATGCAGGAAATTATTGCAGTGAAGTTAGCCTGGGATCCTAGAGAAAATGAGATACAGAAGCTTAAGGAACAATGCTACCCAGGGTGCAAGCAAAGAGGGAGTGGGAACATGTGAGAAGCAGTGTTTGGTGCCACATTCACCCCTGACACTTAAAGTATGTGGCATAGTGATGTAGACCTGGACAGCCCATACACCCCCATGCATGCTACATCACCCATTACTGCTGCATAAGGTACATTTATATTTACTTACACTTGTTAGTATGTGCTTAGGACCCATTATCCAGTATGAAGAAGGGAGACCGGTGATATGATCAAAACATTCAAACACCGCAAGGGCATTAACAAGGTTAAAGTCTAACATGTTTTAACATAAGAACGCGCATTTGTCAATGCCGAATGTTGCTAGCTTATATGTGCTGTTTAAGTATTTGGAAGTGAAAGTACCATGCCTAAAAACTGTCAGCAGGGACTGGAAGCTCATGCTGCCTGACCGTAGCCCATTTTTCACTTTTCTCCCCATTGCTGAGTGCAGGTGAGCAATGACACTTAGGCACAGCGTGCCAATGTCAACCACACTCTGCTCCCTTTACTACACCACACTAGTAGCACCCCCAGTCATCACCAGGGGCTGCTACAGAGCGGTGGGTCCCTGAATCCTGCCCAGGGATACAAGAGGAGTCCTCCGGATGCTCAATCCTATCCCTTCCCTGGCATCCTGGGCTCATGTCTGAACCCGGATCACCAGTGTGGTGTGAAGTGTGGCATCCAGTGCCTCAACCCTCAGCGCTAGTGGACTGGCAGTAATGCTGCCTTTAATACTCCCCTCCCCTTCCTGCTCCAGTGTACCCTGTCCCCCAAGTACAAGTCACTATTTCCCTCAGACCCTACCCCAGATAGTCACTAACACATAATGTTTGGTGTAGCATCAATCCCTCAGCCACTTGTTGAACTCCTCAAGCCTACCCTTCCTCCTCATGCTTGAACGTGGTAAAGGCAGTATCTCCAAGAATGCCACAGACTTCCCCACTCCCTCACACTGACTGCCCAACTTCTCAAACCTCCCCCTCACTACTTCTGCAGTGTCCCCCGCTAAGTTGTTTGTACGCACATGCAACAGTAAATGAGGTTTCTTCCTCCCCCTCGCTGCACACTTGAGCAGTGCCTGCCCAGCCCCTCCTGCAGTCAACCTGGGGACAGCTTCAACCCAAATACTGCTGTGTCTTTCCCGCTTTCCACCCCATCTCACCCATTTCAGTATAGAATCCCCCAGGACGAGTACCCCACCATCCCTTATCCCCTTTCCCTTCGAATGTCCCTTCCACTACCCCAGTATTCGTTCTTCCCTGCCCCTTACATCCACCAGTTGCACCCTCTGTGACTTCAGTATCTGTACCCCCTACTTCTGCCTCACCCCTTTTCTCTGCCTTATTCCTCCCATTCCCCTTGAACCCCTTCCCAGCCTGATTACTTCCTACTGGGATTACCATTCAACTTTTCCTCCTCCCCTGCTGATTTCCTACCCCTCTCCTATCCCCGCTGTTGTTCGATTTAGAGCTCCCATTCCCTTCTACCTCAATAGTGATGTCCCTCCCATCCTTCTGCTTCTCGTAGCCTTCTCTCCTTCAGTCACCACCCCCTCATTAATTACTAGCCCTCTACTACCCTTTCGTCCTCACTATCTCGTCTGCTACCTGTTGCCATCCTTGTCATGCCCAGCTTGTAATACCCCTTCAGTATGTTCCTGCTCTCTCTCTCTCTCTCATAGCAGAGGCATGAATCTATTCCTAGTCAATACCCCTCCTATATATCCTCCCCTATCAGTTTCCCCCTCCTACTTGTTCCCCTCCATGCCACCCCTGGTCCCTCCCTACCCACAGCCATCTGTTTTCTCCCCTGGTACTTCTCATGGTCTCTTCCTCCCCCATCAGGAGGCCCCCCTGACCTCGGGTATCCCCTCCCTTCTCTTGTCTTTTCTGTTAGTGCCTCTGATACTGGGGTCGGTTTCACTCCCTAGTTGAGCTTCCTGCATCCCCCTTTGCCATCCCCTATTCCCCACCCCCCGGATGCCTACCATACTCATCTGCCCTGCCACTTAGACTCCTCCCTAACCTCCATAGTTTCTCCCTCAAACTAGCCAGTCATCTACAGACCAACACCCCCCCATCCTCCAATCCCAGTCCAGGATCATGGAGGACTCACACCCTGTATAGCCCACCACCCTTCCAAAGATGCCCGCCCTATATACATGTGGCACCTGCCACATTTTGGCCCCCATCTTAAGTTACAGGCTCTTACTCCCAGGTTCTGTACCCTACTACAACTGTTGGACCCCTATTTACTCAAATTCCTGTCCCTCCCCCACACTAGTCCCCCTACTGCCCCTTTGCCGACCGGGTTAATTCAGTCTCAAATCTCATCCATTAGATACTGTATTACTGTAACAACCATAAAGCCTCCCTGTCTGTTTTTCACCCCTCAGCTACCATACTTTTTGTTCTCAGCTCTCATATAGTTTCACTTAGCCCAGTTAGAAATCCTATTGCACTCCAAGTATTACTCAGGTCAGTTACAGAAATAAACAGAACAAATAAATATGTATTATTACAGCAATTATAACAGTATAGCTCAGTACTTAGGTCAGTTAGAGAAATAAACAGAACAACTAAATCTGTATTATTACAGCAGTTCTAAAAGTATCCCTTCATTGCTTTGTCTCCACTCCAGAGACCCTGCTATAACATAGGACCACAGAGGATCATGGGTGGGAGGGTGGGCAAATCTAAAGTCCTGGCAGAGCTCCATTGAGCTTGCTCCTCACCCTCTCTCATTCTATTTCTCCAGACGCTGCAGGCTGCCCTTTTGTACTGGGCTCCTGCTTGCATTAGCACTTTCTGCCCACAAAGAAATCTGCAGCAGTCCTGACAGAGCTCCATTGAGCTCGCTCACTCCCCCTCTCTCACTCACTCATTCTGTTTTTCCCAGAGCTGCAGGCTACCCTTTTGTATTGGGTTCCTGCCTGCATTGGCACTTTTTTCTGCCCACAAAGAAATCTGCAGCAGTCTTGACACAGCTCCATTGAGCTTGTTCACTTCCCCTCTCTCACTCACTTATTCTGTTTCTCCTGGCGTTGCAGGCTGCCCTTTTGTACTGGGCTCCTGCCTGCGTTGGTGCCTTTTTCTGCCCACAAAGAAGTTCACAGCTGTCCCGACAGAGCACCATTGAGCTCGCTCACCCCCCTCTCACTCACTCCTTCTATTTCTCCAAGCACTGCAGGCTGCCCTTTTGTACTGGGCTCCTGCCTGTGTTGGCACCTTTTTCTGCCCACAAAGAAATCCGCAGCAGTCCCAACAGAACTCCGCTGAACTCGCTCACTCCTCCTCTCTCACTTGCTCATTCCATTTCTTCCTGGCGCTGCAGGCTGCCCTTTTGTACTGGGCTCCTGCCTGCATCGGTGCTCTTTTCTGCCTACAATGAAATTTGCAGCAGTCCCAACAGAGCTCAATTCAGCTTGCTCACTCCCCCTCCCTCCCTCTCTAAAATGATTTTTTTTATTCTGTTTCTCCCAGCACTGCAGGCTGCACTTTTGTACTGTGCCCCTGCCTGCATTGATGCCTTTTTCTGCCCACAAAGAAATCCACAGCAGTCCTGACAGAGATCCACTGAACTCGCTCCCTCCTCCTCTCTCACTTGCTTGTTCCATTTCTCCTGGCGCTGCAGGCTGCCCTTTTGTACTGGGCTCCTGCCTGCATTGGCACCTTTTTCTGCCCACAAAGAAATCTGCAGCAATCCCGACAGAGCACAGTTGATCTTGTTCACTCCCCACCTCTCACTTGTTTGATCTTAATCTGTCCCAAACACTGATTTCCCACAGTGACTGCACTATTCTGCGCCAGAAGTGCAAAAACATATTTTGGACAGGATGTGAAAAATTGCAGCTGTGCTGTTCATAAGGAGGTGTGAAAAAATGGCAGTGTTAAAAATCTGGCATGAAAATATTACAAATTTGTGAAGTTACAAGGATGCATGGAAACAGTGCAATGCACACTTGTAACACAGTCATTTTATGGACTTTCATCACCAGATTTTCAGCATAGGTATTTTAGGACCTCTGCTAATGAACAATGTCACTGTCATTTTCTTAATCTGTCTGGAACACTGATTTCCCACAGTGATCGTGCTATTCTGCGCTGGAAGTGCGAAAACACATTTTGGCCAGGGTGTGCAAAATGGCAGCTGTACTGTTCATAAGGAGGTGTGAAAAATGGCAGTGTTGAAAATCTGGCATGAAAATATTACAGATTAATGAACTTACGAGCGTGCATGGAAACTGCTCAACGCACCCTTGTAAAACAGTCATTTTTTAAAAAAAATTTTCACCAAATTTGCAACATAGGCCTTTTGAGAGCCCACCTCATGAACAGTGGCACTGTTGTATCATTATACAATGGCAAGAAAAAATCCTGGTCTCTGATTGGTCAGTCTTGGGCTGGACCCATGATGTTAATCAGTACAACATCACGGGTCTAGTCTCAGCCTCACTGTGAACCTGTAGATGAACTTTTGCTTGATGCTGTGCTTGATGATCTGCTTGATTGTTTCATCTTCTTTTAAAAAACCAAAATATTTTTCCACACAAACATCTCTAAAATGATTTTTTTTATTCTGTATAACAACGAGCCATTGTATAATAGCAGTAATGCCTCCAGGGTGTGTGTCATTTGGGATAATGTCACGCCTCAGTTGTTGGATGCACACTCGGCCTGTCCGCCTCCAACCACCTGAGGTGTGTTTGTATCAACATTACACACCTAATCAGACGTATGTAATTAATGCGGTTCAAAAGGTGATTCCGAGCAGTGACCACAAAATCACCTTTTGGGACTGAATAACATAATGACAGTGACTGAATTCATGAGAAGGGGTCCCAAGGATGCTATGTTGAAAATGTGGTGCCAACATTCCCAAAAATTCCCGAAATATGCACCAAAGTTGAAAAAACCCTATTTATGCCATTATACAGCTTACCGGCATTTCTTCAGTTTGCGGTCGCTTTGAAGAGTGCAGACGTGTTCCCAGTCTACCAAAGATCACCGCACTATGATCCAGAGGTAAGTATGGGGTGAAGGGGGTGTGGGGAGGTGGGATGCGCAGATGGTAGGCGCGGGTTGAAGGAGGGGCCGCTGAACTCTACGAGGGACCATTTTTTTATTTTACAGGTGTTGGGGGGAAAAAACGTTGTGGGACTGTTTTTTTTTTCAGGGACTTTGGCACACAGGGATGGGCTCCCAGCGAGCCACCTGGGTGTTTTTTTGGGGGGGCTATAGCTGACTGGGGATTGGGCACCCCCGTCAGCACATACCAGTTGGGGAGGGGAGGTCAGAGGATTGGGTACCCCCTCGGCAGACAAAAATTGGAGGCATTAAGCCAATAGGGAGTGGGCTCCTCCATCAGAAAATTCAACTGGGAAGGGGGAATGGAAGCCGATTAGGATTGGGAACCCCGTCAGCAAAGAAAGTGGAGGGGGCATGATGCCAAGTGGAATTGGGCATCCCCTCGGCATACAGCAGAATCTTGGGTGTGGGAACATTATGCCCATGGGGATTGGGCTCCCCATCAGCAAACTGGGTCGGGGGCATGCAAGGTACTGTCCTGCAATGACGGCTTGCTCCCTCATTGCAGTGGAATGGCTGACACTGCAATGATGAGGCAGACCCTGATTGCAGCAGCTAAAATGTTTCAAGGTGGTGGCATGCTGGATGAACTAGTGTCAGCAGCAGCATGCCACCCCATTGGGGAAAGTGGGCCAAGCCTCAAAAGGCAGTGGGGGCATTGGGCACAACAGTGCCGCACCTCCATAACCTGCTTCTGCAGCAAGCTGCCTCAACATGTTTCTTGCTCATGTGCACAAACAACATAAAAATAGCAGAACAAGAGGACTTAGCATGAGATTAGAGGGAGGCCGATTAAGGGGTAATGTGAGGAAGTTGTTTTTCACAGAAAGGGTGGTGGAAACATGGAATGGACTACCTCAGGAAGTGGTGGATATGAATACAGTGCAGGGCTTCACATAAGCATGGGATAGGTATAAGGGAACAATACAGATGAGCATGAATAGATAGGCCATTGACAGAGCAAAGGCCGAAGACACATTCATAAGGTAGAAAAAGAAATCAAGAGACTGGATGGCTCTTGCGGTCCTTATCTGCCATTAACTTCTATGTTTCTATGATTAGTTAGTAGTGCTTGTGCGCCAACTATAGCTTTTTGCCACGCTGCAATAGTTAACACCTTTTTATGAATCAATGTATCGTTACCCAAAACCGGCCTTAGTCAGTTTTACTCTTATCAGTGTGTATGTGCAGAACAAGTAATGATCTAACTTTCCTATGTGCTAACTGCCCACCAATAGAATTCCTGTATTCTGCTCCTCTGCCTTTTTGGAAGAGACTATTACCTAGTGATGTAATGTCCTATCTATAGTATAAGAATGTCTGTAAGGCTGTTTTTCACTGAGTTTGCATGACAACATCATGGTGTTTGGAGATTTCTGAACACCCAGCAGTAAGGGTGGGCGAACATTGCAAATTCTGCTTTTGCAGAACTTCTGTGAAATTTCAGAAATTTCACAGAAAATTCAGAACTTTCACCACTGGCAAAGCTGGGATTTTCCATGGATTTTCACTGGGTTCAGAAGACCTTTTTGTGAACTGTGGAAAAATGCATATAAACTGCATAATTTATTCTATCCACAGTTTAATGAACTGTCAGTGAATGAGCGCGTACTTGTACAACCATGAGGTCATTTGCCGACAGTTCAGTGGGCCACTGGAAATGGAGGAGAGAGGAGGGCTGTGCTGATGGCCCACTAAGGGTAAGGGTGGGGGGCAGGGTGGTGGTGGATGAACTGTCAGGGAGGGAGGGTCCACTAGACACCAGGGAATTGGGATTACTTTTCTTTATAAAGGATCAGGGATGGGGGTCCACTAGACACCTGGGAATACTGGGAATATATGTTGATGAGTCAGTCGACTGCCAGCTGTTTTTTTTTTGTGGATTAAGGGAATCCAGGATAGGGAGGTTGGGTCCACTAGACACCAGGGAAATAAAATGTGTTTGGGGGCCATGCTCAGTGGGTGGTGGGGCTATTAGACACCAGGGAGGGTTTGGAGTTTTTGTTTCTTCTATACCATGACCCATGGGACATGATCTTCAGGCAGGGGGGTGGGAACCACTAGACATCAGGGACCAGGGAATTTTTACTTGGGACCCATGATTGGTGGGGGGGGGCACTAGACACCAGGAGGGTCTGAGGGAGGTATTGGAGTATTTTATTTATTTATTTATTTACCAGGATCCCTGATCGGGGGGGTGGATTAATGAATTAAACTGCAGTTAAAAAAAGCCTCAGAACTGACCACTGGCAGTAATCCGTTCTGTGGATTTGTTTCCTGCAGTTTAATAAATTAACCCACAGTTTGTATATTTATTCCACAGTTTTAAGGTGGAATTTCCATGAAAGTTGTGAAAATGATTTCCAAACTTTTGCAGAAGTGGAATTCACACTTTTGTGGAAATTCTGCAGGCGGAATTTTTTTTTTGCACTCCCCTACCCAGCAGGTATGATTTTTCTGCATGTTTTGGAATAAACACTTCCCTGTGATATCTAGGCTTCTGTATTGTGTTTTGCAAACAGGTCTAGACTCTTGCCGGTTAAAAATTGGCAACTGTAGCAGGGCCTGTTTGGATAGAACAGAACCAGTACACCAATATATACACAGGTGAACAAGGTAGGGATCAGGCAGATGTTCAGATCTCCACCCCTCATTCAACTTGCAGCACAGTCCAGTGGGACTGTAAGGACAAAACCCTTGCTGGAAAAAATATTTAATTTTTATCTTCAAGAATTGATTTTTTTTAATTATCATTATTATTTTACCTGATTTTATATGATATTAAGATGGAAAATGTTTAATTTTATTTCTGGTCAAGATTAATGTCGATTAAGTCTTAAAAACAGTAAAATGGAAATAATGCCATTTAAAATGGAGTCAGCTTCAGAGTTCAGAAAAAAATGGTTTTAAAGAGACTGTTTTAAATGTCAGGGCTCTATGATCTAGCTGTAGAACAGAGATAAGATGGGGCCTAACTTACATGTTCCACATTCCCGGGGAAACACTTTTATTAGGATTTATGTGTTTGTACAGGGAAAACCTTAGCCAGAGCTACTGTAGGTATCCATGGATATGATCAAGATAAGAGATCATGTGACTGGCTGCACCAAGAAGAAAAAAAGATGTCTTAGACTTTAATAGTCTCATTACACTGCATAGAAATAAGAAGTTGTATTCATAGTTTAAAGATGCAATGTACTGCCACTATGAAAATTGGATAGTTATTGGATAATATTATGATACATCAGCTTACCATGTTTTATAGCTGCAGAGTGAAGCATTCAAAAGTTATGAATATAATTTATTTAATATTATTTTCTGATTAGAGAACTAGACAAATCTAGTATCCTGTGATAGCTCACATCTTAGGAAGTCTAAAGACTGTCTAAAAGTTTATAGTAAATTAACTTTTCTGACAGTGATTGATGTCTTTAAGAAAAGAACAAAGGATCTTGTGTGTCTCTACAAAAAGCAATGTTTTAAGGACTTTAGCAATGAATTTTTCTTACAAATCTTATATCATTCTGTAGTTTAGACTAATAAGAGTAAGACTATCATTTTGTTTTGATAAGTTTTATTAGAATGATGAAGTTATAACCTTAATAGTGTAGTTTAAAAAGTATCCATACTACAGATATCAGACTTTTTCAAGAATGTTTGGCTTAATGAAAAACACTTGCATATGCAAGTTTAATGTTCATAGTACATTACATAAGACTTTTATTTAAAGAAATAATTTTGACACAAAAACAGATTTGAGGAGAAGGGGCTACCTTAAAGAGGCATGTCTATATGTCGCCATTTATCTTCTAAGATGCCCTACCCTTCTGGTGACTCAAACCAATCCAAATCTGGTGATGACATCACCAGAGCAGTTTTTATAATAGTAAACACTGCTGGCCACTCCTTATATCTGAGCTAACTATCGATGTAGGAAGACCTATACTTGGTTAAGTAAGAATTGCATGGCTTTATACTGATGCTAGTCCAAATAACTTTGGGCCACACCTGTTTGAAATGCAGGTACCAGCCTAAGGATAGGCAAAAGCATATGCGTGCTGCCAGAAGATATCCAGGTGCAAGAAAGAAGTGCAAGGACATTTTTTTATTGTGTTTAAAGCAAGATTTGTGTTATTTGCTGAGCATTTTGACAAGTAATGTTGCCTGCTAAAAACCAGACAGACTTACTTTAAAGACTCACACAAGCTACACAGCGTGCTGAGCAAAAAGAGGTCTGTTGTCCCAAGGTTTTAAAAGCAGATGTACAAGAAAGGGTCAATAAGTTCCAGTTGTTAAAACAACTTGCTATTCACAAGAAAGTTCTTTGAATCCAGTATTGTTATGGACTGTGCAGACTGAAGCTGTGTTCTACAAAGCCAAGAACTGATTTTTAGCAAAGGTTTAACTTGCAGAGAGTATCTATGCTAAAAGAAGTTCCAGGGTCAAAGTTAGCTGACAAAGAAACCTTTACATCAAAAGCCAGACTCAGCCAGAGTTCTAAGTGGAGAAGAGAAGAATCACTTCTACAACCAGAAATATAAGTATTCCTTTTTAATTACTTTCACTAATTTAATTAATAGTCTTGGTAATTTAAATTGGCTTATCTGGGAAAGTAAGAGGGAATCTACTTTTAACTACAGAATCTGGATATATAGCTTAAAAGCTTTGAATTAAAAAAGAATTGTGCACGATTTGAAAAGTTAAAACTGAGTTTCATAAAAGTACAGTACAAACCACTAATGTAATGAGTTGTTGTTAGTTCTCATAGGAAATACATTTTACATGCAATGCAATTTTTAAACAAGTTTTATACAGAAATAATCTGAGATACTTATCAGATAAGTATGTTTTTATGCATGAAGGTTATGTTAAATACTAAGTATGATAAAATTAGTAAAACTGTTACCATTTATTATGCTAAGTATTGCTTATTTCTTTATATTGTTTATTTGCTAAAACATATTAGTTGCTGGATTATTTGAAACAATTTTGTTGATTTTTACAAGATTAGGCTTGATATGTATGCTAATGTGGAATATTTAGAACCATTGTATAGGTGTAAATAAAATATATATTTTTCATATAACTATATGGGTGGCACGCAGTGTCATTTACCATTATACTTGAATCTGCAGAGCATAGGATAATATCTCATGTGAATATTTATTATTTTTGGTAATTTATGAAATCATTTTTGGGTAAGGCCCGAGTTGAATCCAAGTGCATCATTATAAAAAATGATATTATAAGCCTTTGCTCTGACAGAACCTCCACATCAGAGTGTGCAGCTGTCTAGCTGTTCTATTTAAGGCAGTAAAAGATCCACAGCCACAAAATCCCTCAAAAATTGATTAGACCTGACACTTCTTGAAATACTTTGAGGGCACCATTTTTGGAAAAAAGAGACCCCCAATACCATAATCAAGAGGATGTTCTAACTCTTATTCAAGTTGTGAAATACACTGAAATAAGTACAATGTGAATGAAAAATATGAGATAAATCTGGAAAAGTGGAAAAGTTACCAAATATGATCTAGAACCTTCAATATTGCTCAGAGATATCATTTGTGAAAGTTATGCACATTGAGGCTATTCACACAAACACAGTCTCATTGTCATCTGTCTTTACAGTACGGAACAGTATATGCAATTATTGTATGCCAATATTTCCCAAATTGCTGATTTTTTGGCTACATTTTTGAGTAGAGTTCATGGTGTTTCCTCTGGCAAAGTAATTATTGCATTTATATAACATTATGTATTTATTTATGCATTTATTTATTTCATTTTGTTGACCGGGTATGCCCACTGGGCCAAAAGGGTTCCTTTTTCATGGGTGACCTGGATTTTGTTACACAGTAACCTGCAGGAAATAAGATACATCAATGATACATACTGATGACATAAATACATACTGATGACATAAAAAACTTTAGACAATAACTATAATACAATAGAAATCCCCTACAACTTTCCCTCTAGTGGAATATACATGGGTAGCTGTATTCACATAAGTTTAAACAGTGGGAGGCTTCAAACTTTTCCAAAAATGGTATTACAGGTTACTATGGATACAAGCATGTGACAACAGGCTACAACAGCCCTTTTCATATTATTCAGTTCAAGTAGAAGTAGGGTCACCTCTGGCATGAGCATGAGTTGTTTTCCATTAGGTGTGCTTTGAGCCTTTTTTTAAAGGAGACCAGGGTGCTGGCATTATGCAACTGGTCAGGAAGGCTGTTCCATAGGGTCAGGGCATCATGCTAGAAGGACATGTTTCCAGCTGTGGTCCTCACCCTGCTAACCTCTAGGAGCTTTCCGGCAGAGGTTTGGAGCAGCCTGCCTGGGTGCTTGGTCTCTATCAACCCGACTAGGCCTGCCAGGCTGGGGCCATTTATTAGTTTGTAGGTGGTGCACAGGATAGGGTATTGGAGCCACTGGGAAAGAGATGTCCAGTTTAGGAAGTCAAGAACCTTGCAGTGATGATGCCTTGAGTCGGATTTGGTTGTAAATCAAGCTATTATGTTGTATAGTATTTGCACCCTTCCCAGTTCCCTTCCAGAGAGGGACTGTATAACTGGGGCAGCATATGTCAGTTTGGGGAGGAGGATGCAATTTGTGATTGCTTCCCTTGTTTCAGGGAGGAGTTGAGAATTCATCCTGTACAGTATACCTAGCTTTTGATGTATCACTCTGGTGACATGGTCCACATGGTACTTGAAAGTGAGGCCTTGGTCCAAAACAAGACCCAAGTATCTGAAAGAGGTCATGACTTCTATAGGCATGCCTGCTGCAGATAATAGTGGAAGCAAATGGGTCCTGTCTGAGCCTGAGGTTCTGGAACCTTACAACATAGCTTTTGTTTTCTTATCATTTAACAGTAATCTGTTATCCCACAGTCACTTTTCTAGGGTTGTGAAATCCTCTTGTAGCCAAGGCCTAAGGGCCAATGTACTGTATGAGGATCTGTACAACACAACATTGTCAGCATACTGAATTACTGAACTACCACCACAGTTATTGCTGAAGTAATTTACAAACAGGGTGAACAGGAGGAGCCCCAAGATGGAACCTTGGGGTGCTCCCTCATTGATGCTAAGTCAATCTGATATAGTACCCTGCCATTTAACCTGCTGGGTCTGGTGGGATGGGTAGCTTTTCAACCAGATCAGGGAGTGGTGGTCAAGTCCAGTAAGTTTTAACTTGTCTATCAGGAGGTTGTGGTTGACTAAATCAAAGGCCTGGGTAAGGACTATGAATATGGAACTGGTGGTGGCACCTTTGTCGAGAGCCTTGAGAGTGGCAGTAGTGAATTTGATAAGTACCCTGTTAGTTCTGTGGTTCTATTGGAGCCCGTGCTGATTGAGTGATAGCCATTGGTGTGTCTCCAGGTAGTCATGGAGTTGGTTGTATACAAGTCCCTCCTATATCTTGGGCAGAATACATTGGAGCGAGATTGGTCTATAGTTTTAAATTGGTTCCTTAGGACCTCCTTTATGTAAAGTAACCATATGGGCCTCTTCCCATTTAGCTGGAACAACTCCATCTAGAAAGGATCTATTGATTAGCCAGGTGAGTGGGGTGTCTATGGCAGGGGCAGCATCTTTAGTAATCTGGGGGGCAGCCCATCAGTTCCTGCAGAGCCTCTCACCTTTAATATCTTGAGTAGAGGGAGCACGTCTGCTCTCCTTGCCCTTTTAAAATGGAATTCCAGATACCATGATTCTGTTCTAGGACTATCAGGGTGGTCAGAGGCTTTGGGAGGGAAGTTTGCCTTGTATGCATCTAGGTCAGTGTAAAAACTGTTGAAGGCATTGTATGCTTCTTGGTTGTGTCCAATGGTTTGGTTCTTGGCGACAACTGGTCCTAGGGGAGGTTTGCTGCTACCTTTCATCAGACCATTGATCTGCTGCCAAAAATGTCTGGAGTCAGTTACATTGGCCTGCTGTAGGTTTTTAATGTATTCATGTTTGGCAGAGCTGGTGCATTCTTTGCTTTTGTTTCTCCGCTCCTGTAGGCATCCTAATCTGTAGGAGTACAAGACTTCTTATAAGTCACCCAAGCCTTATCCTGCTTCTTCATGAGAGTCCTAAGCTTGGAAGAAATCCATTTGTTTCATTGCCCCTTGACCCTAAGCTTTCTTAATGGAGCATGCTTGTTGGTGGCTGAAGTGAAGCAGTTCTGGAATTATTCCAGAGCTTTGTTAATTGTTGGGAGATGCAGGATAGAGCTCCAGTCAAGGCTGGAGAGATGGGACTGGAAGGTGGTAGCTGAAAATTTTGAGAAGTCCCTGGTGGTGAAGACCTGAGGTGGTATCTTGGCAGACGTATTCTTCCATATGCATGATATGGAAGAGTGATCACTCAGTGCATCCGATAAAGTGCTTGCTGCCAGTATATTAAAGGGGTTGGTGACTAGCACCCAGTCAATAGTTGAGTGGTTGCCTGTTTTGGCATTGTTTCTAATGGATTTGGTGATGATCTGGGTCAGATGAACATTTAGCAACCAAGTATTATTGCCCTGTTCGGAGTCAGAAGCCCAATGAAGGTTAACATCTCCTAGAATGAGTACCTCAGAAGTGGCATGGTCTGACAACATCTTTGGTTAAGGCCTCAAGTGCCTGCTTGGCTACTTTGGGAGGGTTGTACAAACCTCCTATCAGGACTATCTTGGCATTGCCTAGCGTTAGCTTGACAAATATTGATTCACTGCCTGTGTAGTCTCTGGGGGGTAGGGAAGCATGGGATATGCATAGTATGTCTCTAGTATAGATAAGTACCCCTTCCCCTTTCTTACCTACCCTGTCTTTCCTATGCACAGAGTAGCCCAGGAGGTCCACTTTGTGCATTAATGTGCTGGGTTTGAGCCAAGTTTCAGACACCATGAGAATGTCTGGTTTATACAGGTCCACTCTGCTCTGCACCTCATGGATTCTGGGTCAAATGCTGCATACATTCATGTGGATTATTCATAGTCTCTTGGGAGATACCCAGTTTGGGTTGTGAGGGTAGTTAATAGTAAGATTTACTATGGGGGGACCAGGGTTGGTTTGAACATCACCAGAGAGTAAGATTAATAGAAAGGAGATCAGACATAGCACATTTCATGTTGATTGAGTTAGGTTCCAATCAGCACTAGGATTAGAGTTGTGAAACATTAAGTAGCAAGAGCCTTTTTGAGTTAGACCATGCAATATAATTATTGTTCCCTTAATCATGGTTTGAGGAGGGTAGTGCAGTCCTGTGTGTAGTTTGTCTAGTTTTCTCCTGTGAGGCTGTGGTCTTTCCTTATTACCCAGTAGGTAGTCAGCCCCATTGATAGCTAGTATATACATGAGGACTAGGAATGCACTCCTGCTAACCATTTTCACACTTCTTATGTATCGTTAGAGGCTAATTTCAGCCTTATTCACTAGTTTTCACCGGGTTCTTAGCCCAGGTACCTGTGTTCTTGTGGCTAGATACAATCAGCAGGCAATTAGTAAGTTATTATAAAGCTCTACTACAAAAGGTTAAAGGTGGTTAACGACAGTTTTCCAGAGAACCAGGAAAAAATTTAGGGGACTGGTGATTCCACCATCAACATTCTGCCTCAGTAAGATCTGCACCCTCAGTTTCTTATGCCTGAAGCAGAAGGGAAATGACTGTCTACCACAGAGATTAAGTCTTCATAACTTTTAGGCAGGCCCCTTATATCTGTCCCCGGAGTATAACTAAAAATAATGTTGAGAACAAGCTACAGTAACCTAGACAGGTTGCCAGGAAGGTACACTTTTAAAGTACAGCTTAAGTAAATAACATTTCCCTTTCTTGTGTCTGCTACACCACTTCCACACCCTGCTTGCTGGGTGGAGATAAGGACTATTTAATAAGTGGTGGCGGTGGAGGTGTGTGCTTTTTTCCCCTGTAAGCAATTTCCCTGTAAGCAAAAAGTCCAACAGAGGAATTACTATTTGTAAAACACTACTACTAGTCTTTGTTCGAGTTTGGCACCCTTTTTCAAAGACCTGCAGAGCAATCACTAGTTGGGATTTGCTCTGTGGAGCTGTTGAACCTGACTGACACAGGCTTTAAATTAAATTAATCTCCAGTGAACTCCAGATGCAGTCCGATGGCAGTAAAAGTTTAAATTCAGCTACACTGAGCTGATGCGGTCCCCCGACAGCCTCTTGGAGCTCCAATGAGCCCTTCTACACTGTTTATGCTTTTGTTTAAGAGAAACCTGACTCCAATATCATGATTTTTGACTGAGATATTCTATTTTATGTACCCATACCCCCAAATGGACCCGATGTCTTCTCAGAGCTCTGGTAAGTTCTGTGCACCAGCAGTGAAAAGGCAACCATTGTAAATCGGCAGCCAGGAGTCTTTGTTCAAGTTTGGTGCCTTTTTTCAAAGACCAGCAGAAGAATCTCTAGTCAGGATTAACTCTGTGGAGCTGTTGAACCTGACTGGCACAGGCTTTAAATTAAATTGAACTCTGATGAGCTCCAGATCCAGTCTGTCAGCAGTAAAAGTTTAAATTCAGCTCCACTGAGCTGATGTGGTCCCCCAACATCCTCTTGGAGATCTGGTGAGCCCTTCTACACTGTTTCTGCATTTGTTTAAGAGAACCCTGACTCAAATATCGTAATTTATGACTGAGATATTCTATTTTATGTACCCATACCCCCAAATGGATGCGGTCACCATCCTTTATTTATTTATTTATTTAAGTGTTTCACCAGGAAAGCATACTGAGCAGGCTACTGCTCGATCCCAGATGTGTCCTGGGGGAGGGGCGGTACAAACATAGTTGAAGAAACAAGTGCATGTTACAAAAATGGCATGAGAGGACAATTGATACAGACACGTGCAGGCACTGTTTTGAATACAAGCATTAAAGTATTAGGGTAGGCAGCAAACATTAAATGTGCAACAGGAAGGGAGACCAGGCTACCTCAGTGTGGACTGTTATTAGGCCTGGGCGCATGAACAAGTAGGGGAGTAGTGAGCTAGGAGGATAGAGTTAAAGTGTGTGGGGGAAGAGAAGTGATGAATGTTTGAGGGGAGAGAGTTCCATAACTTAGGCAACTGGTAGCTAAAGGCTGCTTGGCCCACAGTAGTGGATCTAAATGGGATGAATAGGATCTGTGGGTCATTGCTTCTGAATAAATAAGTTTGGGTGCTTGTGTTGGCTAGGGCAGAGATGAGGTGGGGGAGTGACTGGGACCAGTACTTGGCTGAGAGTTTGTTGCAGTTGGCCTGCCTGCGGTTATCTAAAGATGCAAGGTTCATTGATTAGTAGAAAGCACAGTGGTGGGTGTGCAGTAATGGCAGGTCAGGACAAAGTGGCAGAAGGAGTGGTAGAGGGGGTCCAGTCTGGCTAGGGCGGACTTGGTCCCCACACAATAGACAACGTCTCCGTAGTCGAAGACAGGGAGGATAATTTTTTGCACAATGGCCCTGCGAGCAGAGACTGGGATATTGTCTCGGTTCCGTTAAAGTGCACCAAGCCTGGGGTGTAACTTCTTGAGTATGGAGTCAACATGAACGGAAAAGTTTAGATGCTGATCAAGCCAGACTCTGAGGTACCTGAATTAGGTGCAGGCCTTGAGTGACATCCCGTCCAGGGTATGGAATGTGTTAGGGGAGGAGAGCCTGGAAAGTCTTTGCCTAGTGCCAAAAGTCACTGAGACAGTTTTCTTTGCATTGAGTGGAACCATCTTGAGGCCCAGTTAGACAGCCCAGCATTGGTGAGTTTGGCCAGGAGGAGTGAGTGGGAGATGGTGTCAAATGCCTTGGACAAGTCAATGAAGATTGTGGCTGTGATATGGTCAGCATCCATCCCAGTGAGGATGGAGTCAGTGAGCCTGAGAAGGGAGGTAGTGGTGGAGTGGGATTTCCTAAAGCCAGAATGGAAGGGGGTGAAAAAGGAGGAGGAATCAAGAAAGGGGGACAGAAGAGAGCACCAGCTGCTCTTGTAGTTTAGCCAATGTGGGTAGAAGGGAAATAGGATGGTAATTGCTAGGGTTGGAGGCATCCCCACCTTTGGGAAGGGAAATTACATTGGCATGTTTCCATTGAAAGGGGACATCTGCAAGCGAGAAGGATAGGTTAAAAAGGTCAGTCAAGGGTTGGTTATGGCTGGGGCTGAGAAGTGGAGCATCTTGGAGTCCAACCCTGTTGGGCATTTGTCCTTATTTGGATTAAGGGCATGCAGTGCATTAAATACCTCCTCTTCAGTGATTTGCTGAAAAGAGAATGAGTGTGCTGTAGATGTGACTATGTCATGGGGATGCTGTGCAGGGCAAGGTAAGGATAGGAGGGTTGCATGGAGATTTGTGAAGTGAGTGTTAAAGTGAGAGGCTACAGCCAGGGGTCAGTGACTATGAGCTCTCCTACCTGAAGGGTAGGAGTGGGGGCTGCAATGGGGGGCTGAGAAGTGATTTTACCACTTTCCAGAATTTGGCTGGCTGATGTGAGGAGGAATTGAAAGAGACTTTGAAATAGTCAGCTTTTGCTTGGCAAATTTTCCTTGTACAAGCATTGCGTAATGAGCGATATGTCTGGAGGTCAGCTGGAGAGCTGGATGACTTATAGGATTTCCAGGCTTTATCCCTGCTCCTAAGGAGGGCTATGATTTTTGCTGAAATCCATGGTAGGTGTGAGCCTCTGACTCTAGTAAGCCTGAGGGGGGCATAGTGGTCCCAAACACCAGAGAACTTGGACTCAAAGAACTCACATCAATGGAGGAGAATTGGCTGATGAGTGACCAATCAGTATTGGCCAAGTCAGATAGTAATGAGGTGAGGTCCAGGGACTTGTAGGATCTAGTCATTAGGATTCTGGGAGGTGGGGGACTTCGGGCCTGAGGATTTTTCTTACTGAGTAGACACCATGATGGTCACTTAGGGCATCGGGTAGGAGGCCGGAAGCTAGGGTCCTATGGGGATGAGAGGTGAGAGACCAATCCAGGAAAGTGTGGTTCAGTGTTTTGTGATTTAGCCAGGTGGGTTCAGTGATTAGCTAGGCTAAGTTTAGGGCAGTCATCTTGTCGCGAAGCTTGGAGTTTGCCCCAGCAAGCCAGTTTAGGTTAAAATCCCCTAGTATATGGAGCTCGCCACCAGAAGACAGGGAGTTTAGTGAGCCTAGGTGGTCCAGTATAGCAGGAGTAGTGGAGTCGGGTGCGCAGTAGGTGCCAGCAATGAAAACCAGTGTAGAGTAGGGGAGTGTAAGTTTTACCATTAGAGCATCGATGGAATCCAAAGACTGTGGCAGGGTGACCTGGGAGAACTGTATAGGGGAGGCAATATACATGGCTATTCCAACCCCCTTTTTATTGCCCCTGCGATCTTGTCTGATGACAGTATAGCCAAGAATAGAGAATTCCCTGTCAGTGTCATGGTACTTCAGCCAGGTTTCAGAGGCAATCAGTATGTGCAGACTGTGGGACAGAGCAAGGGGCTGGAGCAGTGTTATTTTATGAAGAAGGCTGCATATATTTAGGTGGATCATTTTTAGGCCTGATGGGAGTTGGGTTGGCAAGCAGGGGTTAGTGGTGTGGCAATGATTAGGACCTGGGTTGGACTCAACATCACCTGCTAGGAGTAGCAGTAGCATGATCAGGAGTTTAGTATTTTGTACAGCCCAGTATAGCTTACAAGAGATGGTGTAGGGCTTTGCGATAGCAGCTGCTGTTCTTTGAACATTGGGCTGCAGGGCTAAATGGCTGAGTTGGAAGGTGTGTGGTAGCATGGTGGGACCAACTACTATTGTGTCGGAGTGGCAGCCAGGCAGTGTATCATCCTTGGTGGAGAGTGAATAGATGTTAACTGGTAAGCTGATGCGGGGTGTTTGCCAGTCCATCATCTCAGGGAAGGAAGATGGTGGGAGGGACACCCGAGGGATGAGGAAGAAGACAGTAGCTAAGAACAGAGGTAGCATTGTAGTGGAGCAAGCAGATATGAAAGATTAGGGTTTATTTGTTTTGAGGAGTAGTGGCCTCTAGTGGTTGATTGGAATAGCCTGCAGATGGGAAACTAGGCTGATTGGTTTTCGCATTCATGTGACTACTCCTATATATAGGAATGTTTGCCAAGTGTGGTGGTGGGGTAGCTGCCGAAAAGCGTCAGTAGGGTTCTTGCTCACAGCTGAGCTGATGTGATGCAATCTATTGAGGAACGGGAGGAGCAGTACCTGCTTGCTGTGCTGTAAGGCAGGGGGCCAGCTCTTGAGCTAGGAAGAGGGCTTCGATAAGATCTGCCCTCATGACCTCCATGGAAATGAGGAGAGTTGGGGGAAAATAAGACAGGGGACAGGGTTAAATAAGGATTGAGGTGGCAGGTTAGGCTCTACTGTGTCACAGAATGCAATGACAGTTCTATTCAAACATAACGGGGTACAATTGGACCAACAGTTCTTGATTAAATCACAACTTCTACTTGGTGTTAAGGAACTAAGTCAGTATCTATCACAAACAGTTAATTTGCAGCTGCACTGTTCTTACAAATGCTGAGGTGCAGAAAGCAACAGTGGGTTCTACTTTTACATTACAGCCCCAAGGGAATTACTTTAAATTAGCAGGTAAAAAGCACCCTGCTGTATGCTGAAAGCCTCCGTGCCTCGTGCAGGGTAGCAAAGGGTCAAATATCCTATGCAGTTCATTTCTGAATTGTAGCTGAGCCAGCCAGATTCAAATTGTGGTGCCCAAAAGTTCTTGCTCACAGCTGAGCCAATGTGATGCGATCTGCCCAGGAGCGGGAGAAGCCATACCTGCTTGCTGTGCTGTAAGGCAGGGGGCCAGCTCTTGAGCTTGGGGGAGGGCTTCGGTAAGATCTGCCCTCATGACCTCCGTGGAAATGAGGAGAGCTGCTTGCTGTGCTGTAAGGTGGGGGGCCAGCTCTTGAACTCGGGGGAGGGCTTCAGTAAGATCTGCTCTCATGACCTCTGTGGAAATGAGGAGAGCTGCTTGCTGTGCTGTAAAGTGGGGGGCCAGCTCTTGAGCTCGGGGGAGGGCTTTGGTAAAATCTGCCCTCACAACCTCCGTGGAAATGAGGAGAGCTGGGGGAAAATCCTACCAAGCATTTGTCAGGTTTGGCCATATATGTATTTCTAGTTTGATTTTAGTATGGTTTGAAATACTATATAGGAGTTTTATGATATTAGTAATCTGCCTATTAAGGGAATGCTCTTAAAGTAATCAAATTGATGCTTTGTGCCAAGTATTTATAACATGTATTTTTTTTTGTATTTTGTATAGAGGTTTTAAAATGTTAGAAATCTGCCTATTTAGGAAATGCTATTAATGTAATCAAGTTGATGTTTTTTGACAAGTATTTATAATGTGTATTTTTGTATTTTCAGAATCATGACTGATCAATAGAGATGTGCAAAGTCCGCAAAATCCAATCCGCAGAGTAATCTGTGAATTTCATGCAATTTGCTGAGTGCAATTTGCAGAATTCACGGACCATGAATTCTGTGAAATTTGCTGTGGAGTGTGAAATTTCACCAGTGAATTTCACACTTTGCATTTGATTTCACACTCTGCAGCAACATTTCAAGTAAAATTTGCACAATCCACATGAAGCTGAAGTTTGCCATGCCAGGGCAGACTTCGTGGTGTGGCAAAGTGCACATTTCTGGTGATTCGCATGGACTTTGTCCATTAGTTTTAAATTTGCTGCATCCCTACTGACCAGCCATGGAGACAGCACGCCAAGTCGGCACTTCATTTGTCAGCAAGATGCAAAACACGGCTCTTTACAAAGACTGATAGAACTTGGGTATCCTGCCTTCTTGTATGCAATTCAGAACTGTGATGATGATGTTGCTTTCCAACTGGAAAAGGACATGTTATGTAAAGATGAATTCCTGTCAAGGACCCCAGCAATGCATGCAAGTTGTTGCAATGTATGCACCAACAAAAAATTGTTAAACAAAAATGTCATAGAGTTTCAAAACAGGACAGTGAGCAACCAGGTCCATCTCACGTGGTCACAGGATCTTCAATCAACAGCCTTTTTATTACAAGAGTAAATGTTTTGTGTGTGAAATGAAGTGGGACAAGAGGGGTAACAGGGAACTGTTGATCACTGCAACTGTTGATTGTCAAAAATATGTATGGCAAAAAGCCAAAGAACTCAATGACAGTACCATGTTATGTAAGTTGCAAGAGTTTGGGGATGAATGACTAGCTCTGATAACACATGATTTTAGATACCATAGATCATGTCTTAATAACTATATAAATAGAAGAAGAGTCATGGAAGGTGATGACATCTATGACAAAGAATTCTGTTGGCTAATTTCTCAAATTGATAGGCCAATGTTTGACAATGGAAGTTTCTTCTATATCGTTAAACTTCATGAGCATACCAGAGAACCACTTCATCCTGTAGACTGGCTTTGGAATTTAATGAGTATGGGTCTCACTCTTTATTTAGATGTCATAGAACAACCAATACATGTAATGTTGTCCTCCTTTTATGAATTAGTCACCGAACAGGAAGTACAGGTGACTGTGATTAGGTATGGGCCTTTCTTTCCAGAACCTCCTGTAAACCCTGATGTGGTTGAAGCACCAGTTCAGTATTGTATGATGGTCACTCAGAAAATTGGGCAGAAATTCTGCATAATTACCTGTGATGAAGCAACCTATGAGATTGCTTTTGGCCTTCAGAAAAAGAAGCTGGAGAAGTATGGAAAAGTCATCCTTCATATGAGTGGCTTCCACATTGCACTGAATTTCATGTGGGCAATTGTGTATTTAATGAAAGAAACTGGAATAGATGAT